>JAOZGT010000009.1:2805569-3411558 GCA_035578325.1 Coelinius sp. EB29 | reverse complement strand
GATTCCATGGTAAAATATGCAGATCTCTCGACATTTTTTCCGGTAATCATTTATTTCTGGGATAAACGCATTAGTATCTACCATGAGGTGTAGATATTCTACACCTCATTAAATGCATGGAATTTATTTACGGAGCCGATTTCTCCAACATCGTTCATTTATCCGCATCAATCTTGGACTTGCCAAGGGTCAAGACATTCCTTATGTCAATTAACACGAGGATGACTTCATTTTTTGTAAGAGATTTCTGAATCGCTCAAATTTCTACGCTTTATCTTTATTGACATCATCGTCGTACACCCAGAAAGAAAGATGGCTGAATCAAGTCGAGCAATCGACCTGACCTCATTCGACTTGGATCAAGTCGGAACCCGACTTGAATCAAGTCGATTTGATGAACAGCATGTCGGGATCCGGCTTGATTCAGGTCAGATTCCGACTTGATTCAGGTCAAATTCCGACTTGATTTGGGTCGGATTCCAACTTTCAACCCATTTTTTCCGACTTGAATCGAGCAGAATTTCCGGCTTGACCTTTTCCGTTTTGAGTCAAGTCGATTTTCTACTTGGAATAAGTCTTTCGACTTATTCGGCTAAATCCGGCTTGATCCGGCCATAGATATCCTGTTTGAAGCAGATCGATTTTCGACTTGATTCAGCCATCTTTTTTTGGGATGTAGAATGAAAGGAACGTTAGTACCATGTTTTGGTTTTTGTTTTTGTTTCTTTGTCTGTAACTAGTAAAACATTATGGCATGGCCGCAAGCTAAGAATTCCCATGAAAACTGCTCATGAGGCATAAGATAATTACGCCTGTTTGTTAGAACATTTTTTTCACAGATTTTCGATCAGAAATGCCATGAGAAATCGAAAAAACATCGTTTTGTCCTATACGCCCCTTTCATTCTACGGCGACGACATATAATGTATGGGTCTCATAGTTATCAGTGATTTTCAATGTCGAGTGTCTCACTCATACCATGAATCGATTCGATAGATAATTTTTTCTTGCTTTTTCACTCAAGGGGGTCATTTTTTCCTCAAATTAATGAAAAAATATGTAAAATGTTATATATCAGACAATCTGAGTGAAATGTGATTTTAAAAAGCAAAAGATAGGTATGGAATTTTCGACAGATACAAGAGTAGATAAAATTTGAAATTGATTACTCACCAACTTGTGTGTTGATATATATATTCATGCAGAAATAGACTCAAGTTGAAGTTTGAGTATCACGAGAGTATCACGTTAGTGTCTGTCCACAAACTAAACCCAAAACGTCGATGTCTGGTAGAAATTTTCTCCTTTTGGAAACTTCGTCAACCTTAAAATAAGAGAGGGGATAATTTTCCGAATATTTCCGATCGCTGTGGATTTTCTCCACTTAGTGAGGGAATACTTAGAAAGTGTTCGTAACCCAAAATTAGGGATTGTTTTTATATTTTAGGGGTACGCGACTTTTTGGCGCCGACCACTTTGGCGCCTTATCACCACTTGCTGTGTGGCGCCGGTATGGGAATCGGGGTTGTTCTCGGCGTCAAAATGTCCTGTCCCGACATTTTTGAAATGTACTGGGAAAAAACAAAAAATATAAGAAGCTTGAACGAGGCAATGAAAATTCAATCAAAGGTAACATGTGATGTATCTTCTTATGGCACATACACTCCATCCATTATACGTAGATTGTTTTTCGTCTATTAATTATCTTCCTTTACAGCAGTAGTAAAAATTGTCGTTTGGTCGAATCAACAGGCGGCGGTTCGGGTGTTTCGTCAGAAAACTCAAAATGATGATAAAAAATTCAAAATTTCACATAATGAGGGGTGAATTTTTTTAGACGACTGTGAATTTTTTCGGAATTTTCCCAGATTTTTTCTTGGGATGAATTTCTAAAATTTCCATTTTTGGATTACGAATGTAGATTGCGCATGAGTTATTGATGAATATCCCAAAATTGGAAAAAAAAAACGAAATTTTCATAGATATCTTTTTTGTAGAGATAAATGAGAGCGATGAAAAACTAAACCTCATCGAGATTAATTTCTATGATGAAAACATGTCAAAAATTGATTGTGAATACCGTAATGTTGAGAATCAATTTCTAACTAGATTTTTCCCATAGCGTAATGACTCAGAGTATTTAAAACTGTCCAGCAATATTGAACCTGTAACGAATGTTTCAACAGACGTAATTTCGGATTATGTATCTTATTTTTATAATGAAAAACTCACAGCTTCTGGTGAATCTTCATTATAATTTGCTGATTCAAAATACTCCGGATGTACTTGTACCTGTGCATTGTCCAATGTGCTTGCATAATACGTTGATTACATTTTTTACATTACTCATTATATCAATTCACAACTTTTTAATTGATATGAAATTATTATTTCTCTATCAAATTGATCAAAAATAGATAATTCTTTTCGAGCTGTCCAGCCTAGAGGACTTTCTTTACTGAAAACTGGAATGGAATAGGATTAAAATTTGGCGGGAAAGGCCAAGGGGTGTGAACAGATGTTCGAGGAGATGTTTTGGGTTAGATTGTCGGAAGGAAAAGGAATATTTTTGGAAAAGTGGTATTTGAATATGTTCGGAGGTTGTTAGGTATGCTAAAGTACTATTTTATTCAAAATCGTCGCTGTAGAGTAAAAGGGGCTTAAGTATCATGATTTTTTATATTTTTTTTGTAATAACGAAGAGGCGTATTTTTTTTCTTACCTTCGAAATGAAAAGTACTACCTCTCGCAGGAAGAATTTTAGTTGATAAATTTTCATAGTTATAAATTGGCCTAATTCCGAAAACATTTACGACCCTTTCTTTTTATGATAAGCATAACATGTAATGTGAAAGGGGCGTAAGTGTTATTTTCCGAAAAAAATTCAAGTTCTATAAGTGTATAAGTCTTGCTAAAAACTGGTCATTACGCCTGTTCGTTAAAACATTTTTTTTACAAATTTTCCGATGAGAAATTCGATGAATAGCCGGTCAAATATCGATTAGGAACAGATGCCCCTTTCACTTTGAAAAAGCAGTTTTTTTGGCACTTATGCCCCTTTCACTCTACGGTGCCGATATAATAGTGAAAAACAGTAATTTTTTATTAAAATATAAATGTTTACATTGACAATGAGAGTTCATTTTTATTTCTCCTCCGCGTGAATACCAGGAATTCGTAACCCTATGAGCCGTTTGTTCATCATAACTGCTTTGCAATGATTGGATACAACACTCCCATTAACATTCAGCTCGATATACTTTCTTCGATCAACGGCTCATTTATAAAACAATTTCTATTCCCATTCTCCCCACTGACAAAGGCCTTAAGTGCATTAGCAGATGAGGTAAAAGCAGACTGATAATCTTTCATCAATTCACCTTTATCATTAGCAGTGCTTAATCTTCTTCTTGAAAGATCTTTGAGGATGTGGAAGTGCATACTTTAACATCTCCCAAAACCACTGGTTTCCCCATTTCACATAGGTATTCATACTCAAGTATGCCCTGAGTTCAAAATCAAGCTCATCGATAGATCCAATATCTCCATAAAGAATTATGATGACTCTAGCTCGACCGTCACTCAGTGCCTGATGATGCGCCATCCTAAATTCCATCTTGCCCCAGACACTTTTCAAGAAATTCGGTGATAACACGATGATTGTTCGTCTCGAGTTTTCAACAGACCGAACAATTTGCGTTGCTATCGACTCCCCAGCTAACCAATCACGATAATAAACACATATTTTGAGATGTTCGTTTCCCTCTTTCAATCGCGCTACCAAACCCCTGACAAAGTCTTCATCTTTGTGGGAATAACTGATGAACGCATCGTATAATTTATCCTTATCCAACTCGTCCTCAGTGACAAACCATAAACACCACTGTTTTGCATAAAGCCAAACTTTGATTTCCTGTTGGAAATGATAAAATAGAGCTACAGTTATTCCTGTGAGTATTCCCAGTACTGCGACGCCAATACCAATACCAATAATTCCAGTAATAGCTGGTGGACACATGTCTTCAGGTGTCATTCTGAAGATGAGCGCATCAGATTTTCCACAATGGACTTCTTGTAGTTCTGGAATGTCTACTTTTTTTTGTTGTATAAAATTGAAGAATTCTTTTGCGTCACAATTGCAGTCCCAGGGATTCATCTGTAAAGTTAGCTTCTTTAATTTCGTGGATCTCTTCAAGAATTCTAATACTGGTGTCTCTAATCTAGTCAAATTGTTCGAGTGCAAGTTCAACACTGACAGATTCTGGGAGAGTGCATCCAATGGTACTTCAGTGATGTTGTTTTCGGAGAGAGAGAGAATTGTAACTGAATCGTATCCATTATTTTGTTTCATTGGAGGCATTTTTGTTAGGAAATTACCGGTCAAGTTGAGGTTAATTGGAAATCCTCGAGGGCTTTCTAGGTATTCGGGTGCCTCTTTGAGATTTTTATAGGAACAATCGACCAGATATTCTTGCTTTCCCCGCCATAAGCAGCATTCACATTTTAGTGGACAAGTTATATTGTAGATTTCAAGGTTTTCCAATCGACATGTAAATTTTTCTGATGTCAAGTTCTTGACAGGTTTGTTCATAAGCGAGCTCGGTTTTTGGCATATTAAATTGGACATGTCCAGGTTCAAGTGGTTGTAGACGTAGCGAGGCATGCGATTTTCATGAAAACGGATAAGATCATCGACGGAACAGTTACAGTTGATTGGATTATTTCTTAGAAATATAGTGACGTTATTCCGGTGCTCTTGAGAGACCCCTTCAATGCGTGCTTCGGCCTCAGCTAGGGAAATTCTTTCGATTTGGTTGAAGGAGAGATCTACGTTGAGTTTTTCGGAACTGAAGAGCATGTCCTTTATCTGGAAGGAAATATTGAATAATTGTAAGAAAACTATGAAAAAATTCAGTTGTGAATCGGTAGAATGTATAACAAGATAAATGTTGTTAAATATCTTGATAATGAGTGATTTTCGGAGAAAATGTTAAGAAATTTTTTATAGAAAATTATCTCAGCTATAAACGAATTCTCGTGAAATTTCCTTTTGAAATAATTTGTTACTGGGATGGATGATTACATATGTAGCAGAATAGAACTTACGTCTAAAGATTTCACACTATTATGTTTGAGATCCAAAGTTCTGAGATTATCAGCCATACGCCAATCTGAGAAAATCTCCGAGATGTTGTTAGACGCTAAGTTTAGTTCTTCGATATGACGGCAAAAGTGGAACGGGGATCGAGGAGGATTAGTCGGAGACTTCTCAGTTTGATTTGATTTCAATGTCAATTGGTTGAAGGAAAATTCAGCGATTTGGAGTTTTTGAAGAGATTTGAACGCATTGTCATGAATCGTTTTCAATCCGTTTCTTTCCATGTTCAGGACTTCCAGTGATGTCAGATTACGGAAAATATTTCTGTATGAAATGAGAGAGAATAATTCAACCATTAGAACCATCATTCTGAATTTTAATGAAGACTCATACCTTTTTATAGAGAAAAATGAGAGCTACAATAGGAATTTGAAATTTTTTTTTGCCAAGTCCAACTCACTCTGAATTTAGAGTCAATCATCTTATTTCACCACTTCGCTGCTCAATTGCATAATTACTAAATGAACAAGATTATTCTTATAACTTACTCATTTAATGTTGTTATATAATTATTCGACAAGTCCAGATCCTCCAGCTTATGAAGCATCGAGAAAATCCCATCAGGCAACTCCCTGAGTTTATTAAAACTCAGTTTATTCGACGTCATCAATAAATACTTAAGTCCAACACTTCCCTCGAACAAATTCTCCGGTAGATGGACTATATTATTCCGCCTAATATCAACCACCATCAGTTGGGTCAAATTTGCGAAGAACTTGAAAGGCAAAGTCGTCAGATTTTGTTGATTTCCAGAAAAATAAATACTTTTCAAAAACTTATTATTTTTGAAAAGTCCTTCTGGCAGTGAATTATGACGGAAATTATTCTGCGACAACTTGATATCCTCGAGGTTCTTTAGTTTAGCGAAAATATCTTCCGGCAGTGTTTCTAAATTGTTCTTTTGCATATCAATCCAGTCCAGTGACTTGAGATTATCGAAACTGTGCGGTTTAATCTCCACAAGTTTATTATTATCTACATTTAAGTACTCCAATTTCTCCAATTTTTCGAACATCTCAGGTCGAATAACTTCTAGTTTATTGCTTCCTAAGTTAAGTTTCAATAAATTGTCTAAATTAAGAAATCCCGTAGGCAACTCACGAAGATCATTCTCGTTGAGATAGAGAAGTCTCAAATTTTTCAGATCATGTAATAAATCAGCAGTTACATTCTTCAATTTATTTTTCGGCAGTTGCAAAATCTTCAAATTTTTGAATTCCGCTAATTTTTCTCTACTAAGCGTCCATGTTAAATTATGAGTGGATTGCACAGTCAATATTTCGATGTTAGCAGCGATTATCCCTTCAGCGATGTCCCCAATTTTTCCTTCTTCGGGTAATTCACATCTCCTCAAGACAATACCTATTGAAGCTTTGATCTTCAGATCATTCAGAGTAAGAGGCTTCAATGGCCAAGGATAATTTTGGCTGCATGTGAAAGCTGCCGTAGAACCTGATTTTTGGTCTAAGTATTCTCTAAAGTACGTACCTCTGAATTCTGTATTTATGAGGTCCGTACTGATGAGGTCTATACTTATCGTACATTGAATGAGTACAACGAAAACGAAGCACTGGAGTCTACACATGATGGTCAGTCTTCAAGGTCAAGATGTCGGCTACAATTGAGAATAAAAAACATTAGTTCAATCACGAGAGAGGAAATTGTTGAAAGCTTAGTCTATTTGATATGAATGAAGTATCTGAAAATGAGGAAATTGAGAAAGAGAGGGAAAGATGAGAGAGAGAGATAAGGGATGGATTTCTAAACTTGAGAGGACTCAATTTTCGAATCCACTTAGGAATGCAGTTCAGCGATTCCATTGGAACGAGATTAGCCTGATAGGGAGTCCAGTGAAGAATCCGTGGACGGTTCATCGATTCTTTTTCATGGTAAAATATGGAGGTCTCTCGACATTTTTCCGGTAATCATTTGTTTCTGGGATAAATGCATTATTAGACATTCTACACCTCATGAAATGCATGGAATTTATTTTACGGAGTCGATTTCTCCAACATAGTTAATTTCTCCGCATCAATCTCCGATTTGCCCCGGGGTGAAGACATTCCGAATGTTAATTAACATGAGGATTACTTAATGCTTTATCAGGGATGTCTGAATCACTCAAATTTGTATACTTTATCTTTATCGACATCATCGTCATAGAATGAAAGGAACGTGAGTGCCATATTTGTTTTTTTTTTCTCCTTAATAACAATAGAACGTATGTTTTTTGACCTTGGAAATGAAGTGTACTACCTCTCAGGAAGGATTTTATTTGATAAATTTTTCTAGTAGGAAATGGGCGTAATTCCGAAGAGTTAGCACTAAAGGAATGTATCTCCAGCACATACGCCCTTTTATTTGTAGCTGTTCTAGTTTATATGAAGAATGAATAATCACAAACCAGCATAATTCAGGCACATACACCCCTTCATTTTATTATGAGCACAACACATAAAGTGAACTGGGCCTGAATGTTAATTTTCGAAAGAAATGAAAGAGGCATAAGATAATTACGCCTGTTAGAACATTTTTTCCACAAACTTTCGATCAGAAATGCTATGAGAAATTGAAAAAACATATTGTGATATACACCCCTTTCACTCTACGGCAAGGACATATAATGTATGGGTCTCATAGTTATCAGTAATTTTCAGTGTACGAGTGTCTCACTCATACCATGAATCGATTCGATAGATAATTTTTTCTTGCTTTTTCACTCAAGGGGGTCATTTTCCCCTCAAATTAATAAAAAAAACATGTGAAATGTTATATATCAGACAACCTGATTGAAACGTGATATATTGAAAAGCAAAAGATGGGTACGGAATTGTATACAGATACAAGGGTAGATAAAATGTGGAATTGATTACTCACCAACTTGTGTGTTGATATGTATATTCATGTAGAAAAAATCGATCGCGTTCTCTCAAGTTGAAGTTTGAGTATCACGAGTATCACGTTAGTGTCTGCCCACAAACTAAACCCATAACGTCGATGTCCGGTAAAAATTTTCCTCTTTTGGGCACTTCGTCAACTTTAAAATGAGAGAGGGGATAATTTTCCGAATATTTCCCAAGGGGGTACGCGACTTTTTGTCGCCGACCACTTTGGCGCCTTACTACCATCACTAGCTGTGTGGTGCCGGTATGGAAATCGGGGTTGTTCTCGTGCCAAAAAGTCGGCGCCAAAAAGTCCTGACTCGACATTTTTGGAATGTACTGAGAAAAAGCAAAAAAAATAAGAGGCTTGAATGAAGCAATGAAAATTCAATAAAAAATAACATGTGATGTATCTTCTTATAGCACATATACTCATCCATTATACGTAGATTGTTTTTCGTCTATTAATTATCTTCCTTTAGAGCAGTAGTAAAAATTGCAGTTTGGTCGAATCAACAGGCGGCGGTTAAGGTGTTTCGTCAGAAAACTCAAAATGATAAAAAATTCAAAATTTTACATAATGAGGGGCGATTTTTTTTAGACAACTGTGAATTTTTTCGGAATTTTCCCAGATTTTTTCTTCTTGAGATGAATTTCTGAAATTTCCATTTTTGAATCACGAATGTAGATTGCGCATGAGTTATTGATGAATATCTCAAAATTGGAGGAAAATAACGAAACCTTCATAGATATCTTTTTGTAGAGATAAATGAGAGCGATGAAAAAATAAACTTCTTCGGGATTATATTCTACAATGAAAACATGTCAAAAAATGATTTTGAATACCGTAATGTTGGAAATCCATTTCTGGCTGGGTTTTTCCCACAGCGTAATGACTCAGAGTATTTAGACTAGTCCAGAAACATTGAACCTGTAACGAATGTTTCAACAGACGTATTTTCGGATTACGTCTCTCATTCTATTTATTAAGAACTCACAGCTTCCGGTGAATCTTCATTATTCTCTGCTGATTCAAAATACTCCGGATGTACTTGCACCCCTGTGCATTGTCCAATCTGCTTGCATAATAAGTTGATTACATGTTTCACATTACTCATGATCAATTCACAACTTTGTAATGGACATGAAATTATTATTTCTCTACCAAATTTATCAAAAAAAGATAATTCTTTTCGAGCTGTCTAACTTAGAGGACTTTCTCTACCTAAATGGAATAGGATAAATTTGGCGGGAAAGCCCGAGGGGTGTGACCGATGTTCGAAGAGATGTTTGAGGTTTTGTCGGCAATATTTTTGGAAAAGTGGTATTTGAATATATGTATGTTCGGAGGTTGTTAGAAATGTTGAATTACCGGTTTGTTCAATATCGTCGCTGTAGAGTGAAAAGGGTGTAAGTGCCACAATTTTTTGATTTTTTTTCTAATAACAAAGGAACGTATGTTTTTAACGTTTAGAATGAAAAGTGCTACCTCTCAGGGAGATCTTTAGTTGATAAATTTTCATAGTAACAAATGGACATAATTCCGTAAAGCCAATCACAAAGGGACGTATCTCCAGCACATACGCCCCTTTCTTTTTAGTGATGTCTAAATTTTCTTACGTCTTATGTCTCCTACGCGTGAATACCACGCACAAAAAAACTTAGAGCTGTTTAACCTTTTGTTGGGGTCGATTTACCTCCATCTTTTAAAAGGTAAATTTCCACTATCTAAGGAGTGATTCACCGTTGCTAAAGTATATTTTACCTCCGCCATGTAGTATTTTACCTCCACTCAAGGTTTGAATTGCCACCTTGAAGGGTTGAATTACACTCTAGGTGGGTTAATTTACCACATATTTAGTGTCAAAATAGGTCAAATTCGGAGGCATCCGAATCAAAATGAGGGACCTTTCTGAGGACCATAGGGTGGATTCCGGTGCTCTCTTAAAATGCTCTGTTAATCCTCCTCAGAGGCTAGTACTTGATATATTGTCAGGTTACACTTCTGGGGATAATTTATGTCAATATGTCCATTATTTCCCGCGATACAGACAATCAATTTTTTTTCTGTTTCAAATAGACTAAAGGTTGCTGTTGAGTACAAAATTTCAGAACAGGATAAATTACAGATCCATCTGGAAGCTCACTGCTGATAGAATTGGTAGAAAGAAAAAGAGAAACAGAATATAATCATTGCATAATAATAATCCCATAAAATTTTCCATCTCTGATTTGTATCATTTGTCATTTTTTCCTTTAATTAATCGAGAAACAAAGATAAAAACCGAATTTTAGGATTCCCTCCATTATTCAAGAAGAAACAGATTTTTAAGTTTTCCGGTGCCATAAAAAAAAAATCAATTTTTTTTGGCTCTGTCGACTTTCTCTGCAATTTTTCAATTTCTTGTTATCAAAATATGACAACAGCAATGGAAAATATATGGTCATTTCTCATAATTAAAAAAAAAAAAATTTGAAAATTCAATTTCAGCGACATGGAAAATGGTTATTGATTATAAAACTGAATTGTTAATACTGTCCAGGTTTCCGCATAATTTCAACACAATTTTGCCACGTGTCTCACGGATTGCAAGCAATATTTAATATTCTACAGGAAACGATTATAATTCTTTATCAATAGAATTTTTCAAAACTTCCAATAACCCTGAAATCTTAGTTTCCTGAAATGATGAGTTCTAACCCAAATATTTAAGCAGTGCAGTTTATTGATTCAATGTCCTCGACTGAAATTCCGGAATCAAGTTGCACATTTTAGTATTAGATATAATTTTTCATAAATATTAACAAAATGATGAAACAACTGAAAAAGAGAAAATGAATATTCAAGAGAGAGAGAGAGAGAGAGAAACGAGACGAGTAGGGGACCGATTCCATGTGACGGTTACTACACGGAGAGAAAAGTTAAGTCTGTTTCATAATCGTGGGGTGACCGTAAGGTTTGGGGAAAAATTGCTTGAGTTTTCGTAATTGTTACTTGAAATCACGGGAAAATTACGTTAATTTCAAGTAAAAAATTACGGAACGTCACGTAATTTTTCCCCACACCTCAAGGCCGCCCACGATTACGGAACATCAGACTCGTAATTTCTACTCAACTTTTCTCTCCGTGTAAGCATTCGTCAAATGCGTTATCATTTTTTGAGACTTGTGACAAAAAAATTTTGGTTTCCAAACTTTGGGAAAAATTGCATCAGAAAATACAGGATATCATGTTTCACTGCTTTAAAATTCAAAAGAAAAACTGCACTCCAACTGCTTTGAAAAGCAATTTTTAAGCGGTCTCATACGATAAACTTTACGATTTTAAATTAAATTTCGCATGAAAGATACCGATGGTGTGAAATTTTTGAGTTATTTAAAGATCGCAGATGAAGAATTTCCACGGATTAGTATTTATATATGTATATATACATCCATAATAATAATCATGAAATTTCATTTCGTTGTCTGAGTTCTGTTGATATCCAAGATTGTAATAGAGAATATTCGTCGGAGAATTCTGTCTAAGAAAAAAATAGTAATTTCTCACCTTCCCATGTACAAATATCAATTGTCTTGAGAATCGTTTGCAGATAAAAGTGTTCTGGTCCCTTTGATCTCTAATTTGGGCATGCATTGGCATCATGATTGAGATAATTCATACCCATGACAGGATGATATTATCACCCTACGTTAGGGGTAAAACACCCCCAGGGAGAACTGAAATATGCCTACCAGGAGTTAAAACAGCTCTAAGGTTTTTTGTGTACAGGAATTCATAACTCTATGAGCTGTTCGTTCAGCATAACTGCTTTGCAATGATTGTTTACAACACTCCCATTAACATTTAGCTCGATATACTTTCTTCGATCAACGCCTCATTTATAAAACAATTCCTATTTCCATTCTCCCCACTGACAGAGGCCTTGAGTGTATTAGCGGATGAGGTGGAACCAGCCTGATAATCTTCGATCGCTTTACCTTTATCATTAGTCGAGGGGCTGAGAACTCCAAGATCGAGTGACACATGACTGCTAAATGCAGTCAATTTCACTAGTGATTTTAATGACTTCATTGAATTTATCATTTCGGTGATTGCAACCTTGATTATTAGTGATTTCATGACTCACCATGTTTTCATTAACTTCATCAAACTGAAATCAATGACTTCTGCATCATTGATGTCACCAAATTTCACCAAACTGAAATAATAATTGAAACTGAAGAATTATTTATCAGAATTATTGATTTTATTGCCATGAAATATTAAAGAATAATTACAAATTATAATCGGTATATCTAAACTAATGACTCATACTAGAAGTATTTTTTTACTCCTCTCAAAATTTTAGGATCAATCATTTTCTCTATCATCAAAAGTTGGAGGTGAAATAGTCTTTCGGTATCGTTTGACATCGACGTAGCCCTGAGTCGTAATTGGCTGTGGCAGTATTGTATCTGAATCTTTTTCCATAATATACCAAGAACATATGATGCCTCTTTGATTGCCTTTCCATGTGGGTATATGAACCAGAAAATTCCCTATACTCTTCAAAGTTTTTCCTCTTGCATTCGCAAAGTTCAGCGTTAACCCTAATAAACATGTCTCGTAATCATTTTCTTCGAATAGACACCAGTCTCCTATATGATAATTTTGCTTTGTGGAGGTAAAGCGAGATTTGAGAATCGTTACATGCATATAGTGATTTCTTTGATTTCATTGATTGCAAATGAATTCATTGTGACTTCAAGAAATGACTTCATGGTTTGAAATCATGAGATTTCAGTGATGTCACCGATTTAATTGATTTCGGGCCTGACTGCAAATTGATTTCAGGGGCTAGTGACACATGACTGCAAAGAGTTCCCATACCAGCCCCTCGATAATTCCAGTAATAGCTGGTGGACACATGTCTTCAGGTGTCAGTCTGAAGATGAGCGCGTCAGAAAATCCACAACGGACTTCTTGTAGTTCTGGAATGTCTACTTTTTTTTGTTGTATAAAATTGAAGAATTCTTTTGAGTCACAATTGCAGTCCCAGGGATTCATCTGTAAAGTTAGCTTCTTTAATTTTCTGGAGTTCTTCAAGAATTTTAATACTGGTGTCTCTAATCTAGTCAAATTGTTCGAGTGCAAGTTCAACACTGACAGATTCTGGGAGAGTGCATCCAATGGTACTTCAGTGATGTTGTTTTCGGAGAGAGAGAGAATTGTAACTGAATCGTATCTATCTTGTTCTATTAAAGGCATTTTTGTTAGGAAATTACCGGTCAAATTGAGGTGTATCGTGAATCCTCGAGGGCTTCCTAGGTATTTGGGTGCCTCCTTGAGATTTTTGTAGGAACAATCGACCAGATATTCTTGCTTTCCCGGCCATAAACAGCATTCACATTCCAGTGGACAAGTTATATTGTAGATGTCAAGGTTTTTCTGACATGTTAAAAATTCTAATGTCAAGCTCTCGACAGGTTTGTTCATAAGCCAGCTCGGTTTATGGCATATTAAGTTGGACATATTCAGATAAAAGTTATTGTAGACGTTCAGTTGCATGCGACCTTCTCGATAACGGATAAGATCTTCGATGGTATAGTTACAGTCGATTGGATTATTTCCTAGAGATACAATTATGTCCATCCGGTCCGCTTTAGAGATATGTTTGACTCGTTGTTCGGCCTCAGCTAGGGAAATTCTTTCGATTTGATTGAAGGAGAGATCTACGTTGAGTTTTTCGGAACTGAAGAGCATGTCCTTTATCTGGAAAAAAATATTGAATAATTGTAAGAAAACTATGAAAAAATTCAGTTGTGAATCTGTAGAATGTATAACAGAACAAACATCGTTAAACATCTCAAAAAACGAGTGATTTCCAGAGAAAATGTCAAGAAATTTCATTCTAGAGAATTCCTTTAGCTACACGGAGAAAAAAATACAGTAAAAATTCGGGTGCTAGCACGGTAAAATGGGTGCAATCGCCAAGCACCTGGAATTTTCCTATGCAGCACCGGAAAAATTCCTATAATCACGAGAAAAATTCATATAAATACGAGAAAAATTCCTACAAATATATGAAAAATTACTGAAGTTACAGGAAAATTCCAGGTGCTTGGCGATTGCACCCATTTTACCGTGCTAGCACCCGAATTTTTACTGTATTTTTTTCTCCGTGTATAAACGAATTTTTTGGAAATTTTCTTCTGAAAATATTTGTTTCTGGGATGAATCGGAAATTACTACAAATGTAACAAAATAGGACTTACGTCTAAAGACTGCACATTATTATTTCTAAGATCCAAAGTTCTGAGATAAAGAATGCTACGCCAATCGGAGAAAATCTCCGAGATGTTGTTAGACGCTAAATGTAGTTCGTCGATAAAATGGCAAAATTGGAACGGGGATAGAGAAGGATTAGTCGGAGACTTCTCAGATTGATTTGATTTCAACGTCAATTGGTTGAAGGAAAATAGAGCCATTTCGAGTTTTCGAAGAGATTTGAACGCATTGTCATGAATCGTTTTCAATCCGTTTCTTTCCATGTTCAGGACTTCCAGTGATGTCAGATCACGGAAAATATTTCTGTATGAAATGAGAGAGAATAATTCAACCATTAGAACCATCATTCTAAAATTTAATGAAGATTCAAGTTTTGCTGAGTATCTTTGAATTGAAGGGAGATGGAGGAATTTTTGCAAGTACCTTTTTATAGAGCGAACTAAGAACTACAACAGGACCTTGAAAAAATTTCGCCAAGTCCATCTTACCATGAATACAAGGTCACTCATCTTATTTTACTACTTTGCTGCTCAATTGCATAATTACCAAATGAACAAAATTATTCTTATAACTTACTCATTTAATGTTGTTATATAATTATTCGACAAGTCCAGATCCCACAGTTCATGAAGCATCGAGAAAACCCCATCAGGCAACTCCCTGAGTTTATTATAACTCAATGTAATCTTGAGAAGCTTCTTGCAATCCTTGAAGATATGTCGTGGAAGCTCCTGAATATCATTTGACATCATAAATAAATGCTGAAGTTTAACACTTCCCTCAAACAAATCCTCCGGTAGATAGACTATATTATTCTGGCTAATATCAATCCACGTCAGTCGCGTCAAATTTGCGAAGAACTTGGAAGGCAAAGTCGTCAAATTTTGTTGATTCTTGTAAAGATAAATAGTATTCAAAAGCGTATTATTTTTGAAAAGTTTTTCTGGCAGTGAATTATTACTGAAATTATTCTGCGACAAGTTGATATCCTCGAGGTTCTCTAGTTCAGCGAAAATGTCTTCCGGCAGTGTTTGCAGATTTTTTATTTCCATATTAAGCAAAGTCAGTGATTTGAGATTGTCGAAACTGCACGGTTTAATCTCCACAAGTGTATTATTCTTTACATTTAAGGACGTTAATTTCTCCAATTTTCCGAACGTCTCAGGCCTAATAACTTCTAGTTTATTGCTCTCCAAAATAAGGATCAATAAATTATCTAAATTGAGAAATCCTGTAGGCAACTCACGAAGATCATTCTCGTTGAGATTGAGAATTCTCAAATTTTTCAGATCATGTAATAAATCGGTAGTTACATTCTTCAATTTATTTTTTGGCAATTTCAAAACCTCTAAGTTTTTAAATTCCGCTAATTTTTCTCTACTAAGTGTCCATGTTAAATTATGAGTGGATTGCACAGTCAATGTTTTGATATTATCAGCGATTATCCCTCCACCGATGTCTCCAATTTTTCCTTCTTCGGGTAATTCACATCTCATCAATTCAAGATCTACTGAAGCTGTGATCTCTAGATCATCCACAGTGAGAGGCTTCAATGGCCAAACATAAGTTCGACTGCATTCAAAAGATGCCGTAAAACCTGATGCATCTAATTTGTATCTGAAGTGCGTACTTATGAGGTCCGTATTTATGAGGTCCGTACTGATGAGGTCTATACTTATCGTACATTGAATGAGTACAACGAAAACAAAGCACTGGAGCTTACACATGATGGTCAGTCTTTAAGGTCAAGATGTCGGCTGCAATTGAGAGAAAAAACATTAGTTCAATCACGAGAGAGGAAATTGTTGAAAGCTCAGTTTATTTGGTATGAATGAAGTATCTGAAAATGAGGGAATTGAGAAAGAGAGGGAAAGGTGAGAGAGAGAGATAAGGGATAGTTTTCTAAACTTGGGCAAGACTCAATTTTCGAATCGACTTAGGAACGCAATTAGCGTGATAGGGAGTAGAGTAAATAATCCGTGGATAGTTCATAAATATGGAGATCTTTCATCATTTTCTCCAGTCATCATTTGTTTCTGGGATAAATGCATTATTAGATATTCTACACCTCATGAAATGAATGGAACTTATTCTAAGAAGTCGATTTCTACAACATAGTCAATTTGTCCGCATCAATCTCCGATTTGCCCCGGGGTGAAGACATTCCGAATGTCAATTAACATGAGGATTACTTAATGCTTTATCAGGGATGTCTGAATCACTCAAATTTGTATACTTTATCTTTATCGACATCATCGTCGTAGAATGAAAGGAACGTGATCGCCATATTTATGTTTTTGTTTTTTTCCCCCTTAATAACAATGGAACGTATGTTTTTTTACCTTGGAAATGAAGTGTACTACCTCTCAGGAAGGATTTTAATTGATAAATTTTTTTAGTAGGAAATGGGCGTAATTCTGAAGAGTTAGCACTAAAGGAATGTATCTCCAGCACATACGCCCTTTTATTTGTAGATGTTCTAGTTTATATGAAAAATGAATAATCACAAACCAGCATAATTCAGGCACATACACCCCTTCATTTTATTATGAGCACAACACATAATGTGATAGGGGCCTAAATTGTAGTTTTCGAAAGACATGAAAGAGACATAAGATAATTATGTCTGTTTGTTAGGACATTTTTTTCACGAATTTTCGATCAGAAGTGCGATGAAAAATCGAAAAAACATCAATTTGTGATATACACCCCTTTCACTCTACGGCGACGACATATAATGTTTAGGTCTCAGTTATCAGTGATTTTCAGTGTACAGTCTCACTCATACCATGACTCGCCTTGATGAATCATTTTTTCCTACTTTTTCACTCAAAGTGGTCATTTTTCCCTCAAATTCATAAAAAAAAAACTATGTGAAATGTTATATATCAGAAAATCTGAGTGAAACGTGATATTGAAAAGTAAAAGATGGGTATGGAATTGTAGACAAATACAAGGGTAGATAAAATATGAAATTGATTACTCACCAACTTGTATATACTAGTCAGTTTCTGCGTAAACTCTCCAACGCAATTGACTCTGTTAAATCTTTAAAAAGTCGCGAATGAAATGTCAGAATGTACAGTAAATTTATTTCATATCGAATAAAATGAAACGGCGCATTTCTTATCAAAATAATAGAGACGAAATTGTAGGATAAATATATCAACACGTAGCAACCAGTACAATGTTATGCATATTCATGCATACAAAATCGATTGCGTTCTCTCAAGTTGAAGTTTGAGTATTATGAGTATCACGATAGTGCCTGTCCACAAACTGACCCGAAAGCGTCGATGTTCTGTAGAAATTCTCTTCTTTTGGAAACTTCGTCAAAATTAAAATAAGAGAGGGGATAATTTTCCGAACATTTCCGATCACTGTGGGTAGGCAACTTTTTGGCGCCGATCACTTTGGCGCCTTATAACCACTCGCTGTGTGGTGCCGGTATGGGAATCGGGATCGTTTTCGTGCCAAAAAATCGGCGCCAAAAAGTCCTGTCCCGATATTTCTGGAATGTACAGAGAAAGAGCAAAAACTATAATATTATCACAATTCGGAGATCATGAATCATAATGAAAAACTAAACAGAAAAAATAAGTCAAGATGTTAGTAGTCTATTCGCAATACCCCCTCCCTATGGGCTCTAAATTGTTAATAACATTTATTTACGTGCTGCTAGGTAACGAGGATCGATAATTCCGGCCCATTTTAGTTCTTTGTCAATAATTTCTTTAGAATTGAATCATTGAAGAATGTCATCCCTCATAGTTGGCAACTCGCATTTGCCGCGAATTCAAAATTCTTTTCTCTACCAGTTTCTCATTATTACTTATAAAGTGTGTTGCGAACTATCCCATCAATATATTGAATGACATGAATATCAATATATAGAATGACAGTTCCCATGGCACTTTTTCAAATCCCGCAGTGGCGCCACTCCTGTCGAGTTCGTCCGCAGTAACCAAGGAAATCTACCTCGAGAGGAATTCAGCTGAAAAAATTGAAGAAAAAGCAGATGTGGAATTCCTTACTTTAGGCATATCTCGTTGATTTCCACATGAAAGTTATAATATTACAGTAGCGTTTAGCAAAATTATGTAGGTAAAGTTTAACCCAAAATATGCTGCAGTGTCATTAGCTTAAAGAAATGAGTATGAGCAACTGTGTATCCAAATACCATAGCGAAGCATAAGCGCGCGCACATCATTCGGATGAATAATTGCTCATACTCATTTGTTAATCCATATATTACGATGAATTAAACGATGATAAATTTTTTTTGACATGACAATCATTTTTTGGATTGACTTTTTTGCTGTACAGTCCATAGGTGCAGAGAGCTATACCCATTAAAAAAATTAATTTATTTATAAATTTTCAGGGCATCAATTCATCAGCACCAGCCAACAATCAAAACCGGATTCTACAAAACCCAAAAAAAGCGAAAAACCCGCACTTTGAATTTTGGACCTCATACCCTTCGGATTCCATACCTTTTGACCTCCACAGCATATGGACTAAATGTGGTCAACCACAAGCAAATATATCACAAGTAATATTACAATTCGTTATTTGAATATACATCTTACTTTGCTTAATTAACTAAACCACCTGAGTTATTTATTACGGCCATTCTATTGTAAAAAAAAACAGACTATTATTTGGATATTGACATTGAAGAATAAAAATGACGTTTGATGATTTGAGAATTAAAGAAAACATGTACTCTCATTACCTCACATGCTCAAGATGGTGAGAATACAAATTACTATTTTGCTATTGATTTTCACTCGAAATATTTTAAAAAAATAGAAACACTCAGAATCACTCACCATCGAGATATTCGATACTTGATACAATTGTGAATGAAAAGTCTAAAAAAATTAGAGAAACTCGTGTCGTTTTTGTTAATTATGTAATTATCTCTGAAACTAATGATTTCAGAGGGAAATTACAAATTTTTTTTGTTGAAGTCAATAAAATGTCCAACATAAAATGTCTTCTGACATTTCCTCGCAAATCCCCTGATTCCCAAGATGATTACGTCATTACATTATCACTCTCCTTCTATTCTCTGCAATGGAGACTTTTTTTCGGAATTCAGATGGGCTCGTGGACAGTTGGACGGATGTGCAAGGCTGTAGAAATGAAAGAGGTTACAATGTGTGTAATGTCGGAAATTAATTGCTGGCTGAGTTTCCTTCACCACGTAATGACTCAGAGTATTTCAAACCATCTGGAAACATTGAAGCTGTATCGAATGGTTTAGCACACGTGATATCGGATTCTCATTTTAATAATTGAAAACTCACAGCTTCTGGTCAATCTTCATTATACTTTGCCGATTCAAAATACTTCGGATGTACTTGCACACCTGTGCATGCATAATAAGTTGATTACATTTTTTTACATCACTCGTGATCAATTCACAACTTTTTAATTGATATAAAATGATTATTTCTCTATCAAATTGATAAAAAATAGATCATTTCTTTTGAGTTGTCTAACCCAGAGGACTTTCTTTACTAAAAACTGGAATTCCAGGTAGATTGTCAGAAGAATGTTGGAATGTTTGTGGAAAAGTGGTATTTGAATATGTTCGGAGGTTGTTAAGTATTCTAAAGTACTGATCTGTTCAATATCGTCACTGTAGAGGGAAAGGGGTATGAGTGTCATATTTTTTTCTTGTAATAACAGTGGGGTGTATTTTGTTTTTACCTTCAAAATGAGTACTACCTCTCAGGAACAATTTTAGTTGATGAATTTTCATAGTAACAAATGGGCATAATTCCGAAAACACAGACGACTCTTTCTTTTCAGTGATAATGTCTAAATTTTTTATCAATCCCAAGAATCAATATCCCCAAAATAGCGTAACTCCTTCAATTATTCTGCCACTTGTTGTTATGAACTTAGACAGAAAATGTTCAACCAAATGAGAATCAATTAACGGATTTCATTTTTTCCACAGTAACAATTAATCAAATTAATAAAAATCAATAACTTAAATCGAGGAGGATCGAAAAATGGATATGATAGAGTTAAATTGACAATTGTTTTGTGAATATTTTCTAAAAGGATATTCAGAGTCATTTCACTTCATGATGAGCATAATATGTAATGTAAGAGGGGTGTAAGTGTTATTCTTCAAAAAAATCAAAGTTGTTTAAGTGTTGGCCTCTATCTTCATCCAAATCGGTCACTACGCCTGTTTGTTAGAACATTTTTTAAACAAAATTTTCAATCAGGAATTCGATGAATGGTCAGTCAGGCATCGATTTGGCATATCGATACGCCCCTTCTCTTTGAAAAAAGGGTTTTTACCACATACACCCCTTCCACTCTACGACGCTATATAATAGTAAAAAAAATAGTTATTTTTTATTGGAAAAGTAATTGTTTACATTGATAATAACAGTTCATTTTTTAGTCTCCTCCGCATAATTGCTTTGTAATGATTGTTTACAACACTCCCATTAAAATTTCCCTCGATTAACTTTCTTCGATCAACGCCTCATTTATAAAACGATTCCTATTCCCATTCTCTCCACTAACAGAGGCCTTGAGTGTATTAGCAGATGAGATGGAAGCAGCCTGATAATTTTCGACCAATTCACCTTTATCATTAGCAGTGACGATAGTTGGATGCTGAGTCTCAAATACAGTTTGCTTCCTCTTTTTCTTAATTGATCCTTGAGGATGTGGAAGTGCAAACTTCAACATCTCCCAAAACCATTGATTTCCCCATTTCACATAGGTATTCATAGTCAAGTATGCTTTGAGTTCCGAATCAAGCTCATCGATTGGTCCAATCTCTCCATAACGAATTATGATGACTCTAGCTCGACCGTCACTCAGTGCCTGATGATGCGCCATCTTAAATTCCATCTTGCCCCAGACACTTTTCAAGAAATCGGGTGATAACACGATGATCGTTCGTCTCGAGTTTTCAATAGACTGAGCAATTTGCGTTGATATCAAATCCCCAGGTAACCAATCACGATAATGAACACATAATTTGAAATGTTCATCTCCGTCTTCCAATCGCGCTATCAAATCCTTGACAAAATCTTCATCTTTGTGGGAATAACTAATGAACGCATCGTATAATTTATCCTTATCCAACTCGTCCTCAGTGACAAACCATAAACACCACTGTTTTGCAAAAAGCCAAACTTTGATTTCTTGTTGAAAATGATAAAATAGAGCTACAGTTATTCCTGTGAGTATTCCAAGTACTGCAACGCCAATACCAATACCAATACCAATAATTCCAGTATTAGCTGGTATACACATTTCTTCCAATGTCATTTTGAAAATTAGCGCGTCAGATTTTTCACAATGGACTTCTTGTAGTTCTGGAATGTCCACTTTTTTTTCTTGTATAAAATTGAAGAATTCTTTTGCGTTACAATTGCAGTCCCAGGGATTCATCTGTAAAGTTAGCTTCTTTAATTTCGTGGATCTCTTCAAGAATTCTAATACTGGTGTCTCTAATCTAGTCAAATAATAGGACTGCGCACGAGATCTTCCAAAGATCAACGAGATGAAACCGAGACGGTATTAATCGCAAACGAGAGTCTCGGCGAGAGTCTCGATCAAATTTTCAATTAAATATTATGGTAATTCATAACTGCGATATTGATAATCCGAGTCTATTTAAGTAATGGTAGATTTACGACCGACGATTGAAGAGATGAGTGGTGCCCTCTCTGTTGAACACATGGACGACTACACTAAATGCCTACTGGCAGCCATCTTTAGTAAAATATCACTTCATAAACAATCCCTGTCAAAATACGTTCACGACATCGTTAAAAGCTTAAAATATTAAAAGTAATCGGAATAAGTGAGATTGAGTTGGAGAAATGAGAAGGAAAGATTTTTTGATGCCTGAAAATGCCAGCCGATAAAATTTCGACAGATGCCCCACCTTCCAAGAGAATTCGGATCAGCGGTGCAAGTGATAACCTGCAAAATGTACAAACAGAGAATCTTGATTCAGAAATACCTGACAGTTCAAATGGAGACAAACTTAACGAAACAGTTTCAAAGTTTCGAATGCAGTTGCAGTTCCTTCAGATTTTTGAATTCCGCTAATTTTTCTCTATTAAGCGTCCATGTTAAATTATGAGTGTATTGCACAGTCAATGTTTCGATATTAGCAGCGATTATCCCTTCAGCGATGTCCCCAATTTTTCCTCCTTCGGGTAATTCACATCTCTTCAAGACAATACCTACTGAATCTTTCATCTTTAGATCATTCAGAGTAAGAAGCTTCAATGGCCAAGGATAAGTTTGGCTGCATTCAAAAAATGCCGTAAAACCTGATTTTTGGTCTAAGTATTCTCTAAAGTACGTACCTATGAATTCTGTATTTATGAGGTGCGTACTGATGAGGTCTATACTTATCGTACATTGAATGAGTACAACGAAAATGAAGCACTGGAGCTTACACATGATGATCAGTCTTTGAGGTCAAGATGTCGGCTGCAATTGAGAAAAAAAAAACATTACTTCAATCACGAGAGAGGAAATTGTTGAAAGCTCAGTTTATTTGGTATGAATGAAGTATCTGAAAATGAGGAAATTGAGAAAGAGAGGGAAAGCCCCCATGGAAAAATATATAAGAGAAATATATGAAATGGGCCAATTTCTTATATTTCTGAGAAATATAAGAAACGTATAAGAAAAATATAAGATAATTATATTTCAAATAAATGAAATATATTCCATATAAATGAAATATATGGATTGGGCCAATTTCATATATGAAAAATATATTTTCACCGAATATATATTTTTCCGTGTGGGAGGTGAGAGAGAGAGATAAGGGATGGATTTCTAAACTTGAGAAGGACTCAATTTTCGAATCCACTTAGGAACGCAGTTCAGCGATTCCATTGGAACGAGATTAGCCTGATAGGGAGTCCAGTGAAGAATCCGTGGACGGTTCATCGATTCTTTTTCATGGTAAAATATGGAGGTCTCTCGACATTTTTCCGGTAATCATTTGTTTCTGGGATAAATGCATTATTAGACATTCTATACCTCATGAAATGCATGGAATTTATTTTACGGAGTTGATTTCTCCAACATAGTTAATTTCTCCGCATCAATCTCCGATTTGCCCCGGGGTGAAGACATTCCGAATGTCAATTAACATGAGGATTACTTAATGCTTTATCAGGGATGTCTGAATCACTCAAATTTGTATACTTTATCTTTATCGACATCATCGTCGTAGAATGAAAGGAACGTGATCGCCATATTTATGTTTTTGTTTTTTTCCCCCTTAATAACAATGGAACGTATGTTTTTTTACCTTGGAAATGAAGTGTACTACCTCTCAGGAAGGATTTTAATTGATAAATTTTTCTAGTAGGAAATGGGCGTAATTCTGAAGAGTTAGCACTAAAGGAATGTATCTCCAGCACATACGCCCTTTTATTTGTAGATGTTCTAGTTTATATGAAGAATGAATAATCACAAACCAGCATAATTCAGGCACATACACCCCTTCATTTTATTATGAGCACAACACATAAAGTGAACTGGGCCTGAATGTTAATTTTCGAAAGAAATGAAAGAGGCATAAGATAATTACGCCTGTTAGAACATTTTTTCCACAAACTTTCGATCAGAAATGCTATGAGAAATCGAAAAAACATCAATTTGTGATATACGCCTCTTTCACTCTACGGCGACGAAATATAATGTATTGGTCTCAGTTATCAGTGATTTTCACTGTACGAGTGTCTCACTCATACCATGACTCAATTTAATAGATCATTTTTTCCTGCTTTTTCACTTGAAGAGGTCATTTTTCCTCCAGATTAATAAAAAAAACATGTGAAATGTTATATATCAGACAACCTGATTGAAACGTGATATATTGAAAAGCAAAAGATGGGTACGGAATTGTAGACAGATACAAGGGTAGATAAAATGTGAAATTGATTACTCACCAACTTGTGTGTTGATATGTATATTCATGTAGGAAAAATCGATCGCGTTCTCTCAAGTTAAAGTTTGAGTATCACGAGTATCACGTTAGTGTCTGCCCTCAAACTAAACCCAAAACGTGGATGTCCAGTAGAAATTTTCTCCTTTTGGAAACTTTGTCAACCTTAAAATAAGAGAGGGGATAATTTTCCGAATATTTCCGATCGCTGTGGATTTTCTCTACTTCGTGAGGGAATACTTAGAAACTGTTTACCGAAATTAGGGATTGTTTTCACATTTGAGGGGTACGCGACTTTTTGGCACCAACCACTTTGGTGCCTTATTACCATTTGCTGTATGGTGCCGGTATGGAAATTGGGGTGGTTCTCGTGCCAATAAATCGGCGCCAAAAAGTCCTGTCCCGGTATTTTTGAAATATACTGAGAAAAAGCAAAAAATATAAGAGGCTTGAACGAGACAATGAAAATTCAATAAAAAATGACATGTGATTTATCTTTTTATAGCACATACATTCATCTATTATACGTAGATTGTTCATAGTTTATTAAACATCTATCCTTTACAGCAGTAGGTAGTAAAAATTACGGTTTGGTAGAATTAACAGGTGGTGGTTCATTGCATTCGCTGGTATAGATGTAATCCGCAGTTTTTTCTTTTCAATCTCATAATTTTTTGCTTCCGAATGGAAGCATTGTAATCCTCAAAATTTAAGTTTCGGATTTCTTGTGTTAGGTCGACTAATTAGGGTCTAATTAGTCGAAAAATGTGATTTTTAGACCATGTCCGTATGTATGTATGTATGTATGTATGTGTGTATGTATGTATGTGATCAGTCCCTTTAAGATTTTCACTGAGAATTTCTCCATGACGAATGCATCGAATTCCATACTTCCATAATTTTTTTTGTTGAATGTACACATTTATAAGTGCTGTTCAACAACACCAATTGAAACTTGATCCATGATGTAATTTTTTAAATATTGAAATTTTTCAAAAAATTGATTTTTCGACGATAGCTCAAAAATTAATCATTTTAATCGATTCAATAACAGATCAAAATATTCCTTTCGATGTTTCCTGGACCGAGTTCGAAGATGGTGGGGTTAGTATATTTCGATCTTGAAGTATTCAGTTATAGCTTCACATAAACTTCAAAAAAATCATTGAAATTAGGGCCTAGTTGGAATATAATGAGGGTTCAGTCGGGATTTAATCGACATCTAGTTGGAATTTAATCGGAACTTAGTCGGGGTTTAATCAAGACTTAGTTGGAATTTAATCGGGACTTGGTCTGTTATAGTTTTGGATCCTTAAAGCTTTAAACCTCAAAGTTTTGAAAATCAAATTTTCGACGATAACTCATAAATAAATTATTTCAATCCATTCAATGACGCATTAAAATATTTTTTTTGATGTCCTCTAGACCGAGTTCGAAGATGGTGGGGTTAGCGTATTTTGTTCTTAGATTATTCAGTTATATAGCTTCAAATAAACTGCGAAAAATTCATTGAAATTGGGCTTAGATGGAATATAATGAGGGTTTAGTCGGGATTTAATTGGCATTTAGTTTAGATTTAATCAAGACTTAGACAGGGTTTAATCAAAACTTAATTGGAATTTAATCGGGACTTAGTGTATTTCGTTCTTAAATTAGTCAGTTTGAACCAATATAATATTGGGTTTTAGAACCCTAAGCTTTCAAGCCCTTCAGTTCTTAGGGCCTTAGACCCTCAGGTCCCTTATTTTTTTTGTGTTTAGAATCAAGGTGTGGTGAGGAATATCCTTATCGAAAGATACATTGGCACATAATTATTTAAATTGAAAAAATGGGTTTATTTCATTGAGTTCTAATTTTGAGCGATATAATTGAAATGTTTGTAATTATATTTGATTGAAAAAACATCACAAACCTATTAAGCGCAACTCAAATATTAGATAAATCTAAAAATCTAGTAGAATCTAAGATTTCAGTTATCTGGAGCCCTTAAATCCATATTCTCTTTGAAAACCCAGACGGAAAATACAAAAGAGAATAGGTATTGATTCGAAATAATTTCATTGCTTCGATCTTCAGAGACGTATCTTTGATCTTCATCTGCATTGATCTTTACCTTCATCTTCTTCGATCTTTATCTTTGATTTTCATTGGTCACGTGACAAGTTTATATAGATCAAAGAATGAATGAATTAAACAGGGCAAGTCCATTCGGAAGCAAATTGCTAATTTATTAGCAAAAATAACTATACTTAAAGAATAAATAAAGCAATGTATCACTTGTTTCTTCTTGCTTCCGGATGGAAGCTTTGTTTTCACCAGATTTTCACATTCTCTAATTTTGTGTGGAAATGATCTAGAATGTTATGAAACGCGAAGATATGGTGTTTTCAGAAAATGTCCGTGTGTATGTATGTAACAGTGTGCAAATTTTTCGTTTTTTTTTTTAAATTGTAATAATACAAGCAGCGTAGACACCTATGCGACAGAAGTCGTGTGACCGTTACTTTACGCGTTGATATTTTTTTTTTTTCATTTTATTCTACCAATTCCATTGGTAGTAAGCTTCCGAATGGTTCCGTATCAACTCCCTGTTCCGGTGACAGGCATATACGCAGTCACATTCTACAGAGAGTGACTGAACAGAAGTAGATATTCAATCTTTTAATATGAAACATATTTACATAAAGGTTCAATATCTCCGAATTCAACTCTTAGATATTCAACTCTTTGACGAAATTTATTTATATAAAAACTTGAATATTTCCCGAACCACTGAGTCATTTGAGTCCATCCAAAGTACAAACCTTCAATATTATGAGAGCTATAATCATACCAAATTTCAACTTCCTGTGTTCTTTTTTTCTCAAGTTATGGTGCGTGCAAGAATTGAAGAAGAAAAAAAACGGAAAAACTGCAATATCTCGAAAACTTTCTATGAACAGGTATACATATTTTTATTGATCTAGTTAGTGACTGTTGAGACGAGTATTTTGAAAAAAAAAAATCAAAGCCGTTAAGTAGTTTGTGAGATATTTGATAAAACATATTTTTACAAAAAGTTGATTATCTCAGGAACCACTTAGTCGATTATGCCCATTCACAATACGAACCTTTGCTATTATGAGAGCTATAATCGTACCAAATTTCAACTTGCTAACATCATTTTTTTCTAAGTTATCGTGCGTACAAGATTTTTTCTGGAAAAACAGAAAAATGGTGATATCTCCTAAACTTTGTATGAACCGGTATATATACTTTTATTGATCTAGATAGAGGCCATCGAGTCAAGTATTTTGAAAAAAAAAAAAATGAAATCGTCTGAGATATTGAGGAAAAACGAAATTCAAACAAACCGTTATATCTCAGGAACTACTTGACCGATCGGACTGAAACTTCTCGACAAAGTTGAGTATATTCATAGGTACCATATGCCAAAATTTCAGATTTTTACTAACAAATTTTACCGTATTTATGTTAAATTTTCTAAAATTAGATTACCCAAAACCCAAATTGTCACATACATACAGACAGACATAACTCTAAAAACATCATTTCTCCACGTTTCATGACATTCTGCATCATTCCCAATCAAAATTAAAAATTCTCAAAATCGCACGAATACAATGCTTCCATTCGGAAGCAAAAACGACCCGTTTTGCCCCAGTAGTATTGGTAATTTTTTTTTTAAATACTGGGGCAAAATGGGTAATTTTAGGGAAATTAATTCTCTTTTTGAATTAGATTATTAACTGTCAGATAAAAATGTTTTTGTCCCATTTTTTTCAAATCTTAGAATAATTTCATTAAATATCCCCCCCCCCTCCACCCATCAGTATTGTTACAATACAAAGTAAATTTTAAATTCTCCAACATTCCCGTGTTATTTTCACTGAGTTAAACCGGTGAAAGATGGTCCGCACGTGCCACCAAGACACGAAAGCCGCCAGTAGTCCTCTCTCGGGTGTCATTTATTTACACCAAAAGAATTCACGTACATATTTTCCGTGCGCACACAAGACGCGAGTACTTTTGTCTTTACCAGTGGAATAAGAAGAGAAAAAAAAGGGGAAAAAAAGTCTCATTCAAGACGAGAAGATAGAAATGGGATTGAAGTGAGAGAGAGAGAGAGAAAAATACGAGATTAAATGAAGAATTTGCAATTAACACACAAAGAATGCAAAAATTATCGTGACCTAATTAAGCTTGAGAAATAATAATATTAAGTGGACCTCTAGAACACTTTTCTCTTCATTATCAATTTTTAACAGATTCATTCATAAATTTGAAAAAATTGCATGATAATGTGAAAAAATAACAAACCCATTTTGCCCCGAGGGGTTGAAAAAAAAAATAAAAAAATTTTTTGCGCTCAATAAATTTATAAATTGTTTAAATTTCATAAAATTCTTTTTTAATTGAGAAAAATAAAAATCAGCATTCGAATAAATGCCGTAATGACGTCATGGGAAATTACGCGGGTGTACCGTTTGCATCCGGTTACCCAAAAGATGGTCATTAAATAATATTCCCCCCCCCCCTTTGCCCGTTGTAATTTTGACAGGCAAATGAACATTAAGAAAAGGTGGAAAAAATGAATAAAATGAGATATTACTGTGTAACACGGATGCGTGAAGATATCGAGTTTGATGATTGCCCGCTGGGTACAATTTTATGGATAAACACTAAACCACTACCACCACTGATGGTAAGCCGCTCGTATGTGACCCGTTGGCCTGATTTTCAGGCATTACGCAGGATGATCAAGTCCGACTGATGAATAAATTATAAATTTTTTTTTTTATTTTATTTTAAAAAATTTTTTCTTTCAATTTTTATTTTTATTTTTTGAAAAACTCGTGAATTTGTAATTCTGCCGTTATGATCAGCACTAATTGATTGGTTAGGTGTCGACTATGAGGTGTCGATATTTGAATGAATAAATTATTCAATAATTTGAATTTAAATTTTTATAAATTTTGACATCATTAGAAAGTTAAACTTTCGATGTAAAATTATGTGAGAGAATAATTTTAAACTCATAATTCAATGATTTTATGAGTAAAGTGAATCATTTTTCACGTGATTTTATTAATTTAAAACCCCAATTATCGTCATAAATCAGTTATCCGATGTAGCTCAACTCGTCGAAGGAGTCGTAAAAGATGGAGATAATTATATATCCCGAAAAATTTATAATCGTAAAGGAGATTAGGAAAAGAAAAAAATTATTTCGTTCATTTTTCCATGCTAATGCGGAAACAGAGCGTGTCAGTGTCATTCTGAGAATCGCATAAATACTTAGGTATAGTTTATGGCCTGTCAAAAGGGAATAAAGCACTATTATCCTTTGTTTCCACACGAGCAATTCTGGAGACGCTATTTAACCTTGAAAAATACGAATCTGTCGTTAATAAAACTCCCATTATTCCTTAGAAATTTTTTAAGAACTTTTTTTTTCGTCTTCTTGGAGAAAAATTACTCTTCCGCTTTATAAACGTGTATTATTCTCATTTCTAACCAAATATTTAGTAGAAAATTAAATATTGAATGATGAAATTTGATCATAAATGGAGAAAAATTTTTGGTAAAAATTACCAATTCTTTCCGTCATTTTTAACTGATGGAAATTTAGTAAAATTTAATTTTAAACAATAAAATTCGATACATAAAAATTAAATTGTATTTTTTGTTTGAGAAATATTGTCCTGATGAAAGTAAATAATGCCCAACTTGTGTTAAATTTTAGCCCTTCCAGCCCAATAATTTTTGTCTAGAGTCCAATGAAAATTCTAGGCTTGATCATGTCTGAAGAAAAATCACCCTACCGGTAGGATAGGAATTACTGTACCGTCAGAGTGATTTTGATAATGACCGAATGGTATAATTACTATATATTGTATATTTATATAATTAGTATACAATAATGCCCGATCTCTTTATAAATGACATCAAATTGAAAAAAAGCGCGAGAATAATCATTAAAAGGGGCCTCCTGTGTCAAAAATACACCTGTTATATTTGTAAAGAGCAAAAAAACAAATTTCAACGAAACAAGTACGCCATCAATGACGCCATGTTGATGTTGGTTTTTCATCCATTTCGGGGATTCCCCTTTTTCTGATCCCCCGGATGATACCAATTGAATTTTTCTCGATCGAAAAGTTGTCTTCTTTATGTCGCCGAAATGTCGCTGTCCCACGAAAGAGAAACTTGTGCCAATTAAAATCGTCTCGTTTCTTCCACGCAACATAATTTTTGTTTATCTCATACCGAGTGATTTTTTTTTTTACAATTCTTTATTTATTTTTCCCTCGTTTTGCTGTCCGCAGCTAAGTAGAACTCTTAAAACCGCTCGACTGTAGCGGAATTTTCTGTGAATGTGTGAATTTATAACATACACATGAGCGAGGGAATTAAAAATCACTCAGACTGAGGGACTGAGTTATCAGTTTTAGTGGGGAACATTTTTTTTTTCTCTTCCTTTTTTTTTCGATGGATATTCATTCAAATGCTCTACTTGCGCTGCCGGGTGTGCAATATACACGCCTTAAAAAAATTTATATGTTGCCTACGGGGCTGCCTCACACGATGCCATATGTTAAACTGGTCAGGTGCCACATGATCAAGCTTTTTTTTTATTCAGCTGTTCTTAATTTTTTTTTTTTTTTTTTTTCAAGAAATATTTTTTACGAAACTCTATGAAATTATTCACAATAATAATAATAATGATTGTTATTTTTATGACAATAATCCCGAAAATTGAAAAAAATTACATAAAATAGTATTCTCGCACCCTGAAATTTCCATTCAGTAGTAAATTGTTGAAACGATTCAAGCTGATTTCATCCTGGCGTCAGTTTTCGATAAATATCTCGGAATCTGATGGAAATAACGAAATTTTCATAATAACCTTTTTTGTAGAGTAAAATGAGAGCTACAAAAAAGGTCCTTATAAAAATGTTTCTATCTCTCATAGATTCAAAGATATTCATGGAAAAGTGAGCCTAGGATAAAATCGACTTGAACCGTTTTACTACATTGGTTAATTTGAATTTTTTTTACCGTAAAAATGAACACAAAATATGTATTCAATGCCTTGGAACCATCAACATTCCTAAAAATAGTTAAACATCTCTGTATGACTATGCGCGTGGCAAATAGCTAGAAGGACATATCTAAAGGGCATACGTACTGGATTCTATATTATGGAATCGTGACTGTGTTATTAATGATTCAACGCTGGGTAGTTTCATGAATTATTATGCTAATTTTTCATGTATTTTTTTTTTCAACTTTTATTATCGATAAAATGCCCTATGATTCAGACGAGTTCGTTGAACGTTTTTCCGAGGTGATCTAGGCATTATCATTCTCCTGTTATTCAAAATAGTGAGAACAATAATTAACAGTGACATGTGATTAATGGGTATTGTGTATATACACGTGCCGTTTGGCCCCGAGGATTGAATATTTTTTTTTGCAAGAGATATTTTTTATTTAAAATAGGGAGATGACGAAAGAAACTAGCCAGGCGGAACCCCTTGTATATATCGATGAGTGACACGTTTGACGAGTTGGTAAATCTCAGGGGCATTACCAATATGTACCAGTTTGCCCCATTTTTTTCCTTCCTCAATTTTTTTTTTCTTTTTTTTTTAAAGATTCTTGCGAAATATTTTTGTTTGAGTGCTTTCGGTAAGTGTAATTGCAAGTGGGAGATAAGGATCGAATTCTGGTTTTACGTGGAGGTGATGGGCATCGAGGTATGTGGGTTATATGTTTAAGAGCACACGAGACAGTGAAGCGCGCTACGCGCGCTGTGTGAGTGTTGATTTTCACTTCAAATTTCCCGGGTGAAAACTAACCAACTTCATACCTATTGCCATTGACCAATAAGGAATCAGTCTTACGCGTTTCGAGATATTTCGACTCTAACGATGTTCATTTATGTGTATGTACTTTCTTAAATAGGACCTGAAGCGGAAAATCATTTTTTTAAGGATTTTTGAATATAAAAAGAAATTTATGATTTCGAATTTTTTAGGAGAATTTAATATTAGATTTATCTTGATAATGAGATTATCTAGAGAAAAATGTTAAAAGACATTTTTTATTGGAAATTTTGTCAGCTACAAAAAAGGTCTTGTGACATTTTTTTTTTAACCACTTGTTCACTGGATAAATGCGTTATTAATGAAAATATTGAATGGAGCCATTTCTAAATTTTATACATTTTACTAAAATGGAATTATCTCGAGAATGAATGATCTTAGGGGAAAATGTCAAAAAACATTTTTTATTCGAAATTTCTTCAGCTACAAAAAGGTCTCTACACACTTTTTTCTAGGATCACCCGTTCTCGAGATAAACCCGAAGTACTCAAAAATGTATTTTTCATAAAGAAATATTTATAAAAAAAAGTTTTCATATCAAATTTCCCGCTTTTTTCAATATTTACAATTCTATGGGTACCCCACCTTAAATTACCAACATAATCATGTAAATATGAACTGATTGAAATGTCATTAATCCTCAAAGAATGAAAATATTTCCATAAAACATTTATCCTTTGTCTATAATTTTCATAAAATTGCTCCGCCATTTTTTACTTGAAATGGCCTCAAAATGCATTGCTAATGTCAATTTGTCTTGATTACTTAATAATTCGTTTACATACCGGGCTTGGATCGTTACCAGTGTGCAATACCAGTCTCAATAGTATCAGAAGCCGTTGTCGTTTGCATTAGTTTAATAAGCTGGTAGTTGTTCTTAAATGCTTGACTGCACTGTTGAGGTTGTTCAACTGTACCTGTAACATCGAATGATCGAGAAATTGATAATGTATCAAGATTTTTACACGTTTACTAATGCATGTTCTCCCTCTCTCATACTCATAATTATAAAGATGTTTATTACATTAGAAAATTGAATTATCAATATTTAAATAATAATTAAATCAAACCAATTGAATCAATTAATTAATTAATATTACAGTATTTCAATTTTTATAATCATCATGAAAATTCAATATTTACTCCAATAATTATGAATATTATCAATGATAAAAATTAGAATTATTCTTTGAAAAAATTATTATCATGATTATTATTATTCAATCACAAGTAATTATTATTTTTTTTTTTAATATACACATGAAAAAAAAAATTACTCCTCGAAGATGTTAGTCCTAATGTTCCGTTAATTCTCCATCAGAAAATTCAATGTCGAGATATTAATGACCCTGTATATCTGCATTCGATGTCTCTATCTCATTGATTGACTGACACAGTTGTTGGTGCCTCATTTAAATTTTCGTCTCAATCATGATTGAGTAGTTTTTAATGATTTTATATTTTTTACATTGATCAACATGAATAAACAAACGGGAATTTTAATGGATTTATTACTCACAAATTAATCGATTTAATTCATTCATTGAAAAAAATTTTGTTTTTAATTTGAAAAAATTATTGAAAAATTTTTTAAATAATTTTTTTTTCAATGATGATAATAATAATAATAATAATAGGTGTTGTGTTCAATGTAATTGGAGAAGAAAAGAATTGCGCAAATGGAAAGAAAATTAAACGACACAAATCTCTGTTCTGTTCTGCACCTTTTATTTCTCCATCGGTCGATGATTTCTGTGGGAGGATAAACGAGATAATCAATATACTGCGATTGCAGTGTGAGCGTCGGCGTTCCACCGAGGTCGCATTTGCCGCAAGATAATCGACATATTCGCTGTGATATTTTATGATAAACACGTGTGCATTATGTGTGAATGTTAATGCTGAGATGATTTTTTTTTCTCTCTTTCCGGAGAGATTGAATGGAAGACTTTTGGCAACTTCTCGAATCTAAAAAAGAAATTAGAGCGAATTTTTTTTTTCCACATTTTTTTATATTTTTTAGGAAATTTATTTATTCGTGGAAAATTTTATCATTCATGCCCATTGTTATTAATTTTTTTTTCCATATTATTATTGTGTCATCACATGGTCAATTGATGAACACCTCGGCACCAATAACAATAATTCAATCATGTACGAGGTAATCTATCAAAAGTTTTGCACAAGTATACATTATTTTTTAAAAATGGAGGACGTTTGTTTTTCAAGTTCTGCATTATTAATCATTAAAAAAAAAATCATGGATCAAGGGAGAATTGTATTGTCCTCGGGCGTTCATATTGTTTACGTGATTATCTCGGAAGAATCAAGGTATGAAAAATGAAACATTAATGAGTTTTTTTATTTCCAATATTGAAAAAATTGGATTTTTTTCTTCATTTCCTTTGCCTGATTTTTTCATTTATGTAATTAATTAATTGATCAAGTGAAAATCCTTTAAATTGAGTCAACGATGACGGCAACATTATTAGACAAAGTTATATCTCCGTATGTAATGAATAATTCACATGTAGAAGAATGCAGAGATTTCATCGGACGAATATCTCAGAATCTAATGGAGATATTGAAATTTTGAGGGAGACCTTTTTTGTGGAGCAAAATGAGATCTACAAAAAAGGTCCCTATAAATATTTCGCCATCTCTCATAGATTCCGAGATATCAACAAAAAACTCTGACAATTTCACAAATCTAAGACACCTGTACCCCCAATCTCCCCTTAAATACCACCCATTAATTCTCCCCCATGCACAATCCCATTCCACAGAGTCCGTACACTCATATTGCCCTCTTCAACAGCATTAATCCCAAGAAGATTGCATTAGTTATTGGTCACGGTCGGACGGCATACCCGTGCTTCCTCTTACCTCTCCCCATTTTTATTCCTCCCTGGCGCACGTTTCCCATATTTTTCACAAACACCTATATCGCTCTCGACGTCAAACAGCTTCATGTACATCTACACACGAAGGGTGTGTTGCATACCGTGCTCACCTTTAGGTACATACGGGTGTGGTATTCATTTTTCTCTTGTAATGTTTTTTCTCTCTCTCTCTCTCTCTCTCTCTCATTCTTTCTTATCCCCTCGTTCTCGAGACCTACTTACGTACATGGCGTTCACTCGATGCTCCTTTGAGCGCCTTTGGGCAGGGGCAAAACGGTTTTCTGCATCTGGCTAGTGTGTATAACCACCACCTTCTACAGTTTTATTTTCTCTTCAATTTTTTTTTTCAATTTTTTTCAAAAATTTTTTTTTTCTTGCAACCTCCAAGTCATTTATTTCTGAGGATTTGAAACGATAAAAATCAGAGGAGAGAGTATAATTGATTGTACGCGCGCTAAAACGTGCTCCAGTGTACATTTATTTATTGCTATCTGGATGAATCGTAGGGAAGATGTTGGGGATAATGGGATTTTTACCGTTAGGTAGAATGTACTGTGAGGATTTCGGGTGGAACTGAAGGTGAATTAAATTTTTTTGCGGGCTCGAGGAAGGGCTTATCCCTCTCCCCATGGGGAAATATATGATATAGATCAATTTCATATATCTCTGAGAAAATATAAAATGAAATATATTAACCATGAATAAAATCTCTCATTAAAAAAAAAAATTGATTTTTTTTTTTCTTTAATTATAAAAAAAATTCGATGAAATTCACCCATCCATCATTTTTCCAACCATTTAATCAACGACGCGTGTACGATGACTCGACCGGGTCAACGCAGCCACTCGTAAAGATAGTGACTCAGCAAAAATGTCATAATCATTTAAAAAATCTCGACTAGCTTATCAAATGCCTCATGTGGAGAAATGAACGATTGAGCTATAGTGAATAGTTCCCTCACTCAATTCTAATAATTCTGATCATTACGATCATCCGTAACAGCCACAAATGCATCAATGAATATCAAGACTTTACGAGACGATTCGATGATGATAACATTAATAGAATTTCATTTCACTGTAGGATAATGGATTTGTCTGATGACATGAGCTTTCGCCATTTTTGTTCTTAAGAATTTAGCGTTGAGGAGAGGGGGAAATTGTCCATCAATTAATTACGGTTTAATGAAAAAAAAAAAAAAAATTAATTTGAGATTATTTATTTTTTTAAATTAGTGGGGCAAAATGGGTTGTTTTTTTATTAAATTGTTTTTTTTTAAAAAAAGAAAGTGCTGAATATGAAAATTGCATTTTTTTTAATTATTTAAATGAGGTGTGAGTAAGGAGATACTTGTGGAAATAATTTATCCTCAACTAATGTGCTAAATCGTTACTAGTGTATGCAAAAAGTTCGCTATAACCATTGGAGCGTTGGGCTGTTACAGATATATCTCGATACATAAACGACAGTAACACTGGTAACAAAAGGGGGATTATAGATTTTTAAAATTTACACAAATGGTGAAGATTGGCGGGAGAAAGACTTCCTTATGGTCCAACGGGCAAACACAAATGGTGAGAATATCGTGTTATGTCGATTGGGTATATATTTAGTTACTGTGGGACGATAGAATAAATGCACAATGAAACAGTTAACCGTTTTCTTCATTCTCAATTAGGATTTGTATTCATGAAAATGAAGAATTTTATTTTTTATTTTTTTTTTTGCGGAAGAAATTAAAATTTAGAATTTATCAATTCATTTATTTAAATAAATAAATAACAATTATCTTCAAAGTGCAGTTAATTGTTAATAATTAAAGACATCTGGAAGGTGAAATTTCTGAATAGTTCAGAAACTGGTCCACGATTATTGCAGGCCGGTTTTAGTACTCTAAATCGTTATATCCCCTTGGGCTAAAAATCATTGAATCTCGAGCAAAAAAATAATAAGTGAGGAATAATTTTGATATTTCATAACTCAGCAATTTTCTCAACAAGATTGACCACCAATTGGGCAATAGTTGGTCGATTAGAACACACGGTGGACAAAAAAAAAAAAAAATTGCCCAACTGTGAAAAATTGATTTTCAGTCGTTAATAACGAATCAATTGAATCGATGGTTTTCATTCTTTTGAACGAATGACGTATCCGAGAATGGAATTCAAACATTTCCAATATCATCCCATTAAAAATAAGAAAAAAACCTTTTTCGCTCCACTCGATCACTAATTTATTGGAGTATAACCATCCTAACGGATCCTGAATAGACTCCTTCATCGATTCATCCGGCAATCTAAAAATGAAACAAAATAAACTTGTGAATAAAACGAGGACAATGAAATGATAATCGGAGCCGAGGTATCAGTAGCCTGTCATCGAGATATGCCCCTATTATATATCTCCGATGTGAATGTTAACTATACGAACAAACGACGTTCTACAATACGAGAAATCACGATTAGCAATTTGTTGGGAACACGACCTAGATGAAATTAATATGAATAGATGATAAATTCCATTTTAGTTGAATTAATAAAAGTCAGTTAAATGCACTACAAGTGAAAATAATACATTGATCAAAACATTTTTTAATGCAATTGGGCTTAATTCCTTCATTAGTATTTATTTGTAGAAATATACTGATAGAAAAAAATTATGTCTTATTGTTTAAAAATCAATGGAAGTGTCTATTCACACGGTCCACGCTAATTTTTGCCGTGGATATACCAGAGTTTTTACCGTGGATATACGATTCGAAAGAGTAACTTTAAGCCTCTAGTGATTTACTTTAAGCCCTAGTGGATTTGACTGTGCACGGAGAAAATTTGATGATAAAGATTACTACAACATAGTAGAGATTACCATAAGAACATAGTGAATGGTTTTTCGACTCGACCTTTATAGTCATTTTTACCATATTGAATAGTAGAAATTACATTGCTCTATAGTAAACAATACCATGCAGCTATGGTAACGATTACTATGCACTGTAGCAATGACATCCATTATTATTAGGACGGATTACCATGTGAATAGCAACTATTACTATTCACACGTGGGATCGTTCACTATGCTCGATATGATAGCAACTACTGAAAATATGGTAACAGTTACCATATTTATGGTAATGAGTCCTATGTGTATAGGAAGTGTTTCTACAGTACGTGATTCTTATTTCTACGCCCGGTAATCCTTCCGAAGAATCAGAGAGATCGTTGTGAAGTTCAGTAGTCGATCGACAGTACATCAAGCTAATGATGGAAAATATTTCAGAACATCTGACACAATTGGAACCGAAGTAAGTACTTTCTCACCATTTATAAATATGAATAATTGTATTATAATTATATTTCTCAATTGTGAAAATATGCTTATTGACGTTCGCCTCTGTAGTAAATAATGATGACAATTCGATGGAATCTCTTGGTGTTACACGTTGAGCTCAAGGTATAACCATCTTGACAACATGTCTACCGTTGTGCCATCACGTGACTACCACCGGTAACCTCTCAGCTGCTAGTACTGCTGGGCATATAAACAATTACAATACTCTGTTCTACACTTTACGTTCTAGAATTAATTAGTCTTTTTTTTTTTTGAATTAATGAAGTGAAAATACTTTTCGTGAAACTAGAAATGAGTAATATTGAAGGGGGAGAACTTGAAAATATTCAATCAAGTGTTTATCTCGACATCGACATGTCAGAGCTAATAAGTTTTTATCAACCTCAGATGTTCCAAAACTTATTCACTTCAATGGGGCTTCCTGAAAACAGTCAGACACGCTATAAAACTAACACAGGTACATTCAGTTATGTATTTCAGCCAGAGATATATTTTTATTCAAGAATCACTTTCCTAACCTCGAAATTTCGTACCAACTTTTTTCTTCCTTTGATCCCCACTAGATTTTGGTCCTTCTGAACCTCCAGCACAAGTTCCAGCTTCGTTTCCTGTTAATTTTGCGTCATTGAATCCATCTTTCGTTATAACATCTCCTGTTCAATCAACTCACAGAACCAGTATGTCCAATTTTACATATCCAATGAATTTAACAATTTAATGAGCTCCTGTGATGGACCTTTTTCAACTTAATTCTACTCAATCATAAGGGTTTTTTTTATGATAAATATGTGTTTTATTTATTTTTAATTATTTACTATGCCTCGGTGCTTCAGTTTCCATGGTTCATAAATAAAACACAACTCAAGCCAATCACAGATAAACTTCCAATCAAAAATGTACCAGATTGTTTTGCCACGACCTATCGGTCAAAGTGTACTGGCTACGGTACACTGTGTGTATCCCATTTCTCTTTCCCGCTCTGGCTTCAACATCTTGGCGCGACTCTTCATTAGCAAGAGAGCCAAGCGCCCCTGTTTGCCCTACCGGCGACTTCTCGGATCTCGAGTCGTCAAATCCCTGCTCTATTTTACTGACTGTTCAGAAATAATTTATTCTTCTGGATTTTTTTATTAATTTCCCAATCTTTGATGCCTTGTCAACTTATTCTAATGTTTTATTTATCCGGTTCTTTTGATTCCTTACACTCTCCCCTTTCTTACGAAAAAAAAAGAAAATGTGCTTCTCAAGAACATTACCCTTTTTTTTTCATTCTTATCTTTTATTTTATTAGTTACATTTTTGAAATCTCGTTATATATTGTCATCAACAATCTTTTCCTATCTATTCTTTGTTTCCTAACTCTAATAATCTTTCTCAGTCTTACTGGTTGCAAATTGAGCTGATTACCTAATAAGACTTTTATCACAAGGTATCATTTGTTTGATACTCTTTATAATAACTCTTTTTATAATAACTTTCAACAATAATACTTTGATCCTTGATATAAAAAAACATAAAAAGATAATAATAAATCACTCAATGATTTGACCTTTCAGGCCTTCTTTTGGATGCATACATATTTATATAAAAAAACTTAAAGTCTCAATCTCAATTGTTTCTTTGTACTTTCTTATCTCGTATCACTTCCTTAATTCTACACTTTTAGAGATCATAAATTGCTTTCACTAATCCTTTGAGGTACTTGTACTCTGGACCCTCGCTTTCTATAGCTCCTCCAGCCTTTTTAGCTCTTGCCAATCCTCTGCCCTTTTCAGCTTTTCTCGATTCTTTAGTCCCCTCAGGACAATTAATTTAGCATCATTTTCTGCCTGTTTTCTTAATTTCTCTTCTTGGGCCCGTTTTAATTTCAGCAACTGATTATCCACTTCTGTGTGTGGGATCAGCTTATAACAAACACCTGCACTGGACCTCATTTGAATTTCAACACCCCAGGGTTTTTCTTTCACCACCTTTTGAACCTTCATAGGCCTCTGTTTCTTAGCTTCCTTCCATGTCAGGTGCACCGGGGTATTGGATCGTTTGTTGAGGGGTATCTGACTTCTGTTGTCATAAGGATCACTGTGAATAGGTCCATGATAGGTTGGATATGCCGCTGGGTGAGACAGGGGATAGTGGACATGATATTGTACAGGATAGGGTGCCGGAGGTAATGGAGGATATGGTAAACTTAGCTGGATGTTTAAAAGTATTCCTGAAAGTCTTTCATGATTCGTGGATCAACATGTATCGGTTCCAAACTTCAGGGAATGACCCCTTTTGACGTATTTTCTTCTCTGTTTCTCCACTGATCTTGATCTCGTGGTTTATCACTTTGCACTGGTTTCAGACTTTTCTTGGATTGTTGAGAATCGTGGAATTGTTTTGATTGAGTTTTTCCAGGTAACTGTCTGGGGTTAGGTTCTTGCTGGTGGGATGATCTTGATTTAGGAATTACAGTAAACTCCCGTTATAAGCACTCTCGTTATAGTCGAACTTCCCCTCATATCGATTTTTTCGAAGATTAACGCTACCCCCACTCTATCACTTTCGGGCCCTAAGATGTAAATAATCTATTGTTCTCTCTGGTGAGGCATATAGAATTACAAAAGAAATAGAGGCGAAAAATAAATTTCTCTCAAAAGCGAAGTGCGTGGTGGTGGCAGAAAAATATAGTCGAATTCTCCGAATTCGCTTCCGCTACTGCCCCATGAGTTCGACTATAACGAGAGTCTACTGTACTGTATGGATTGGTTTGGGAGGAGGTTTTAAGGTTGGATCATGTCGGTACTGTAAGCTTAGGTGCTAGTTTCGCAGCAAATTTGTCAACAGCAGAGGAAAGAGGGTATTCTTTTCTACAAACACGGTCACCGACCTTGGGGACCCAATCTCCTCTTTTCTTATTATAATAGTAACTTTGATCATTAAATGCCCTAGCCAAATTAATTTTGACGATTTCCCGAGCTTCTGAACAACAACAAAATAAACAAAACGTAAGAATTAATAAATTATTTATTTTATGATAAAAGTATCAGTCGGTAAAATCACCCGGTGATTATACCAGAGTAAGTCGAGAAGTCACCGGTAGGGTACGCATAAGCGCCAGTCTCTCTCGCAAGTCAAATGTGGGCTCAGTGGTATTAAATTCGGGTGAGGAGAGCGAAAATTTAATTCACCAGTGCACAGCACCAGTGCACTTCGACTGTAAGGTCGTGGCAAAATATTCTGATACACTTTTTGGGTGAGTAATTCTGAAAAGGATTAATCACGATCTTTGCAAGACGCCATTTAGCGTTGGTCGAGTCAATATTGTAAGACGCCTAATAGCGTTGGTCGAGTCAAATTTTGCAAGGCGTCTGCTGGCGTTGGTTGAGTCATTTTGCAAGACGCCTGCTGGCGTTGGTAGAATCGATTTTGTAAGACACCTGCTGGTGTTGGTTGAGCCACGGAAAAGGGGTAAACTCGCGGATGTAGTTTCGAGGTTAGAATCACTCTTTTGGGTGAAATCTCGTCATTACTATTCGAGTCGTTGGATTGGTAAACAGTCGAGACCGCCGTGGGGAAAGAATGAGAGTACCGATTAGAGAAATAATTATTTTCATATCTTGTGGGGGAGTAATAATCGCGGGATTGATGTTAATTTATTCAATGAGATTCATAATCTTCATTTGTTTAATTTTGATGATGCTATTGGATTGGAGTATTCCAAAGAATCGGGTCCCGATGCGTAAAAGCAGTGGCCCTCTCTGAGGAATTATTTCAAGATTATCTCTAATTAAGTAGTTGGGGAAAATTTACCGGAAATGCTATAGATCTAGAAACGAGGTATTTGAGTATTGAACCGATATTTAATTGAAGAGTAAACCGATACAAATGGTCACGAGTGTAGATTAATTTGTATCGGCCACCGGAAAAAGTAACCTCTCACTCCCTACAACTGAGCAAACTCCTGTTTTACCGATCGAACCGTACCGAAATAAACCTGAGAAGTAGGAGGGGAGTGATTACTGAGAAATAAACCGAAAACTGACAATTGTCAAGTGAATAATGATTGTAACTGAATGTAATAAATAATTCTTTTGTTTAAATAAAATACACGGAGACTTATCTGTAATTGACCTGAGTTAGTGTTTCATTTCTGAACCCTGGCACTGAAGCACCGCGGCAAATTAATTAAGTAATAAATGAGCACTAAAGAAACCTTGAATAATTATTTCTATTCTATCAATTAACTCAGTAACATTAGAGGAGAAAAAGGTCCATTAAATATTTGAACATTAGATTCACTGTTTTCAACTGATCTTAATAATTATTTCGGTTGATCCAGTTCCTGACCAAAATTCAGAAATGCAGGTGTACTCTGGGTGCTCTCATGTTTCGCAGTGTTAATCGCGAATGTCAATTCAGGTAAAAACTTATCTCATTTATGATGATCATCATCAACAAACTGCGCTATCATTGTCTTCACTACCCTGTTCATTCTCTATTACGTGCAGCCACGGCGTAGAGGGGAAGGAGTCGGTCAGTGGGGGGGGGGGGAGAAAGGGTCGCGGAGTTAGCGGAAGAGGCCGTGGCTGAGGAAAGGGATGATGCCGATGAGTCGGATCCCTTCCGTCGTGCTCATTGAGAATGAAGCTAAGAGGCTGTGGAAGGTGTAATTCGAGACGGCAGTCACCGGTCGCACCACATTCGCGTTCTTCAGCGATGTTCATAAAAGACTGGAGGCGAAATATGTCCCAGTCAACTATTACACCACGCAGGCTCTTACCGGGCATGGCCAATCCCGGACTTTTCTTGAGTCACGGGGACTTGCCGACGGGCGAGACTGTGAGTGCTGTGCAGAGGAAGATAGTGTTGGACATTTCCTTTTGGAGTGTTCCGAGTATGCGCCCCAACGGGAGTGCATTGATAGGTTCATCGGGAACCATGGATAGCCTGCGGCGGCACACGTTCTCGTGTCGTCAAAGGAGGCGTCTATCGCGTTCTCTGATTTTTGTACCGAGTGTCTCTGGATTAAAACAGAGCACTGGAAAGCAATCGCAGTCGCAGTAGCAGTATCCGAGGACTAGAACCTGGACTCGCACTTGGGGTTCCTCAACTCATCAGAGGACCCTGCGAGCCGGGAGCTCTTCCTCTCTAGTGGGGTGGCAAATCACTACCTGTCGGAGGTGGTGATCAAGGGACTGGGGTCCCGCAATCTTCTCGGGGCAACCCTAGCTCTCGCCACTCGGGAAACATTATCTACTAATCAGAAATTTCTTTCAGCAAAACTCAGCAGGGTCAAATGTGGATCGCCTTCCCGTGGTTCCCCGTGCTAGTACCGAACCCTCTTACCGGTCATCTTTTTGATCCGGCTAGGGGACTCGGGAAGCTGAAGGTCCAATACGTGGCGATCCCATTCGTCACGGCTGGATTTTTTCGAGCTGTTCTCCCTTCGTAGTTGTTTCCGCTAGGTGCGTATGGCCTTAGTGCTAGGTAGCATTCGGAACATTCTCTCCACAGGGTTATACTGGGGTGAATAAGGAGTATGCTCCCCGTGTAGAAATTGCGCCGCTCAAGTCCGGCGAGGGACCCGTACCCTAGGTAGAAATGTTCTCCTCCACCGCAGGGACGGATAACGTACGCGCGTGTGTTGCGTAGCTGGGCTGTAGCCGCGCCATAACACTTACCGGCCTTAGATTGGGGCATAGAAGGAGGACGCTGAGCTTGAGTTGGATGGCTACAGCTCTATCCCAGGGTTGGATTTCGTCGCAGCATATCTAGCGGGTTTCCAGCAGTGCCTCATGGCTGACGTCCTGGTCGTACATTTCTTGACATAAGTGCATAAGTGCATAAGTGCATTTCTAACCTCAATGATTATTTCGAAGGAAAAATGAAATTATGAATTAATATGTGATGATTAAATAATTCTGTTGATTCAAAACTATTTGAAATTTAATTCCGATAATTACATATTAATAACAACTGACATTAAATGAACGAGTTAAGCCCTATTGATGTGAACCACGTGATATAAATGATCTCGTATTTTTAGCATCAGTCTGTTCATCCATTTCCATATTATAAAAGGAGATGTTACGGTAAAATCGTATCGAAAGCGAAATTATCGAAAAACACTCGAAAGTTAAATGGATTATTATTATTATTATTATTATTATTATTATTATTATTATTATTATTATTATTATTATTATTATTATTATTATTATTAGTATTATTATTATTATTAGTATTATTATTAGTATTATTATTATCATTATCAATAATATCGATATTGATGATGACGTACATTGGGTAAACAAATGAAGGCGTAGGCGCGTGAAGCGCGCACTAGCCTCAGTAGGCTTATGCTATAGTAGATTGATGAATCGAGAAAGAGAAATATAATAGAACTGGTTTGAATATATTTTTATTATACATAATCATAGGTGAAGTAGTGATGCAACGAAAACTTCAGGATATGCAAGTGGATGGGCAGAAGTGATCATCGTTACCAGTTTGGATTTGATGGAATTAAAAGAGAAAATGTGATTCTCAGACCCACTATCCATAACCAACTTCCAAAAATTGATGATTGATGATGCGAGAGGATAATCATAAGCTGTTGTCTTTCCCCAAACTTTTCCTCGAATTCTGAGATTCGACAATGTCTCTCTGTCCCCGAAAATATCTTTAATTTCCACGACAACTCCAGTGTCCAGCAGCACGAAGTTGTTAGGTGATTGAGTTGGGACTGTCATTGATTCATTAACCTTAATCCTTTCTACATGTATCAAATTTTCTTGAACCGTTTTTTTTTTCAATTTTGAATTCTTCGGGTATTTTCTTTTGAGTGCTCAAGACTCTTTCCTTCTCATTCTTCCTCCTGCAGTACTGTTGAAGAGGTTTAATGTGTCCTCTCAGCATGTCTCTCATTTCTCCAAGGAAATTCTCAAAAGCACAACAATTTATTCTACTCAAATCACAGCCAAATCGCAGAGCGTCATCAGGAATATGAAAGGAATGGTGCATATTTAATATGAAAGCTGTCTGACCATAAATGTCTGGCAATTTGGCCAGAAAAACTTCCATGTACGATTTTGCTGTAGCATTAAATTTTACTGCCATTGTTGGATTGCAGAGAATTCGAAATGCTGCATGTAGCAACATGAAGTGTTTATAAACGATCGAATGCAAAACTCCTTGAAAGACAATTGGTGCAGCATACAATAAAAAAAATCTGAATTCTGTGGCCTTCCATTTGGCAAGATAATCGAAAGATTCGGGTTTTCGTTGGAATTCTGATGAAATGTGGATTCCAATAGCCATGAGTCTGCGTGATAGTTCATTTCTCTGGGTTATATTAACTTTAACGTTTGTACGAATAGAAAGTAACATTTGTAAAAGTTTTTTAACTATTCCCAAACAAATCAAATGCATAAAATCTAACGAAAAATCGTTGACCATATCGATTGGTGGAAATATCTCTTCAAGTGGAGAATCTGCAATGTGATGCTCTGGGTCTTTTCGGGCTCGAAAAGACTCATCATCTCTTGGAGGATCCATCGTCGTGGGGTAAATAATGCGCGAGCTCTTCTTCTCATTCCTGTTGGTAGTTGTAACGGATTTACCGAAAACTGTGCAACGTTCGCAGGCACAGTAACCCCCTGGCCCTTCGTACCTTTGCAGAAAGTTCGACCAGGAGTATCAGCGGTAAATGCTTTCAATTTGACATTAAACGATTGTCCTCCAATGACTATCCCATCTCGTTGTATTTGATTTATTTCGGTGATAAATTCTCTAAAATATTCATGTGAACTCTTGGGTTTGGAGTCTCTACAGTAAACTGCTACTGAAAACGGTTTGTATTTCAACTCAAGATGAAAAATTTGACACAAGATAGGCCAGAAATATTTCTTTCCAGATTTCGAGAGAACTAAGCCGTCCACATTGACAATCAGCTCAATATCTCCTTCATGACAGGGGAAAATATTTTTCTCAATCTCTTTAGCTAAACCGAAGTAGACAAAAGTTCCAGGTTCACTTGCTTCTCTGGCATCTTCCATTTCTTGAATTTCATATGGACCTTTTTCTGTTCCAAGGAATGTCTTGGAACATGCTGGTAAAGATGGAAGGACTCGTCTGCGAAGCAGTTTTAGTAGTTTATCCAGACTCGTCTGGTAGATGCTCTCTTCCACAGCCCACTTCTGTAAATCATAGATATCAAGTTTCTCCAGTGTTTTTTCATCGAAGCTGCCCAAAAATCCACTCTCATTTCACAATTGCTGATGATCAACATTACAATGAAATCTCTGACTTTCTTCACCTTCATCTGCATTTAAATCAGAATGAAATGTTACAATTTCCAGCATTGAACAGGTAGAAAAGAAATGCTCTCCATACATGCTAGATTTGACATTACAGGCTATTTATTTCTCCAATTCAGAAGATAACTCTTTCCAATTTGTCCACCAATTTTCATCGATAGAATTTTCTGCAAATAAAAAAAAATACCTTTGCGTACAGGAGTCAATTAATAATTTCAAAAAATTGAACTAACCAACGCTATTTCACTCACCGTCTAACACAAACTCCAAATTACCGTTTAAATGTTCCTGTAACCCTAACTGTAATATATCAGCTTCAAATTGTTTAACTATCCTATCTTCCTCTCCCTCCTGATCAAAAAAAATTGCTATTTGCCACCTTAATTATTATTCTCCAGATCTTTATCGTTAAACGAACGCCCTTGCCAAGGTCCTTGCATCTTCATGTACGACTGCGTTGAGTAAACTCAGATCTTGAAAGAGCGCAGTGCCTACCCCCACTCTTACGGTTATTGGATATGACGAGTAGCCATGAGTGATCACGTGTTACTCGACGGTGGTACAGGCGAGATTCGGTAGAAGGTTCGAGTGTCTTCGTGCGGTGTTTTAAATTCCCACGGTTGTCGGATGAATCGCGTAAACAATACTACTTTTGCAACTGCATGTTTTACGTGATTGTCTTTCGTACGATTAGTTTTGAGTGATGACAGTCTTAATTGATAAGGTTTTAGAGGTGTGAACGAGAGACATCAGAATTAAAAGTAAGTGAGAATATCTGTGAATATCCTGCATTATAAATTACGAGAAATAAATCTCTTGATTATTGAAATTGCTCACTTTTTTACCAATTCTAACCTCTATCAATCTTACAGTGTCAGACCGTTTGAACAACTGGTAGTTCATTAAATTTATCCAGGAAATCAGTGAGAAAGGAGGAGCTCCCATTGATTGTCTTCCCAGTTCATACTGTCACGAGGTCCAGGACCCGTGAGTAAGTTATGCTAATCAATTAAACAGTTATAAATGGGCCACTCTACCTTCTTCCCTTTTACAAGAGTAAATTTAGTATGAAAGAAATGTAAGATCGATGTTAAACATCAAGAAGATGACCCGGAGCACAAGAGAGTCTATCAACATCCATCAACATCAGCCGAATGAACATAAACACACTTCTAACCAACAATAATTGAAGTGACAGCTGGACCAGTCGATTAGAATGAGGTCGATAAGCCCGGAACCTGATCTATTGACCTAATTCACCACTAGATCCGTCAGAGGTAAAATAGATAATTGAGTGACGTGACAATTAAATTGGAGCACGGGAAAAATAAGACCGGAGAAACGAGTGAAATGGGACATCCAGAGCAATTATGGTGGCGTCCCAGTCGACTTTCGAGCCAATCAATGACCAGAGATAGAAACCAATAAATCCATATATGGATATCCAGTTGACCCGGATTTTCTCATTGGTGGGATTGGACTTTTGTTAGCCACGAAGAAGGAACATGAACCCGAACCGGCCATGTTGAAAAGACTCTGATTTTTGCTGTCGTCACGACCAAATCGTGGTGACACGTAAAATCCTTTAGTACATTAATTATAAGCATTTATCACTTAAAATAGTGATAAGTGCCTTCGTCATAAATTAGTGACTTATTCAAATCTTCATTCTCCTCGAAGATAGGAGATTTTCTGTGATAAAAACAGGCGAGAAAAAGTGTGAGACACGAGGTTAGACCAGACGCCAATAGTCCCGTAGTCCACGTGAGTACCATCAAGGTTATACATACTGCGTTGTTGAGTGTTGGCGATCTACGGATCAGGCTCTATGCATCTAATTTGATAACTGAGAATAGAAGAATATTTAGACAATTGAATACTTTTCTGAATAATAAGAAAAGATAAATCATTACATCAAAGTTAAATCCATAAAGACGGTCAGTGGTGAATTGGGCTTCTCCTCATTCAACCACGTACTCAAGGTCATTAATATATGCTGTAGTGGAAGAATAATCTAGAAGGAAGCTCTTCAACCAGGGAATTTACGTGAAGGACGGCTGAGTCCACAAATATTATTGCTTTTCTACTCAATTCTCTATCATTATTATTTTCAATTGTATTCCGAGTCATAATCGAAATTTACCCGGATATTATTCAATATTTTGTTCTTTTTTCCTTTTGTTTTTTTTAAAACTTATTTCAATAGTGTGAATGAATGCTGAGTGGTATTTTATCAGACGTGAAAAAATACAAAAATTACCCGAAAGTGTATTGAATAAGAGTTGAGCCACAGAGGCATAAATAAATTCAGATATATAGCTACAAATTGATATTTACTAAATTACTCTGTCCTCGAATTTGACAATTTTACTCCAATTCAATTGATAATAACAGACTTGAGAATCATTCCAGAATTGATACATACAATATTAAACTCACAATAAAAGCCCGAATAACTATTAAAAATACAAGAGCCCGAACAGCCTAACAATTAACATTATTGAATATCCAAAACAAGGCAGCCCAGGTAATTATTATTTTCATTAATTGACAGTAAATGGAATCATCTGGTACCCAGATAAGGGGAAATTGTTAACGCTAAAAGACTCATATGTGGAGCAAAGTTCCTGTAAATAATTCAACAGAAATTTAGTATCAATCGTCGTAATTTAATTAATGGTTCCATTTACAACGTCACAATACATTAAGGGGCTACATACAGCTAGAGGCCACCAGGAAAAGGGTATTTTCATTAATTTTTTTTCGATATAATTCATTCATTAACCTTAAAAACATTGATTGATTCGGAAAGAGCATATCTTTGGGAATATTTACAACAAAAAAAAATCAGAAATTTGGCGAGTCATTAGCATGTTAAATCCTGTTGAATAGAATACGTTTTTTACAAATACTGCTTGCCGTGCCATCAAAATTTGTTTATTAACTTCTCCAGGAACAAAAAATATCAGCGATAACTTGAAGAGGATGGATTGATTGAGCTTTTATTAAGTGCCTCAAAAATATTAATGATTTTTACGAAGGATACAAGTCATTGAATTTTCCCTTCGCCAACGTTTGAGGCGTAAAATTGGATGTCTTCTTATTCAATAATTTAAGGAAAAAAAACAAAATACAGAAAAAAATCGAATGTTACATACAGGGGAATAACTCTACGATTTCATTATTTCAAATTTCATCAAAATCGGTTCATTGGTGTTTGAGAAATTGATGGCACCGTGTATTGACGTTTGTGAAAATATAGATTCGGGAAAACGACGTTCAAAGTTTTGCCACTGTGCGCCACCATGGAAGGCCTATGGGATAATCCTACGCAACAATACACCTGCCGGCCAGATCAAAATGATCGGGTCAGCTAGTCATAGCTGTAACTTCGCTCGTAATACGAATTTTCGAATAAAATTTTCACAGAAATACACCCTAAGAGTGGTACAATCGAATGGCATAATTTTTCAAAAATCGATTTTTTGGATCCAACGAGCTGTATGTAGCTTCTTAAATATGATCCACAACGGGGTTTAATAACTCAGTTTATGCCGCCTCCTTATAATGAAGATACAATCCCTGTACTGGCTGACTACATAAAATCCTGCAAAGATCTCCCTGTAGAATGGCCATGGTATTCGATTAAACTCGTAGGTGACGCAAGTACGTATAACATATACAATATAAAATTTAATTATGAAAAATTACAGAAACACTAAGCATCGTAAATCAATTAATATGTCCAGAGTAAACCAAAATTAATGTTTTTGCGAGAAGACGAAACCAAATGGATTCATTTCATTTCACTAGCATTTTTTGATGGATATCTTTGAATCTCAGGGAGCCATAACAAAGAGCTCCACAATAATTTCGCTATTCCTATGAAATTCTCAGATATTTCACCAGATCCAAGCTAGTTTCAATTGATCAATCCAGTTTCACCACTTCTCGTCTGAGTAACTTGACAAATACCTCGGAATTTAACTGGGATGAGTTTTATTGAAGATAAAGATCGTCAGCTGTTGAACAAACTATCTTCAAATTCCTCATGTAAGAGCATTTCCCTAGGTAAGAAATAAACTGTTTCAATTCCAATCGTTGCTTTAGTCTATCAACTAACACATAATTTTTCTAGATACAAAACTATTATATATTGCACTTCAAAGAATGGAAAAAACAGTAGATAATCTAAATGCTAAAGTTCAACATCTGACTAAATGTATAGAGCACTCAATGCGTGTGAAGCTCGATGTGCTAACCCTCCCCAACTTTCTTCACAAATACCAATTGAAGATCATTTCATGCAAAGATGAGCTCCACCAATTCAATATGCGACTGGGAAGGAGAATTCTCGTAGAAGATAAAAAATTCCACGAGGATTTTGTAAGTAGATTTGAGTTTTCAAAAAATTAATTCAAATTTTTCCAACGATGTGGTTATGAAGTATGGAAACAAGATGAGGTAATTCTACTGCAAGATATATTTCTGATGAATCTTCTAAAATCCAAGTGAGATAACGAAATTTTGGTGAGAACCTTTTTTGTAGGGCAGAGTGAGATCTCCAAAAAAGGTATTTTCAAAGATTCTGCTATCTCTCTTGAATTCCTCGATATCCAGTAAAGATTGAAGCCTAAAATGAATGAACTCATCTCATTTTACCTTTTCACTACTGAATTTATAGGCAAAAATTGTTAAATTGATCAATATAAAATTTCAAATACAGGTTTTGCAGTCTCTGTTAGAAGATACTGTCAGAAAAACTATTATTAGGGTTCTGCAGTCAATGTCCACTCTAGAGATGAACAAGAGCTTAGTAGCCATGCAGTTGCCTTCCAAAGACTCAAGCAAAATAATATTGAGAGGAACACATTTCTGTAATTTGCTCTACGGTGCGTGGTTTCATTTCGTTTTGTATTTAGTCTTCAGTATTTAATCCTGTCTGTTGATTTTATGAAAATTGAAGTCATATTATTCTTATAAATTACAGAATTAATCACCAATTTCTTCGTGTCAGGCAACAACACGATCTACACCGAGAAGGATTTTCTCTCTGTACTGTCGATTGCACCTCTATTGATCACAGGACAAATGATCACGCCAAAAGAACACAGGACAATTGATCACAAAACATTTGATCCCATGGACAAATGATTACAAAATATTTGATCACATGGACAAATGATCACAAAATATTTGATCATAGGAACAAATTATCACAAAGCCTTTTATCACGAGTTACTTTCATCACGAGATAACAACAGTGTCTAATATACTGCTACTTGAAGGGAGGGGGATTATTATATCGGATTACTAAGCCCCAATTTCAGTTTTCGTTTGTCATAGTCTCGTGTAAATGTAAGTGTGGGTCATTGTTTGGTATTGGTATTTCAGGAGTGGGGAGGAATTATTTCGAATTACCTATCACTTCATTTTAGTTGTCATTCAGTTGTGGTCAGGTATGAATATAATTGTTCGTTATGCCTCTGCATTTTGTTTCAAGCCAGAAGGGCAATTAATTTGTATTAAATAAAGGATATTTGTTTAATAAACTTCGTGAAAATGTGAAAACTAAGACTATCACATGGCGATGTATGGATTACAAATCCAAAAAATGCAACGCTCTTGCCTACACCACGGCGGCCGATGGGTCAGGTGAAATCGTGGTTTTTTAATTATCATCATGCTCTACTCGGTTTTTTGTTAATGGTCTTTCCTTGTTCTTTGTAGGGACTCTTTTATCAGCTGATGAGCATTATCTTCATGATCTAATTATCCTGTGATCGGTTTTCTCGTGATCAATTGTCCGTGTGATCAAATATTTTGTGATCATTTGTCCATGTGATCAAATATTTTGTGATCATTTGTCCATGTGATTGAATTTGTGATCATTTGTCCTGTGATTAACTGTACCCGTGATAAGTAGGGGTGGTACCGTACTGTCAGATATCCTGCAGGGAACAAGACACTGGAAAATAGAATAATGTTATTCCATAATCATTTCTAACTTTTCACAATTCTCTACTACTACTACTATACTACATGAGGCCCATTATTTATCATTTCTCATAAGGCTAATCAGAGGGGATAGGATTAAACTGAATGCGAAGCAGCAGAATCGACGGTACCACCCCTACTTATATAATTCCTCCCCACTCCTGAAATACCAATACCAAACAATGACCCACACTTACATTTACATGAGACTATGACAAACGAAAACTGAAATTGGGGCTTAGTAATCCGATATAATAATCCCCCTCCCTTCAAGTAGCAGTATATTAGACACTGTTGTTATCTCGTGATGAAAGTAACTCGTGATAAAAGGCTTTGTGATAATTTGTTCCTATGATCAAATATTTTGTGATCATTTGTCCATGTGATCAAATATTTTGTGATTATTTGTCCATGGGATCAAATGTTTTGTGATCAATTGTCCTGTGTTCTTTTGGCGTGATCATTTGTCCTGTGATCAATAGAGGTGCAATCGAATCGACAGCATATTCTATTTTCATTGAAAAACAATGTTTGAAAAAATCGAAAAAATAAAATATTTCACTGCCCTTATTCATCCATATTATTTTTTTCGCTCATAATGGTCACAGCACAGTTAATAAAATTAACTTTTTGTCACGGCTATGTCAAAAGGGCAATTTATCGGTGCATTAAATGATGGCAGAAGTATAAAAAGTATTGCCTGTTTCAAAATTTGTTGTCAATTTTTTTTATTATTTTTCGTTTTATTTTATTAATTTATTGGATTTATTTCTCTGTCATTATTTTGGTTTCTTTAGTGGAACCCCCCCCCCCTCCTCACTGGAGCCCGATGAGTTAATTTCACCAACACCTAACCTCTTAAAACGTCAAAGTTGCATCGTAGCTGGGTTCTAAGTGAAGAAGCACTGTTAGAGCCCAGCTACAAAGTTGTGCAGCATGCATTAGATTGGGAGGCGGTACTGAGCGGCGAGATGCCATCAGAACTCAGGTCCACCGCTGAGCGGAGGTAGAGTTTTCTTAAGAGGCGTGTTACCCGAGCTGCCGCTGAATCTCCGCTCAAATTTCTACATGGATGCTTATCACAGGGATGGATATCTTGCTAATTTTTGTCAGAAATTACTAATTATCCTGTTAATCACAAATGAGATCAATCATTCAATTATTTACTGAACCTGGAAAATTAATTCCCAAAATCGAGTAAGATTGTTTCTCTTATTATCATATTTTCATTTCTAAATGCTTTCATGTCCCTGTTATTCCTCCAACTCATTTCGTTTCTCCTCTATACTTTCTCCTCTATCAGAATAAAGACAGCCAGATTCCAGCAATTGGCGAGGGTCATTGAAGTCACCTTCAAGGACAAAGCTGGCATTTACTACACACCATATGTTTTTGGTAATGAGACCGCAACTCCTGCAACTAGAAAACTATGGGACAGATATAATTACGTGAAGAAACTCTTGAAAGACGCATGCGTTCAGAAGAAAACGAGGATTGGCGATCCAGGATGAGAGGCGGCACAGCAAGTGCAAACCCCAACAGCTGGTGAGTAAGAGAATACGTTTGGCGAGATTATTAACTTCCCGGAATAGGGAAGTTATTGTAAGCACCCCGAAAATCGACATTCGATCTTTCATCATATGTCCACGTTTCAAGGTCACCACAACACTCCCCGACTATTTTCAAGATGATGATAATGTGTGTGTGTGTGTGTGTGTGTGTGTGTGTGTGTGTGTGTGTGTGTGTGCGTGTGTGTGTGTGTGTGTGTGTGTGTGTGTGTGTGTGTGTGTGTGTGTGTGTGTGTGTGTGTGTGTGTGTGTGTGTGTGTGTGTGTGTGTGTGTGTGTGTGTGTGTGTGTGTGTGTAGGTTCGTACGTCCGTGACCAAAAATTATGGTCAACGATATCTCGTCAACGGATGATGCGATCAAGGTCATCAATGACGCAATCGAAGTGCCTTCATCTAACTTAGAGCTGGAAGGATTTTGGAAAAAAATTTCCAGTCGTTCTCCAGTTTTTCCAGGAAAACAAAATGAAAAATTCCATTTTCTGTTTTTTTTTTTTTCAAATCTTCAAACGTTTTTTTTCTATTTTTTTTTTACTTTCGCTGACCTTTGGCAGGAGCCGAATCAATTAAAGCGGTTGAAGAGAGGTAAATACTAAAAAACATTCTGAAAATGAAATTATTTTGCTATTTTTTTTTCTGAAAAATTTTTTTTCGTGTTCCATTCAAAAAACGAAAAACGATGAATCAACAAATGACATTTAACATTTTTTTTTTGTTTTTAATGCATATATGGAGTGATGAGAACCGGGAAGTTTTAGTTGTGAACCCCAATGGTTCGCTCCGACTTGAACGCACCCAAATTCGGGAGCGAGCTTGCGAGCGACCAACAATACTCTGTAGACCGGCCGCACTGCTAGTTACTCATTTCACTACTGATAAATGTATAAAAATCATTGATAAATGGTAATTTATCAATTCACAATTTTTTTCTTAGATCAAGCACAAAAAAATGAGTGGTTAATGTTTAACATTAACCCATGGTCAAAAGTTGTAGAGTATTGGAATTCTTGCTTTGATTCTGGTAAGATTGATAATCAACCAGATCCTTATTTCAAGTTTCCAGCGGTACGAGAAAGTACAGGAAAGGATTTGGCAAGCCCATCATAGTTCTGGAACTCAATGAATTCCAATTGATTCTCTTAGTACATGATTGTGTGAATTTCAGATTTCCATGGATTTTGAGAGAGAATATCCAGGGAAAACTGAATCGTTATACATGATCTGGGACAAACTCAAAATATTCATCATCACCTATGCAAATGAGCTAAAAATAACTAGCAAAGATCATGTTGCTAACGAGATCCTGATAAATCTACCTCATACTGCACTAGGTAATACATTGCACGAATAAACGAACGTATTTTAGAGAATGTCTTCATTTTTGGTGTACATTTCTCATCTCATCTTTATTTTTATTAGGGCATCAACAGGGAGCACTACTAATGTTATTCTGTTGCCTTTTGAAACCATCGAAACTAACAAATCCACGAGGATCCAAGCAAGCTAAAAAGCGAAAGCTGTCCAATAAAGAAAATAATGGAGGAAAATCTAATAATAAGAGGAGAAATGTAAAAAACACTGGAGAAGGAGATGATTACTCATTTCGTAACAATTTCATTGTTTTCGTGAAGGTATTGAAAATTAAATTCGTATTGAAAAAATATAAGTAGTGAACTAGCAAAATAAACACGAATAACGAGTTCTTGATTTAGAAATTTAGTATTTTTTTTACTTTTTCATTTTTGCTTCCGGACGAGGAAGCTATGTAATCGACCATTTTTGACATCGTCCAATTTTGCCTGGAAATGATGTAGAATGTCATGAAACGTAAAGATATGATGTTTTTAGAAAATGTCTGTGTGTATGTATGTATGTGTGTGTGTATGTGCGGAAAAAATTTCACAATTCTCTCAATAACTGCCCAAATAATAATGAAGGAAGTCTGAAATTTTGTAAGATAATAGATATTAATAAAATACAATTGTGTGCAAAATTTCAACTTGATCGACTCAGCGGTTCCTGAGATATAGCGATTCCTCGAAAATCGTTTTTGTCGAATATCTCAAAAACTATTCAACCGATCAAAATTTTTTTTCCGTCATAATATTCCTGACTATTATATCTATCGATTTCAACCGAAATATTTCCATCGACCACGGAACAATGAGACAGTTATGGCCGTTTTTCTTTTTCATGCTGGAATCGTTGTGACCACGATAACTAGAGAAATAATAGAGATAGAAAGCTGAAATTTGGTACGATTCTAGCTTTCATGAAACTTAAGGTTGGGATTGTGTATTGGCGCAATCGAACCATTACTTGCGGAGATATTCAACTGAATGTGTAAAACTATTTTGTTCAATATCTCAAAATCTACTGAACCGATTTTGATTTTTTTTTTTTTTAAATGTTCGCCATGATGTCTTCTATCTAGCACAATCAAAATATATATATCCTCCGATTGAAAGTTTTCGAGATATAGCAGTTTTTCTATTTTCATTCTCGAAACTCGCTCATACAGACTATAATTCGACTAGAAGTTGGAGTGAGAAGCTGAAATTTTGACTAGTACTTGATATTGTTGAGTTAGACTTCTGTGTAAAATTTGAGATCAATATGTCCATTAGTTCGTGAGATACAGACAATCAACTATTTCTTTCTCATTTTTTTCTGCTTCAAATAGGATGAAGTTTGGGGTTGAGCGCAAAATTTCAGAACAAAATGAATTACAAATCCATCCGGAAGCTTGTTACCAATAGAATTGGTAGAAAAAAAAAGGAGAAACATATTATAACAATTATAATAATAGAATAATAAATTGGACTTAATAATACATAACGCATTCCATCCAATGCTTAACACCAGCCGCGTGGAAGTGATGGCCTACTTGTTTATTTTCGAGTTCAAGCATACAATTTCACTTGACTAACGAAATTTAATGAATCATTTCTCATTAATTATTTTTCAATCAAGACATTTCATTTTCATTCAATTACCAGGCAGATCTGAATCTATTTGTAATTTTGGCAATCCAAAAATTTATTATCCTCGTGTGACACGTGATATTTTTTTCTCCACTATTCGATTATCTCACTCATGAATAATTGCAGAAGACACTATCCAAAAAAATTGACATTCGAAATGGCTCTAATTGAAGTGAAGTTCTCTTGTCATCCTCTCAAAGAGCTGATGTTTCTTCACGATCAACACTCTACTAAAACTAGGGGTGCGGCCGGTCTACGGAATATTGTTAGTCACTTGCAAGCTCGCTCCCGAATTTGGGTGCGTTCAAGTCGGAGCGAACCATTGGGGTTCACAACTGAAACTTCCCGGTTCTCATCACCCCATACATACTTTGAAAACAAAAAAAAAAGTAATTTTCTCAATGTTTTTTTGGAAAAACTCGAAAACTACTGGATTGATTCCAGCCAAAATGTAATCCGGTCTGAATTAGGTGGAGGCACATCGATTGAAAAAAAAAAGTTAAATCGGACCATTGGTCCATGAGAAATCGTTAACCAAAATTTTGACCACATACATACCTAGTAACACACACACACACACACACACACACACACACACACACACACACACACACACACACACACACACACACACACACACACACACACACACACACACACACACACACACACACACACACACACACACACACACACACACACACACACACACACACACACACACACACACACACACACACGCACGCACGCACACACACGCACACACATTTTGTTAAAAACCATGGAGAAACATTATAAAGGCCTTGAAACGTGGAGATATGATGAAAAATCAATTTTCGATTTTCGGGGTGTTTACAATAACTTCCCTAGCTCGGGAAGTTAAATAATGTTCATTTCGACATAACAATTGATCTAGAATAATAACAGTAATTAATTATCAATTTATTATTTCCAGATTGCTGCTGAAATCAAAGAAGAGATCAAGAAGAGGCAAGCCATTGCTAAGACGTGAAACTGTACAACCTTATATCATCCTCGTAGGTTCGTACACGCAAGTATCCAGTGCTTATGTTATTGTGGATAACAAAGTACCATGTCGAAACTCCCTTGCGAGCTGTTGATCTCGCTTTTAGAATTATCTGGACAGCTAATTTGGAATATCCCAGGATTGTACAGTAATTTGGATGTTTCTCCAAAGAGCAGTGGGCAAGATTCAAACTTCCAGTGACAGAATAGATACCCAATTGAATAAGTTATTTTCAGCACTGCAGAGAATTACTGGCCTAAAAGTTGACTGAATTATGAAAAATTAATGAATCCTCGTCGTTTAATCTATTTTTTTCGGATTCATAATTGATATTGAGGCATGAATTAATTCAATTCAGTGCATATCAAACTCAATTCAACATCAAATTAATTAATCAAATAAGATCTCATTCTAATAAGTAATTAGTCAAATCAATTCTCATCGGTTTTATAAAATATCTCAGAATGTATTGGATATGGGGTATTTTAAATAACCAAATCTACAAATAAGTGAAACGTTTAATCTTTATTCAATACGATCAAAAGGCACATCCGCTCATTTCCAATTAATCCCCTGAGGGACTAACCAAATGACAAAAGGCATACAACACCCTGGACCTCTGGTGACGTACTCTCAATAGACCCCACTCATCGAACTTTGCTTAGAGTGACAAAGATATCATAAACATCATACCTCATACTACTCAGAATTTTCGTCCATAAAAATGTTCTTCATATCGAAGTATAAATACAGAAAGAAAAATATAAGATTAATTTCTGCTACGCATTATTTCAACTACAAATCCAACAGAATGAATAACTGTTATCTCTGTGGGGCTGATTATAACTGCGTGAGCCTTAGGGTCCAAATTAAACAAGCATCCAGTTTATTCATATCAAAACTTTATAATTTTGATGATTTACCACAGACTAGAGTTCAAAATATTGTCGAAGAGTGTTCTTCATTATCCATAAACAATTTCCATAAACTCGTCAAGCTTTGCATGAATTGGCAAAGTTTTTTGACAAGGTTTTCTAGATAAAGCCTCACATTTATCGATTGCATTTGCTTTCTTCATTTTTGTGAAGTTAGTCGAATAATTTTGTTGACGATTCATTTTAGATTATGTCAAGATTATATCACAAAACAAAAAAATATGAATAAAATTGCGGCAAAATTTTCAGTTTAAAAAGTGTCCTCTTTGGGTGAGAAATTTCATTACTAACCTCCAGCCATATGTTGGCCAGTTGTTCGATATGTCCTTTCTCCCCCTTTAGAGTTCACTTGAATGAAAAAAATTTGAGATTTCAATATTGATAAAATCAAAATTATTGATTTTTTTTTCTACAAATATTTACAAATGCCGCACTGTGAGTGATTCATCAATATTTTATATCGAATAAATTAAAATTAAAAATTTAATTAATTTAAATTTAATCTAATTTATCTGTAACAAAAGAAAAAAAAACAATTAAAATTTATTCATTCAACTTCCACAATTCATAAAAAAATAACCCATATTATTTTTCCATCAACGAGAGCATGGTGCGCGCTGCTTCCCATCTAATAACACGCGAAGAAGAATTTTAAATTGAGTTGAATTTGAAAATATATAAAAGTTGGCGATTTTGGACGAAAAAAAGGCCGCCACCCCTGGTGGTGGCCTGACCAATAATTTTGTTTGCTTCCGGATCGAAGCTTTGTTTTTACAAGATTTTTGATATTGTCCAATTTTGTGTGGAAATGATGTGGAGTGTTATGAAACGTCAAGATATGATATTTTTAGCACCTGTCCGTATGTGTGTATGAGTGTGTGTGCAGATTTTTTATTTTTGCTTCCGGACGGAAGCTTTGTTTTTACAAGATTTTTGATATTGTCCAATTTTGTGTGGAAATGATGTGGAGTGTTATGAAACGTCAAGATATGATATTTTTAGCACCTGTCCGTATGTGTGTATGAGTGTGTGTGCAGATTTTTGATTTCTTTTTTGAAATTTCGATAATAAAACGGCAAAATTTTTTCAAAAAAATCTGAAATTTTTACACATATTTGGTATCTTTTATGTTCAACTTCAGGCAAAATTTCAGCTTGATCGACCGATTAGTTCTCGAGATATCGTCATTTATCGGAAAATCGTTTTTCTTCAATATCTCGGGAACAGTTCAAGCGATCAATTTTTTTTTTTTTTCAAAATATTCGTCATAAAAATATCTATCGATTTTGATAAAAATATTCACTCCGACCCCCGAGAAGTTATATAGTTATGGCCCTTTTTCTATTTTCTTCGCTAAAATCCTTGTACGCGTGATAACTTAAAAAATAATCGATAAAAAAAGTTCAAATTTGGTATGATTGTAGGTCTTATGAAAATAAAGGTTGCTACTTTGGATGGGCGCAATTGACCGATTAGTTTCGGAGATATTGCATTTTATGTGTAAAACTCGTTTCTCTGATATCTTAGAAACTACTTGACCGATTGGTTTTTTTTTTTTTTCAAAATATTCGTCACGGTGGCTTCTATCTAATACAATCAAAATATGTATACCGCCCTATTGAAAGTTTTCGAGATATTGTCGATTTTTTATTTTTATTCTCGGAATTTGTCCCAACGAGCTATTATGCAACTAAGAGTTGGTGCCTGGATCTGAAATTTGGGCTACTAGTTGGTATAGTCAGGTTACAATTCTGTGTAAAATTTGAAGTTGATATGTCCTCTACTTTCCAAGATACAGCCATTCATTTATTTTTTTTTCTTGTTTTTTCCTCTTCAAAGAAGATCAAAGTTGGTGATGAGTGCGAAATTTTCTTCGGTGAAGGGTACAAAATGGAAGGGTGATACGTAGGCCACTGAGGTCAGTCTGCAGGGCCTCAAGGATTTGGGAATAAATACCTATGATGTAGTAGCTTATATGTCAATGCCAGAACCTAAAATATGGAAGCCTTATATTCATTAGGAATCTCGAACGTTCGACCATCGTTAAGGATATCCAAGTAGTTCGGCGATTTTTTTTCGGGAAAAAACCTTTCTGGAATTCATACTATGGACCGAGAGCTTTTTTTAAAACCCAATTTCAACCTTGGTTGCCGAACAGTTTTTTGAGATAATGAATTTTGAAAAATTATATTTAACACAGTGTGTCCATAAGAGCCACCGACTCTCATCTTCAAACCAATAATACATACCTTTAAAATGTTTTTTCGTACATATAACTGTATATAATTTTGTTCGTTAGACTCTCTAGTTTTTTTGTCGGTGGTAAAAAACATAGGTTACCCGCCAAATAATTGCAAACGATCAATTAGAAAACCTGTAGTTCCGCACGGCGGCCATATTGAATGGTTCAAGTCCAAGCGTTTCCGGCCGCTAACAATGGTGAGAGGTTAGAGCAACGAGAGTCAAGTCTGAGATCGAATAAATTACTTCTCATAATATCGAATAAAATAAATTCCCAAAACAATTAAGGACAAATTAAAAATTCTGAGAATTATGACTGGTAATAATTTTCTGTAAATTCAGTTTTTTTATAAAAAATAGTAGATTACATGACCAACGCACTTGGATATCCTTAAGTCGAACTGGTCCGAGTCACATAAACGAATTCCGAGAGGCTATGAAAGGCAAAGGAACTGAGTGGAACGTCGAATCGACTCGTGCCTTCTTTTATGAATTTTACAGGTTTAAGAATGCTCCAGGCTTAATCACAATCCTGGATTTCCCTGGTTGGGAAGATCGTGATGTTATTTTGCCGAAGGTGGCTGGATTCTCTAAAGCGAAGAAAAACGTTATGAATGCGCAAGAAGCTGTCAAATCATCCAATGTCATCCTTCAAGGCCTGCGAATGAAGATCAACCATCTCGAGGGCATACGCCAGAGAATTTATTTTCTAATGTCATATGCAATACAAATAAATTATTCGTGGTAATAACAACAGGTTTAGATAGTAATAGCATTACCCAGGATATGAAACGATTAATGTTGATCGTGGAAAAAACGCATCGAGAGAAATTCCACAATACCAATGCCATTAATACAATGAAGACGCCTACACCGTCGGATAAAAATTCATACAAAAAATTAGTACCATGACCAGAACATGGATCACACCTGGCGGTACCTTCAACATGCGTCCTAGCCACTGGTGCCAATCATGCGGAGGAAGTTGCTGTAACAAACTCGGAAACAGAAGCTCCGAAAATCACAGTGATACCACTAGACACTAAGCCTGGAAATTCTGGCCATGAAGGTGATCGGACTTTACACCTCAATGAGACATTAGATTATACTCAAGCAGTGGATCGATCGGAGACTGCAGTGGCCAAACTATCCGATAAACATGCAGAAATTCAGATACATTTAGGCGATGCTACTAATGAGTTTGACGATCTTAGCTATAATTATCTATTGGGCACTACAGATCCTTCTTTAGAGGCATTGTTGCACGATAAGTCATAGGGTTCAGCTGCGCATAATTTGTCACACAGTCAAAAATGGTACGTTCGTCAACGCCATTAGATGAATTCTTCCTGCATTTGACTGAAAACGCGGCTGCATCAAATACATCAGGTCAGTTAATAGTACCTATCACCTGACTGTCGTTGAATAGTATTGCTTTGGAGATAGTAAGAGATAGTCGGTAGCCTATGTGCATTTTGAACATGTTAATCTCTCAATAAGACTACATTTCCAGTTCGATATTAGCCCAATACTAAACCGATTCTTTCTATCATCCTGCCACATACACTTGTAAATTGATAGTAGCCCCCAGAAACAATGTCAATTTGATCTCATCGGAATTATTGGAAAGGTTGAGAGTTTTGGGTGAAACACCAAAAAATATGGAAAAATTTAAAAGAAGGTTTAATGCGATCAGTGAGCCTTTCGAAGGTTTGAATACAGAATGGAAAAAAACCATTCGGAAGCCTACCATCAATTGATTGATGGCAAGAAAAGGAACGCGTACAAAATTCCCATATTCTGCAGTCGCATATCTGCCGCCGCATAGCTTTGGCTGCCTGCTTGTTTTTTTTTTTACTGAAAGAATATTAATACATGAAATAAAAAAGATTCTTTGGAATGAATAATAATAAGTAATATAGAACCAACTCTTCAATATGAGTGTTTGTGACTCAATTATGTTTCTGAAGAGAGAATGATTCGGGGAACAATTTGGTTTCAATTGATTACTCCACGCTCCAATTCTTCATTTTGTTGAGGAGCATAGTTGGCAAAACCAGAGCCTTGATGTTGAGGGTTTTTGATGTTGCCACTTCAAAAACTCTTCACAAAAGAAAATTGATTCTAACTCGGTTCGAACGAGCGGCCCCGCCTTCTCCTTCTCTTTAATGAGAACCTCCGTCCTCCTTCATAGGACTATCATCAACAAATCGACATATTTGACGTTTAACCTATTGATATTGATTCTAACTCGGTTCGCACATCACGACTTCTTCACACGAATCATGTGATTTTTCAGCACATACGATACACTTAAAATCATCTGAATCTATTTTTTCTCTGACTTTCTCCAGAAATTGTTCATAGGCATCGCTCTCCATGTAGTCCTTGAGCAATTGGAGATCTTTTGGAGGGAGTGTCAATAAATGAATCATTCAAGTGAATCATTCAACTTTTTTGATTTTGGAAATCTTATAATCACGAGTCTCCACGTATGCATCCCTCAACAGCCAGATTAAAAGCATCTTTGTTTTTGTCTCTGTATCTCGCGAGGGGAATGCAACGAGTCGTTCTCTCTTGTTCCTCAATGTTTTCTGGGTATTTTTTTGTTGTCTGATTTTTAAACCAATGACAGAAGTTCTCCGCCCTCGAGGAGCGCCTCGAGGATTTCCTAGTTTCTGCACTCTTCCAATATCTGTGAACTTATTGAGCATTCCAGCTTTATGAGCATTAAGGTCTGATTGTGATGATGATGAGTGGGCTGTATTCTCTACAAGATTATTGATTTTAGTTTCTTGCGAAGGATTACTGGGGGAAACCTTTGAAGAATCTTCCTGACTATTTTTTTGTTTGATACTTCGTCACTCAAACTTTCAGTTTCATTTGATGATTCTGCGCTTAAGGAAGTCGATGGAAAATTCAGAGTATCTTTTTCAATCAGTCTTTCTTCAGGATCAGGCCTCTCAGAATAATACTCTACGTTTGGTGAAGTATGACGCGGTTTTTTCGCTCTGCTACGAGAAGTTACTCAAACAAATGGCGTCAAATTTACAACAATTTCATTATAATCCCCAGTCTTTTTCCAACATCTCGTCAGGACCCCATCAAGGTTGGGTTTATTTCTAGCTGATCAAATTTGCGATTAAAAAGGTCTCTTGATAATTTTTCCCAAAATCACTAATTGAGGAGAAAAGGTCTTATGAAATTTTCTCCTTAAGTCTATAATTACCGAGATAATTACATGATTATCAAGATTTCAATCTTTTACCACTTAATCACCGAATCAAAGTCTCCGATATCGAGTGAAATGATTTCTCCTATTTCATTACTAACAAACTGACTGTATTTTACACTGAAATCCACACAGATCATTCAGAGTGTTCTTCTTATGATTGATGAAAAGTTTGATGTGAATTTAATTTTCCTGCAGAATATCCTTTCATAAAAAAAGCGTTGTAACGTTTTTTGTTTAATACATTCTATTCATCTGTGTTTTCTATTGATGATTTTTTGAATGGGGTTGGCAAATCCATAATCATTTTATCATAATCCCCACCTCTCCCCCAACATTTATTCATAATCAAAAATCCTTACTGTCAATACAGGAGTGGAGAAAAATATTTTCATTCGTTTTTCTAGCTCTCGAACTTCTGCAGAGAGCGAAAAAATTAAAAAAAACTTCATTGAAAAAGGTAGAAATACTTTTACCGTGTCCCAAGTGGCACTTGTAACATCAGTGTTTGAAGATTTCCTCATGGATTCTCCAATTTCATTAATATCTTTTTCTGGAGATTTATCGTCGCTATTTATCAGCTATTAGAGGTGAAAAAGATTCTTAAGTAATTCATAATCATGAAAGTAGAATGTGGATGGTAATTGACTCTCTGATTCATGATTGTGTTGCAGATGAACAGTTATAACTTTGAGAGAATTTCCTGTGTCTCCCAAACTCACTTTAAATGGACAGTCTGTCTTTTTCGAATTACAACTGAAAATTAAACAAAACATTACTTGTTTGAGCTGATGATAACATTGCAATGTCAGTATGTCATGTTTTAATTGATAAATGAAGACTGATTGGGATTCGTATGGAATTTTTGATTCTCACAAAGGAGGAGGAAATAAAATTCAGATATTATCCTAATTATCTTCTTCTTTTAATATAATAATAATATTTTCTTCTAACAAACCTTCTTTTTCCTTATTTGGCTTTCGATTTATATACTCCACTTCGTTGGCATCGATAGTCCAATCCATAAAATCCAAACTTTGAGATGATGTTTTTCACTTTTAATTTGCAATCAACTCCAAGAGAAATATTCAATTAAAAATTGTCAAGAAAAATTTTTTCCACTCAAACTTTTATATCCGTTGTGTACAGGTCAGTGATACCGAAATCGACAGTGAATATATCTTTATTTTTAGCACACACATCCCACCATACCCAACTGGTTTTGAACAAGTCGTTCTAATCCCTCTAACGACCTTGGCCAGTTCAAAGACCATCGTTTGTTTTGTGTCGGAGCGTAACCAAGGTCACTGGAATAGTCTCTGTTTATGTTTTCTTCCCAGTCAAAATATCTTACGATAATTTTTTTTTTTTCTCCAATCTCCTTAAATTGAGCTTTACCGGTTGATTATGAGTATAACCAGAAAACATGGAGTTTTTTGAGGATAACGCAATTACGTGTATGAAAGGGTGCCCCTCATCGTACACGTGTACCCAACACCACAGGAAATTATACGAATGACGTATATATGCCTCGTTGATAGAACTACTTGGAGATGGGGGAAAAATGATGATGATGATGATGATGATGGGCCGTTAAATTGCCTCTACGTCTTGAAAAAATCGTCCTTTCTTCAAAATTACCAACAATTACCACCTTATTGGTTTTTGACACAATTGTTGTTATTAGGCCATGGGAAGACTATATACTCCTATGATTTTGATACCAATCTTTATGATTTATTTTCACGGCTAGTGTTACTTTTATCTTATACTACTCCATGAAAACTTTCTACCACTTTGGTTTCATTCAAGTTTAGATAAGTTGATACGAGTTTCACTTCTCATTTTTTTTAATTATTTTAATATTTTTATTGATTTTTTTTTTTACTATTGAATTTATAATTTTTCTCATAATCATAATCATATTCATTCATCTATTTTATCATAAATATTATTTACGTAAAAAATAAAAAATTGTTTTAAAAAAAGGTTTTTCTACGAAATGAAAATAAAAATTTTTTGCTTCTTTTAATTCACTCTACCCAACAAACTCGGAATATTCATATAGTGATTAACACCTGACCTTTGGCTGTTACTGTTACTCACTTTTTTACAATTCTCGATAATTTTTAAAAACCCCATCATATTCTTATTTTTATCCCACTCATACGCTTTTTCCAGACACTGTGGCAATGCAAGTTGAAGCTCTCCGGGTACATAACACGAGACTTTCTAATGCCTACATTAATATTTTTCGCCTGCAGGCCGTTAACCGCATTGCGTCAAAGGTCGTTTGCCGTGTGTATATCTGAACTGAGTTTATACCGGGATTATGGAAATTTTTTTAGATCAGAAGAAAATGGAATAAATTAAAATTAATCATTAAACATTGATGAGAATTTTTAGACATTGCGAGAAAAAAAAATACCCATTTTGCCCCAGTACAAAAAAGTTCTTTTCATGAGAAAAAAAAAGTAAATATTTTTTTAATTAAAAAAATTAAAAATAAAAAAAAAAAAATTAAAAAATGACTGGGGCAAAATGGGTCAGTAAAAATTGTATTCGCTTCCAAAAATAGTCATCATGATCTCACTCAATGTTTAATTTAAATAAATACGTTTAAAATAATAAAAAAAAATAAAGAGTACAACCTCTTGAACAGGTATCGCCCACACTCTAGAAAACCGGAAAGAACACGCGGTTCATCTGGCAAATACCTTCCTTCCTCGACTGTGAAGGTGCGCGCGACTTACATACATATTATTTTCCAAAAGAAAAAAAAAAATCCAGCGAAAAACTGTTACTCAGTGACATTTTAAACGTACGAAAAACTTTTTTTTCACCATTTTAGTCGTCTGTATACTTCAGCCATTCATGCATTTATGGTACCGCGGTGGAGAGAATTGAGTTCTGGGTTAACACACCACTCACGGAGGATGGATTAGGTACATTTTCAGTAACTGGGCTTGTGTGTATTTTCTCGACCTGAGTGAGATCACTTGCGGTGAATCTCTGGCACGTGTTTACGTGCCTGCCACTCCTACAAAATCATTTTCCAGGCCAATTCAACTTTTTTTTTAATCTCTGCAATAATCATTTTTAAAAAATGATTTTTCAAATCTAATTCGACTTGCATTCTCCCATAAGAATTGTGGTTTTTCAGGAAATTGTGGGTGGATATTGATTAAATTTATTGCATTGGAAAGTCTGAAAAATTATCAATCATTCATATTTTCTTGCCTATAACTCGTTTTTCGTTTTTTACGACATGAAAATGATTTTATAAAACTGAACGATTTTTCATATTTTATTAAATATTCAATTATCTCGGTAATGAGTCATTCTGGAAAAAAATGTCATAAAACATTTTTCATCGAAAATTTTTTGGGCTACAAAAAATATCTTTTGACATTTTCCCCTAAAATGGCTAATTTTAGAGATAATTCAACTTAATCAAGTTTTTCTATCTTGATTGAAGTGAAAATGGGTCATGTTGTATTTATCAGCGGAAATTTTTGCCGTCGGACGAATCTTACCCACTTTCATCTCCAATCAATTAGCTTGATTGTCCATCCTCTTCATGATAAACATACTTGAATGTCTTTTCCCTCTGAATTTTTTTTTTTAATTTTTTCATGAGGAATTAAAATTTTTCCAATAAAGAAACAAAAAAATTATGATTACATATGAAATAGCTCATAATGCCTACATAATGTGCATCCCATGAACATAATTTAACCAATATATTAAATTAATTGAATAAATTTTTAACTAATAGATATTTTTAAAATTCGGAATGAACCATAAAAATGTCGAGTCGATGATATACACGTTACGTTTATATACACGACATGATGATACCTCAGTTATAACCACTATAAATACATGTACATTGACTGGGCCAGTATAATTAGGTATGACGTCACACGAACAAAATGAATTTACGATATGTATTCTACCCTTTTGAATTACTCGCGTCTTGTACCGTATTAATGTGAACACCCGTCTCTCCCACGCTTATTCTGTTGATGGTGATGGTGAGTGATAAAAATTACCCTTCCGTTTTATGATGTATTTTTTTATCTCATTTATACACTGAAAATTTTGTAAAAAGTCATTTTAAACTGGAAATTCGATAGATGAATGAATAATGTCTAATTTATGTTAAATTTTACCATTCGGTCTGTATATAAATCACTCTGATGGTACAGTAATTCCTATTCTACCGGTAGAGTAACTTTTCTCCAGACGAATAGTAAAATTTACTAATAAATATAAACCTAGAATTTTCATTGAACTCTATTGTTTATTATTATTATTATTTACTCTCATCAGAACAATATTTCTCAAACGTTCAAAATTAAATTTTACTAAATTTCTAAATGGAATGATAATTTTTACCAAGACGTTATTTCGTATATTTTGCATTTTGACACTTGCCCTCACTCTTTCAATAGTAAAATGCGTTTCCGGTTTCTGTAAAAATTCTAAAAACTCCTCCGGTACTCTCTGATGGAATTCCAGTCGAGAAATTGCCGGCAGAATCGACCGATCCAATTTCTCGAGTCGGGTAATTTGGCATTTCTACACTTGCCTTCATTCTTTTAATAATAGGACCTTCTAGAGCTATTCCTCCGGAACCCCCTGATGAATCTCCAATCCAAAAATTGACCACAAAAACCTATTCACAAACCATGATCGTGTCTAAATCCCCCCTGGCGTGCCACACGCGCTGTCAACCCCATATCCACTGCGTGACTCACTCTTTGGCTGCAACCGCGTGGACGTCACTGCGTGGATTTTACCGCGTGACTCACGCAATGGAAAATTTAAACACGGTCTTATTTATTTCAACAGGACAAAATTTCTCAAATGGAAAATAAAATATCAAATTTTATTATTCGATATTTAATTCTTATTAAGGAATAAACGTTTATGAAATAGAAGTTTAACTTTATTAAATACACGTGTGATCATCATGTTATTTAAATGTGAATAGCCCCCCTCGAAGAATGCGTTTAAACACGATCACCACTCTAAAAAAAAAGCTTTTAATAACATCATAAATTATAATTTATCCAATCCAAAAAACCTATCAATCCATTTCCTAATTTCCACTTGTCAAAAATAAACCCAACATTTACTTCATTCAATATTTCATCATGAAACCTCTCCTGGACTAGAATTAGAAATTCACGAGACTCGAAAATATCAAAAATTGACATTTGAAAAAAGAAACTCAAAATTTTTGGAAATGCCAATTTATTTTAAAACCTTTGAAAATGTTAATGACAAGTTATGAAATCTGACTTGAATCTGAGATTTTTAAGATAAAAAAAATGGAAAAAAAATGATTGACGATTTAATAAATCAGAGAATTTTTTTCTCGTCGATTTCATTGTTGAATTTCCATTCAAATTCAAATATATTTATCTTCACGTTCCTTGCATGAAAAAAAAAAGTAACGTTATAAATTCCAGAGAGACTTCACGTGGTAATGATGAAATACTGTAAAATATCGCTTGGACGATTGGATTTAAGGCGATAAATAACCCATTGGACTGCTCTATTAACTTTTTGGCAGAAGTGAAATTGAGATGAAGAAGGCAAAGAATATAATTATAATCCAATTTACACTCTGGACGTTGAAGTACTCAATTAGTGGTTGGAATGTAATACAAGATTGTTATCTTTAAAGAAATCATAAATTTCCTGAATTGTAATTGTTTATTTATCTCGTAAACGACTGACTTTACAGGAACATGTCATAAGACATTTTTTGTAGATAAGTACATTCCCAACAAAAAATGTCTTTTGACTTTGTAGATTAGACGATTTGTTACCGAGATAATTCGATATTTGTGAGAGGAAAAAAAATGAATTTTGTAGAAATTTAGAAAATCGGAAAAAAATTGATTCTGCGAAGTCATTGAATAATTCTTTCAACTGGAATTCTTAATCTTAGTCTGAAAAATATTGACTTCCGGGTTGGAATATAACCGGTAGTGGCCACGGTTCTTGTTATATACGAATGGTCGCACGAAAAATGAGAGAGGAAAAGATGAGATGAGAAAACACGAATGTTGGTGGTAAGAGTTGTTTGATTTTTTATTTATTTGGCATATAAAACCAGGATTTAAGACACTGACAGGATAATTGCGCATTACTGTCGCTTGTCCTCTATTAACCTGTCTTTCTCTAGGTTTTTTAAACGACCTTGACGCGCCCTTGATACACGAGCTCCATAATTTTCTCGTCTCAAACAGCTCTAGAGGTGTGAAAACAAAAATGGTAAAATTTCTCTTGGAGTTGATGTTGTCGTTTGAATAAAATTGTCTTTCCGTGAATTCTATTTTTGGAAATGTTTGAAAGACAAAAAGTGACAGTTTTCATTAGACTGGAGTCCATAGAGTTCAGTTGAATGTAATACAACTATAATTAATCGATTTAATAAATATTAACTGTCATTCGTTGACATTAACATTATCTCGAGTGACTGTTATCATACGATTTCAATGTTATTCTTCTCAATTTGTTGGTTAGAATATTCTCAATCGAATTGCTTGACGATTTTTCCATTATTTTTTTGTTCCTGAATTTTTAGAAAAATATTTCAACATAACAGTTACTATTGATTTTTAAATAATTAGACACAATTTTTTTATCAGTATATTTATGCAAATAAATACTAATGAAGGAATTAAGCCCAATTGCATTAAAAAATATTTTGATCAATGGATTATTTTCACTTGTAGTGCATTGAATTAAGTAAAATGGAATTTATCATCTGTTCATGTAAAATAATGTGAAACCGTATCTCTGCCAAATTGTCCATGAATAATCCAATTTTAGTCTGACAAACATTGACGACGAAAAAGTAAATTTAATTGAACTTGGCCTTGATTTGTAGAGAAATCTTATTTTTTTTTTAACACTTCTCGATCAAACCACACGCCAATTCAACCGTGAAGATCTAAATCAATTCATCATGCATGTAGACAAGAACGTTTTGCGGCTGTACATCAATATATAGCTTATAATCAGTAGTACATATTTTCAGTGAATGCTATTATAGTTTTTTAGGGCAATTAATTTTTTACAATTTTTTATATCGCTTGCTGCATTTATGCCGTCTAACTCAAGGAATTTATCGACTGAGAGAGATTTTAATTTATAAATTATCAATTTTTCTCATTTTCAATCTTTACATTCGAGAAAAAAATTAATTTATTTATTATGAATCAATAAACAAAAAAAATAAAGAGTAAAATCTCATGATAAAGAGAAAAAAAAGTTGAAAAGTCCTCAAAAATCTTCATTTATTCAATTCGATAAAAATAAATAAAAACTGCCCTTTCATTAAAAAAACATGCGCAAACGTGCCCGCTATCAATTAGGTAGGGTAACCAACACGACATTCATTACGTACCCCAACCGTACTATTTCGCAAGTTGCAAAGCCCATGCGCGCGACTCGCTCTCGATTTATGGGCCGAGCACGGCGGATCGAGTCCTCGGAGATGGAATTATCGTTCGGCCATCTCGAGTCGCTCTCTCAGCATTAAATCCAGGGTGTTTATAGCTTGTATACAGCATTAGATGGAAGTATTACGTGTACGCGGAAAAAAAAGTTATTTTTACAATTTTTAAAAAAATACTGGGGTAAAACGGGTTTTTTGATTAATTTTTTTATCAAGAAATTGATAAAAAATAATCGGTTTTGCCCCAGTATATTACTAAAAAATACTTTCATGATAAAAAATAATGGGGCAAAATGGGTCGCTGTAGAAAATCCATAAATCATTATTGATCATTATTACAAGTTGCACGATGCCCGCGGCAGATTGACATTTTTACATACGCCCTCGCGCACCCATAAATCCTCGTCATCCACAGCGAGAGAGAGAGAGAGAGAGAGTAGTAGTAGTATACCAAGAGGTGTGTAAAAGTCACGTGGGCTGGGAGACGCGAAGGTGTTAACAGACCCACCTTATCCTAATCGGTAACTTCAATGATTATTGACTGTTTTTATCATGCGGTAGAGCTTGATAAAAGGAGATTAGTTTTAGCGAAAATGACATTCAATCAATTTTTTTATTTAAAAATATTTATTAAAAAACAAATTTCTCTATCCCTCCCCCACTCACCCTAAAAAATTACGTGAAATTCTTTACACAACGAAATCACTTTTTTTTCGTTTTTTTTTAAATAAAAAAAAATTAATCTCAAAATTTCCCCAAAACCTCAAAAATACTTTCCACCTTGTGATGCGCAAAGTACCCATACTCTAACGGTGTACTGGAACTCTAGCTGCTGTAACTATAGCGGATGTCCCGAGAGATGACGACAAAGTGGGAGTGGGGGAGGAGGGATGAGAGTGAGAGAGAAAGAGAAAGAGTAAAAAACAGAGAAAGAAATAAATGAATAAAAAATATAAGAGAAAAAGTAGTCAGGGCGTATGTAGGTCCCGCGAGGTGATTGGTTGGGTTGCAACGGGTAGACCCGTAGACCCTGTATAGACCGCGGGAGCAAACGCATGGGGTTTCACCTGTTGTACAGTGACTACGAGGCACCGGAACCCCTCCTCCCCTCCTCTCTTCTTCTCGTCTCTCTTATTTCCATTTCTATTTCTATTTCATTTCTCAGTCGATGGGGGCGCCCACACGGAATTTCTCGGTTCGATGGAGCTCCCCCCCCCCCTCAACCCCCCTCCCGCGCACCGCCTGCTTCATCACGTGTATCTGTGAACAAGTTTGCCCCCCACGGGTGTCGATGGACTCTCCACCAATGGACCAGATTCATTTTTATTTCTCCTTTGTCTATTTCGATTATTGATATTTTTTATTTTATTTTTTATTTAATTTATTTTTTTGGTATTGTTTATAATTTGAAAATGTTAAAAATTTTTTTTCTTCAGTGTTTGATTTTCTTCAAATTTTGGCAGGATTTTTATTTTTGTGGATACGTTTTTTTTTTATTCAAATATTTTTGAATCCAAAGTCAACATACCCAATCAATTAAATCAATGTCTTGAAAATTTAAATGACAACAAATCTAATTTATCAGTCACAAATAACTGTACCTTTACCTCATTGATTTAATATTTGCGACTCGATTAAACTTGATGGATGCATCTATTTGCAATTAAACCATGTTTACAACTTCTCGGATTCTGCAATAAGAAAATAACGAAAATTATGACTCGTAGAATTCGTCAGAGAATCCGGTTATTCATTAATCTAAAAAGTTTGTTACTATTTTAATGCACAAGAAAAACCGCATATGTTCATGAAAGTCGGGAAATTATTGGATGACACAAATATAAGAGGGAGAGAAAATTGATAAGATATATATATATATATATATCAGTGGATAAGTGTCGGATTTGATTGAAATTCAATATGATGTATCACTTGCTAAGATCCAGTACATGGACCCTGTAACCTAAAACCTACTGCAATCGAGGACCACATGTTTTCATATACATGACACTTATTGACCTCAATACGTATGAAAATTTAAGAAATTCCAGAAATTTTTTATTGCTTAAAAATTTTTTCATTTCTTCATTTCAATTTTAAGATCCTGAGATCCCGAGATATCGCCAAAAAATAATTTTCCATTCCCAACTATCCAATTCCCTCTAAACCACCCCCTCGCCCCCTATGAAATAACCCCATCCACCCCCAGAAATTTCTGAAATCCACAAAAAACCCAGACCACGTTCTATCCCCTCATTGACATCACCATTATTTCTCCCAGCATCGACATCACCATCTCACTCGCGTCCTTGATGTACTCCTCTCCCCTCTCAAATCCCCTCCATCATAACCTCCGAACCCCCACAATCCCTTTTCATCCAAAACCTCTCAAAAGATCAAATAAAACTCTTGGCATCCAGAAAAACATTTAAAACACCAAAGAAGAGGGAGAAAAATAATTCTCTCCTAGCCCATCGTCACTTGCGCATGTGCAGTAGATCTCTCCCCCACTCCTTGGAATCTTAAACGTAGTGGGGGTCATGATCGAGAGCGCTATGTGGTGGGGGAAGAAATGAAAATGTTGAGTTATAACGGAGTGGCAAGAGATGCAGGGTAGAGGGGAGTGGAAAGAAGAGGGGAGGGGGTAGAATGGAAGTACCGCTATACCTGGCGAGTCGCCGCAGGCTAAATACATACCTACCTACCTAGCTAGCCGGGGCGGTTTGAGTGCGCGCGCGGCCCGCGGTTTTCTCGTGCTTCGGTACCTCACTCAAGAGGCACACGGTGCGCGCGCTGCACACAACCAAACATTTTAACACCGGTTAATGTGTCTTTCCATCTTGTACATTTTTTATATCAAATTTAACAAAAAATTGAGGATTTATTTTCGTCCAAATTTACCCGATTATTCACGTGTTAGTGAACCTTTCACCCTCCCCCACCCCACCCCTCTCTCACTACACAAGTTATCCACCATTTTGTTTATGCGAATTCTTGTCGTGGATCGAAGGATTTTTGGTGGCAGTGGCAAACGGTGCCTCGACATGAACACAAGTAGTTAAACTCATTTGTCAGTGATTTATGTGATTGTTTAATGGTGTTTTTTTTTTTTAATTTATGGAGTTGTGGAACTGTTGAGGAGGCATTGTCGAGTGGATTTAGGGTGTTTTTTTGAGAAAGTGTGAGGGATTTTTGGGGATTTAAGGTTAGATATCATCAATGTGTGAACACTGAAGGATATCAAAGATAAAACAACAGATTGAACATTTTATTCAAGTGAATTTAAAATGGATTTTTAACATAAAAAAAATACCGGCAAAGTTTTTTAACGATACGGATCGCTGCGCCCCTCTTTTAACGACAAGAAACAGCAAAAGCGACTCTTCAAGCGTGCGCACGTTTGTGGCTAAATGTCAAACGACTCTGCATGAGACTAAAGGATTTTTATTGGTTTTATTATTTATCTCTGAGTGGATTAAACCCGTCGTGAGAGTTGATATAAATTATTTGAGGTTATTTTTTAGTTAATTTAAATTTAATGAGGATTTGATCGAAAGAGTGAGGTTAATACAATCTGTGGATTATCATCATTTTCAAGTGATTATAATCATCATCATCATCAAGTTGAATGTGTCAACATCTGTTAGAGGCTGAGGGTATGTGGCGCCACGACATACGACATTATCAACTCTAGTTGATAAATTTTTTACTTTCTTTATTATCACCCCCTCCCCCCCTCCCCTCCCCCTCAACTTTTGGTTACGCATTGTACATACTGGGTTCATTCGTGGGCAACCAAATGTGTCCGTATGGGATGAGCAGTGTTGATGTCAAGGGACAAGATATTGAATAATTAAAATTGAGGATTAAATTAATTATTAAAATTCAGTGAAGTGATTTTGAATGATTTTTGTGGATTTACTGGATTTTTGTCATCAGTGATTTTTCATTGTGGTACGAATGAAATTATTCTTCATGTGTTTTTAAGGGTCACAACATACGGAAGATTAATTTCATCATTGCTGGATTGGGTTTTTTTGGGGGAAAATATTTGAGGTAAGATTTTCAATTATTAAGGATGAATTTTGTGGTACAATGGGAGGTTCAGGGGACCGTTAGAAAAACGTGACACACGTGGCATTCATGACATGCTCCATGTCCCATCCATCGAGTTATTTTTATTGTAATTTTTCATGTCATTCTGTTTTTTTTTTTTTTTGGTGGAGTTTTTCCTTTCGTGGGATCTTCATTTTCGACAACAGGATGTTCTTGGGTATAATTGTGGCTCATTTCACGGGTGAGGGGGAGGGGGGGGGGGGGCGAATTATTAGGTGAGATTGAGAAAAAAAAATAGAGGATATAAGAAAAACAAACCATACCGGTATGTCGGGGTACGTTGATCCCAGATCGCTAGTTTTGATTTTTCCATTCTCGAACGCACACGAGGTACTGTGCCACTTTCACAATCTTTTCGCTACGGATTTATAACCGCGTGGCGTTACACTGGTCTGAATGTAGATGGTTTTTAAAAATATGTAATTTTTTTTGGGGGAGTTTTGAGTTAATTGTTAAGTGAATCCGCCAAAAAATCGAGTTATTCTGGGGAATTTCTGGATTTTTGTGGCATGTATGCATGCAATTTTCTCGGGGAGTATTGGGAATACTGCGATGAAAATTGTTTCATTGGAAAGCCAAGGAAATTTGCGTTTTCAAACACTACTGAGGAGCCCACTTTGCCCCGGTATTTCAGTGGTTATAGAGAAAAAACTTTTTTCGGAATTTTTGATTGAAAAGGAAAATGTTTAAAATTATTTAAAAAAAATAATTTAAACATTTTCGTTACGTAATTCTTTCTCTTCCCAATGATGAACGATTAGATAAAGTATTTTTAAAATACAAAAGGGTCGTCCCACCTGACGCACCAACCGGATCAGTCATTGACCCCATTTCTGGTTGATCTTTAAAGGGCTGGAACGCTTAGGAGCCGATGTAAAGAGGCAAAAAAGGGCTTAGAAAAACCGGAACCCTTGTCCTCTCCCATTCCACCTTTATTCGTTCGGTCATTTGTCTTGGTTCATAGCGGTCAACAGCCTTGACGGCTCTTATAAAAGGTTGAATGCTGCACACTTGCTCCTCTCTCACATTTTTACTTCATCTTTACATCCAAAAAAAAATCATGAATTTTACCCAAAAAAATCCCCAATTTTTCTCATAGTTTTTTTCTTATAAAATTTGACTAAATCAAAGTTTTTAAAATGACCCATTTTACCCCAGCATTTCTTAATAATACAGACCAGAAAAATTTGATTAAAAAAAAAATTCAAGTAAAGATTTATAAAAATTAATTATCAACATAAATTCGATGAAAAAAAAATTGAATTTCACGTACAACAAGACAAACAATGTTAAAAAGAAAAAAAGAACTTTCTTCCGAATATTATGTTGAGATCGAGGGGACACGATACATTATGCTAACGACTGTTGAGATGTACAGTATATACAGTAGATTCACCATCGATTAACATTAAAATCACATTTGTCAGTGCGCAATGCAATATTTCAGTTGATCAGGAAAAAGAGAAGAAGGAGGGGACGGAAATAATTACGATCCAACAGTTTCACGAAACATATGCCTGAATATCTCGCCGTTCTGTTCTCATGGCTTTTGGTATTTCTCTCCTTCAGTCTCATGAATTTCTTCTCTTTTTTTTCCATTTTATTTTATATCTTTTTATTCACTGGATTTTTTTTCACTGCACGGCTTGTGTATCACGCGCCGGGTAAAAACTTCCGCGTGCAGATAATACTTAACGAGCCTTCCCGCAGTGCGAGCCACAACAATTCGTGTCCATCTGTTGGGGGAAGAAGAATTTTTTAAAAAATTGTTCAAGGGACAATTTTTTTGGCTATTTAACAGTTTTTGATAATTGCATTTATCTTCGTAATTATTGATTCTAAAGGAAAATATTGAAATACTTTTTTGTAGATAATAAAATTATCTACAGAAAATGTATCTCGTCATTTTTTCTTAAAATCGCTTAGTATCGAGATAATTCAATATTCAAGTATAGATAATTTTTTTTTGAAAATTACTCAAATTCCTGTTTTTTTCAAATTATCAATTCATCTCGATAATAACCAACATTAGCACAAAATGTCAAAATACATTTTTTACGCAGAATTTTATAATCTACAAAAAATATCTTTTAACATTTTCCCCTAAAACCTCTCATTCCCCCGATAATTCCAATTAAACAAAACACAATTTTTAAAATTTTCTAATTATTCATTTCGTTCACTAAAAAACAATAAAAGTCAATTTTCCCCCGAGTCAATGATTCCATTAAAATAAAAATCGAAAGTGTTAATTGATATAGTTCCAGACACTCCAGCAATTGCACATAGCGTGCACCTCCAAATGAAGAGAAGAAAAAAAAACCCCTAATAGATGTAAAATTCCACGTGCCCATCATCCGTGACCGTGATGCAGCATTAATTACCGACATATTCGACATATCCCACTAGAGATACCCTCAATACAACAATAATAATAATAAAAAAACAATAGATTGGGGGGGGGGGGGGGGAAACGTATGCATTACCCATCGTTATCTGGCAATTTTCTATACGCCATCGTGTGTAACGGGGTCATGCCCGCATAAGTATCACCTCATTATCATGTACATGCAAAAAATTTTGTCGATAAATTGGCAAACGAAATATTTAATCACTGGTAATTCATCAAAACCGGAAAACAAGACTGGAATTCAAAAATTTTTTTTTTTTCGTTCTGTTCTGTTCAGTTCAGTCGTTGTTTATTTATTTATTTATGTTTATTGGTTTTTATTGCGAGGAAATACTCGACTTATTTGCATGAGTATCCGTGCAATCAAGATGTTTTGGCTGGAGGACATCTTCTGTAAACATAAACACGACTTGTGTGCGTAGACGTATCGTGTTAAACTTTCCATGGGGAGAAACTTGCGCAGAGTCCATAATCGGATGGGGAAAAACACTTTTTCAGGGAAAATATATTTACTGGGATAATGTGAGTAACTTGTCAAGAGGGAAAAACATTTTTATGTTATTATTATTGAGGGAAATTGATTGGTTGGTGTTTTTTTGTGGAATGGAATTGTTGGAGATTTTCTATTCATGAATTATGCGATTTTATTTATCTTCTTTATTAAATATCTCGGAATTTGAGAGAAATATCGAATTTTTTGAAAAGACCTTTTTTGTAGCCCTTATTTTTTTCTACAAAAAAGGTTTCTGTAGGAAATTTTCTATCTCGCTTGGATTTAGAGATATTCATCAAAAACTAAACATAACAAATTTTTGATGAAGACATCAGTTTTTCGGGAATACCTCGAAATCTTAGAGATATATGAAAATTTTTGATAGGACCTTTTTTGTAGCTCTCATTATTCTCTACAGAAAAGGTATTCACAAAAATTTCGATATATCTTCCAGATTCATAGATATCCTCAAAACACTAATTGAAAACAGAATTAAAAATGAAATTCTCGCGAATTAAATTCAAAAAATTGATTTTAATTAGAGAAAAAAGCATTAAAACATTGAGAAAACGAGTAAAAAATAATTTATAACAAGACAAAAATGGCTGTGTCGATCCCACGAACTCACCGAGTAGATGGATATCTCCGACGTTTGGCTGGGTTTCCTTTGTTTTGGCTGTTTGTATATCGAGACTTCCTGCCATTTTCTACCGAGTAGGGCGACGTCTCTCGAGGATTACCCAGGTTTATACCTCTTCAAGGAAGCCGGCGAGGAGTTTTCTAAAAAAAAAAAAATCGACAAACACGAATAAATAAATAAATAAAAAAAACAACGCTGAATGAAGAACGTACGTATGGTAAACGGTGAATTTAAAGGGTTGAAACGGAAATGAGAAACCGTTAACAGATGATTTCATTGAATTCTCGCTGTGAATAAAATCATTAACCAACGATTCATTCAATTCATTGCATTTAATCGAGTTTAACTCTCTAATTAAATAATTAATTTATTTTTTATAACATTTTGTCATTAACAATTTCCTTTTCCGTTCAATTATTATTTTTTATCAAAATGATTTTAAAAACTTTTAAGATTAGTTTTTTCTCGATATCTTTGAATACAAACGATATAGAAGAATTTCTATCAGGACCTTTTTTGTAGCTCTTATTCTGCTCTACAAAAAAGGTCCCTATAAAAATGCATCTACCTCCCATAGATTCAAAGATATCCATAAAAAACGACATGATCAATTTTCACGTTTCTACTAAAATTCTCTAATTACAAAAAATATTGTCAACTTATAAAAAAAAATATATTTTAATAATTCCTCAGTATATCCTAAAAGCTAGAGACATTCATAAAATTGCCCCACATATGCAACAAAATATAAAACCGTTAGCAATTTCTCTCTGAACTGCTGATTCATTACAACAACAAAAAAAAGAATTCCGCACAATGAAACAAGAATCCCTCCCCTAAAAAAATTGAATCACCATGAAATCCTCGTACCCTCGATAATGCCCCCATGTACCTGCCAATCATTGATCATACGGAATACCGAGAACAATTTGCTTTTCATTCCAATAACGAAATTGATTCAAAAAAAAAAAAAAAAAATTTCACTTGAAAAAAAAAGACATTAAAATACACATGGCCTTCTACATTGTACATAACGACCTCGGTGCACACCATTTCTCTTATTTAACTGTGCACGCGCGCTTGCGCCCCCAAGACAAGTACAAAGGAACAATTCCAAGTGTATATATAACGAAAGCAGGAGGAAAAATATATATACAACTGTGTGGCATTTATCTGATCCGGCCATTATTCCCCGTAACGCTTCACGAGTTTATTCTCTCGTATCTCTCAAGAATCCACCCCCTCCACCCATTTTTATTTGTCGAATGTTCATTTACAACTAAATATTACGTAAAAGACATTTTTTTTTTGTTTCAATTTTTTTTTTTTTGTTTCGGAAAGAAATAAAATTTTTCATTTCCTGGAAATACCGTTAACTATCAAACATTACCTTGAAGAATTGTATTGGGAAAATGGTGGATTATGACGGAAGGATTTTACGACATTTTTGAGAATCGTTTATGATTATTGAGTTTTTTCTCTTTTAGAGAAAATGATTGTATTTTACATTTTTGTTGATTATGTTGGAAATGAGGGGTTTTAGGGAAAAATGTCAAAAGACCTTTTTTGTAGATAATAAAATTTTGAATAAAAAGTGTCTCTTGATATTTCGTTCTTAAATTACTCATAATCGAAATAATTTGATGTTTAACGAGGCTTGAAAATTGACTTCTATTAAAAATTCATCGAATACCATTTTTAAAATTTCTAATTATCAAGTTATCTCAGAAACAGGTGATTTTAGAGAAAAATGTCAAAAGACCTTTTTTGTAGATAATAAAATTTCCAACAAAAAGTGTTTCCTGGAATTTCCTCCTAAAACAGCTCGTTATCGAGATAATCCAATATTCAACAAGTAGTTGAATTTATAAAAAACCAAGAATTACCATCAACATTTAATTCCGTAATAAACCGTAGTTTTCCCTGTATCAATCAAAAAATAATCCATTAATTGACTCCCGGACACAGAGTGTAGGTTTTAAATTTATGCCGAGTCTCAGACAATGGACATTTTCAATGAATGAATGAATTCAGTAAAAAAAAAAAAAAGAGAGAAAAAAAAATGTCAAGACAATTGTGGAATTCTTGAGATGTAAATTGCGCGATGTTTACACAGAGTCAATTGAAAGGGCACAGAGGATGCAGATGTGTAGTCGGATGTGCTCATGAGTGCCTTGTATACAGCCCGGAATATTACATATAGTGACCAAGGTGCTCTCTTTCACTTCTTCCTCACACGATTCACTCATTCTCATTTTTCTGCGGCCCTCGTATACCTCAAAGATATGTTGAATATCCTGAAACAGGTTATTCATGTGGGCCGGTATTTTTCCCTTCTACAAACTTCATTTTATCGACAAAACAGTCACAAAATTTGACACGTGAAAATTTACTGATGGTTAAGCCTCCTTTTGACGTCGTTATTTCTTCGAATATACATGTTTATTAATCTCTCAAACACGTACCGGAAGTATTGGGTACACCAAAAGAAATTTCTCACTCAATAATCATTGTTCTTAATTCGATAAATGCAGTAATGGTGAAACAAAATTAGTCAATTTCACTCACTCAAATTTCACTTTTTGTCGAATATCTCGGTATCCAAGGGAGATATCAATATTTTTGATTTACCTTTTTTGTAGCTCTCATTTTTCTCTACAAAAAAGGTAATAATCAAAATTTCCCTATCTCCCCTAGATTACGAGATATCAATTAAAAACTGAATTTGAGATTTTTTTTAACAAAAAAAAAGTTGAATTTTTAAAAAATTAATTTAGATGAATCGATAGATTCAATGGGAAAAATCATCAATGTACCATTGTTGATTGTTAACGGAGTATAAGATATGTAATAAAAATTGGCAGCGTGATGATGCAGTTACAGGGGGATAGGGAATAATCGTGCAAGACGAATCATCCACGTGGCACGCGGTCATGATGAAAATTCATCATCTATCTCATTTTATATCCACACTCCTTTATGACTCGACTAGAGAAGGCGTAGGATGTTTCGATAGTTTCTCGCCACATGCTCATGCCTACCTAGGATTATTACCCTGGGCACACGTGTGTTCAAGACGATGTAGCAATGACGATGGTGTCTTATAATGCACCTCGAGGATATACATATATATATATATTTTTTTTACTCTTTTGCACAAATGAAAAACATTGCGACCTCTTTCGGTGCCCAAGTCAAGGAGGATATGCACGGCTCTCGGGTAACTAGATACTGGCGAGATTTAAATTCCGATATGTGGTGAAAAGGTTTTATTTGTTACCGAGGATTATAGATGCTTTTATGGGATTCAAAATTTTTAATTTATACAGTTATTTAAGAAGGTTGAAAATTAATATTTACGTTTAAATTGTTAAGAAGAATGATGTAGTTGAAGATCTCCTGTCGTCGTCCTCGAAAATCAAATAAAATGCTAAAGTTTTTGGAAAATATCTCGAAATCTAGGAGAGATATCGAAATTTTGGAGAAGGCATTTTTTGTAGAAAAAATCGAGATCTACAAAAAAGGTCTCTTTCAAAATTTCGATATCTCTCTCAGATTTCGAGATATTTGTTAAAAAAGTATTTTAAAATTTGGATCGAGGTAAAATTCAACTTTTGAATTATTTTTTATGAATATCTCGAAAACTAAGGGAGATATGGAAATTTTGGAAATTACCTTTTTTGTAGATTTTGATTTTTTTCTATGAAAAAGGTTCCTTGAAAATCTCGACATCTCTCTTAGATTTCGAGATATTTCCAAAAAACTCAACCGCCTTTACAATTTCACGGATTCGTTTATTCATTTTTAACACCACCAGGGCAAAATGGGCAATCAACTTACGAAACATTGACTTAGTCTATTGAGAACAGCTGTCTCCAGAGTAAAGGCGATTGAAAAAAAAAGATGGAGTGAGCATCAAAGGGAGTCACGCTCGCGTCGTTTCGTGTCTCGTTATTTTGTTCCTCCTTGTTATGTTACTGTCCTTGAAAATACGAACAATCGAGTCATTGTGCTCACTAGGCCTAACATAATTTATTTTATAATGTGCGATAAAGTCCCTAGTTACTTTAAGTGTCTCCTGGTTACTTCAACACGTCAACAATAATTTCTGAAGAATTATTTTATTCGTTTTCACTGATTTATGAGTAGAATAAACTCAATTCTGTGATTGTTTATCAATTGATTTTCTCTCGTTACGTATTACAAACATAAACAAGGGTAAAAAACTTTAATTAACTCCATTTTGCCCCACTATTTTCAAAAATACGAATAAAACTAATTTCCTGTGTAATTAAAAATCATTCCTCATTGAATATCTCCGAATCTAATAGAGATAACAAAATTTTGCAAGATACCTTTTTTGTAGCTCTCACTCTGCTCTACAAAAAAGGTCCCTATAAAAATTCGTCTATCTCACTTGGATCCAAAGATATACCTTAAAAACTAAATTACCAGAGACGTATTTGGTCTAGTGGTTAGCGTGCTGGCCCCATGAACAAAGCGTCTCATGAGCGAGGGTTCGAGTCCCGGTGATGGAAAAAATTTTTCATAGCTAATAGTTTGTGGAGTTAGTTATAAGTTAGCTAGAATAAAGTGCGGGTAGGGAATTAGGTTGGGGTACCGCGTAGGTACTGGGACGGGTCGGTAAAAGACCGCTAAGGTCATACCATCTGGCACCACCCAACTAACTAACTAAATTACCAATTTTCAACGAAATGAAAAAAAAATTCTCAACGCATAAAAAAAATAATTTCTTCCGTTTTTAATGTGTAATACCCATGAAATACATTTTATCACAGTGAATTAATAATTAAAGAATGTAAAAAAAATTAAATCTTAAGGTAATGAACCTCACGTGTACACATATGATAACCCCAACGAACTCTTTTCCTTTCTTTGTTCGGTGACTTCAACGCTCGCACAAGGCATCAACATCCTTCCCCCTCTCTCACTCAACCTCAAAAACTTGAGTATCTCGTGTAGACCCGCCACAAATTAATAAAAATGTCGGAATAATGAAAAGCCCATGAAAATACCCCCTCCACTCCCCCCGCCCAATAAATTCGAAAATCCCCCCTCATAAATAAGAAATTACCGTCAGAGATAATACAGAGAGGAATGATACGGAATAATGAAAGACTCTCATAAATATCTAGAAGTTGAAAAAAAAAAACATTTAAGGGGTTTACGAGACAGCACGGGAGGTCGCTACACGTTTATGGGTAAGTAATAATTCGCAAGTGGGTTAAAACTCGGCACAGACATACCGAATATTTATATTTTTTTAATAAACAATTGAATAAATGAAAAAATTCTAGACAAATGTTTGAAAATATTTTTTTTCTTATTTTATTCATTTTTTCTTTTGGCTTTTTTTTTTTTTTTTATAAAAAAATTAAATAAATGAGTAATCGACTGCTACATAAAGTTTAATAGTTTATGTATTGATGAAACACACACATTGACACAGTTTTCACGATTTTACCGGCATTACGTAATACCTGATTCCGCCATGATTATCCAAGAGTCATAAAACTGGAGTAGAAAATATTTGAGTTGTTTTGTCGCATTTGTCGGTATATTTGTGAGCAATTATTATTGCATATTTCTGAGTGGGAATCGTTTGGATATTAGATTCCAGAGGGAATAATAGATCGAAATTAATGAGTTGGGTATTAGTGGGGAAAATATAGTATTTCACCTTGAGGTAAATATCTGGTTGTGAGTCGTCATGTTTTATTTTTAGTGAGAGCAGTATCTAATCAATTTTCATGGGTTGTTTTGGTTTTCTTTGGTTTATCAGTACCCTCAGGCTATCCAGAATGATACATCATTGTTTAATTTTTTATTTAATGCGTAGTTTTTAGATATTTATTAATTTCTTTAAAAAAAATTTTTTTTAATAAAAAAATGATTTACGCTTGAGTGTTTCTCCTACAATGGGGTAAAATAGATTATTTCAAAATAGTCAATTAGAAAAATATATTTTTCTCAATTAAAAATCAATTTCTCCACATTAATTAAAATTAAGTAAATTGTTTAAATGACTTTGATTTCAGTTTTCTTTGAATATCTCGAAATCTAGAGGAGATAGTGAAATTTTTGATGAGACCTTTTTTCTAGAGGATAATAAGAGCTACAAAAAAGGTCCTCTTAAAAATTACACCATCTCCTCTAGATTCTGAGATATTAATAAAAAACCAAAGTCACCTCTATCCTCACTAAAGAATCTCTAAATAAATCATGTATATTCATTCAAAATCCACTTAAAAAAAAACCATGGATGAAAACTGTCATGGCGGCCTACAGTTCGTGATTCGTGATTGGTTCGTCATGGTGATCGCCATGTTGAATTTCATGGGTATGGGGGAAATAATGCTCCATTTTCATGAAAAAAATCGTTTTCATCATTTGAATATGAAAAATTTACGCAATTTTATTAATACACAATCCAATATTAATATCCAATCGAGAAATTGACCAGAAAAACGTTTTGAAATATCGAAAAAAAATATCAAAGTCGGAAACTCAAATTTCGCGGACTAGGCCGGTTGGGTTATTTTGCCTTTACACACTTGCCCTCTTTTGACATAGTAAAACGACTTTTTTCCTTCTCACGATTAAGGAGCTATTCCTCCTGGACCCCCCGATGAATATCCAATCGAGAAATTGACCAGAAAAACATTTTGAAGTATCGAAAAAAAATATCAAAGTCGGAAACTCAAATTTCGCGGACTAGGCCGGTTGAGTTATTTTGCCTTTAGACACTTGCCCTCTCTTTTGACATAGTAAAACGACATTTTCTACTCACGATTAAGGAGCTATTCCTCCGAGACCCCTCGATCAATATCCAATCGAGAAATTGACCAGAAAAACATTTTGAAATATCGAAAAAAAATATCAAAGTCGAAAACTCAAATTTTGCGAACTAGGCCTTTGATGACGCTGAAACTAGCATACGATTCTGGCATACACAGTGGATTACCTTTTGGAGCAGACTGTACTGTCTTCAATTTTTTAAATAATTCCACTGAGTTCATTTTGGAAAGGGGGTCGGAACCACCCGCATGAAGCGGGAGGGATGAAATAAATTTTGGAGGGAAGGGGGAGGGGTAGTCAATATACTTTGCAAATGATTTTTGCAATGACGTAATTTGGAGTGGAAAAAAAAATATTTTTCTAAATAATTCCACTGAGTTGATTCTGGAAAGGGGGTCGGAACCATCACCCGCATGATGCGGGAGGGATGAAATGATTTTTTTCGGGAAGGGGGAGGGGTAGTCAATATACTTTGCAAATGATTTTTGCAATGACGTAATTTGGGGTGAAAAAAAAAAATATTTTTCTAAATAATTCCACTGAGTTGATTCTGGAAAGGGGGTTGGAACCACTCGCATAATGCGGGAGGGATGAAATAAATTTTGGAGGGAAGGGGGAGGGGCAGTTCACAGTTTACAATGAAAAAAATTTCAATGACGCGATTCTATAACATCTCTTTTGACATAGTAAAACGACTTTTTTTCTACTCACGATTAAGGAGTTATTCCTCCGGGACCCCCCGATGAATATCCAATCGAGAAATTGACCAGAAAAACGTTTTGAAATATCGAATGGAAATGATGATCAACGCCCCGGCCGCTTGCGGCCGGGGTGGCGCTAGTACCCAACAAAATAGATGAAATTCCCTCCCCTCTTGAGGGAATACCGTTCTATGAAACTGGCGCGCCAGTTTAATCATTATCGGCAATCTCGTTCCACCGGCAAAAAGGGAAAAATCTAGGTCGATTTTCTCTCTCTCTCTCTTAATTCCCTCCCTCCCTCCTCTTCCTCGTCTTTACCGCTGGCGTCTCACGATACTGACTCAATCGTCTCCGGGACAAGTTAGGCATGTATACGAAAGAGAGAACCGGCACGGACTGAAAACGATCGAGAAGGGGGGAGAAGAGGGAATCGTGAGATTTCCGGACATTACCAAGAAAATAAAACCACTCTAGTGGATTTCTGTGGTCTTCCAATAACTTCTTCTCTTTGTTTGAGATATTACCCCGGTGATTTTGTATTTATTTATTCATATATTCATTGATTTATCGAATAAAATAAAGGAAAATTGAAAAAAATTGATTATTGGAAAAAAAAATCTCTATTAATCGGCAAAACCACAGCGAATTTTTTATTATTATCTATTCATGGAGAGGAAACCGCAGGTATCGATAGTTATTAAATGGAGTTTTGTAATTTTTTAGTCATTTTTTACGGCTGTTTGCAACAACTGACGGCTAAAGAGGGAAATTTATGGAAAATTGTCTGACCCCGTATGCACTGAACTCTTTTCTTATTAATAAAATTTTTTTTAAATGATCCTTTGATGAGACCAAAGCATTCATCAACCCATTCTGTACATAATTGATCATATTCAAGAGTCTCCGTCAGTCTCCCACATGATCAATGACATCTGTACAAGATGTCAAAAATAAAAAATAAAAATAAATCATGATAAACGACGAATAGAAGTCTTAAGGTCGTTCTACATACCAAAAATTAAATTCGAATGCTCTTCAGTATTTTTTTCTTTGTGCCTGAAGGTGTATCTATAGAATAGAGGTCTGACTAGGCCAGTGAGGGTTGCGCAACCCGGCAGCCCGCCTACATCGCCTCGAGCTGTCGTGATGCTTATGAGCACCTGAAAAAAAAAAAGAAAAAACCACTCACGGAGCGTTTAAAGGTATACGACCATTTTAAAATCAACCCGCAGGTTTAACGAGGAAAATACGTTACCTGTAAACCTATTCCTCTTCATTACTAGCGCACGGGATGGTAATTTATGCTTCATGTTGGATTATTCAGAGTTGCCAATTCGTTGGGGTTAATGCGAATATTTATTTTATGGGGTTTTCGGTGAGTAAATTAGTCTCCCTGAGGTTTTGAAAGTTTTCTGAATTTAGTTGAAAATTTGTTATGGCGAGAGGATTTCATACAAAAAATTTCTCTCGATGTTTTTTCTGGAAATGGAGAGTTAAGTAGATAATTGTGGATTTAGTTAGACTTGTTGATTTGTTTTTAATTTTGTTTTTAAGGAATTACTCGGAATCTGAGGGAGATGGAGAAATTTTTATGAGGACCTTTTTTGTAGATCTCAGTCCGCCCTACAAAAAAGGTCCTTACGAAAATTCCCCTACCTCCCCTAGATCCCGAGATATTTATAAAAAAAATAATTTCTCTCAATATTAACTCAATTTATCCCGTTTTACCCCTTCAATCTCATCAAAAAATGATTACAACTATAAGAAAAATTACCCTCCCGACGATTTCCCTACAATCTCCATCCACTTACCTGATCTCGGATTCCAAATGATCTCGAAATTGATTGAATTACCCCATCAATTACTCCCGTATTGTTCCATTCTATTACTTCTCAATTCTTCAATTTCTCTCCAGTCGACTCATTGTTCGTAATAGGATACATCCTGATGAATTTCCCAGTGACTCCAAAAACCGGGTCGTTTGACTGACGAGAACATTGACCGTTACACGACCGACTTAAAACATCATATACCCGAAAAATAAAATTTTGACATTTGATTTACGAACTGTTCACAATAAATCCCTGCATTAATCCTTTTTCTCTACAACATGTACTTTTATTCCATGACCATGCTCATGATGAACATGTGTACATGGGTGACACACTGATACGAAAGTGAAATGATGAAGAAAGAAATAAAATAAAAAGAACAATTGGATATTTTTTTCAAATTATTATCTTTTCATCGAAATTGAGATACCAATCACTTTATGTTATTGCTAATAATTACCATTCCGTTTGATAAATGTGTTCTTCTATAAATTTTTTCTTCTTTTCTAACTGGAAATTGGTAAAATTTTAAATTTTAAACAATAAAATTTGATATATAAAATTAAATTTTATTTTCCGTTTGAGAAATATTGTCCTGATGAGAATAAATAATGTCCAAGTTGTGTTAAATTTTACCCTTCCAGCACAGTAATTTTTGTCTAGATTTCAATAAAAATTCTAGGTTTGGTTAGTAAATTTTACTATTCGTCTGGATAAAAGTCACTCTATCAGTATAGGTTATAGGATAGGAATTACTGTACCGCCAGGGTGACTTTTATCCAGACAGAATTGTAAAATTTACTAACCAAACCTAGAATTTTTATTGAAATCTAGACAAAAATTATTACGCTGGAAGGGTAAAATTTAATACAAGTTGGATATTATTTATTCTCATCAGGATAATATTTCTCAAACGAGAAATATGAAATTTTATTTATTTAAAATTAAATTTTAATAAATTTTTAAATGGTATGGTAATTTTTACCAAAAATTTCTCTCCGTGTATACATAATATAATAATTAATTGTGATGTTTTGTATGATTAAAGAAAAAATCTGTTGATGAAAAAAAAAATATATTATCTCCTGTGTAAAAACGATAAATCTCGACACGAAAAACGTCTGAACATCGATACATTATTTAACCCGGTATAGTCGTGTCTCGCGAGAAGACTCAGAAGAAAGAGGAGAGAGAGAAAAAAAATGGAAAAATGTTTTAACGATTTATTGCGACGACAGAACACGATCTTGCGAGTTTTACGCGTATCATGTACACCAGCTGCCTCATTTAACGCAAATTCACGCCGCTATTTGAGGTTAAATACGAGGTCCTTAAGTACGCGGGAAAGTAAACAAAAATCTTGAAGTGTTGGATTTTTTTTCACTTTTTTTTCTCGAGGAGAATGATTAATATTCACGAAAGGCACTTGAACGATAAATCGAGGGTTCGGGGGATCGACGTGGGGATTTGAGTGAGTATACCTGATTGGGTGAATGATGGGGCAATAAGAGACACCTGATAATCACAAATAATTATTGGAAAATATGAAATTTTGAAGTTTGAACAGAATTTAAATGAATTTTATTTCATAACGTTTGATGTTTTGATGGATATCTCCGAATCTAGAGGAGATAGCGGAATTTCCATCTGGACCTTTTTTGTAGAGCAAACTGAGATCTACAAAAAAGGTCCTTATAAAAATTTCGCTATCTCTCTTAGATTCTGGGATATTTTCCAAAAACTAATCAGTTCCAAAGTAAATTGGAATCATCCTGTTAATTACTGACTCAATCAATTCAGTTTCTTGTAAATATCTCACAATCTACACGAGATAGCGAAATTTTCATAGAGACCTTTTTTGTAGATTACACTCTGCTCTACAAAAAAGGTTTTTACAAAAATATCTCTATCTCTCTTAGATATCGAGATATTCACTGAGAAATAATCTGTTCCAAATAAAAATTGACTATTACTCAACTACTCATTCCATCAACTTTCCTAACAATAATATCAATCCTCTGCATAACAACAACAATAAACCAGATGGGGGAGGACATGTCCAAGCCCAGAGCAGCGCAAAAATGAAATAAAAGGAAATAAAACAAAAATAATAATAATAAAAAATTTGCATTTAACCGTTCGGTACCTCCAGGCGGTTCTGTTATGTTCAGAAGACCTTGGGCGAGACTCGGTTTTAATGCAGCTCTTGGTCATTTTTTTTTTTTCATTCTATCCTTTTATTTTATTCGAGCACTGTGACTCTCTGATACTCAACTTCCGGGATTAACTGTTCAGTTATTTTCTCCTTTACAACAATTTTATTATTTGAGAGAAAAAATGAAAAAAAAAAAATATATAAAAAAAAACTTTAAAAACGAATTTAACTAGAGGTAGTACTTGTGTATATTAGTCATTAGAACAACATAAACACTCGATTGCTCTCATCGATGTACATGAAGTAGGTGGGGAGAGGGGATAGACAACAGAGTGATAACTTTCACGACGCGTTAGCTTGCACTTTTATTTTCACACAGTCGACTCTTTTATACCATCAAAGTGGAGAATTTTAAACTTATAAACAACATATCGTGATTGGACCACTTCTTTGCTACCTCAATCAACGAGTATGACTATGCTGTTCTCGTTTTATTTATTATTTGAGAATTTTTTTTATTTATCAAGAGGCACATTGGACATGTGTGCATCATGTGATATACTTTTTATTTTTTTTTTCTATAAGCAACTTTGAAATTAGTAGTTTAATGGAGTTGATTTTTATGATCTCGTTAACATGGTAGATTATTAATAAATGAATATGCGAGGGTATTGCTATGTAAATATATATAACACTGTTGATTGGTTTTTTTCAAAGTTGGAGGTTATTATTTTATGAATATTTCGGAATCTAGAGGAGATGGCGAGATTTTGAAGAGGAACTTTTTTATAGATCAGAGTGAGATCTACAAAAAAGGTTTTCATAAAAGTTTCGTTATTCCTTTTAGATTTCGAGATATTGTGAAAAAACTGATGAATTTCAAAGTAAAATTTACTCATCACTTTTTACTAAATTAATTAATTTAGTTTTTGATCAATATCTTAGAATCTAAATAAGATAGCGGAATTTTTATACAGACCTTTTTTGTAGAGCTGACTAAGATTTTGAAAAAAGGTCTCTATAAAAATTTCGCCATCTCTCTCAGATTCCGAGATATTCATCATAAAAGATTGATAGTATTTTTCAATTTTCAAATAAATTTAGTTTTTCACATTTTTTTATTCTCATTTGATCTCGTGAGTGATTACTCACAAAAGAATCATATAAAAATGTAGCTCAACTAGATTCCAATAAATTTTCCAATAGAGAATTAAAATGTACTTTGGCATTATCTTCATATGAAATCTTTTGCAGTTAATTTTAAAACGTAAAGAGAGACCCAGCGTTATGGGATCCTGAGTATTTAATTACTATAGAATAATTACGGGTATCCTTCATGAATAATAAAATCCTCACTGCTTCAATGTGGAATTAAGTGCGCAGTGAGTTTGAAGCCAGTGAAACGAGTCTTCCAATTATTCATCCGGTATATCGATACTTACGTATTACTCGAGTAATTGATTTATGTCTTCCTCAGACACTATTTTTTTATTATATATTTTTGTTTACATTCACGTGTAAACTTTTAGTCTAATTGAACTATTATCAACATCTCTGTTGATTAATTTTATTTATAAAACAATTTTCCCAAATCTCGAATGATTCAAAAAATTCTCTTATGAAATTTAAAGTCAAATATTTCAAAATCTCGTAGATATATCGAAATTTTCGAGAAAACCTTTTTTATAGAAAAAATCAAGATCTACAAAAAAGGTTATTATAAAAATTACGATATCTCCATTAGATTTCAAAATATTCATAAAAACGTCAGGAGTTTATTCTACAAAAAAATTGGATAAAATTGCTCTTACATTTTTAATAAATAAATGATTAAATTCGTCCTCAATACCGTAAAACAATCTCTCCGTGACCTTGAAACAGCCTTTGAGTCTTCCCGAATCCATTCACCATAACAAAAGTAGAAAAAAAAAATTGTACACAAGAGAGAAATTACATCTCAACTGCCATTTACTGTTGATACATTTTCTTTTTCAATTCAATCAAATTAATCCATTTCCGTAATTCTAGTCTTCGTACTGATCAATATCTCGGATAATACCGTTTGATGACTAAGGAAAAATAGAAGAGACTAAACCGGAAGTAATGCTTTAATCACTTTCGATAATTTATTTATTTATTTATGTCGAAGATCTAGAGAAAAAAACATTTCTTTAAAAATATTTTATATTACTCTTGAATAATAAATTGATGAAAAAAAATATGATTAATCATTTCGCCATGTCCGTCCAACCAATCATTTTCTCTTCAGACGTCTCGTTAGTGATACCCAAAAACCGATGTGATACAAAGGGAATCAAAGAGTGATAAATTGAGGAGAAATGGGTTCGAGAGGATTTAATAAATTCCAATGAGTCAAGTTTGTTTATTTAGTGACGAAAGTTTGATTGTAGAATGGGTTTTTCAGGTCGTTATGCGGATTTATTGTGCCCTCTTTGACATATTCGACGAGTTATTTGGATTGAATTGGTTGAGGGAATTTATTTCGGGACAAAATGGCGTCTGAATTTGTTGGTTCAGTGAAACAGAATGCAGTTTTTGAGAAATATCTCGGAATCTAATCGAGATATCGAAATTTTGGATAAGACCTTTTTTGTAGCTCTCATTTTTCTCTATAAAAAAAGGTCTTTTAAAAAATTTCGATATCTCGATTAGATTCTGAGATATTTCCAAAAAACTTATTTCAAAATTCATTTTTCCAACAAAAACATTGACTTACTTTTGTTATAAACAAATTTAATAATTTTTATTATTATTAACAGCTCAACAAAAAAATGTCGATTAATCCCATGGAATTAATCAATCAATTCTCCATCAAAAAATCAATTAATCAACCTAAAAAACATTGATAATGACAGATAATTAATAAACAAGAATTTTTTTGTATATAAATATTTTTTTTTTTTAAATCTAAAAACTTCGAGCTATCACATAAGAAAACCAACCCGATGATGCAAGAGGTACCGTGTATACTCAACACGAGGTATAAACATAAATAAAAAATTAAATGAGAGAGAAACAACTGGGGATCTAGATGGCTATCGTGCGAGTAACAAGTAGATCGATAAATCCCATAAATCTACCGTGTCCGTACGCTCGGGATCCTGACGTCCTTGCGAGCATGTAGACCGAGTTTATGTACCACCGGAAAAAGTCATGTGAGGGGGGGGGGGGGAGAAAAAAAAACCCACTTGCCCCTACTGACTTTATTCCCTCGCTTGTGTTTCCACTCAATTGTATTTATCTCAAATAAAACATACATTTTCATCTTTCTCTTGAGCATTAATTACGTCATAATTTTTTACATTATTTTTCATTTAAATTTAATCAACTTTTGCTGAATTTATGTCTTTATTTTAATTCCAAAGTCATTAACAATTTGTTAATTATTTTTTTCATTTATTCGATCAATTTTTCGTAAATTTTTATTTCTTTAATTGTTTAAAAAATTATAAAAATAATACATAAAATGAACCATTTTGCCCCAACAATTTTATTGAATAAATAAATAAGATTATTGGGGCAAAATGGGTCGTTTTTTTGTCTCGTCGATTCTATAGGATAATTTTCTGACCCGTTTTGCCCCCACAAAATTTTTTTTTTATGCGTAAAGTTTATATTTAATCCTTGAAATTATGAGGAATAATTCAACAATTTTGTTGATAAAAAAAAAAAGAAAAATGAGAAATGAACGGTAATTCTATGCCGTTTCCTTCGATAACTGTGATTTAGAATCATTTAAATCCCCGTAGACCGTTGACTCGAATCCACTGGATCCACCTACGTGTTTCCATGCGACTTAAAATGTGTCTATCCTTGTTGGTTCGACTACAGCCACTGCGGCCTTAATATGACTTTAATGCCTGCACAAGCGAGCTACTCACTGGATTTCTATTTTATTTTATAACGTTTAAATTCTAGTTGAGAGAGTAAATTTATTTAAATTTTTTCATCAAGACAATAATTCATGATTCCGAAGATGTAAATTTATTTACGATTAAATATAAAAAATTGCAAACAATTAAAAAAAATATATATATTAAATTGTTCCTTTAATTATAAAATATTGATTTTCACTAAAAAAAATTTAAAAAAATATAAAAAAAATTGAGAAATTAAATTCCATAGATTCTCGTGCCTCATGCCATCTTTGGAAAATTCCCTGTACCCTTTAGCATTAAAGCCTTTTCATTGTATTCCACGAGCGATAAATTACGATGTAATTGATGCAGATACAAAAGAGAGATATCTCGTGGTTATGGAACGGTGCAGTTGTTTCTCAGTGTCAGAATTTTTTTTTCTAGTGCAACACACACGATCTGCCAAAAATAAAAGAGAAAATGAGGGGAGGGGAGTGGGTAGGGAAGACAATGCGTGTTTGCACGTATCGCCAAAGATGGACGGGACTAGTTAACCGCGAGTATTGGGTATTTTGTATGCCCAAAGGAGAATTCAAATTCTTCAAAACTTCACACAATTCTTTTTTTATTCATTCATTCCTCTTTCACATTGACTTTTCTCCACATGTCCTCCCCTCCCCCATATTTTACGGGTACGCTGTGTATACATCTGGATGGAGACGAAATGTGTGGGCGGATGTTGGCTGATGTTTAAAATGCAGATCAGGTAGAATTTTTGTTTTTCAATGCCTCGGGCTCACATGTCACATTGACGGATATAGGAGAATACTATGGGAATGATATTTGACGGTTTAAATATATTTTTATCCCTTTTTTTTTTTATTAAAAAAAAAAAAAGTGAAAAAATCGAATTTTTATCTCATTTCGATTTTCGTTTTTTGGCAATATCTTGGAATTTAGAGGAGATAGCGGAATATTTGTAATTACATTTTTTTTAGCTCTTTTTTTTCTCTACAAAAAAGGTTTCTATAAAAATTTTGATATATCCTCTAGATTCAGAGATAATGACGATGAACTTTAAATTTATTTCGGTTAATCGGTTCAATTAGTCGAGCAATGTAGGTTATACTGGCCGTCAGGCGGGATTAGGTGGCTTATAAACACTCCAGTGTTGCCGTCTCAACTAATTAGCAATTAGGCTTCTATATAGAAGCGAGGTGGTGCTTTTCTAGGACATAATCAGGCATTTCTTAAACGTGTACCGTGGATTACTCGCTGAAGCATAAAATATGATTTCTCACGTTAAAAATTTGTTTCTTTATTTGGAAAAGATTATTATGCCGTTGCGATTTGAATTTTTCCCCGCATTCTAGGTAGTCGTTCAGATGAACATGATAAGAGAAAATGAAACAACAATACATTTTGTATATTTTAAGCATGAATTTTTGTAAAAAAATTATCATTTTTGTTGTTTCAATTTTTTAATTACGCATTTATCTCAAAAACAAGTGACTTTAGAGGAAAATGTCATCAGACCTTTTTTATAGCTGACAAAATTTTCCACAAAAAATGTCTTTTGACATTTCCCTCTAAAGCCGATAGTTAACGTGATAATTAAATCCTAACAAGATGCTAAAAAAAATTGGAAAACCCAATTTTTCCATAATTTCACTTGACATTTCCAATAATAACGCATTTATCTCGATAACGTTTGATTTTAGAGGAAAATATCAAAGAACCTTTTTTGTAGATAATTAAATTCCCCACAAAAAAGCATTTTAACATTTTGCTCTATCATCAATAGTTAACGAGATAATTCAATATTTACCAGGATGGTGGATTAAAAAAATTTTTCTCCATTCCCTTTTTCTCAAATTTATTAGCCACACGTGAATGGTTGGACATAGGTACACGAGGGGCATGAAATCCTCGCCATTAAGTAGGGCATTATAGATTGAGATTGAAGGTGGGAGTGAAGCAACATCTCGCATGCCTCAACATGCAACACTGTTATGTTATGTCTAAATGGTTTTGTGCACGATATTTTTCATGTTCGAATGTTATTTCTCTCATTATTTTTTTCTCCCTCTTTGTTGTTTGAGAGAAGGTACTAAGTAGGTTGGAATCCATCGTTACTGCCCCCGCCCTCGCCACGGCGACGCCACAACCATTGCCCACGGGAACAATCTCACTTAATGGAGGATGGAGTTGCTCGATAGCGGATACACATGTTCACATTAGGATTGCCATGGGATTTTACCTTTCGTATACTGTATTTACCAGTGATTCAGTGTGAGATATAGGGAGAGGGTGATAAATGCCATTAAATTGTCACGTTTATGTGCATTAATTAGTAGAAAAATTGATTTACTTCATATTAATAATTTTTTTTGCTCTTGAATCATGTTATGTCACAGAAAATTTCACTTTAAAACAGTCATAAAATCGATTCGTTTCGTCTCAGTGATTTTTAAATTTAAAGAAATGAATTTTCATAAAATCAAAATTTCTTAATTTCATATTCAAATCAGTTTCTCGGGAATATCTCAGAATCTAACAGAGATACTGGAATTTTGATAGAGACCTTTTTTGTGGAAAAAAATGAGAGCTACAAAAAAGGTCCCTATAAAAATTCCCCTATCTTCCCTAGAATCCAAGATATCCCCTAAAAACTACCCCTAGATTTTCTACTTTTCATCATAATTTTTTCTAAAACAATTAATCAACATTGAGAGTTAATTAGTCATTAATTAGCCTCCATCTACTCGGTGGAAAAAAAAAAACTCTCAAAAGAGATGATAAAAATTGCCGATGATCTGATATATTCATGCATGAATTTTCTCCCCAGTAATTAATTAAATCCCAAAGTCATTGCACTCTCGTTTCGCATACATAAGTGCATGTCACTCGGATTACATGGCTAAACACAGGCCGGCAGGTGACACACATATTTCAATGCAAGTTTATGTACATACGCACAAAATGTTAAATACACTGAGAGATCTCTTGGGGCAAGTTGTGCACTTGCTGGAGAAATAATTGCATAATGCAACACTTGGCATTTCTGCGGGCATATACACTACATGTACATATACACAATCAATGTTGTTTATAATGTTTGGTTCGGCTGATGTGATACTGGTATTGGTGGATTAAAGGATATACGGGTGCGCTATTTCCGCACGAACGACTGCGCGGTTTATTAACTTCTATCCAATTTTAATGCTCAATATACATGGACAATTGCGTAATACTTTGTTATCTCACGTGCAAGATGCAAAGTGCAATAATGGCTAGATCCGGTGTCTTGGCTTTGGCATACATATTAATCATATTACTAAAAAAATATTTGTTATAAATATATTCCAGGCATTTTTAAAGAGAAAACTAGCAAAGTGGATTCAGTTTTTTGGGGATATCTCGGAATCTATGGGAGATGACAAAATTTTTGATAAGACCTTTTTTGTAGAGCGGAAGTAGAGCTACAAAAAAGGTTTCTATGAAAATTTCTCTATCTCTATTAGATTCCGGGATATTTCATAAAAACTATACAGTAGAATCAGTCACGAAGTGGTAAGACAGGATAACTCTACTCAATCTTAGTTTTCATTGAATATCTCTGGATCTAAGAGAGATATGACAATTTTTATGTGGACCTTTTTTGTAGCTCTTATTCTGCTCTACAAAAAAGGTCTTCATAAAAATTCCCCTATCTCCCCTAAATTCCAAGTTATTTCCAAAAAACTGATAAATTTCTCAATTTATTAAATTTTTTATCAACTAATGAAGTAATTATTGTCGATGCTCAACGAGATCAAAAACATGCACAAGTGAAATTTCCTTAAAAATCATCCTTGGTGCCCCTCGATGCATCTCCAATAACATGAATTAAAAAATTTCCTTCACAGCCGAGTAACAATATAATTTAGTGGGCGTGTAAATACGAAAGGAACGAATACACCCAGTCTTTGATCTTGTTCGCCGAATTCTCGTGGTCATACCCACGAAGTAAGAGTATCACCAGTTGTCCCAGGGCGTAATTCACCGTTTCCATTATCATTATTATTATTATTATTATTATTATTATTATTATTATTATTATTATTATTATTATTATTATTATTATTATTATTATTATTATTATTATTATTATTATTATTATTATTATTATTATTGGTTTCGTGCTGGTATCGTCTAATTGCGCGTCGCAAGTGGGTTAAGGGAATTGCTGGTTCAATTATGTGCCGGGTTTCATAATTTTTTAATTGTTTATCGTCTCGTTATTCTTCCTCCCCATGTCTTGTCTTTATTCCCTTTGATTACAGGAGAAAGTGGAAAAATAATTGAACAAAAATGAATGGATTGAACATCTCCATTAATCTTTTAAAAAAATCCTATCGGAAAATAACTCATTTTGCCCCAATAGTTCTACCAAAATCATAGACAATATTTTTCAGATGTATTTTAAAGATAATGGGGCAAAACGGATCAATTTTTTTTTTTTTTCAAATTTTCAATACAAATTTTGATTTGTTTTTTTTTTAAGAAATAAAAATTGCAAAATAATAATTTTTTTCATGAGAAAATTTTTTTTTTAATATATTCTCGGGGCCCAACGGGTTGCCCCAAGCATTAGTCACCCCACAGACACGTCATAAAATAGACGGAGAAAGTAATGAACACAATAGGTCAAGGCAAGGTATTAATAAAATTTGACATAATTGAAAAAAAAAAACTCGTCAATGAAAAATAGCGCGATAAATGGGCGTCATGAGGGCCATTACCATCGCCATTTAACGGATCACAAGAAGTAACATTAATTCACATATGGTACGTGAAATGTTAAATGCGAGAGGGGAAATTGGTTTTTTTTTTTTTTCTCTTAAAAGGGGTAGACTTTTCTCTCGTGGGGTATCGTCGGTTAATTGGCGTGGATTTCTTGCGAGTACGTTCGTTTCTTCGTTAATGTGCAATTATCCAACCGGAAACAACGTCTTTCGCCTCAGTCCTTTTCGTATCGAATTATACTTATTTTCATTTCTTTAGCTTCTTCATTTACACTCAAAAATCATCCGGATGTGCTCTCAATATCCTTTGAATTTTTTTTTTTAACTGACCCGTTTAGCCCCGATTTTTTTCTTTATTTACAATTGGAAAGAATTATAATTTGAAGACTTTAATTTTTGACAACTACTGGGGCAAAACAGATTGTTGAATTTTTTTTTGAAATTACCCATTTTGCCCCGACGTTTTTTGTTTAACAAGTAAAATAATAATTTATGAATTTTAATTTCTAAAATTTCTTTAAAAATTACTGGGGCAGAATGGGTCATCTACTGTTTTCCCTGATTTTTAAAAACATTTTGTAATACCAAAAATTGAATATGAATGAGAAAATAATTTCTTTGTGTTTCTTTTTTTTTATTGTGACGAGTGTCTCATTGAAGTGAAATTATTTGTGCAAATGAAGCGATAAAGTTGACCACCAACCCATCATTAAGGCTTATAAAGATGATCGTAAAATTTCGTCCAATTCCACTCATGAACTGGAGTTATTCCAGTTGGATAAAAGAATATCCAATGGGCACACACGTTTGTATAAGCCCGATGTATTTGTTGAGCCGTGCGCGATATTCCCGCATGTAACCAATCGCAATTCTCCATCGGTACAAGTTTGAATGATAAAAAAAAAAAAAAAAAAACAGGAATGAAGTTCAAAGGATGGGGAAAGACAATCTCTTTCTCTCAATTTCAAACGCATATCTCCCTGATTAACTCACGATTCGGTAGTCATTTGCGCACTGAGGCTTTTTTTTGGGTTGGATATAAAACTGCGGGATGTCGAATGGTAAATTGCAGATCTTGGAGGCTATAAAATTTACTTTTATTCCTTTTTGACATGAAGTTAAATTTTACGTCTGACGTTGAGTGAACAAAATAAAAATGAAATTTTCAAGTTTACTAAATATACATTAATCTCGAAAACCGTTGAATTTAACGATAAATGTCATAAGACCTTTTTTGTAGAGAATTAAGTTCCCGACAAAAAATGTCTTTCAACATTTTTCTCTAAAATCACTCGTTATCGAGATAATAGAGTCTTCTCCTTCAGCATAAATTCGAATCTCAAAAAATTTATAAAAATGAGATTTTTGTGTTTATAAATATCCATTTATCTCAGAAAGGAAAGGTTTTATCAAAAAATATGAAAAGACGTTTTTTGTAGAGAATTAAATTTTCAAAAAAAAAGTCTCTTAACATTTTTCCCTCATACCACTTGTTATCGAGATAATCAAGAATTGAAAAAATATGGAAAATCGACTTTCCCTCAAATCGACCTAATTCCCTCGTTTCCCCGAAAAGAATTCACAATAAATATTTTCACGTTGGCGATAACCTGTCTACCGAGACGAAAGGGTGCTCTACCTCCAGCATCCAATTACCAAAACCTCCTCTCCACTTCGTATTCCCCAAAAAAAAAGCCCGAAAAACCACCTTAACCCACCCATCTCCCCTTCCCCATGCGTGTGACCCACATACCCTTTCTTTCCCATTAACTAATTTCCTTTGTTAAATTTCACCAAGAATAATTTCCTACAAGAACACTTGCCCTTGAAAGATTAAAAAATCCGGAGAGAAAAAAAAACAATTTCTCTCTAATTAACAATTGAAAAAAATTATCTCCTTGATATATTATTTCATTTCTACATTGATAATATTATCCACATCCTCTTATTTCGTCTCATTAAATTTTCGACATGCCCATAATCGGTCACCGGTTGCTCTTTTTTTTTTTTTAATTTTCTCATTTTTTTTTTCTCAACGAAAATTTCTTTTTTTTCCTCTTTCATTTTCTCAACTGGACATTCATTAAACGAATACGCCCGTGGGCGCAGCAGTTTGTGTTGACAAGCAACGGGAGGAGACTCGCTTCCCCGATTATTATACCCAATGAGAACATGTATAACATGTAACGATCGTTTCTCTTCCAAATGGCACATTTGCACCCGAGTCAATCGGGATCGCACACGCCGATCTTATTAACGATGCTACCGCCGTTTTTCGTACATTTCAGAGATATACATCAATGTTGTATATCGAACAACTCCAGTGGATAATTGCTAAGGAAAGAGATATTAAGCAATACAAAATATCATTAATGTCGTGATGGGATAATGTATGACTCTTTCCGGTGATGAATTCATTTTAAATAAATATAGAATATTTAATATTTTTTTCTTCGCCATGCATAATCGAAAATTTAGGAAAAACTCATTTTAAACGAGAAATTTGATATAATAAATGAAAGAAAAAAATTGCCGAAAATGTGACGATGGTCCACCGCGGAATGCCGTTAATGTGAGGATTCAGTAGTTGCGGAGAGAATGAAAATACAGACGGAACGTATAAGAGGACAAGAGAATGAATGTGCGGACATCCGGGTGAGTGTAGCGGGGGCTTGTAGATCTCATTGTTGAGTCTGCGTGGCATTTACTGCGACGTCCTCCTCCTCCTTCTCCTCCTCCTCCTCCTCCTCCTTTGTCTCTTTCACTCCTCGACTTAACCTACACAGCATTAATTCAGCATGGTGCGTTACAAGGTATATACATGCGGAGGGGATAACACAAAGTGGGGTAAAATCGGTCTCGGTGTTCGAGTCAATTGCGTTGCGCAATCATTTGCGGGTAGAGGTGATCTAGGCTCGGAGCTAAAACGCTAACTTATAAGTACCAGAGTTGCCCATAGCGCGAATTTATATGCTGACTAACGTGCGTTCCCACGGAGCCGGCGATACCTCCCCGCCTGTATGCCAGTCTGGTCCACGGCCTAATGCCCGCCTTGGCTCATACCCATTTCCATCTCTCTCACTCTCAGTTATTTTTTTTTTTCAATGGGCGCATTTCCATGTACTTGCGTCTCACTCAGCCGTTTATACATTCGCAACGGCGCACGCGCACTGAAGAATTTTAAAATCCGCGTTAAATATGGAGCAACAATTGCTAACCCAAATGTCCATGTTACAACTGCAATTTCAAGTGTTCATGGACGTTTTTCCATTTTTTTTTTCTCTCAAGTCGTTATTCGAAAATAAATTTTATTTCATCAAAAAAATATGACCTCCAAAGACCTAGAAAATTTTCAAATACATATTTAAAAAAAATTTTTTCCCATCGTAAAACTCCAAAAATGCATTAACCCACAATCAGAAATTCCCAAAACCCACTTTTATTACGAAAGAGTCCCTCTAGCCTCCTAAAAATAGTTTCCCAAAGAGATAAAAGTAGATATTAGACTTGAATCTTGTCCATCACAATTCAAACAATTATTTGTAATGACGTCGTGAAAAAAAAAAGAGAAAAATTAAATACCCATAAAATTTATCTATATGATTGAATAATCCCGCATGAGAGAGGAAAAAGTCAAATAAAAGGAACAAATACAGGCCTTGCTCAGTCTGTAGGACAGTGTGCCCAATAACGGGTTACCCCCGAGGAGAGATTATATTCCAAAACCGGTCTTTTCATTTTTCTTCTCCTCCTCTCCCCATTGCCCCCTGCATCACATCGATTGGATATAGAAAACATATATATCCTGTATCCACATAGTGCTTTTCTATATGATGCCTCAAATCTCCGATAAATCTTGCATTTACGACACGTCGAGTTATATTTCTGCTTATTGAATATATCTACTAAGCGGCCATAACATCATTACTTGGATTTAATTTTCATTCGTTCTTATTGTTCCATTGGATTTTTAGCATCATCATTTGATCAATTGATGGCACCAATAAATTCATTATGATAAACCCCTTTCCACCAACCAACCTATTACGATAATAAATACGATATAATGATACTCCACAAATTGAAAAAATATCAACCATGCCCCAATATACATAATCACCTTGACCTAACAGTAAATCCGCCTATCGCTTCCAATAAATTAATCACGAACCTGAAATAACTCCTTAATGATTCATTCCAGGTGCACCTGCTGAAGCCCATCATCCGAGGTAAACCGCACCGAGAGTCTCAAGGATGCCGTGGCCGATCGGGCGAGAAGATTCTCGACACGCTTGAGGTAACCAGGAGAGCACATCCCCTGGATGCAATCGGACCGCCACCGCAAAACATCCTCCAAAAAATTATCTCCCACCACTTGAACCACACACTTTTCCACCATCTCCCACCATCATTCACAAAGTCCCTAGATACAAATTGTTCCTCACCATAGTACACTGGCGCAATTGGTATGGACCTGACCGAAACGTTTCCATCGGGCGGTGTTCCCGGTGATGATTTAGGAAAGACCGATTTTTTCGATTTCGTCGTATCCCCACCACCCCACTGTGGCTCAATCGGTGGCATCTCCGACGAGGACAGCTACCTCCATCGGACCAACTGTCGTGGTATGAGTTACCTCGACACACGTCACGATGATCACGACAGTCACACCTCCTCATCCTCCATCAAAGAGACCAACAACAATACCCTAATCCTACCACCAGTTTCCACGATAACTGGATCATTGAGTCATCATGGTGTTCGTAATCACTGTGTCAGTGCTGAAGTCCCCATGGATCAGTCTGACTGTGATTATTGGAACACTACTGACAACAAAGAGCAATCCTGTATCCTCGAGGATCTAAACAAGTACTGGTCCCAACAAGCTGCCACTCTTCAAGGTCATCCCGATGTACAATCCAATGAAAATTCTCATCGCATCACAACATCCAACGACCGACAGAATACAGACGGCGCCATTTACACGTTGACTGTATTAAACAACGAAACTAACTCGATGGACGCTCTAGATTGCTGCAAGAGTCCAACAGCTCCATCATCAGACTCCTGGTCATTACGGCCGAATCTCGATCTCGATGCTATTCTTAGTCTCGAGCCCAGCCCCAGTGATCAGGATCACGATGTACAAACATCGGTCGATCAATCTCGAAATCCTGATCGATATCACGTGATAGCCACACCTTCTTCACAATACGCTGACGACAGTGGCTTTGTGGAGAGCAAAGAGCTCTGCAGACAGTCAAATCCTTCTGGTGACAACAATAATGATTGGAAGCTTTCTGATCAGAATCAACTTCAGGAGGCTGTTGCTGCTGCAGCTGCTGACAATGCTGAGAGTCTTTTGCGAAGTGCCTTAACAGGAAAAATATATACTGGCTCTACACAAATACCATCACCATCACCATCACAAACATCAACAATTTCATTGTCAGTGTCTAGTAATGCTAGTGGTGGTCTCCAGATGATTGATCATCAGGGTCAGGGACAGTCGCAGCAGAATTCACAGGAGTCACAGAATGAGACGATGCATTGCTCGGATGATGATCTTCTGTTGTCTCAATTAGCGAGTGCTCCTTTCAGGCCTGGTGAGTACGAGAAGCTCAAGAGTATTGAAAACGAGGTGGTAGAGTCTTACTGCAGTTTGGAGCCAGTATGTAATGTATCATCAGCACCTACTGTCCTTTATACCCTGGATCCACAGAGTGGAAGTCTGGGAACCATCACATTACCCGCTGATTTAGGCACTGTCACTGTTGTAGCAGCTCAACAGGATCTTTTGCCGCAAACGAGGAGCGAGGAAACACCGACCAGCAGTCAGATACCAATAGCACCAGCAAGATCTAGTACAAAGGCACCTAAAAAATACTGCAGAAGATCTAACAAAAATAGTGCCAATAGCAATGGTTCCTCAGGTGCTAGTACTTCAAATGGATCCAGCGGACAACAATCTGGCAATGGATCAGGATCACCTAGTTCAGTTCAAAGGAAGGAGAGGTCACTGCATTACTGCAGCATTTGCAGCAAAGGCTTCAAGGACAAGTACAGTGTCAATGTTCATATTAGGACACATACCGGTGAAAAACCATTTGCCTGCAACATGTGTGGCAAGAGTTTCAGGCAAAAAGCACATCTTGCTAAACACTATCAGACACACATGGCAGCTAATAAAACTAATGTTGCTAATGGAAATAGCAGCAGCAACAGCAACTCAAGTCCTTCTGATAATTCAAGGGGAAATCATAATAATGATTCTGGGGGCTGTAATCCATCGAGTTAGTTTAGTGAATTATGATTTTTTTTTTTTGTTGGAATATGACAATCTCTGCTCTAAGGGAGATTGATGTTAACATTTTTTATTTTGAAATTCGAGGAATTTCACGCCTTTTTATATTTGATTCAATTCTATTCGAGATATTGAAATGGATTTTTTTATTCGATAGATGTAAAACGTTATGTTTGAAATTAGAGAAATTTCCCACTCTTTCTCTTCTCTTAACCAATGAAGATTGAGTCCTACCTATATTCGAGATTAATCGATGAAATTCGAGATATTTCGATTGTTATAGGTACTTTATAGAAATATAGAAGCCTTGAAACAATTTTGTTACGGCTGCTAGAGGGAGTTTCTCGTGTGATAAATCTGGTGTTTAACCGTGTACAAAGAGCTCTCTATTTTTTTTTTCATTCCTTTTCTTCTTTTTGAAACTGTTACATTCACGATTGTCTTTTATCATGAGGGAGAGCGGTTGATATATCGATCGGAGGCTGATCGTGTGCTGGAGCGATTTGCTGGACAGACACGTGTTAGATGAGGTTTTGTATATGTGTGTGTGTGTGTGTGTGGGGGATGGGGGAGGGAAAATCGTAGGGATTGGATGGTGCAACACGAAGGGGGCCATGACTAACGATCGTACGTGAAGAATTTCAACGTTTTTCAAGGAGAACGGTACTTGCGGGATCCAAAGCGTTGACATACGGTGTTTTAAAAGTGATCCTCTTGCCTTTTTTTTTCATCTAATAATGATCTTAATTAAGATTTTTACATCAAAATTTAAAAATAGAATAATCTTTGGAAACTTCAAAAGAACCCGTTTTGCCCCAGATTTAAAGATATTCTTAAAAAACAAATTTTAAAATGGAATTAGAAAATTTCTTATTTTATGAAAATTTTATGCAAAACGAATTGATTTTTTTTTAATTGATCAATTGACAAATTTATAAATGAACAACTTAAGAGAGGATTACCTACTTTAAATATTAGAGTTTAACCGAAAAAAAAGGCTACAAATGACAATAATTGAAGACTCGAGGCTCAACCTCGATGACAAATATCGAACTATCGTAAAAGTATTAATAAAAATGCATCCAATGGGATTAGAAAAAAAAAATTATTTATAATAGTTAATAATACGAATTTCTTAATCCGTCCATGACAGCTGTGAAAATGTCACGGCCAATTGGCCCTAAAATGTGATTGCTTACGAAAGAGTTGAATAGAGACCTAAATTCATAGTGGTTAAATCATTGTGAAGTTGACCCGAGGGATAATATAATGATTTCGATAGATATGTTCTATTCTGTTCTGTGACACAATTTTTGTTATTTATTTTAAAATATTGAGACCTTCAATCGGCCACCAAATTGTCCCCTGTAGCGGTGAGATCGGTTTATTCTCAATAAATAAACGAATTACTTTACCCCGGTGGGTATTCCATATACGGAAGAATTTTTTTAAAAACTTGGAATCAAAAATATTCAAGTCAACAGGACTCAAATTACTTTCTCCATGAATATCTCAAAATCTAGAAGAGATAGAGTAATTTTCATAAAAATTTGCTTGTTAATTTATATCAAGACGTTTTTTTTTATTGAAGACTTGACAAAATTGAGGGTTTTTATTAATTCCATTGAAAATATAGTACAACCCTCCTTAGAAATTAAGAAAAAAATTGATCCATTTTGCCCTAGTACTGGTTAAAATCATTTTTTGTAAAAAAAAAAAATTAAATTTTAAATGTTTTAAATTTGGAAGAATTTTTTTTCTCTGTTATTTATTTATTATCAGGATTAAATTGGATTTTTTTTGTCCATTCGACACAATTGAAGATAGTGGGTTAATTCCCATTAAACTCCCTCCCGCTGTGAGACCGTTAATTACGTATTAATTTAATTGTCAAGTTTTGTGCCCACACACTGGATTGCATGTGTTACGTTGAATAGAATTGTGAAACATTTTGGTTTGTTAGATGATTTGATTTTAGATTTTTTGTTGACGCAATTGACTCGATTATTTTCATAATTTCGTGATGAATGGAAATTGATTTTTTCAAGACATTGATCGATCGATTGAGTTTTTTTTCTTCTTGATATTCCGAGGGGTTGGGAGGGGAATCCTATGCAACAAATTTCATCGAATTATCATCGATAATTCCCGAGATAATCGTACTCTTGTAATTGTAATCAACGAATTTATAAACAACGAAGTGACGAAATTAGTTTCACTTCAGTTTTTTCTAAATATCTCGGAATCTATGGGAGATACAGAAATTTTCATAAAGACGTTTTCTCAAAAATTTTGATATCTCTCTTAGATTCGGAGATATTTGTAAAAGAGTCCTAACGAGTTTGAAAAATAATTAAATCAGAGACAACGACTATGTTTAATTAATTAGTTAGCATCAGCTGTGATTTAGGTACATACTCAATGAGTGATTAGAGAATTGTGGAATAACAATGTGACATTAAGCTACTCTAAATAACCTTAATCATCTCTCTGAACATTTAATTAATTAATTAATTATTTTTAATAATTAAGAAAAAGAGATTAAATTTTTTTTTTATTTAATGAATGAAACAATCGAGTGACCTTCTACGGGCATTTCCGTTGATGGAGAAACGAGGGATTTTTAATAAATGTGAAATCTATAGTTCTTTGTCTGTTTTTTCGTGGAATTAAAAATGAGAAGAATGTGTACACGCGATGGGCACCATCCGCCCGCCTCGAAACTTGCACCTATTGCCCAACTCGAGACAATTTTGACGTGAGGTGTAATTTAGGAAGAGGTGGGAAAACACTTGGTACACGTGAACATGTTTGTTGAATGATAACATACACGTGGGAAAGGATAATGTACAATTGCGTGCTGATGTCCATCTTTTTTCTTAAGGGCATGACCTCCGTCATTTTTTTTCTTTTATTATCAATTTTTTTCATGCTAATTTGTATTTAATTCACAGGTTATTTACACATTACGCAAGATAAATTGAGTAACATTTAGATTGTTTTTAATTAATGAAAATGATTAATTAATTGAGGAAGTGAAATATAGATTTTTGTAAATATTGAATTATCGCGAGAATAAGTGGGTTTAAGGAGAAATCTCAGAAGATATTTTTTGTAGAGAATTTCATGATCTATCAAAAAAGGTCTTTTGACATTTTCTTCTAAAATCAATAATTACGTGAAAAAATCACTGAATGCTGAATCAATTCTCATTTTGTATTAATTAATTAAACAATTTTCTTCAATGAGGAGTGATTTTAGCGGAAAATGTCAAAAGACATTTTCTGTCGGAAATTTAGTCAGCTATAAAAAAGGTCTTTTGACATTTTCTCCTAAAATCACTTGTTACCGAGATACATGGATAATTACAAAAAACTTTTCTTCTACTTTTCAACAAACCCCTATTAAACAATTTTTTTTTTTTTAATTACGTGAAACGAAATTGTAATCAAGTAATTATCACTAATTAATCTCACGTATAGTTGACTGAAAAATTCCATAGATAAAGAATAAAAAATGATGCAGAAATGTCTAACGTGGGATGAAAAATGATCAGATTAATAAAAAAAAAAAATCATAAATCAATGGTAGAAAAATATCAAAGTGTTGGTAGCACGCATGAATGATCACGGAAAACGTAGGTCAAAGTTTTAGAAAGATCTCCTTTTTCAAATGTGTACGATGGTGTTGGGGGGCTTGTGTTACGTGTGTCGACGGTAATTGCATGTTACAAACGCGCGTGGAGAGCAGAAGTGTTGCGTACCACGAGAAGTGCATTACGACGGTGTTGCGTACAGAGGTACCTTCGTAAGTGCACGTATATATCTTATACTCGTACGCCTGTTTCTCCACTTCTTCTCTTTCATCTTCCGAGAGAACGAAAATTCATTATTTTTTATTTCATCTTTTATTTCATTTTTATTCATTCCGGAAATTAAATCAAACTTTTCAACATAAAATTCATGTGAAAACTGATTTTGACATTTTCTTGTTATTTCCCATGTCAAATACCATTTTTTTTCGTGAATATAAAAAAAAATTTGATTGAAATCCACTTGCACATCAGTTTTTGAAAGATATCTCAGAATCTAGGGGAGATAGGGAATTTTCATAGAGATCTTTTTTGTAGAGCAGAATCAGAGCTACAAAAAAGGTCCTTATAAAAAATTTCATATCCCTCTTATATCCAGAGATATTCAACGAAAACTAAGATCGAGTGGAGTTATCCCGTCTTACCACTTCGTGACTGATTCTACTGTATAGTTTTTATCAAATATCTCGGAATCTAATAGAGATAGAGGAATTTTCATAGAGACCTTTTTTGTGGATCTCATTTCGCTCTACAAAAAAAGTCTCAAAGAAAATTCCGCTATCTCTACAATTACTGGGGCAAAATGGACTAATATCAATTTTGTTTAAATTTAAATAATTTCAAAATATTTTTTATAATTTCTTTAAACTTAAAAACCAAAAAAAAAAATTGAACGATATAGTTTGAGTACTGGATACTCAAGGGCGTTTGACGCTGATTGGATGATGCTCAACGGTATCCAATTCTGGTTTAAATTGGTGAAAGTCTGTAAATAACATGGAGCAAAACCATTACATACGTGTAGATATAAAATACACGTGGTAGTTGTACCGTTGTGCCTATGTGCCCTCTTCACATATGTAGAGAGAGAGAGAGAGAGAGAGAGAGATAAAATGATGAGACGAGGAGAGAAAAATACACGCGTTTTACGACTGCCCCATGGGAATTGAATATTATATGATTTGTATGATCATTTGGATGAACCGTATCTTATGATACTTTGCAATTAATTTTTTTATTCCACCAACTTTGTGGGTCATTTTAATTTCAGTTTATGGGTTGAAATTATTATTTTCTAATTTCAATTTGTTAAATTGATTTTTTTTTCTCTTATTGAATTGTTCATTCCAAATTGAGACATATTTTTTTTTCTCATGAGATTATCTCGGAATCTGAGGGAGGTAGGAGAATTTTTATAGGAAGCTTTTTTGTAGAGTAAAATTAGAGCTACAAAAAAGGTCCATATGAAAATTTTGATATCTCTCTTCAGATTCAGAGATATTCAACGACAACTAAGAAAGAGTGAAGATATCTTGTCTTACCACTTCGTGACTGATTCCACTGTACAGTTTTTATAAAATATCTCTGAATCTAATATAGATACCAAAATTTTTATAAGGACGTTTTTTGTAGATCTTATTCCGCTCTACAAAAAAGGTCTCTTTTAAAATTCCTTTATCTCCCATAGTTTCAAAGATATTCGCAAAAAACACTTTCTGAATTTTTTCGAAAAAACAAACTTGAAAAAAAAAATGAAGAAAATTGAAATAATTGAGAAAAAAATAAACTCTTTACATGAAAATACTCTTTTCCGGATGTTAGAGATACTCAATACCCTTCAGATCACGTAGACCAAGTAATGTAAAACCCACGCGTACATTTTTCTCTCCACGATTTTCAATTGTACGTCGTGAGCCTTGGTAGCCTATTAACCTTCTAAAAAGGGGTCTCGTAGGTGTGGCATCGGCAACCCCTCGTGCACGATCACAAAGAGTACAGTAAAAAAAAGTTTCTCTCAACGATAGATCACGCCGTGGCTAAAGATTGAGATTACAAACGATTTATTCGCTCCGACCGGAAACAATAGAGTGCATTAACTATTATATTTTATCGATTGATTAAAAAAAAAAACATAATCAGTGTCTAGATATTATTATCAATCGATCAACGGAATTCCTCAGAAGGTTACTCAACATTTTTTTTTTCTATTCGGTGATTTTCATTACCAATCGATATCTAACATAACTAAAAATGATTAAAATAACTCCGTCCAATACTCATTTCTTAAAATAAACGATTTTGATTAATTCCCTCAATTTTTTTTATCTCATTAGAAAAATCCCCAAGTTACCACAAACAAAAACATCCATAAGAATAACATTTTTTTTATTCATATACATTTTATAATATATTCTGTTAATTACGATAATACTCAAATGGCAAAGTCCAACGAAATAAAAAAAAAAAAAACGACTCTAAAATGCATAATTAATGTTAATGAATTTTAATATTCGTTGAATATATTTTGCCTACTCAGTACAAAAAAAAGCCTCCACTGAGAAGAAAAATTACTAAAATAGCCCTAAAAAATTGATTAATTGAAAAAAAAAAATAAAATTTTCATATTTGACAATTTTTAATAATTTTTTTCCTCAGTAAAACCACGAATAATGTTATTGTAAATTAAATTTACAACTTAATTGTTATTAAATAATATATTAAAAATATATATTTACCCAAAAAACATCTACAAATGTTGAAGCCTTGATGAACATATTTATCATAAATCGTTAAATCGATTGAAATACCAGAACTTGCCACAAGTTATTATAAAATTTAATTTCATTGTTTTATAAATAATATAAATAATAATGTTGATCCAGTGGTTAAGTTATTGCGTAAATAATTACGTAAATGAGCCTTGAATGACAATAAAAAAAAATTCCAATTATTGATAAGAGACGATCGAATGTGAATGATTAAAATCTAAATAAAGTTTAATTAATTCATTTAAAACAACAAAACAATTTGCTTACTAACAATTGCTCGGGTTGTACAGTGTTTTGAAATAATAAATTGTGAAACCGATGATTGTACCTTTTTTTTGTTACACAATGTATCATTTTTTTTTTAAGATTAAATTGAACGAAAAAAAAATTTTAGAAAATAATTAAAATCACTGAATGAATTTTTTTTTTATTGCTAAATAATCGTGAGAGTCTTGAGTAATTATTTTGTTTAGTAGAAAAATTGATGCATCAATTTTATTAATTGTTTATTATTATTTTTTTCCTTTCTTGTAGATAGTTGAATAAAACGTAGATATTATTTATGAGAAATGAGACATTGAGTGTGAAATGTGATGTGGGAGGGGGGTAAAAAAATTATTGCATTGATTCCAACGGGTTTTTTTTATTGGATATTACCGTAGCAAGCACATGATCCATCGTAGAGAGATAGATTTTTTTTTTTTCAAGAGTTTCCCACATTCACGAGTATCGAAAGCATTTAACCCAGTGAAACAGCATCAGGAGATAATTTCTTGTTAATATAAAAACTTGAAAGGGAATTATCCAAATTGAGAGAAATTTTTTTTTTCATTTCGATAGAAATTTAATCAATAAATTATAAAATTTCTATTTTTTTTTTTTTTTTTTTCAAAAATCAGTATTTGATGAATATCTTGGTATTGAGGGGAGATAGAGGATTTTTAATAGGGATATTTTTTGTTGAGCACAATAAGATCTACAAAAAAGGTTTCTTCAAAAATTTCGATATTTCTATTAGATTTCAAGATATTTGGATAAAACTAAAGAGTATTTTCTTGGTTTTAATGATTTTTTATCCCTCAATTTTTCACACTAGTAGATAATTCGTAATTTCGTTGAAAAAAAACAAATTTTAGTCCTGATCTCAGGCTCAGTAAGCAGTTTATCATTTTTTTTATTTTCTAATGTACCATTTCGCACGCCTTAGTTACATATATCCCAAATTCACTCGTGTGTTTGTTATATTTTAAGAAAAAAACAATAATTAATTGTTTATGTGTGAATGGAGGAAAAAAATTCTCACGATTATTAATAAGACGAGTAGATAGTTTAATTTTGAATTTAATTATTCAAATTGTTGCATTGTGCATTAGTAAAATTACGAGAATTATAAATAAACATTTTTTTTTTATTAAAAATGGAGAAGAAAATAAATCAAGAATCATGAATATGTGAAATGTTTTTTTAGTCTTGTTCTTCTGTTTTATTAATTAATTTTTAGTAGGTACGAGAAATAGATAAATTGTCTCGAATTTTTTTTATTTTTAAGTGATATTATTACACTGTATAAATTAAATAAAAATCAATAAAACCATCGGGATTATTTATAATTAGGAAATGTGATATACTTCCGAGTATTCTCTTGATAACGAAATTTTTTAATCAAAAGGATTTTTTTTTCTTTCGAAATTAAAAATAATTGATAAACATTAATTGCAAAAAAAGGGGATAGGAATGTAATTTAAACGAGACGAAAGAAAATGTACCTATTATTTTTGTATCTAGTTCTAATAAAAGTTTGTATGCTTTTTTATAAAAAAAAAAAATTATTTAAATTATTTGAAAACAAAAAGACAATTTTATTCTGATGAAATAATTTATTTACCAATAAGAATAAGGATTATATATTGGCTGAGGGATTATTGACAGGTGGACAGATGCAAGTGTACTGAACACGTTTATCTTAATGTCTAAAAAAGAAAAAAAACAGTAATTATTTAATTAATGATTCAATGGAGCAGTGAAACAAGATTTCATTTTTTGGATCAGTTATCCTCGAATAGCTTGGAACCTAAGGGAGATATCAAAATTTTTGACAAGACCTTTTTTGTAGATTTTTTCTCGCTCTACAAAAAAGGTCCCTATGAAAATTTTAATATCTCTCACCATTTTCGAAATATTATGAAAAAACAAAATTGATAATTTCAAAATTCACCTCATTTCATCATTTAACGACTGAAATTTTGCCTTCATTCAAGCTTTATAGATCACTTACACTAAGTGTCATAAGTACACTTGTTTATCTATATAATTCATGGATATTCAAAACTGAGATAAAGCGACAAACTCCAAATTTTACAGTTTAACTGCAGAGTTCATTATAAAAAAAAAAAAAAACAAAATACACTTCCGAAATTCCAGTGGCTCATTAATTCGTATTGCTCATGTTCAAAGGAAGAAAAATGCACATTTGATTACACCACATGAAAAAATTAATTGCAAATGAATTCATTAATTATGTAATAAAAATCATAATTCAAAATTCATATTTTGTTAATTGCGTATAACTCATGAACTAACCATTTCAGAGGAAAATGTCAAAAGAATTTTTTTGTAGAAAATTGAATTCTCCACAAAAAATATCTCTTGACATTTTCGTCTAGAATCACTAGTTTATGAGTTAAATGCAATCTTATTCAGAACCAGTTTTCCTAAAAAAAAGAATAAGAACCAATGAAAAACAACATTTTTGTTCCCAATATCATAAAAACGTACTCAATATATATCTGAAAGATTCAACATTGCTGAATGACTTCCATTAACTCAATTTTTTCATGATTTTCCTGCATTCATGAAAAAAATCTCTTGAATTCAATTTTTACAAATTTTAATTTCTTTTCATTAGTTTTAATTCTTAGAATGTTTTTTTATCTCTTATTGTAGAACTCTCGAAGAATGTATTGTCACATCGATAACCATGATTTCAGCAATTTAAAAACAAATTTAGCAATTTTATTTGATAAAGTCATTTTTTGCAAACTCTTCTCCTTTTTTTAAATTTAATTTGACGTTTAGACCCTCGACTCTTTCTAAATGTGATAATTGGTCCTCGAGTACATGTTACAGTGTGAACAGTAGTAGTAATGGACGAGACGACCGACCCATGTATTACTTCCATAGGGTAAGTAGTTGTTATTGTCGTATTGTTGGGTCAAAGGTCGACTGCAAGACAAACTCTATGACAATAGTTTTTCTTCGGGAATAGTGGGACTTGTGGCGACTGATGGTGCCCCAGAGGCACGTCTGGATGCTTCAGCCTCTCTTAGAGCCTCATCGAAACTCTGGGTTGATGTTGATCTCGATGGAGTCACTTTTCCCTATTAGAGTAAGATGAATTTTGATTCAATTTCTAGAATTTCCTCAGGTTTTTTTTTTAAATCTCGAGATCTACGGGAGATACAGGAATTTTGGTGGAAACCTTTTTTGTAGAGAAAACTGAGAGCTACAAAAAAGGTCTTGAAAATTTCGATATCTATCTTAGCTCTCGAGATATCCAAAAAAAAAACTGATGGCAAAATGAAGTTAAACTACAGAATCACTTGATAACAAGTGATTTTGATGAAATATCTCATGATCTAATGGAGTCAATGAGATTTTTGTAGAGACCTTTTTTGTAGAGAAAATCGAGAGCTACAAAAAAGGTTTCTTCGAAAATTTTGATATCTCCTTTAGAATCCGAGATATTTTGAAAAAACTGATCTTAAATTTCGATCAAGTTTTTCAAGTCTGACCATAATCATCCCTAATCACTTTGAATATTTGAATTACATTAAAAATCAATAATTCACCTTAACATTTTCATACGCAGATCCAACTTTTTCCTCGAGTGATCGAAAACTATCGGAATTACGCATTTGTCCAAGTTTCATACTTATTCCAGTGCCAAAACCTCCCAAAATACTCGTTGTGAGTCCAGCAGCTTGTTTGCATACTGACTCTGTTTTCTGGAATCTAATCAACGAAATTAATCATCAATAATCAATCATTTCTCTTCAAAATTCACAGAAAAGAAATTTAATGACATGAAAATTAATAAAAAAAAAATTTTAACTCAAATGATGAATAATTGATAAATCAAATTAATTGATAAAATAAATTAATTAATGAAATTTGAGTTAATTTCGAAGCTTCAATGTACATGTTCATGTTATTCAGAGGCAATTAAAAATATTAATTAAAAATAATTAATTAATCAGAAAATACCGTAAAAATAATTTTATTTAGTGTTGAATATTTCTCTTGTTCTTTCATATGTTTTCATTTCTAATACTTACAAACTGTTTTCCGAGACCGCCCTGGTGAAGTGACCGAGTTTCTCACCGACATTCTGATAACTGAACCCAACGAAAAGTAAAAGAAAAACCAATGATCGAGAACAAAAAAAATTTAATATCTAATTTTCAATTTTTTTTTTTCCAAAGAGACCACCACCTGAATAATCCGAGTAAGAAACTAATAATATGTACGAATTAAAATCGAATTAGTAAATTAATGAATTCCTAAAATGAAATTATATACAAGAGGTGAATTAATGATTTATAAGAAAATGTCAACAGGCCTTTTTTGTAGAGAATATCCTGATCTACAAAAAAGATCTCTTGACATTTTCCTCCAGAATCACTCGTTTCCAAAATAAATAAACAATTAACAAAAATGTAAAAATAGAGTTATTACTATTTACCACTTGACTGGTAAAATTCTTTAATTTTCTTGTGACCCCATGCAACCAGGAACTTTGTATACCTAACACGTAGATAATGAAGATAATAGTAGATAAATACATACACATGGCTTTCCTTGACGTTGCGAAGTCCCTGATTAACATCCTCTGTTATGTCTTTCCAGACAGTGATGCCTAGTTTGCGTTTCAACTCCTGTGACACTCTTACTTTGCTTGATAGGACATGTCTGAGAGTTTGAATCTCCTCTTCTACCTAAAATCGCATCATCAATTACAAAAACAGAAAAATGAACCTCTAATCTTCAAAAATCAATGTTGAAAGCCAAAATGAAAAAAAAACCTTTCCTAATTACATAATTATCTCGGGAATAACCGACTTTAGAAAAAAATGTCGAGAGACCTTTTTTGTAGCTTATGAAATTCTCTACAAAAAAGGTCTCTTGACATTTTCCTCTCAATTCACTAATAACCGAGATAATCAACATTTTCTCAATTCATCAAATTTTTCATCAGTTTCTTTATTTTCGGGGTTTCCAATTATAGAATTCCAATTTAAAAAGAGGAGAGTTATTGGAGGAAATAGGCGATTCCCCAAGAAAATAAGGAAAATAACTATTTCATCAATAATTGAGAGAAAAATCTGGATAAATGGGATTAAATAAATATTTACTTTGGCCAATTCACGCCTCCACTCCTCTCTCTGCTGCTCCTGCTGCTCGGGTGTCATCCCCGCTAGTTCATTCGCGATATTATCCATCGAGGGGGAATTTAATCCCGAGTTTATCCCCGAGTGTAGAGCATCCTCTCCTGAAAATACAGAATAAAGAGGGAAAAAAAATTATTAAAAAACTTGTCTGAACTGGCAGTTTCGACATCAGAGTATTTCCTGACTCCACTCGACCGTTAAAATGTTTATGGCCAAATTATGAAACCATTGACACAAATATTTTCAACGTGGTCATCAATTTTTCATAAAAAATTTCTCTATGCAGTTTAAAATAATTAAATCGTTGCGATTTCATTGTTTCTCTCAATTTTCATAATTAATTCTTTTATTAAAAAGTCAATATCTCCAGATCTAACAGAGATATTGAATTTTTCATGAGGACCTTTCTTGTAAGAAACTCCCTGATCTACAAAAAAGATCTTTTGACATTTTCGTATAAACCCAATCATTACCGAGATAAACCCCAAAAACGAAAAAAAATATATGAAAAAAACACCTTTTAACCGTTCCATCAATCTCTTCTGTCCCTTGCTAATTTTCTCTAAATAATTCTTTGAAAATTCCTGAAAAATAATCCTGATGGATCTCTTCATCTTCCTACTCCCCTCCTTTCCCTCGACAAACACTAAATCAGTGTCATCGACGATTATTTCATCGAGTTCACAATTTGAGTCCTTCCAGCAATGCATTACGATTTCCTCACTGACACTGAGTTCATCGATATCATCGAAACTCGGGGTTGCAGCTAATTTTGAATAGTAGACGTCCTCCTCGTACTCGAGGGACTCAAATTCCCGTTCGTTGTCACTTGGACAGTCATCACCGTGCTCATCACATGATCTCTTTGACGGCAAATTACTTGAGAGATTCTCACGTTTCTCTGAACTGTCGTCCTTCATGATGGTGTCCATACACTTCACTAATGACTAGAGGCAAATCCTTGACCTCAAATGATAGGTTAAACACTCTTCATTAACAATAATCAATGGGTAAGGTATTGTTCAGGTGTTTTACTCCATTTTATCATTTATTCTTCATTTCACTCTAGAATTCATTCAGTTTTTTGAGAATATCTCGAAATCTAGTGGATTTTTTATAAGGACCTTTTTAGTAGAACAGAATCAGAGCTACAAAAAAGGTCCTTATGAAAATTTCGCTATCTTTCTTAGATTATGAGATATTGAGCAAAAACTCACTGACAAATAAAATTGATTTCATAGATTTTCTTTTTAATTCTTCAGAACCATTGAATTATCACTTTCTAAACTGAATAGAAAGGATTCAAACGCGATGAATAGATAAATAAACACTAGATCAATGCACCTCAATTTAAACAATCATTTTTCCTCGATTCTTCACAAATTAAAAACTCAAAAAATCACGAAAATTCAGTGACAAATTGTTGTTTGGCAGGTGTTTGGACACGTGTAGATGCCAGACGACGCCAGCAACAGCTGGCAATGATCGTCAATGTGTTTCAGCACAGTGGATAGGTGCCCTGGGATCGACAATCGGTGGATTTAGTACAGTATCTTGAGTTATGATGGCGTGACGCTCGACTTTAGACCAGAAACCGGTATCTCTTGGCCATTGGTGCAAGTGAGAAAATCATTAGTTTTTGTTGAGTGAGAGAGACAATAAAGTCTGCTCTTCACCTGTAGGTACAACGGTACATTGCAGGATCTAGGCCTGAATAATGTTGAGATTATTTAGAACATGAGAGGATGAACAAAGAAATATCTCATAATTCTCGATTTTTTTGAATTTGTTCGGTTATCTCGTACATTAGCCATTTTAAGAGAATATGTCAACAGACACTTTTTGTTGGAAAATTTGTTAACTACAAAAAACATCTCTTGACATTTTTTTGTTAAACGACTAGTTGATGAGATAAACGTGTAATTAATAAAAATATCGAAATGAAGATCTGAAAAATTAAATTTTCAAAGTTTATGCAATTTGTTAAAATTGAATTATCTCGATACAGAGTGATTTTAGAGGAAAATATCAAAAGACATTTTTTTTAGGAAATTTCGTAAGCTACAAAAAAGGTCTTTTGACATCTTCTCGTAGAACGTCTTGTTCACGAGATAAATGAAGAGATAAGAAACATGAGATGTCTGGCTCATGATGTTTTATCATTTTACTACTGATTCAATCAATTCGATGACTCGATTCTTCAATCGATTAGTTTCTTCAACTTCTATAAATAGAACAGGAAGCTCAAGGTCGAGGCACATGTACATTCCGAAGATATACACCTTGAACAAGGAAAATCGTTCACTTCGTATTCTACTTCTCGTTTAAAATAAATAGAAAAGTTTTTAAATTCCACTCTAGTTTTTTTTGTTTATGAGGGATCAATATCTCGGTGTACCAGTCGACACGTTTCACCCAAGGTTTTTATGTTTCGTGTTGTAGGGAAATGAAAGTTAATCATAGGACTTGAACAAATCCATTCTGTTGAGAGAATTGCAAAAAAATATAAAACAGATATTCAAATTATTATTTATCTCGCTAACTAAGAACCTTTTTTGTAGCTGACAAAATTTCCAACAAGAAAGGTCTCTTGACATTTTCCCCTAAAATCGCTCATTTTCGAGATAATTAATTATTTTTCTTTAACATGGATTCAAATTTTGACAAGAATATAAATGAAAGAATAGTTATCAAATATTCATTAATCTCGTAAACAAGTGAATTTATCGAAAAATGTGAAAGAATCTTTTTTGTAGCTGACAAAATTTCCAACAAAAAAGGTCTCTTGATATTTTCCCCTAAAATCGCTCGTTATCGATATAATATGAGATTCATCGAGATGTTAAAAAACCAGTCATTTGAACCAAGAAAATAAATAGAATAAAATTTAAAATTGCTGACTCCGTTATCGGTGGCCGCGATCTAGGACAAAAAACTATGATCAATGGTAAGACTTTGTTAAAAAAAAAAAGGAATAGAGAGGAGAAATAACTGGCAATAATAGAAAAAAAGGAATATCGAGAACTTTCTCCTTATATTCACCAGAGAAAATGGGTGGGTGAGTCTTGTGTCTGGCCAAAACCCCGTGGAACCTAATGAATTATCTTTTCACGAGCATGAGTCACCACTGGACTTTGTTAGTGGTCTAGTCGTAATGGAAAATTTAAAGATACTTAGAGTAAATTAAAAACCAAAAAAAGTAATCAATTTTCTGAAGAAATGGTAGAGCTTTTTTAATTACGAATTTATCTCGATAATGAGTGATCTTAGAAGATAATGTCAGGAGACCGTTATTGTAGAGAATTTTCTGTTCTACAAAAAAGGTCTCTTGACATTTTAAGATAGATCCACTGGTTTATGAGATAATTCAATATTTATCGAGAAGTAAAAAATTGACTCGTTACGTTTTCTCTATTTTAAATTAAAAAAACAATTCAATTCTGAAAAAAGAGTTCCATCGCTGAATAAAAACGTCATCCACATATTCTTTCATCCCATCATATTTTCATAGTAAATATAACGAGATGCAGAATAAATATCCAAAGGATATTCATCAAAATGAAAGAAAAATAATTGGCAAAGGGAAAATTCAAGTATTTTCATTTCGCTGCATCTGTGTACACAAAAGCCCTATTTTCCTTGACGAAAAGCGACATATTCATGAATAATGATGTGATGAAATACATAATGCAAGGTTGAAAGTAAAACAACCGGCTGTGACTCCATTATGACAGGATAAACACGATCGATACGTATCGCAATGCATTTTGAGAGCATAAATGAAGGGAAAAAAAATTCAAGTTTATTCAATCAATCACGCAATCGTAATCAATAACTCTGGGTTATCATTACTCAGGTTGCATGATCTTATCATTTTACATACTCTACCGCATTATGACCCTGTATATTGTATTGATATTGTATTGTATAGGTTTGGTTGAGGTTTGTGTTTATGTGAATTTTATTTTCCAATCGGTTTTCATGGAATAAATCTCTGAATCTAAGAGAAGGAGCGAAATTTTGATGAGAACCTTTTTTGTAGATCTGCTCTAGCTCTACAAAAAATGTCCCTATGAAAATTTCGCTATCTCTCTTAGATTCACAGATATTCATCGAAAAAAGAAATTTCGAGAAGTTCATCTTCAACTTCAATTTTGCTTCGAAGACCTTTTTTTGAAAATATCTCTGAATCTAAGAAAGATCGAGGAATTTTCATGGGAGCCTTTTTTATAGAGCGAAACGAGATTTATAAAAAAGGTCCTCTTTAAAATTTCTCTATCTCTCTCTGATTTTGAGATATTCCTCAATAACAAATATGCTCCAAACTGAAATTGACACTTTCACAACTTAATCATCAAAAATATCAATTTTCCTTACAATTATAGTGAGTCAGTGGCTACCGGACACACGTTGGCGATTACTAATGAAGATAATGAAATTATCGGATGAAGGGTCCGTTGAGCCAGCAACAATGTAAATAAAGTACGCAATAGTATGCAATTGCTCCATTAATTTTCATTTAAATCTGAAGTCCAGAGACGAAAAAAACTCTCAAGAAATCCACTTTAATCATTATTGAAAGCATTATTATTCAAATTGTTTGCATGAAGAAGATTTAATGATATCAAATGTCACAAAAAAAATTATTTCTAGGTTAACAATGTCAGAACCCGATGAAATGTCACAATTTTTGTAGTGGATTTTACGAAAAATTGCATATTTATTCATCTTTTATAAACAAAAATGATCTAATTGATCTCATTCAGTGTTCAATGAGTAAATAAGACCCAATATTATGATTTTGGTTATAAATATGTCCGATATCCTCACCTGTTGGTACGTTGCTCATTTTTCGTTCGTTTCTCAAATTCTCCAAATTCTCAATCCACTCGAAATCTAATTCCTCTCTCGTTGCACACAAAAAACCTCCCACTTGTTACAATTATTCACAATTTCACGGAATATCACGCAACAATACGGAATACCGACGCTCGAATGACGTGTTCTCCAGGACAGAATGGAGATCGATGGGTTTCAATTTTCAATTAGCGCCGCTGCGTTGCAGCGATCCAAAGCGAAATAGTTTGCTCAGTCAATACAAAGAAATCCTCTATTATCGACGATTTGATACTCTAATGGCGCCCTCTTCACCCAATCAGAACTCCACTTCCGCCATATTGGATACACACTGAAGCGATTTTGAATTCCTACAACGTATTTGTCCAGCAAATTGTACGATAAAAGCCAAAATCATCTGTTTACACTGAATATTGAACAAAAATGAAATAATTCAATTGGAACTACAAGATTTCCATGATTAATGGCAGACGACGTAAGTAGGAAAATCAAATAAATAAGCATTATCATCCAATAATCAGTTATTTAGACCATTCAGACTCTGAATAGGTTGTGTACAATCATTCAATCCTCAATTCTTTGGGATTCTTCCACAGGAAAGCAGCAGCGAACTCGTGGGAATTCCTCTTGAAACTGTTCGTGATATTCGTCAATTAGAGACTCTTAAGAAAACTTATACTGAGCTGGAGAGTTTGCACAATCTCCTGCGTCTATTGAGGATCGATCTGGAGAAAATGATAGAGAACTTTTCGGCCATCAATTGTGAGTATATTCATCAATTTTTTGTGTTTTTCAGTTGTCATGAGCATTATTGATTTTTTTATTGGAGTAATTTAATTGTAATTATTGAATTATCTTGACAATAAGTGATTTTACAAGAAAATATGTAAAGACCTTTTATGTAGAGAATTTTCTCAGTTATAAAAAAGGTCTTCTGACATTTTTATGATTAATTACTCATTATCAGAGTAAATGGATAATTAGAAATGTTGAATTCAACTTCTCACGTTTTACTACTTTACCAGTGATTTCACTCACCTCATTAAATCTTGAATTAGCTCGATAACGAGTGATTTTAGAAGAAAATATAGAAAAACCTTTTTTGCAGTCCCTAGAATTTCCTTCAAAAAAGGTCTCTTGACAATTTCCCCTAAACCCCTTCATTATCGAGATAATTACCCTTTAATTACCACATGAAACCACAAAAAATTAAAATCTCCTGAATTTTAATTTCCAGGATAAATAAAGCACATCTCCCAAAAGAATAAACCCCAAAAATTTCTACAAAGATGGTTCAACTCCAGGAATCCCCCCAAGACCCCCGAGACAGTCCAGGAGACGTTCTCCGTCCAATCCGCCGTCGTTCAAGCATCCTCCCACGAGTGAATTCCGACCCCTTGGAATTCAACGATGACTCAGTCGAGCGTAATCGTGTACGTCACGAATCAGCAGCATCATCCCCAGCCAATTCCTCCACAAGTCGTCGTTCCTTGAATCTCGGCGCAATTTCCCAATTCACGACTCCCCAGATAGCAGCAGGAATAGCAGAATGCATAAAACTAAACACTGAGAATAAAATCACAAAGAAAAATGCTTTCTCCTTAAAATTGATTGACTTTATGACCTACATGATTAAAAATCGTGACGAGAACATGTCAAATCTCCAGGTGGCCAGTACAACACTCGACGTGAGTGCAAAAATTTACGGATTGAGAGTTGATGTTCTCCATCAAGAGACCATGGACATTGTGGGCAATCTACATCATGAAAGACAAAATGGTCCTGACGATGCTGTTAATGACAATGAAGCTTCTGCTGATCACAATCACACTAGAACCAAAACAAAGAAGAAGAAAAGAGTTATACAAGTACTAACTGATCCAGCAACCCTCTGTTGTGACCCTGAGATAATTAAACTAGAGCCTCCAATGCTTGGGGATAGTGACTTTCAGACATCAGACATGTTGCTACAAGTCACGGCACCAAGACACGTTGGACTTGGTCTAGAGATTCATCCTTACAACGATCAGATATTAGACAAAAGGGCACCAGAGACTGAAGAAATTAGTGAAAAAATACCCTGGAATTTTATAAATATACCTGAAGACATTAACATTGGAGTAATCTTCAAAGATTACGAATTTCTCAATTGGGATTCTGAGTATGATCCTAATAATTCTGTACCCAATTGGACACAGCAGAATACTTCAGTTCATGAGGAACCTTGTCAGTATGACTTGAATGGCAGTTATACAGAGGATGATGATAATGGGATATTTCATCAGGAATTCGATGATCATATGAATAATGATGAGGATGGACATGAGGTGACAGTCAGAGGATTTGGCAATCAGAGAGGCAGAGAAGCTATTGCTGATATAAGAGACATAATTGAACATGCACCAGCAGCTAATGATTACTCGTTTTTTGAAGAAAAATCAGCTGTCGATATTCGTTGGAAATCCTCAACTCAGTGGACAGTTAAAAATCCATCTAAACCAGTGGCTCATTCTGTTGTTGAGGGTCAACGTCGTGAGCCTGTTAGAAGGAAGAAAAATATTGTTTATGATACTGATGAAGATATTGATGATGATTTGGAGGGGAAATTTGAACCGATGAAGAAAGTTAAGAGGAAGATTAAAACTTGCGCGGAAAAGGTTACGAGACCTGTGGAGAGCGGAATTGATCTGATGGAATTGTTCAAATATGCTACTAGGAAGGACGATGATGATTTGATGCCTAAAAAGAGAGGTAGAGGTGATGGTGGTGGACAACGAGAATCTGGGGAAAATGGAGAGGATTTTAGGATGGATATTCAGGCCTTTGATGGGTCTATGAATCATGAGGATGGAGGTGGTGGAGATCATGATATGAGTGATGATCATGTAGGTGATGCTCCAGGGTATGATGGGACAGGACATGATGGTGATGGTGAGGGTTTTGGAACCCAGGGGGGATTCATAGGTGATAATTTGGTGGAGGCACCTAAATTGACGGAGAAAATTTATATTCAATTCTCTCAGAGAGCTAAGAAACTTGATATGAGACACTTGAAGAAGTGCATTTGGAAGAGTATTAATGGGGAGAGTGAGGATAAGGAGAATGAGGAGGATAATGGGGAAGGGGTGGAGAATGAGGAGAAGGAGAATAGGACTAAAGGGTTTGCTGAAATCTATGAAGAACTTCCTGGGAAACTCAATAAGAATGATGCCAAGGAGTTGAGTTTTGCTATTGCTTTTGTCTCACTTCTGCATCTGGCTAATGAGAAGAATCTCGAGTTGAAGTTTAATGGGGATTTTTCGGATATTATTATTGTGCAGGAGGCTGAAGGGTAGGGGTTCGAATTGGGTGTACAATTATTATATTCCATTGAGTAATTTAGGAGATAATTCATCCTGTATTTAGTAAATAAAAGTTCATTTGATGTATATTGTGAGTTTTTTTCGACTTCTTGGGGGGAGATGATTTTATCATCGGTTCTTGGAGAATTTCTTGAGATCTAATGGGGATAGGGGAAAAGGACATACTCATTGCAGCTCTAACAATCTGTTATTAAGAACTTTGAAATTACGAAAAATAACAATTTTTATTTTTTAAATTGATTAATACATTCGTTTCGGGTTTATCAACATTTTTTACAAAGTAATATTTTCTTCTAATTGTTTTTCGAGGATATATTTGCTCTGATTTTCCTCTACAAAAAAGGTCTTCATGAAAATTCCTCTATCTCCATCACATTTCGAGATATTGATAAAAAAACTCAACTGAGAATTGAGTGAACATTTATTCAGTCCTTAACTTTATAACAAAAAATTGATAAATATTGTTTAATAATAAAAAATAATAAATTCATACCCTCCTCGAAGAAAAAATGCAATGGGAAGGTGTGTTTCTCATTCACCACCGGCCGTTGCGGCGCTACCGCTAGTACAGGCCTGTGTTTGGCGTCAGTGGAATTTCCCAAAAATCCTAAAACATTATTTTAAACAATATCTCGCCGTAAATTACCGAAAAACTCATTAAATAAAAATTTCCAGGTGTTCTCTTTTCCCCGAAAAACCATTTCCAATAATATCCCAAAATTTTAATACCTTAAACATCAAAATAAAGAAGATAAAGTGTCTTGGTTATGTTCTCAAAATGTACATTCGTAGAAATTTGGAGCGAAAACAAATCCTAGAGTGACTCAATCATCTCAAATTATAAACAAAATAGGAACAAATGAATTGAATAAATTAGATCAATCGATAATCTGTAATACCCATGAAACAATGTGAATCAAAATCCAATTATTGTACCAAAAGTGGAATTAATTAGACAAGTGAATAAACAATATTCGTGATTTGGTGGTGAAAATAATGTCTGAAGTTCCTAAAATGGGCCTAATTGGCTCTAAGGATGATGACAAAAGTGTCAATAAAGAGGATTCACCAGAGGATTATGCATATGACACTGAAGCATTGAGTATTATGGATATTAATGATATTATTGGAGTGCAAAGTGAACCTGTTGGTGATTCTACTCTGGAAGGGGAGATGGCTGCACTTTCTGCTATGATAACAGACACAAAAGATACAGTTGAGAATAAATCTTTAGAAGCTGATGGAGATGTTCCTGGTGATGAGGATGGAACAACTTCGATTATTGTTGCTGGAGAAAAAGTTGTTGAACAATTGGAGGAATGTCCAGATTCAACTAAAAGTAAGATGATTCGATATTTCAATCAGTTTTTTAGCGATATCTTTGAATCTAAGGAGATAGGAGATTTTTTATGGAGACCCTTTTTTTTAGTTCTTCCTTTTCTCTTCAAAGAAAGTCCTCCTAAAAAATTCCCCATCTCTATTAGATTCAGAGATATCTAGCAAAAAGTAATAGATCAACAGGGAAATGAGTAGTGAACATAATTAAAGTATCAGTTTTTTGGAAATATCTCGAAATCTAAGGGGGATATCAAAATTTCAGAAAAGACCTTTTTTATAGGTCTTATTTTTCTCTACATAAAAGGCCTTTACGGAAATTTTGACATCTCCATTAGTTTTGGAGATACTCATCAAAAACTATTGTCAATTAATTTTGTTTCTAACTGTAACTTGTGAAAAGTTTTTTTTTAAATGTACGAATTAATTTTGTAACTTTTTATGTATATTTCAGATAAAGAAAAGACTTCGAAGGATCTTAGTAAAGAGTCAACAATCAATAAGAGTCTCCAATTAATTGGAGAAGCTTATGACTCTGATGACTCTCAAGACATTTTATCAGATGATGAGACGAGTATAAAAGAGCCAAAGGTATTGTTTTCTTGTAAACCTCTAGTTGATAAACATAATCGTGAATTTGGAGACGATACAACTGATTTAATTCATGCCCAAGAACCTCCAGCAAGTGTAGAATCATCTGCAGAACTGAAAAGTGATGAAAAATTGGGTTCATTGACATTAATTCAAGAAAATAAAACTAATTCCGATGAAACTATTATAGAATTTCCAAAAGAAATACTAGAACCGTCAGTAAATCCTCCAGAAATTCCTTCATTAATCCAAGATAATAAACCAGAGTTAGAGAAAGGAGAAGAAAATTCTGCAATTAATGAATCCAAAATATCAGAAATAAACACAGAAAAATGTGAATTGAGTGAGGAAAATTCAACAGATGAAAATACTAAAGAAAATGATGAAATTGAGAAATTAAAAATATCTGTTGATACTCCTAGAATCGAATCCACAACTGAAGAAATGATAATTGATGAAGTTCTAGTAGATGAAGATATGAAAACAGATTTACCAATAGAAATTACAGACGATTCACTTCCTAAAAATCAAGAAATCATTAATAAAATAACAAAAGAAGTTGATAAATTGTCAGAATCGATTATTGAGGAGTCGATTGTAATAGAAAAAAATGCAGAAGAGGTTGTAACTGAAATGGAAGTTGATTCTGGTACTTTGAAAGATTCAGAAGTAAGTGAAATACAGATTCAGACGAAATCTACAGTCATTACTGAACAATATGCGGGTGAATCTGATCAAATTGAACGTAAAACTGAAGAAATTGAAGTCAAAACAGAGATAAAAGGGTTGAGCTTAGATGAAAAAAGTCCCAGTGATGATGATCTATCTTCGAAAATTGAAGAAAAAGGTGAAGAACTTTCTAATAAACAATCTACAAGTACTGTAGTAATTAAAGAAGTTGATGATGCCCATGAAGAATTAATTACTAAAGACATCAAATCACCAGTTGAAGAAATAAAAGAAGATTCTCCGGTTGTTGATGAAAGAGATGAAAATAAACGAATTGAAGATTCTCCTGAAGTCAATATTGAAGTATCGGAACTTGAAACATCTCTACAAGAAGTAAAACCTATCGATGATGAGTTGAAATTAATTTCGAGTGACATTGAACCGAAAAAATCTCCAGAAACCGTTGAGTATTTAGAAAAAACGGAGAATGTAGATGAAAAAATTGACGAAATTGTTGAAGAATCTCAAAAATCTGAAGAAATAGTAGAAAATATTCCAGAGACTCTCGAAAATATCTCTGAGGTCACCGAAAAATCTGAAGTAATGTCTGAAGAAATCGAAATTGCAGAAGGATTGAGAGAAAAGGATACAGAAGGGTCTGAAGGCATTTCTTCTTCATTAATCGATGAAAAAATGAATTCTCAAGATGAAGAAGAGCCAAAACTAGAGGAAGAAGTCGCAAAAATGTTGAATACAGAATCCACCTCTAAAGATTTTAATCGTGACGCTTTAGAAAAAAATTCCCCTCTTGAATTAGAAGTTTCCTCCTCAGAAAATCGTAATCAACCTGAAGATTTATTTGACGACGTAATGGAGGAATTATCAGAGATTCCAGGTGAAGATTTCACCCCTGAGAATCCCATAAATTCCTCAATAGAAAAATCTGTATCTAAAAAAGTCGAAAAATCAGTTGAAGAAGATGAAAACCTCGAAATGTCACTGAAACACATCGAAAGGTCATTTAATCTTGATCAACAAGAGAAAATTGACATCCCTGATGAACTTTTAGCTGATTATTCACCAGATGTTGAAGTAGCAATGGATCCACTAGCGTCAAATCCAGAGATATCAGAGCTAGAATGTGCTGTTAAGTTTCTACAAGAATCTGAAGACCAAGAAATGGAATCTCCCCTCGTTTTATCACCAAAATCATCAGACGATGTTCCAGAGATCCTGGAAGAGCCCCAACCTCACATTTTCACCTCAACCAATGAAATTTGTGAAGATCAGAACGATTTGGAAGCTGAATTAGATGATATCACTGATCCAATAGCTATTTCTGAGGCTGAAATAATATCAGAAGCTGCTAAATTAGAGAGTGAGAGGAAATTGAAAGAAGAAACTGAAATACCTAGAGAATTAAAAATTGTTGAAAAACCAGAAGAACAACAAAAAAATGTGGAAATAATTCCAGAAAAAATTGAATCAAATCCAGTCGTCAAATCCATTTTATCATCATCAAATTTACCAAAGATATCAATCCTAGAAGAACGTCTGAGAGAGCCTCCAAAGATAGAAATACCTGTATCAGAACCTAGAATATCAGAATTTCCAACAACTCCAAAAACAAGAGAGAGTCTCTTGATTCAACGAGATGCTAAAATAAATTACCACAAATTAGATTCTCCAAAGTCACGAGAAGACTCAAGAATCCTTGATTCTCCACGTAAAGATCATGAAATTGAAAATATTGGATCACCAAGAATAATTTTAAAAATAGCTAAATCAGCAATAGCTGATTGTGCCGAGCCAAGATCTCCAAAAAGTCCAAAAATACGTTCAGCAGCAAATTCACCAAATCCAGAGGACAGTCCAGGCCAAAAATTGGGAAAAATAAGGATGAAATTATCAAGAAGTGGTCATCCTTCAATTATTCCTAATGATAATATCGAAGAACAGAGGATTGATTTATCTGGTTCATCTCTCTCACCCCTTGGAATGAAGATTAAACTCTCTAAATCTGGTGATGCTTCGATTGTACCCCAGGATTTGAAGGATTTACAGAGAAATAAAATTGATGGGCATTCACCAAAACGTACGGATTCTCCATTAGGTATGAAATTCAAGTTATCTAAATCTGGTGATGCTTCTATAATTCCTCAAGCTGATAAAATTGAAGAAGAAAAACCTGAGATATGCCAAGAAATTCCAAGAAGAAATGATTCACCTTTTGGAGTTAAAATAAAATTATCTAAATCCGGTGATGCTTCGATTATTCCCTCAGACCATGAAGAGCAGGATCAGGTGATTAAAAGAACTGATTCTCCTTCGGGAATGAAGATGAAGATATCAAAGAAGACTGGAGCTTCAATTCTCGAATCTATCAGTGAAAATAAAGACAAATTGGAAGTTCCAGAGTTTCCAAAACGAACTGAATCACCTCTTGGAATGAAAATAAAGCTTTCTAAATCAGGTGATGCCTCGATTATTCACAATGATGATTTAATATCTGATAAAAATCAAGAAATTAGTCAAATATCACCAGGTACATCTGAAGGTGTTTCTCCAGGCATTTCATCACCAATTGGCATGAAAATAAAATTATCTAAAACTGGTGATGCCACAATTATTCATCCAGAGGACGATTCAATTCAAGATTCAAGAAGAACTGATTCTCCTTTTGGTATGAAGATAAAATTATCAAAGACTGGTGATGCTTCAATAATTCAATCAGAGCATGAGGCAAAAAATTCAAAATCAGGAGATACTTCAATAGAATCCATGAAGATTAAATTATCCAAAACAGGCCATCCAACGATTATCACAAGTGATTCATTAGAAATGAATATTTATCAATCCTCCCAGATGAACAGATCCTCAGAAGTCACAATAGAACCCGTTAAATCCTCTGAAGATTCATTAAAACGAAAGGATCCAACAACATCATCCGCAGACTCAAAGAAGCTTAAATTAGAAACAAAACTTTCTCATATTCTCCCAGAAGTTACCATTCAACCATTGACTCAAACTGACTCCAAACAGTCAAATTCATCATCCTCGTCATCATCATCATCATCATCATCATCATCCTCATCATCATCAGGACCTCCAGCCTCGATAAGCAGACAACAGATGAACGTGATAAATCGAGAAATAAGTATAACTCATATACGTTCAGTAACTGATGATTTTTCCAAGATTGATAAAGAGTCTGATGTTGAGATAATTGAACCACATCCAGAGTTGATTATGATCAATGAAAATTCTAATTCGAGTCAGGATGTCATGATAATCGATGAGGTTGTACCATTGAGAATGCCTGAGGTCAAAGTGCCAAAGAAACGTGGAAGACCTAGAACAAAAAATCTTCCATTGGTTGTTGAAACACTTCAGGATCCTCTGGCATTGGATGAACCCAGTTCAGCTGAACCGAAGGAGAATGAAAGGCCCAAAAGAACTTGCAGTCGTCAAAAAAGTTATGCTCCACCTAAAAGAGGTAGGGGGCGAGGCCGTGGAAAGAGGAAGATTGATAGAAATGATTATTTGATGGTGAAGAAAGCGAGGATTGAGCAGAATCTAGCAATGATTGAGGCTAGAACAACTTCTTTGATTACTCTTAATGATGAATTGGATAGGGATGGAAAGAGCTCTTCAGAGTTGTATAAAGCGTTGAGGCAGCCTATTGTCAGATTAGATGGGGATATTGAGGGGCTTTTGGAGAGAGGTGTAGCTCAGTTGGAGGGATTGGGGAAGATGGAGGATGTCAAGGATGGAAAGGAAATTTTTGGTACACCTGATAGACAAAATTGGCTGACTCCTTCGTCGAGGAAGATTATAGAGGGGAGGAGTGATATTTGTGGGGTGCAGGTTATTGATGAGGAGACTAGGATGAGTGCTGAATCATTCTCGAGGTCTCAGACACCTGCAAGGAGCATTGGAGCACATGGTATGTCTTGAATTTAATTTTTTATTCTGTAATTTTGGAATTATCTCGGGAAATAATCGTTTTAGAAGAAAATATTTGGAGACCTTTTTTATAGAGCAGGAAATTCATTACAAAAAAGGTCTCTTGATATTTTTTTGTATAATAACTCGTTATCGAGATAATTTGGATTTATCAAGAAAATGAAAAATTCAATTTTTACGGTTTACGATTTTTTAAATTTATTTTGTCCATTTTAAATTACGAAAGCAATATATATTAATTGAAATTTCAACATGTTCATCTTCTTTAACATGTGTAGAGCAATAGATGATCATAAAATTGAAGATAAATAATGTCTACTTGAATGAAAAAATATTCAAGTTAGTACAATCTCTGATATATTCCTATTGGTAGAACTCCAACCGAGACATCTAAAAATAGTCACATTAAATAGTGTTCTAAACGTGCTCTTAACTTCTCAAATGTATTATACCTGCCACTCACAATTGTTATCTCCTTAAAACACATTTAGTCATTAACAAATAGACAAAACGGTACAAAAATCACATTTTAAATGAAATTCTAAATAATCAATAATTTCTAAATTTCCTCATGATTATTTATTTTATTTATTTATTCAATAATTTCAGCAGGCGAAACAATAATAAATGAAGAATCCCAAGGAAGTGTCCTGAGTACAGCCACCACAGAGTCTGAAAAAGTAAAGGTAAAAAATCGCAGAATGGAGATAAATTTTGATCCAGACGAGGGTCCATTCACAGTTGAGAAAATAGCTGAATACGAGTGGCCAACAGATCGTAAAGGTGATACATTTATGATCCAAGAGCAGATATCTCAGTATCTTGGTGTTAAATCTTTCAAGCGAAAGTATCCCGACTTAAAACGACGAATGGTGGACATGGAAGAGAGAAATCATTTACGTGAAAATGGACTTGTGAGTGAATCAATGTGTGATATGGGATTAACAGCTGTTTGTTCCTCCGAGGTACTAGATATAATGTGCAGTGATTTTCCTGATCAGTATGAAGAGTACAGAAAGCATATGAGGGAAAAACAGATTAAGGAGCATTCTAAGAAACAGAAGGAATTGACTGCTGCAGCTAATGCTGAAAAAAATAGAATTGATCTTGCTGAAATGGCTGTACAGTCTGCATTATCATGGAATGTTGGATTTAATAAAGCTAGAAAAGAGTCAAGAAAGTGTAGTCTTGATCTTCAAACATTCACCATTCATGTGCCCAAAAAACAGCAGAAAATTGAGGATAATAGTAATGTCAGTCATTATCCAGTTGCACTGATACCTGGACAGTATACGGATTATTATAGAGAGTATACACCAGCTGAATTGAGGTATTATCCATTGAATACTGTACTTTATGGACCCATGAGACCCAATGAGAGGAAATTTGATAGTCAGTCGGAGGAATCGCAGAGTGACAGTGATAGTGATTCTTCCAGTGATGATTCCAGTGATTCTAGTAGTGAAGGTACACAAGATACTGAGGGATCACAGTCTACTATGGATGATGTTGATATGGAGTTGTCAACGCAGAAGGATAAATCGTTAAAGTGCAAAATGTGTTTGAAGCATTTTAATAAATTTGGCAAGATTGAGGTGCTCATTCAGTGTGGCACTTGTAATGGATATGTTCATCCTTCTTGTATTGATTTGACACTGGATATGGTGCCCCATATTCAAGGGTATGCTTGGCAGTGTACTGATTGTAAAACTTGTGCTCAGTGCCATGATCCAGCTGATGAGGATAAGATGCTCTTTTGTGATATGTGTGATAGAGGGTAAATAAAAATTTTTTCCTTTTTCAATATGGATGAAAATTAATCAGAAAAGTATTTTAGGATGATTTTTGATTCAAAAAATTGAGAGAAATTGATGAAATTATTCAATTATTTCATTATTTGAGGATGAAATAATTAAATGAAATATTAAATTCATTTTTTTTTCAAAATTAGAAAATGAAAAATTAGAAAATTCATTGAAAAATCCATCAATTTATACAATTTTCTCATGTTTTTTCGTCTCTATAGCTATCACATATACTGTGTGGGCCTTCGAAGAGTACCCCAGGGACGTTGGCACTGTACAGAATGTGCAATATGTGCAAGTTGTGGATCCCGAGAAGCTGGTGGTGTTAATGCAGACAGAAACAGTGTTGCACAGTGGCAACACGAGTACAAAAAAGGGGATAAAAACACTAGAGTTTATGTCTCAACACTCTGTGTTCCCTGTTCCAAGTGAGTAGTACTCTTTAATAATTTTATCATTATCTTAATTCGAGTTTACCCTTGTTCATCATCACGTACGTTGTGAGGAACACTTTCATCAGTGCTTGTTACTTTTTTTTTTTTTATTTTATCGAAAACAAAATAATCTAATTTTCTTTTCTTTGTATTAACGATTTTAAAAATAACTAACATGAGTTTTTGCAAAAATTTTATCGCGAAATTTATAACAATAATTTATGGTAAATGGATAAATGAAATTGGGGCTTAATCACTAACTCATTAATCATTTATCACGTTAATAAGGCTGTGGAGAAAGGGTCGTTATTGCCCTCATTGCAGTCGATGTCATACTGTCTCAAGGCTCGACCTGGAAGATAACCTTGTGCACTGCAGTGCATGTGACAAATATCTGCACTTAGGTATTAATTATATCCATCATCATTAGACTTTGAAGAATCTTACCCCTTTAGAATTTTCATTATCACGTTGAGTGCACGTTTTTTTTCCTTCGAACGCTTTCATTTATTTTTAAGTAGATTTTATCAGATTTTTTATTATTAATTCTTCGTTATTCATTGATAAAATAATTCTTTATTATTTAATATTAATCGATAATTAATTATGAGTAGTTTAATTAATTTTTTAATAACATTTCCAAAGGATAACGAAGAATTTCGAAATTTTTCGTTTTTATCATATTAGAAAAAATTGAAATTTCAAATAAAAATTATAATTTTTCACTTTTTTCACAGATTGTTTGGAGAGCAAGGATCTGATAATAAATCGGAAAAATTATCAGTGTGATTTTTGCATTATCACGCGACAACAAATGGGAAAATCTTTGGTATCCAAAGCTTTTAAATCATAGGATAACAACAATTATAACAATCTATGTTTTTTAATCATTTTTTCACACTGAATATGCTTCAATTATTACTGAAAATTCAATGACTAAATGTAGCTATTATTGTTATTTATTAGTCTGAGGATAAATGTACTTTTCTAATAATTTCACGTTTAATTAAAAAAATCATAATTTCTTCTCTTTTCATTGATCATAAAATCATCTTTTTTTCTATTTAATCAAAAATTTTATGATTACATTCATTAGAATTAATAAATGACAAACAACAGAATCATTATAATGACGCAAATAAGAGAACTAAGAGAGAGATGAAAATAGACAATTTCTTGAAAATATATTTCGTTTTATTTTCACATAATGTTCATTTTTTTCACAACATGTTTATAATCCCGGAGTTGTTATTTTTATTTTTAAATTTTCAAGAGTATTAATATCGATTTACATGTTTTTTTTTTTTATTAATGAAAAAAATAACAATTTCCTTATACTGTTCGATTAAATAAAGTAATTAATTGCAGTGTTTTTTGTTCATGTCCATAAAGGTAAAAAAATAAAAGGGAAACAAAATTATTGTAAAACATTGAGCAAATAATAATGAACCTTCGATGTCTAAAGATGACAAATTTACATTAAAATTGATAAACGAGAAGAAAAAAAAATTTAAACATGTTGGAAAATCGTTTTTCTCTTTCGTTAATCCTATTTTTAATTCCTTTGTGTAAATAATTAATTGACCAGTTTATTATTACATTTGCGCGTATAATAAAATCTCGAAAAAAAAAAATATTGAGTAATTAATTGTTTGAATTACTCGTGCCTAACGCCACAAACAGACAAAAATGTACTGAAATTATGCAAATGTGTTGTTGGTAATATTGTTGTAACTAAATTACTATCTGAAAAATTATCAAGAACTCTTCGTATCATAATGGGTCCAGGTAAATTACCAACTTTGTAAAAAATACGTAAATTACAGGTAGGATTTTCACTTTTTGAGTCTTTAGTTAATTTAGCGAGAAGATAGTCGAAGGCTTCAGTCAACTCGTTGTCAGTTAATTCTGAGGAATTTAAAGATGTTTCGGTTGCCAAGTTTCCAGTGGAATTGGATGACCCTGGAAGAATTTACGTTGACATAAATTATTTATTTCTTTGCATAATTTTTAAAAATTTTACATCATTTTATTTATATTTTACTCACTCGTCGACAAGTAACAAACTATTGCAGAAACATCATTCTCGTAATTCCATCTTCTTCGTATTGCAACTTTAAAATTACCAACGCATCTTCCAGTTTCTTCATCTAAACAAAATTATTGAAGATTTATTGCATGAAAACATCAAATTTTTGAAATTTTAAATCTAAACATTTTTTTAAAAGTTCATTTATCTTGGGAATGAGTGACTTTATAGGAAAATGTTAAGAGACCTTTTTCTATAAAATCACTCATATTCGAGATAATTGAATATTTCACAACAAGGGAAAAGCCGATCTTTAGTTATGTACAGAAATAATCACGACTTACACTCAAATCTATTGTTATCCCTGTGTGCCCACACCCACCACTCAACTTGAGCACCTCTTGGTAGATGAGATATGACGATATAATCAACAATGGCATTATTAGTTCGTTTTTCCCACTCTTTTCTAGCCTCAGCAATATAACTGTGATGTGTTAAAAAACAAATTCCTTGGACGATATCTCTCAATTGTGTTGATGAGTCCATTGCATTGACGATACGATTAATGTGTCTGAGTGTTAGACGACATTGTCTCTTGATATTCATATCAAGGAGTGATAAATTACCAGGTACCATGGGTATTTGTCCGGCTACAGCAATTATATGTCCAATCTGTCATTAAAAACCCAAAAGTCATTCAACTTTTTCTTCAAATATTTTTGAATCCAAGGTAGATACTAAAATGTATCAAAAGACTTTTTTTGTAGCTCTTATTCTCCTCTACAAAAAAGGTCTTCTGAGACATTTCCCTATCTCCCCTAGATCCCAAGATATTCGCAAAAAACCGATTTGAGAGTGAAATTAGACTCAAAAATCAATTTTAAAAAAGGTCATTTGAAACCAATGGAGATACAGAAGTTTTTACAAAGACCTTTTTTTATAGAGAAAAACAAGAGCTACAAAAAAGGTTTTTACAAAAAATTTTATATCTCCAGTAGTTTCCAAGATATTTGTAAAAAATTAAACAACTTACCCGAACAGCTTGTGAATAAGTTCCAATACTGGCTGGTGACCAGTGGCTGATACTTTGTACATGCATAGTATGTTTCTTCAATACTTTTTCATCATCATTCTGATGTATACCTTTATAGGCCAGTGCATCAATAATCACAGGTACATTAATGGGACATTGTATGCATACCCTAACTGGAGGATTCATTTGTGGTAATCTCGTTGTGTAAACTTCATTAATCGTTGTATATTGAGACAAGTCTTTAACGTACATTGTCACACCAACTAAATTAGTCATATCGAGGCCCTCATATTCAACGAGATCTGCAGAAAATAAATTAATAATTAATTCAATGAATTTTAATTTGGAATTCATGAAATAACAGAATAATTAAAATAAAGTTTACCTACTGCTTAATTTATCAAGTGCCTCTTCCATAGCAATTTTAGTATCATAATTTTTTCCTATTATTCCACCAAACCAGTGCCATCCAGTCTTACTTCTATTGGCCATTGGAATATCTGGATAAACTTCATCATCGTATTTCATTTCTGTTGGACTAGGTGGATTAAAAGATCCTGAAAGATCAAAATATTGAATTATCTCAACAACAATCGATTTTAGGAAAAAGATGTCAAGAGACCTTTTTGTAGATAATTGAATTTTCTACAAAAAAGGTCTTTTGACATTTTGTCATAGAATGCATCGTTTAAAGAATAAATCAATAATTATGAAAAGTCAATACCAGAGTTTGATGACTTGAGGCTCTTATTATCCCCATCAGTCTCATCATTCTCATTATCAGATAAATTGCAACCATCTTGCATCTCAGGGCCTACAATTTCCGCAATATAATCATAAGGTGTCTTCACAGGAATATTATTGAGTCTTTCATGAAGTGTGAGATTATCCAAATTACCCTGAATAGATTAAAAAACAATTTCTTCGATAAGAATTACAGAATATTCAATCAAAAAACATGAAAAATATGTTTTGTGATAAAACTCACAGGCTTATCTTGCAAATGTATTTTTTTAAAATTGAGATATCCAACTGGTGCTATTTTATCATCAGAGTGTACAACACTTTCATACTCTTCACTGAGAAGAAAACAAATTATTTGAAAAAAAAAAAAAAAAAAACACCTCTGATTACACTTTTTTTTAGCGATAAAAATACTCACATTACGATGCTTTTGATAAATAGGGGACAGTCTAGTGTAAATGTCTCGTATTCTCCACCCTCTCCACACACGTTAACACCGTACCTATCAGCCTGGAGATGAAATATGACCCATGATAATTAAAATAAACGCATATTTCACTTTTTGATAATAATTTATGTTACAATTTACGTCTTTTAAAAATAATTTCAAGAGAAAATATATCGATATTTCACTTAATTAATGAATTTAATCTTCAATTCATGATTTAACGTTTGAATTTGATAAATAATTAGATAAATAATGCAAATAAAATTGAAAATATCTTCGGTGACGTTTGAAAGTTGATACATCACCAAAAATAAACTGTTCGAGGGATTGGAAATTTTCCAATTTCGAAAAGATGTTAAAGTCTGTGAAAATTAATGTATTTTGTCCTTTTTGAAGTATAAAAAATTACTGTTTCAACTCACGAGAATTCCCAGATTTTTCTGCATCTCTGATATGGTTTTCCCTAGATGTTTAGGCTCGAGGCCTTGACATGCTACCTTTATCAGGACTGCATTGACTGAACATGCTATCATCTCTTTTAATAATTCGTCCTGATTCCTGCGCCAGAGGTAGGCGAGGGATATTAATCCTAATCTGCTGCATCTGTAATTAAATTAATTTTTTACTTTTTTTCCTTTTCATTCAGAAAGAATTTGAGAGGAATTTTATAGGATAATTACACATTTTCAACACGGATTCGTTGATAGTCACTCAAAATGGCACCAGATGCAACTGCACCTATTTTTTCCTTTTCCTAAAGTGAAGAATATAAATTTTAGTTGCTGGCTTGTGAAATGAGATAAGTACACTCAACTTCCAGTTACGTTTTTTGTAAATATCTATCAAACTAATGGAGATATCAAGATTTTTATAAAGACCTTTTTTGTAGGTCTCATTTTTCTCTCCAAAAAAGGTTTTAACGAAAATTTTCATATCTTCTTTAGATTCAGAGATATTTCTAGAAAACAAAAATCGAGAGTGAAATTTGAAATCATTAATAGGGGTAATTTGTTTTTGGAGGATATCTGTAAAACCAGTGGAGATATGACAATTTTCATGAGAACCTTTTTTATAGAGGAGAGAGAGACCTATAAAAAAGGTATTTACAAAAATTTTGATATCTCCTCTACATTCAGAGATATTCATCAAAAACTAAAGGAATATTTTGAAAATTACCTTGACTTTAGCTAAAAGCCTGTACAAATCTTCCACCTCATCATCCTCAGTGGGTGAATAATATTTTTCCCTCATGCATGATTTACCAAATGTTGGTTCTCTGTATAATGGCAAACCCATGGCCTTACCCATGTACTCAACCCCCTGATGTCCAACAGTTTGATACATGTATGAGTCCAGCTCATCTGCAAATTTATTTCCTCGAATAAATAAATACTTATCAATAAAAATAAAATACTGATATTAAAATTCATAAAATAATCACCTTTTCCAACAGGATATAAATTAGCCAATGCCACAACATCATGACCAGCAGCAACACACTGCATAAGATTGAAAATTGAGTCTTTTCCACCACTGACGAGTCCCACAACCCTCATAATGGATTATTTATTATTTCACCAAGTGTACAAGTACCTGATAAAAAAAAATAAAATTCCTCATTACCCAGAAAAATCAAGACTACCAATAAAAACTCCCAAAATTCACATTTCATCCCACTAATTAATAAAAATTCACAAATTGAGTTGTTAACGTCAACACTCACAAATGAGATAAATTAATCACTAGACAGTCGACTCTAAATATTTTTGGATTCTCTTATTGTTATAAAAATAAAACCTACCCACTAAAAATTCCCTTCAATCCTCTTTCCACTAATTTCTCATGAAAAAAAATCTAAAATAGCAGAAAAAAGGGGGAAACAATTTTTTAAAAAATCTAATTAATTAAAAATAAGCTAAATCAAAAATCTAGAATAATTACAACACGATCACGAGTGGGACGTATCGCAAAAAATGAATGCCAGATGTCTCACCGGATTACCAGATACCTAATGTCGTGTTATTTTCCACTTTTTGACGAAATGTCTCGATGCAAAATATAGAACATGAGTTAAAGAAACATTCGTACCACTGTTAATTATCGAAAATAAAAATACCGATAACGTCTAAAGATCCATCGCGGGGTGACTTCAATCACTCATTCGTTAATATCATTTAACCATTAATTATCACTGTAAATTTCATTGTCATCACTCGATAATTGTTTAAATAATTTAATTAATCAATTTTGAAGAGTGAATTATGAACTTTTACGGCGATATATCGATTAATTTTGATTATTTACATTAAAATTTGACGAAAGTACTTCTGAGGACACATTCGGCAAAAATTCTTGTATGGAAGGGGCAGGCGGAGGGGGGAGAGGGGGGGGGGCTCAATGCGACATCTTTTGGTGGACGGGCGGCACCGCGTAATGGTGCATAAACAACGCACGGTGCGAGTAAAGAACGTGAAAGAGCGTTTTTTTTGTTGTGAAAAAAAATTGCGTTAAATTTGATTTGATCGGATAATCGATACTAACCGCATGGTTGTCCTCTCTTCTCCGTAGTAAATTAATAATTCACTTTAATCTTGAATACTACATTGAATTATGAAGAGATTCACCCCCCAACGTCGCTCCAACGTGACAAACCATAAAAGTAAGTGGATGCGTAACTAAATGGAATAAACAACTATTTTTGATATTTTGTGCATCAATTGACAGCTTTATTTATCCATTAGCATGATAATGTGCTTGTCAATCCTCTCAGATGGCCGAATTACTTGATATTTGATCGGTTTCCATCGATGAGAGAGGTTAAGAGCATTTCTACGATATTTTTCATAGTTATCCTATGATTTTTATGGCTAAAAAATTAATTGTGTAATTACAGAAAAAGTGGTGAGTATCAAAACCAAAAAGAAGACTGAGAAACCTGTACAGCATCCATCTGAGGAGTCAAATGGTCTTGATTTAATTAACAATCTGAATGATGATTGTTTGGCGAGGATATTCAAGTATCTCCCCCTACACGAGAGACTTACCATTGAAACAGGTGAAATTAATTTAAAAAATTGTTCAATGATTTTATTAAGTTGAAAAAAAAAAAAAATTGAAATTGTTGTTTTAAATTGATATTCATTGATTTAACAGTTTGCAAAAGATGGAAAAATGTTGCTCAATTGGCTTGGGACGATATTAAAACCCTAAATTTCACCAAAACGTCTGATACAACTGATCTATCAAAATTACCAGTGGCATTGAGAACAAATCAGTGCATTGGAAGAATCATAAGGAAATGTGGACGTTATCTGAATAAATTACAACTATCTGATCCTTGCAATTCTAAGATTCTTCCCCTTGTTGGTCAACACTGTCATAATCTAGTGAGACTGGAGATTGAACTTGCACAGTATGACAAGACCTGTGCCAAGCTATTGCCACAAATGCAGAGGCTTAAATACTTGGAGATGAAGGGGATTAGGCAGCACTTCAATGGGGATTTTTTTCATGTTCTGCCAGATGAGACATTGACTGAAATCCATCTCTGGGCACATTTCTCAGATGTTCATCTTCCAACTTATGTTTTTCTACCTCGTGTCGCTCCTAATGTGAGTATTAATCCAATTCTCTAGGTCTTTGAAACTTTTTTTATCAATTTCCTTTGAATTTTTATTGCAAACAATAACTTTTAAATGTTTCAAAGCAACAATTTTATTCATTTTATTATTTTTCAGGCATTTGAGACTCTGACAAAACTCACAGCCTTGACCCTCAATGGTTTCTCCCTGAAGCCCAACATGATGAGAGTAATAAGTCAAAAGCCAGACCTAACATTCCTCTCAATAGCAAACTGTTCAATCAGAAGAGGACTCCCTCACTTGAACGTTCTCACCAAACTGGAACATCTCAATCTCACCAAAGTCATTGAAGTTGACAACAATTTCTTACGTCAAATTGCTGAAAACTGCAAAGGCATGAAATACTTAAATCTGAGCAAATGTATAACTGTCGAAGACACAGGAATCAAATGTTTACTCAAATTACCTCAGCTTGAGGAACTCATTCTCAACGATGTTTTCAAAATTACAGATGCATCTTTTGTTGGTATGCACAATCTCAAAAAATTGGAATGCGAAAGTTGTGATTCTGTTTTCGACAATGGTATCATATCATTGATCAAGTATTCATCAAAATTGGAGTACCTCAATGTTGCTAGTACTGGAGTGAGTGAAAAAATACTCACTGAAGCCACTAAAATTACCAAAAAAAGGACCAACAATCTGACACTTCGTGTAACAATCAGTAATTATGTCAAAGATGATTGGAATGAGGAAGAGGATTACTCTCCTCTTCTCATTGTCGAAGGCAAGGATGAAGGATTTGATGATGACAGTGATTCAGATTTTGATGTTGATGAATACTTTGATGATGATGATGATGATGATAATTATGATTATGATTATGATTATGATGATGATGAGTTTGATATGTTTAATCCTTATGATGAATATGAATACGATGAGGACGATGAATATGCGCTCAATTTCATCAGGCTCTTTTAATTTTTTTGTGAGTTTATATCTATGATTTCTGATGGAATATAGCGAGGTCAATGTTACCGAAGTATTAAAAAATTCAAATATCAGTGGAAATCTTGGAAATTGAAGGTTTCTCTCTTGATTTTTGTCGTTAAATTGATGATTCATCTTTTAATTCATTTACTAATTATCATAGAGGAAATTTGCAGTTGTGAGGCAGAACATAATATTGAAAAAAAAAAAAACAATATTTCAAGAATAATATTTTTGAAAAAATATAGAGCATTTCTAAATGTTTTTTGAGCTCGAAATTTCGTAAAATTTTAAAAAATTTAAAATCGGAGGAGAACTTTACAAGTGCCAATAGATATCCAATCGAATTTTCATGCTCATTTTAATCGCATTGAGAATTGAAAGATGAACTGTTTTTTTCTTTCATTATCATCAAAAAAAATGTCATCTCATTCAAAATTTGAAATAAACGCGTAGAGCGCAGAACTGATTTAACTGATAATATTTAAAACTGAAAATCAACGGCCCTATTTTCTCCACCTGAACTATTTAATTTAATTTTGATTTTTCCTTTATTCATTATCGTTGAGCGATGTTTTTTTTATTTACTAATTTTTTTTCCACGAGAGAATGTATCGTGAATTATTCAATTGAAACTATATCGATATTTGATAAAAAATAAAAGGAAAATTATTCAAAAAATTGAAATTTCATTTACTAGATTAGCTCTGTTCATTCGTTCTAATCATCATTCATCAATTTTTTATTTTCAAGGTGAATTCAATACGTTTCCGCATTCAGCAGTGCGAAAAATAAAAAAATAAAAACGTGCAAAAAATGGTAAAATGTTGATACATGTATGAAATTTAGAGGAACATTTTTTGCATGACCATTAAATTATACGATATAAGTTTGTTTGCAAGAAAAAAGTGTTTGTTTAAAGATTTTTTATTTTTATGTCCTTGTCATCTGCAGCTTATCCCTCTCCATGTTTGCCGCAATATTGTAAATGTCCATATGGCCATGATCAGACGTGTCTGTGGCCATGGACTCAAGGCATAACATAACAAGCGGTTTGCAAAATAAATACGAGCAGGTAGTTGAATTTTCTGGACCACAGTTACTATGGACCCGTTGAGTGGAAAAGTTGCGATTGTGACTGGAGCGAGTTCCGGTATGGGTGAAGCTATTGCAAAAGCATTCGTATTAATTGGTATACATGTGATAGCTGTTGCAAGACGAGAAGAGAAATTGAAAAAAATAGCTGCAAGTCTTGCTGGATCCAATGGAACATTCCATCCTTTCCGTTGCGATGTTAGAAAAGAAGAAGAAGTTTTAGATATATTTAGATTTGCGGAATTTAAATTCGGGGGGGTTGATATTTTAGTTAATAATGCAGGTGTGGTATTTGTGGAACAAATTATTGGTGAGTTGTGGATGATAAGAGTTAAATTATAAACTTTCACACATGGCCATGTGCACTCCTGCAATGTATTAATTCAGTAGTGAAGTGGTAGAGGGTAGCAAGTAGAATTAATCCGCTTCTGACTTTTCAAGGAATATCTTTGAATCTAAGAGAGGTAGCGAAATTTTTATAGAGACATTTTTTGTAGATCTCATTTTGCTCTACAAAAAAGGTCTTTATAAAAATTTTGCTATCTCTTTTAAATTCAAAGATATTTCTCTAAAAGTTAAAAACGGGTTAAGTCGACTTGTTACCCTCTACCACTTCACTACTGAAATACTTATGAAAAAAAATTCAAGTCTCAGAAGAAATAATTGAGAGTGACCCTCGTGTTATTTAGTTGGCAGTACCGAAAACTTTCGAAATATTTTGGATGTCAATGTGCTTGCCCCTGCTATCACCATCCGAGAGGCCGTGAAATCAATTCGGAAGAAAGGTGGAACTGGACATATCATCAATATTGTGAGGTAACTGTCTGGGGGCTAATTCTCAATGAGTTTTAAAATATTTCCATGCACATGTCAAAACAGAGTCGGTTCCATTGAGAATAGGTCCCCCGACGTTTTACGTTCATTCAAACGTTATTTCAGTATTACCGGCGTTAATCCGTTAGTATTATCACCAATTTCTACAAGTCTTTATGAAACCAGCAAAGCAGCTCTTCATTCAATGACCGAAAAAGTACGTTCGGAAATACGGGTAACTGGGGATTCCATTAAAATCACTGTAAGTTGTTATTTCATTGTTTTTTTCCACTCGAATCGTATATCTCATTTGCTCTATTGACAGGGAATTTATCCAGGCGTTACGAGGACTAACGTGTTTGCAGGAGGTACATTCAATCCTATCTTAGAAACTATAATTCCTTACTTGGAACCCAAAGATGTTGCTGACTGTGTTGTATTTGCGGTTAAAACGCCACCGAACGTGCAAGTAAATATCACTTTTTATCATATGATAATAATTTCATTCGAAAGGAAATCATGTTTTTTTGTTGTTTCTACAGATTAGTCAATTACACGTAACGCCGCTTCATGGAATATAACACATTCAGCAGAACTCGTTAGTTATGCATAGAAAGAAGGCGGAAGGATAAATAATTTTACATTATCGTAGAGCGATGTTTTTTTTTTATTTACTTTTTTTTTTTTTTGGAAGTCGACTTAAACCGTTTTACCAATTCACTACTGAAATAAAAGGAAAATTATTCAAAAAATTGGAATTTTATTTACTAAATCGCTTTGTTCACCCATCCTCATCATTGATCAATTTTTGATTTTCGAGGTGAATTAAATAACTTGATGATTGGGAAAATATCGAAGTGAGTTGGAGTTGGACTATATTCGTCACATATATAATTATTTGGGAATTGCTGGAAAGAAATTTTGAATGCAGAAATGGGATAATAATTTTAATTGAGAACATTTGTTTTCATTAGGTATTGAAAAGGGAAGATGAATCGATTATTTTTCATTATTGCCTACCAATAAATTTTTTCCATAACTCCAGATAAATTCGAAGAAAAATCATATGTGATCAAAATTATTCTTGTTGCAGACCTTATGTGGTAATTGCAAGGGAGCCTGTCCTATCTCTGGAGACACTGCTGTAATATACGACAATCCTATCTTGAAGAGACATTTGATTTCATGTTTTGTTTTCGAGAGATGGAATGCAATGATATCTACCTATCATCCACTGAACATTGGAGATGATACGAAAGAGACATCGGATTTCTTCCCTCACACTTTTTAAGGATGTTCTGCCTAGATTGCAACGGGGGGGGGGGTGAGCTGTAGGGGGAAGGTAGGGTTTTGTGGGGAATTCCAACCCCTGAAGACGAAAAAATGAAATTTTAAATTACCCCATTGAGGTTAAATTTGGTCACTTTTATGGTGTCATTATATTCCTCATAACTCTTTTTCCTAATAAATATTCATAGGATCAATCAAAAAATTTCCGATAATCGATTTAATAATTTCTGAAAAAAACATAAATCTAGTCGTTAATAGCGGCAACGTTGGGAACTAGAGAAATTTGGTAACACGGGCTGGTACCATTGGTTGACTAGGCCACACTCGGCTGTAAACGTTTATTCATTCCCCAGATACCCCAGATTTGTATTTTGCGCGCTGCCCCTCTCTCGTTGAAAGTGTCGCGACGTTGTCGTACTTTCCAGCTGCGCGCGCAAGAAAGGTAAATTTTCGCCTATTTTGCCATTTTTTATTACTAATTATTAGTCTGGGGGATGCGTAAGAATATAACGTTTTTCCGTGACATAACGATTGACCTATAGCCGGAGTTTCATTACGCTAGACCCATTTTTCATCGATTTCACTAACTTTTCGTGAATTTTCCATAAGAACACGTGTTAAATTGATATTTTTTAAAAAATCATAACTTTATTATGCAGCTCGCAGGAAAGCTGAAATTTTGCATGCGGTTCTTCAATAGATTGAAGAATCTTACAAAAAAATTTCATCAACTTCTTATATTTCCTTATAATGTCCAAAATGTAGGCAGAACATCCTTAATTATACACACAGATTTGCACGTGTGGACTGGGAAGGTCAATCGAAACACCCTTGGAAGACCATCGCATCACAGGAACGCCCGTCATGACATCATTCACCGTTGGAACTTCGATGAGTGAAATTCGTTTCCGACATCCAAAGGGTATTAAATCTAATCTACCATTCGAAAACCAGGAATGTATAATAATTTGTGATAATTTGTGAATCCTCAAGAATCCAGAGTTTCAGTAAGTCATCTCCGGATAAAATTCATTTATATCTTCTTCTTTCTCTTAATTTACGGCCATCCGGCCGTCGATATATACGAAAGACAAAAATAATAGTAAACGGATGATGATGTAATTCAATTGTTATTATTACGATCACAATTATTTATTGATTGGAGAACCTTAAGGATAATAATTAACTGATTTAGATGTAAAAAATATAAAAAATTAAAAATTGTACAGCAAGTGAGTGGAGATATTGGATTTCATGGCATGAAATATTATGCAAAAATCAATTTGTATGTCTTGACAAATTCCAAAACTAAATCAGTAGCGAATTGGTAAAACGGTTTAAGTCAATTTCATCCTAGGATCAGTTTTTTATGAATATCTTAGAATCTATGGGAGATAGAGACATTTTTATAACAATCTTTTTTGTAGCTCCCAATGTACTCTATAAAATAAGTCTTTATAAAAATTTCGCTATCTCCCTTAGATTCCGAGATATTCACCATGTTTTACCAATTCACTACTGAAATCGTAAACTTATTGAGACTGAGGGTCTCTCATGGCTGATTTATGTTACGGGGCGACCGTACAGCGGGCGACCCCGGTTTGTATAAACAGAAGATGGAATATAAAATTTGGAGAATTAGTCATCACGGGTCCATAGTGTTGACCCTTTTTATTGCGCCGTTTTAGTCTCCGAATGACGCAGTTAGAATAAAAATCGAGATTCGTCTTTCAAGTGCCAAAGTAAATATAAACTTCACAGTGTTATTATTCACATATTATCCATAACTTGCAATAGGAGAGAATATATTATGGATCTTCGTTAAATAACATTTTTTGCGGAGAATATTATTTTCCATAAAGAAGTTTCGATGATATGTATTTTCTTATCGCGGCATGATCAACATGATTAACTAATTGAGTTTAATTTACAGAATTTGTTGTGAAGAGATTTTCGAAACTTTTATCATCTAATAAGTAGAGTTGAGAGGACAATAGAGGGCTTTATTTGAAGAAATTAACGCGTATTACCATACAGTTCCACTGAGGAAAGAGTGACCTTCGGTTTCCATAGCCCGGGCTCAGCCTCAATGGTGGGGGCATATACGAGCCGATTATTCTCGAAGGGTACTCTTTCCTCAGTAGAACTGTATAAATAATTTCCCAGCAATTGGTATGATCTGAGTTGGATTCTCTCAAATTGAAGTTCTATCATTTTATATTTATTTTAACATTCACCAATGTATGGACAAATATATTCTTTCTTTTTGAATATTATTTATGGGTCTGATTGAATATTCTCTTGTTGAGTAACCTGAAGAAAAAAATGGTTTATTGCTTCAACCCTCTTATTTAAAAAAAACCCTCTCGTTTTACAGCATTTGTAATTTCTGTGTTAATTTGCAGAAATCGTCCAGAATTCGTATGCCATGGAATGAAATCAACATACGAGATTCTAACATTATCAGTTCTGAGTAGTGATAGAAACAAGTGCAGAGTGAGGAGTGGAGGAAAGGCAGAGAATCAAAATACAGAGAGAGACAATATAATTAGAGAAAGGTAATCATCAATATTTAATTAAATATCTAGTTTTACTCAATAGATCTCATAATCCTGATCGAATGCGAAACAGTTCAAAGCCAATTTTCTTCGAAAAATGAGATTTTTATTACAATCAACTCCAAGGATGACTGCTATAATTTTTTTGGCTCTCCTAAAAAACCAATCCATTTTCTTTAAATATAAAAGTTGAACATTGAATCTTTTAAGATAATATTAGAAATGAGTTTTGGTAAATATTCATTTTTCTTCCTCAAAATTTCTTCTTGAGAATTTAACGTTATAAACATATAATTTGAATTTTCTTTTTTTTTGAGCATATCTTTATTTAAATCAAATAAAATCATTAAATAACAACAGCCCTGAATAATATAAGGGCTGTTGTAGCACATTCACCTATTATATGCCTCACGTAATCTCATTTCTTTATTCCTAATAACCGGATTGATTGAATTAAAAGAAAAGATATTTATTCATTTAGAATAAATCGTTTATTTGAATTGAATAGACAAATTGTTAATTTCAAGTAAATTTTTAATTGAATTTTTGCTAAATTAAATTCAATTAAACCATTTGTTAGATCAAAATGAATGATTTATTTGGATCTAATAAACACTCGAATAAAGAAAAATTTCCATTTTTCATAATGCTTTATTAGGTGCTATTCAAATAAAATATTTTTCTGGATGTAAATTCATGGATGCTTGTTATTTCCGCAGTGAAACGAGGAAAAGATCTCATGATTTCCAAATAATCAACAAATAGTCTGGAAGGGATTTCAGATTCAGTATCATACATATCCTGCTTCCTCACGAAAAAATGGCGATCAGGTGGAGTAACGACGCAACAGGTACAACGAATTATTTGAAAGAAGTTCAACTGCCGTACAATTTAATCACATCAATCAACGTAAATGCGGTATTCACCGTTGCTATTGAGGCTACGTTATCGGAGCTGAAGCGCCATGCGTTAATTCCATGGGATGGCAGCGTAGATGGCTTGCAAAAACTTCGAACTGGACACTTTGTGTACGAATGCACAAATGTCATGCTTAAAAGTCCCTCTTATGATCTCTGTTTCCGTTACTATAAAGAAACAATTAGACCGGTACTAGTAACTATGACTCTGAGTATTCCCATTGAGTCACCACTACAGGAATTAGATGAATTCATGTATACATCAAAGTTAGAAGAGGCAAGCACTTTACTTGATACACTTTCTATTTGTCTCACTGAAGGTAGCATTAATTTCAGAATATTTCGCGCGTTTTCATCAAATTTTTGGCGGCAAGAATTATTATTATATGCATTAGCGTCCAATAACACATCGTGGAATTCTGGTTTAACTCAACGAATTAGTAAGAAAATTCATACTGTCGTTGATATTATGAGAAAATGGGGTGATGAAACTTTTAATATCGAAAATATTCTTGAGTTTTTATTGAGAAATCAGAAAAATTACTGTTTCGATATTATATTTTTGATTGACGTTTTTACATTCATAACGGAATGTTCAAATGATTTCGATATAAAATATATATCCAATATACCAATTGTAGTCTGCTTCGAAGAGACAATGATTGAGGGAATAACATTGGATTTTGAAGATTTTCAAAAAATTATCTATGACTTCAAATTGAATAAAATTAAAACTTATTACGGGCAGAGAATCAATGTGAATCAAGATTGTCAGTTGGAAATGGAATATCTATCAAAGCATTCCTTAGATGTGATCAATTATTTGTTCTTGGATCGGCAGACCAATCTCGAGCAGTTCACAAGATTTGCAAAACAAATTTCGCTATTACATTATGCAAATGTATCGTTATCCGATGCAGATGAATTCCTATTCACATTGCTAGAGTGTGATGCCAATGTTTGGGAATCTAAATTAATTTTTTTCATCACTCAAAAAATAATATCTCGGGAATTTCCACGTTATGACGATATGATTGAATGCCTCAACAACAACAACTATAGCTCAGACATCAGCATAGCCAGACCCGAGACAATTGTGACAAAGATGAAGAACGTTCTGAATCACTGGATGTCCGGCTTCACGGGGAATTCTTCACTGTCAGAAGAAGTAGAAGTAGCGACATATGCCACACATGATACAAAAAAAAAATTAAACATGCAGCAATCCTTACAATTGAATGATCTACTCTCTCAACTATATGCTACGATAATCAGAATAATATCAAACACGGACCGTGAAGACTGGAAGAAGGAATTGAATGTTATCATGGGACTGATGAGGCACTTGGATGATGAACAGAAAATAAGGAAATTGATCAATGCATTGAAGATTTTGAAGGACTACAACATCAGACTCTCAGAAATGTCAGTACAAAGGATTTTTTGGGAATCAACAGCAATAAATATCGAAGCTAAAATACACAATTATGCTATTACAACTACGTTCCCGGGGGCAAACGAAAAAAAATTTAATCAGCTGATTGCAGAATTAGAAGAATTGAATGAAGGTATAGATATATCAAATCTGAAACTGAAATTTCAAGAAATTGACGTGGTTTATAAAAAAATTAAGAATACGAGTCTCAAAGTCATCCAGCAATCAGTTCGCTCCTGTAAAGAGACAAAAAAAAACAACTTAACATTGGCAATGATTAAAAAAGCTGCAGCATTGGCGACAGGATTTGAAGTCCGCGATATCCAATTCATCGCGATATTATTAATGCTAAGCGGTGAAGGAAATAAAGGAAAGCTAGCACAGATTAAAACAGGGGAGGGAAAAACTCTGATTATTGCTATGCTCGCAGCATTTTTTGCCCTGAAAGGTCACAAGGTCGACATTATAACTAGTTCTCCAGAATTAGCTATACCGCAGTCCCAGGAATATAAAAAATTTTATTCTAGTTTGGGGCTTACGGTTTCTCATAATTGTAAACGTGATACAAATGTTTCTGATGATTACAAGTGTGATATTGTCTATGGCACACACCTTCACTTTCAAGGCGATATATTACAGAATGAGTTTCGAAAGGAAGGAGGGCGAGAAGGGCGAGCTCTGGATATTGCACTTATCGATGAAGTTGATAATATGTTAATAGACGGTCATGCTGCTCTTGTACAGCTATCAACCCATGTGCCTGGGATGGATCAGTTGGAGCCTTTGCTAGGTGCAATTTCCTGGAATATTGATAAACTCGCATCCACCATCAATGAAAGAGATGGAAATGTTTATGTTCTCCAGTCGCAAACATCCGGAAAAACGCAAAAAATCCTCATCAATAAGACTAAAGAAGAATACATAATAGAGAATGTGGAATCAAAATTGAGAATTCTAATTCGTGATGGTACCAATGCACAGGCACTCAATGTTGATGAATATCCAGAAATAAAAATACCGAGTCATCTTCGAGAATTTGTTACTCATTTGCAATTAAAAAAATGGATAAAACAGGCGCTAAAAGCAAAGTTTGGTCTAAACTTAAAACAAGATTATATCATCAGAGATGGAAGAGTGAGGATTGTAGACGCTGCAGATACAGGAGTAGTACAAACCAATATGGTTTGGTCCGATGGATTACACCAATTTCTTCAAATAGAACATAAATTAGAAATTCGACCAGAATCTTTAGTATCCAATTACTTATCAAATGTGGGTTTTTTCAGTCGATATTGTCCAAAAATCTATGGTTTATCGGGTACATTAGGATCTCACTATCACATAAAACTTTTGGAGGAAATTTATCAATCAACCGCTGTAATTATTCCACCCTTCAAAACGAAACAGTACAAAGAGTTATCACCGATTGTCGTTAATAATAAGGAGGATAGTTGATGGAATAAACTTTGTACTCATCTGAATGGATGTGATAAGAAAAATGTAATTCAGAATCTAAATATCATTGAAATTGTTAAGTTGTCATTAAAACTATCTCCTATAAGACTACAATAACGAGACTTCAATTTACCAATTTATTTTGAGAAGGGGTAAAATAGAATATGATTTTTTATACTACAATCGTCAAGTGTTATCAATTTATTCATAAACTCATTTTCTACCTCTTTGTTCATAAGCAAATCCTGAATCAGTATGGTTCAAATGACAATAACTGCTAGAAGAGTGTATTTCACTTCAGAATTTTTTTCAATTTTGCTACAGTATTTTTATTCTCATATATTTACTTATACCCTCTTGGTTTTTTGAATTTTGCTATAGATATGGACAAGAAGGGTCACAGTATCAATAATCATACTAATTATTCCAATTACTTTTAATTTTAATCAGCTAGTTTAGGCATAAGATCATCAATTCTGCTATATACATTTTGCGGTTTATTTTTTCATAATTCATGTATCACCTCAGTATGGACAGTGAATAAAGTATGATGAACGATGTAATAATTCGTTATTACAAGAAGAATGTAAATGCATTGGAATGTGTATTATGATGATGATATTGGAAATAATGAATCTCAAATTTGTCAGGATTTATCAGGACAAACCATAAAACTGAATAAATGTAAACAGAATATGAAATCTTCCAATTTTCAAACATTCCAATAGTCTATATGTATTCCTCTTTACTTCAAACACATTCAATAATCAAGTGATCTGTCAATTGTTTGTATAGAAGAGAAATTCTTCGAGAGAAAAACGTTGTCATCACCATCCAGATTCAACAGTTCCAAAGCTACGTTGACTTATTGTAGGGTTTTTTTTTTCGCACAAATTCTGAGGAATAACCAGGGCCTAAAATCTCCTAGATCCTGAAATACACAACGAAAACTGACCTCAGGATGAAATTGACTTAAACCGTTTCACCACTTCGCTACTGAATTTATTGAAATACTTTTTTAAATTACTTCAATTTGTCCAATTGTCTCAATGGATTAGGAAAAGTGTTAAAAACTATTTTTTATCAATGGGACAAACGCATGATGCTAGCAACCACAGTAGTCGCCATCATAATCGTCTTGCCAAACATACCGATTTCCCCAAATTTTCTTCATTTTTCTCATAGATCTCCCGGAACAATTTTCTTTCCTCCTCGGAAAACACTAATTCAGCAGTTGCTCGAAAATTGAACGATAATACTCCATTGTTGACATGAGAAAAGATATAGCCATTGTCTATGCTGTAGTATTTTTTATTCATTTCCCTTACATATACATTTTTGAATTTTTACATTTTGATTCCCCCCCTTTCCTCCCTTAAATCTAGCAATGAAATATAGTTTTTAGCGTTTACACAGTTTTTACATAGTTTTCCCTTTTTCAATATAAATTTGAAAAATCTAAAACATCAACAAAAATTTTCTCTTTTTTCCAAAAGACGAAACATACCAACATTTGGTTAAATAGAAATTACCTTCGAGAGGGAAAACACAAGTAATAAAAAATACAAAAAATACAAAAATGATACAAAAAGTATATGCTGTAGTATATGTCGGTGTAATTTATTAGAAGGCCGATGATGAATAGCCTCTTGTGACTCTCCATACCCTGCAACATGAAGCTGCACATGTCCTTGGGAGCTGGTAAACTATCCAGCTCAATTTGAATTGTTTCGATGAACGGGCTGGATAGATAATACGAATAGGCGCAGCGTGATTGCATCAGATTATTTTTTATCTCTTCTTTGTCTTCATAATTTCTCCATTGAGTTTCAATGATTTTTACTCTTGCCATGTGCTGTAGAGATGGTATCACCCTGAAGGGATGATCTTGGAACGACATTATGTGAACGATTTTCTACTGCGTAGGGAGATGAAGCTAATTAATATTATTGGAAAATCTTTTTTTATCAGCACCGAAATCTGAAAAGAGACAAATAATGGTTTTTAATTGAAGAGTTTGAAGGAAGAGTCTTTGTTCGGAATTCAAGGAGATTTTGAGAATTCAGTGACTGATCTTATGTGCGGTGAATGCCTATATGAATAGAAAAGAATAGCCCACGTGAGGACCACTATAGTTGAACACACAGCAGTATGTGACAGAATGAATCTGAATGAATCTTTCCAACTTTTAAATATCTTCATTCACTTTTAAATATTGGAATTCAATTCGTCATTTTTAATTTTTCGAATTCAATGAATTCATTTGTATTTTAAAACATGATGATACAAAAGTTTAAAAATGACGTAAACATAACGAAAATTTCACTCTATCACGCAATCCCATTTCCACACACAATTTGAGCTCTTTCAAATTTGAGTCGTTTTTTTCATGTCAGCGGGTAATTTTGTTATTTCAGATTATGATATAATGCTTGAGAAAGTACTTTATGAGAAATGACCTTTGAAATTATCAACTGGAATGAGGATCTATTGGTTCTATCAATTCACTGTAAGTTCTATCAATGCACTGTACTTCCTTGTTCTCAGGTGCCTCCACAAATTCATTTATCTTTCAGAAAAGTTCGGATTTCGATCGCCCAAAATTGTTGGTTCCTCAATGGTAACTACGAATTTTCCTGAAGTGTTCAAGGGATGATTCAGCTTTGTTCTCCTCAAAGCAATATGAAATAAATAAATAAATAAATTTGGAGATACTTGCTCTCAAATTAATATTTATACTTTTAATATTATCAATTAAATGGTTTGCGTCAATGAAATTAGCGAAAGTTAGTGACTTTTATTACCAGCAATTTATTTAGATATTCACGAAATTTCTGTCCTATCTTCTGTATATGTAATTTGCCAAGGTTATTGTTACCTATGATAGGAGACTCAGAGACTCTTATATCCCAAATGTAAACCACGAAGGGGGGTTTTGAATATTGTGTATACTTGAATACCTCAACTGTTTCTACTTCCTGAGGTGAATTTCGTCTTCTTTTCAACGGTGTTTCAACTTCTGTATCAGACATTTTATTATCACTCAATCTTTTTGACACCAAATACTAGATTTAGTTGCTCTCCCATTTATTTTCTTTAATTACCAACTTTTCTATCAACTACAATTTCTATTTACACTTATTCAGTAAGCCGCTTCACATTTATAGTCTTAAATTTCAGTATAATATGAACTTTTACTTTATGTATCTAAACTCGGAGATCCGGTCCTCAACCGAGGTTGAAACGCGACTCCCTCTAAGAACCTCATAATTAAAGGAATGTACTCGGTATGTTCTTACGTTCTACTACAATATTCTGGGGACGATTTGAGATGTTAATTTTGCTGACCGGGAATGTCCAACAATGATGCGGTCTCCTGATATTCTTCTTTCAACTCACTGATGTGAAAGATTAAATCGTAAAACCACTTTTCTACTAATATGAAACGATTTTTTTTCTTTTTTGTCCACACAAGAATTTAAATTTGGTATTTCTGACACATGATGCCATCCATTGATGATATTTATTTCGAAGTAGTTCCTCCAGGAAAACGGCATTAGCTCGATTAATTCAAAAAAACAACTTTCATTTATTAACACAAAGAAAAAACAATTAGACATCATTTTCAATATTTTCCGTTACCTTTCCCGTACTTTTAATTGCGAAATTTCCGACAGTATTCTAATGGATATTGACATGAATCATTCATTGTCTGATAACTGGAACAAAATCATAAATAAATAAATAGAAACCTGGAAAACAGTTTAATCAACTTAAATTCTAGGAAAATATTATCATAATGATCTCGCAAAAATGAGCATGAAATAACATTACTCTTGAACTTTGGACTAGACTGATTATAATAACAGTACGTGTTGGATGAACTCTGGATGTTTGTGTGCATCAGTAAGCCAGACAAAATCGACTAGTGTGTGTGCGGCTGCGTTACAATATGCGGTGAAAATGCAGTGGAATTGTAACATAAATTGATGATTGACGCCTTCGACAAACTATTCATTTCTTCTTTACAACATCTATTTCTTCTAATCCAGACTTAAAAATGGTGAGTTATCACTTTTATCTTCTCTTATTGCATATCAATAAAATAGCATAACCTCCAACCCTCTCCATTCCACCTCCTTCGAATGGACAAAAAAAGGAATCATAAATAGTAAAAATTAATTTGAGGAAAATACGAAAAATTATCACTCAGAGATTATCGATTTTCAATGACAGGATTTTCATCTATCAATAGATTCATTAAAATCTTGAAAATATCGTATATTATTATGGATTATTGAATCTATACTGTTGCATTTTTCATGCTGTAATGAGCTTCAAAACCGGTTAACTTTCACAAGTTTCAAAGGTGCAAGTTGTCATTATGGAATTACCTCAATCATGAGAGGTATTCTAGGACAAACTATTGAGAGTTTTTCTCTCCCTATTCTGTAATAAAATTGCTGAATGTACGGTTATGCTTGTCAAGCAGAAATTGTTACCATCTGTTATGATTTCTCATGGCAATCTACTCATTGAAAGTTTTAGGATTCAGAGAATTTTTAGAAATTTTCAATTTGGTAGTTTTGTTGATAAATTATTAATTTATTTTCAAATTGATTTTCTGGAGCATTTCAAGTCATTTTAATAGAAAAAAAAATTTGATTGAATTTATTTTTGATTAAAAAAGTCTCAGTCTCAAAAAAATTATTGAAATAATGCCCTTCGTGTTATTTTTCAGCACGACGGAGTGAGATTTCGTAATAACCGAGCATCTAGACCCTCCGAAGAGGCCCTTCATACCCTCCCAGGTCCTGCAAAGAGAAGAATCTCTTTACCAAATGGCACACAACATCTTCTCTTCATCCTCACATTTTTCCTGTCAGTCTCAGTAATAGTTATAGTCGTAGAAAAACGCCTTCCTGAGCCGAAGTTGATAAAGAATGAGGGTCTCTATCCTGAGAGATTTGTAGCTGAGAGAGCCAGGAATCACATAGTGAATTTAACGTCACTTGGACCTAGAGTGGCTGGTAGTTACGAAAATGAAGTTCTCGCTGTTAATTATCTCTCAGCAGTCATCAATGACATCACCAAGAGGACAAGTGATAATCATAAAATTACTGTGGACATCACGAAACACAGTGGAGCCTTTCCACTCACTTTTTTGGATGGAATGACAAATGTTTATAGGAATGTGCAGAATGTTATCGTTAAACTGGGACCTAGGAGAAATGCTGAAAACAGTCTACTGTTGAATTGTCATTTTGATACATTCGTGGAGAGTCCTGGTGAGCACTAAAAATCTTCCTGATACTTTCATTTAACAATTTTTCATCATTTCATTTCTGTAGATTTTGCTAAAGTCTAACAATTTGATTTTTCATCCCCATCTGACTGGATAACCAATTATCTCCATAATTAGTTATTTTAAGAAAAAATGTCAAAAGACTTTTTTTGTAGCTAAGAAAATTTTTGTCAAAAAATGTTTCTTAACATGTTCTCCTAAAATAACTCGTTAACGAGATAATTTGATTTTTAATGAGATGTGAAAAAATTGACTGGTTATCATTTATCACTCCGCTACTGATTTATGAACATACTAATTTATCAATTAATTTTGCGGGGTTCAGGAGGATCTGACGATGGTGCCGGCTGCGCCGTGATGCTGGAGATACTCCGAGTCATGGCCCAAAGTACCAAGATTCCTAAGCATAACATAATTTTTCTGTTCAATGGAGCTGAAGAGAATTTATTGCAGGTAAATATGAAGAAGAAATTATTATTCAATTCGTTGAATGAATCGAAATTTTTATCCATCGATTTCTTTACATTTAGGCTTCTCATGGATTCATAACGCAGCATCCATGGGCTAAGGAAGTTAAAGCATTCATTAATTTAGAGGCGTGTGGTGCTGGAGGACGAGAATTACTCTTCCAGGCTGGTCCTGATGATCCCTGGATGATTGAGGTAGATAAAGGAAAATATCCTTCCATTGAATTTACTTTTTCCTTAGAATTCTCTCATTACTAAGATTCTCTTGACATTTTTAGACATATTCAGAAGCAGTTCCATACCCATACGCCTCTTCATTGGCCCAAGAAATATTTCAGAGTGGAATTGTTCCAGGCGAAACTGATTTCCGGATATTTAGAGACTTTGGCAAAATTTCAGGTTAATATTCAATCATTTTAATTCCAAACTTATTCAATCAATCAATTCTCCTTTATTTTCCCCATTAGGAGTTGATTTCGCCTGGTCAACAAATGGCTACGTCTACCACACTCGTTTCGACACTGTAAATCAGATCCCCCTGGGTTCACTCCAACGAACAGGAGACAACATCCTAGCCCTCTCCCAAGGAATCACCTCTGGCCCCTACCTCGGCAATCCTCTCCTACAAACCACCGATGGCAGCCTAGTCTTCTTCGACTTCCTAGGAGCCTTCGTGATCCGTTGGCCCCAGTACATTGCCACAATTGTCAACCTCTTGAGCATCCTCACAGGCGCCTACTCAATCTACCTAAACATCCACAGTGCTAGAAGAGAAGTTAAACCCTACATCTACTCTCGTCAAATCCTCCTCTGCATCGCCTCCATCCTGTCCGCCTGGTTGATCTCCATGGTCTCAGTTACCTTCATTGCTCTAGTCCTCACTAAACTCGGAAAAGTCATGAGTTGGTATGCAAGACCAGCTTGGTTATTCTTCTTGTACGTCTGTCCCACAATTTCTGCATCAATGTCGTGGTTTATATTTGCTGGTAGTTACCAAAGAAAAGAAATCAACTCACCCTGGATTTTATACCAAATGTACTGTGATGCCTACAGTATTATCTGGATGATGATCCTATCCTTCTGCATTCTACTGGAAATCAGATCTGGATTTATTCCCCTCCATTGGGTGATTTTTCCAGCTGTTGGAAATATCTTGAGACACAGTTTCTTCGATAAGTGGAGAGACTGGAGATGGCTGTGTTATCAAGTGGCAATACTGAGTTTACCTTACATTCAGTCTTTCTACTTGTCAATTGGAGCTCTCTATTTATTTATACCCATTATGGGACGCTCTGGCGCTAGCATCAACTCTGAAGTCGTCGTTGCCAATATGATGTCAATTCTTTTCTGCTTTATGCTCAGTTTCACGATGCCAATTGTTTTGTTGATTAAAAATGCTGGAAGGGTGGTTAGTGTCATCACTGGACTATTTTTATTGTCTGTTGCTGTTCTTATTTTGACGCCGTTGGGATTTCCGTATAGTGGAGATGTCAATTCACCTGCTCCCCAGCGATTTATGATCATAGTGAGTATTTTTATTTATTTATCTATTCGGAATGTGTATGACATCATTTTTTTGTAAATTCTCTGAATTTTTTCACTCATATCATTATTTCAGAATTGAATTGCTGAGTTATAGAGAAATAAGTGTCTGTAAGTTATTTTTTTCTTGCAGCATACACAAAGACAGTATTACGATGCAGATGGCAGCCTTCGATACTCAGGCACAGGTTTCTGGATAGTCGATTTGGATATGAATAGTCCACACAGTGTAGAAGCCCTTGTACCAGAAGTTGGAGCTATTATTCCAACTGCTGAAGACTGCCAGCAACAGCTGTTTTGTGGATTTCCTTATCTAATGCCTGTTACGACGTTTTTGTGGTAAAATATCGAGGGATTTTTATTCTTTAAAAATATTTGAAAAACATTATTCATTAATATTTGTTTTTCTATTTTCCAGGAAAACCAGTTGGATACCAGGACCTCAACCACTAATAAATATTCCCACGAAACTTGAATTAATATCTAGAATAATTAATAAGAATATTGCTACGTTTACATTCAATGTAACAGGTAAATACAACAGATTTATCTTTGATTTCATCAGTATATAAATTCCATCAATTATCAGACACAAAATTTTTAACACTTTCTCATCCTCCATTGACCTTTTTAGAGTAAAAATTACCCCATTTCATCAAGAATTGAATGAATTATCAATATTATTATAAAAGTCAAATGTGTCCATTTTGCCCCACCCTTCCCTGAAAAGTTGGAATGTAAAATTGTCTAAAAAAAATGTTAAAATATTTTTGAAACAATCTCCAGATCCATCAGGCAATTGATTTATTACTGAATTCAATTTTCGTTTATTGATTGGGTCTTCAGGTCCTGATCACATAGGAATAATAATATCTCCCTACGAAGGAGTCAGCCTCAAACAATGGACAATACTAGATGGTGAGCCTTTACGTGGTCCTCCTTGGAACAACCGAGAAGTCTACTTCGTCTACTACGCCTGTGCCTCGAACTGCATTCCATACAATTTCTCAATAAAACTCAAAGTGCCAGAGAGCCACAAAGGTCCAGTTTTGACAATTGCATTAGCAGGACACTTTTTACATGGTGAAAATCAACGATCCTTGAGATTCAGAAGTTTTCTCACTCAATTCCCTCCCTGGACTGTCATCACTCCCTGGACAGCCTCCTACACTTCATGGGAATTTTAATAACAATAAAAAAGATAATACACATCAGGGATAAATTTTTTAACTAATCATTAATAATTAATAAACCAAGAAACAAAGTGATACGTAAAAGAGGTAAAATTAGATTAAATTGAATAAAACGTCGAGTGATATGTGAGAATATTAGTGGGCACATTATTGCATAGTCTCACATTTGCCTGAGTATCTTTTGCTAAATTTTAATATATCGTTCGTCAAATGAGTCAGTCATTTTAGTAATAATAGGTAGATTTTGAAATACAGATGCTGTGACACATAAAATGTCTCGATCTAAAGTCATTATTTTATTTTTACTACAAGTCATTTTTTAAAAATTTGAATAGCAAAAATATCTTTGAGTCTAAGAGAAATTTCACCATTTGAATTCTTAGATATTCGTCAAAAACTTTGAGGAGATTGATTTATGTTGTTGTGTGATTTTCTTAATAATTTCACATATTAGGGATCTTTACTAATTTTCTGAGGATTCATTGGTGCTGTGGTAAAGGGTAGAATTGATTTAATTAAGGTTTATCGACTGATTTTTTTCATTTATTTTTTTTTATCGTTTTCTCAAAATTTAACAGAAATTATTTTTATTAATTTATATGCTTGATTTATTATTATTACTATTTAGTAGAAAATTCAGGAAATGCAGTTGGAGTTTTTGGAAAATTTAGAATCGAATTTGCAAAAAAAAAAAACTTTTTATTCTGGATTTCACTTATTTTTCAGTGTTATTTCACTATTTATTCCACCTGAGTTATAACGGATAGAGCACAATTCGCCTATAATCGCAAATCGCAATTTGCAACGAATTCAGTCACAAAAAGACATTTGAAGTAATCATAATTTAAGATGAATAGTGTGATAATAGGAGAAAATTTTCCTGTGAAATTTGTTGTAATTCGACATAAACGATTATAAATTTCCATTTAGGGAATTTATTGATGAATTATTGTTAAATTCATTGAATCATTGAAATTGTTAAAGTTGATGGTGATGGATGAGAAGATAAATTGGAAATAAAGACGGCTGGAGGCTTTTATTCTCCTTGTTTTTTTTTAAAAAAAAAAACCTTCATTAATATTTTTTTTCCAAGTTGAAAAGCATAAATTGTTCAACAGTTTAGCCTGAACATTTCTTTCATCCATCAAACTCGATTCCAAGGTCATGTGGTTTCATGTTTCCGAGTGAAGAAATGTGTCAATATTGACGCACCAGTAAGGTGAAACTGATTTCCTGATCTCGGAAAGATTCCTTCTTTCAACTTGTTCATTATTTGCACCGTACGATGCGCGAGTCACGCGTCGACGTTCTTCACGAGTGCACGAGAATTTCTGTTGAAAAAAAAAAAAATTCAAAAATTCAGGATAATTGTAAAAACAGATTATTCTATTGGAAAATATCTCTAATCAATTTTATTAACGGACTCTGTTACTGATGTTCTAAATGCAAGTTGGCAGGTGTAACTCGTTACCACGTGTGCTTAAACAAAGTTAATTGTCTGCTCGAATCATTGGAAAATTAGCGGAGATGTGTGAGTATTGTAGCTACGAGTTCAATTAACTCAGTGTTTCTAATCAAATAATTTTTACTACAATTTACAATTTCTATTTTGAATATTCCTCACATCATTCCTTTAAAATCGTGAATAAATTTTAGTTATTGACTCAAACACCTGTGCAATGAAATATTACGCTCTTAAACTTAATTTTAATCCCAAAAAAAATGAACTAAATTATAAAAAAAAATTCATTCACCATTCCAATACCTCAAAATCATTCACACTCGAGTGGTATTGATAACTGTGCCCTGTTTGTTCATCAATTATCACGTCCAGTGGTAACGCAGGTATCACAAGTGGTTTCCAAGTCTCACTTACACGGTCTGCTTCTATTTAAAATTCTTGTCCTCCCACCCAAGAGTTTTTCCTCACTCTTTCAGTACCACAAAAATGACTGTAGAAACAACTCATCTATTGTTACGTATTCCCTCCATGAAAAATTCCCTGCGACAGAAATTTTTCAGTTACCTATTCATCATTTTTTTCTCCTAACCGAGTGAAATAGGTGACTCAGTTCTCCCCTCGAGTTTCCAACAGTCTTTAGAGACGAGAGTGAACGGATCAAGGTTTGCATTGTCTACGTCTGGTTTACGTATCAATGGAAATAATAAGAGGCACGGCCAATCCAACGCTGCCTCGTCTCAGCTCCGCTTTAACAATTGAGGGAAACAAAAAATGTTCAGTTCTTTAACATCAGTCATGAATATTTGAAGAATAGAAATTTCGTTTTCATGAATATTTCACTCTTTGAAATATGTACTTTGCTCTCTTCAGAGTATTGGAGAGGGTCTCCCTCAGTCTCTAGTGAAACTTTGTTGTGGTCCGGAATTGATCATCTGTGAAACTGATCCCTCTCGTTACTAATCAAAGAAAAAATTTGAAATCATCAATAAATTTCATATTGGAAATATTGTTTCCAAATCAGTTTTCGATGAATATCTCGGAATCTAAGGGAGATAGCGAAATTTTCATTATGACCTTTTTTGTATTAGAGTAAAATAGGAGCTCCAAAAAAGGTCCTTATAAAAATGACTCTATCTCCCATAGATTCCAAGATATCCACCAAAAACTGACCCTATAATGAAATCGACTCAAACCATTTTATCAATTCGCTACTAAACGCTTTCTAGAAGATATTCCCATAGAAAATCTGAAATCCTATAATTTTCAAATTTTTATAGAAAAAAAAAAAAAAACTAAAAGTTAAGTGTAAATTCTCCATAGTTATCCTATAGGACTTTTCCTTACCTAATATCATCCCAAGTATTTTTGAAAAAGAAAAATTGTATCGGCTCGACAGCTCTTGAAATTTTCAGTAGTGATAACAACTTGAGAGCTACAAAATTATCGGATATTTTCTGATTATTTCATTGTTCAGGCTTTTATTTCATTGGTTCAGGTGAAATCGGTGCGGTTTCTGCGAAATTTGATACACTCGTGTATTTGTGAGAGAAGTCGAGGGGAGTATCCGATTCATTTTAAATATTGTGGAGTATTTGTCAAATTATTTTGCACACGACAATTTCGTGTCAGCATCGTACAATTAACACACTTCTGGTATTATGCTTGACAATTGGAAATATTCAAATGACGAGAAAATATTCGAAAAAAATTTGTCGTTTAATTGTACACGAAATTGTTTTTTTTTAAATAAAGATTAAAAAAAAAAATAAATTAATCAATTTGAGAATTTTTTTTACGTAATGTTGTAATTATTTCGGAATAGATTGCCAACGACTATGAATATTTTGGTTCAATAGATAGTATTTCCCGATTTTTCACATAATTGAGTAGTGAATTGGTAAATCGGTTCAAGTCGATTCCATCCTCGCGTCATTTTTCGATTAATATCTCGGAATCTAAGGGAAATATATCTATGGCGAAATTTTTATAGTGACCTATTTTGTAGAGAAAAATGAGAGTTACAAAAAAGGTCCTTATAAAAACGTCTCTATCTCCCATAGATTCGAAGATATCTATCAAAAACTGATCCTAGGATGAAATCGACTTAAACCGTTTCACTAATTCATTTACTGAATTGAGCATTTCGATACAAAATCCTGAAATGCTCCATTTCGATGAATCCATCCAGCAGCAAAAATCATGCAGTAATTATTAAAAATAAAATTTAAGTAAAAATCTGCAATTGCTGGCCACGAAAATGGTAAAAATGGGAAAAGAAATTTAATTTAATTTAACCAACGCAGTTGATAAATGTTATACTTGCTCCAAATTTTCATCTTGCCCATCCAATTTTGCTGAGAACACCTCAAACAATTTTGACATTATATCTCGATCCTAAAACATTGATACTGAGTGGCATCTTATTGAACCCAGGGTGTAGGGAAAATATGTCGGTATTTTAGTTGCCACCGGATGGGCTACAAAATTTTTATGGACTTATGCGCGTTGTCCTACGTGTTTGGTTTACTAATTAATTTTTGTTTCCCCTCGTGTCTTCGAAAAGCACGGGGAGACTTTCTCCAGCAACGGAACCCACAGGGTTCACCTCGGCTCGCCTACAAATCGTCTGTTTTGAAGAGAAATAGATAATAAATTAACAAAAATACTTTTTTTCATATAATTTTTTCTGTCATTATTTGAGGAAATTAATTGCATTATTCAATTTCCCAATTTTCTACGTTTAAATTAGATAAAACAAGATGAAAATAAATCGTTTAAGACGAGAAAAATACAATTTCATTCTATTTGTCCGATTGGTTGAATCGTGACGGAGTGCGAATGATGCTATCAAATGATCAATTCACAACATTCCTGATGTCAAACACGTACAGAATAGACAATACGTTCTATACGCAACGCGATCGGTGCCAATATCGAAAAGTCACAACAACCTAACACTTAGTATTGTAATAAAAAATTAGCAATTTCAATTAATTAATTTTCAAAAACTGATAAATCTTTTTTTTTTCTAATAATTTTTTAAAACAATTTTTTTTTTTTAACTATTTAATTCTCCCAATAAATTTTCCAATTTCACAACTCAATTAATTGAAATATTAATATTAATATTAAAAAATAATTCACATGTTACTCACGCCTCTGACGTCATATCCATGAAATATCTGATTATCTAGTACATGCGTGATTGGCTTTTAAAAAATAAGGATTGTTTTATAACATGGAGTACCGCTCGAATCCTTTGACTTCTTCTCCATATCCGGCCAGCTTTAATCAAAGACACAACCGGAAGTCACGAAGAGTGTGCGTGCTCCTTGAATGTGCCTTTCTCCTCGCAAATGAATAATTTTTTTAGCTAAAAAAAAATCAATAAATCCTCTTAGATTTATTGAAAATTGGCATCGACATTCGGAATTATTTAAAATTCGATTTCACCGATTTTTTATGATCAATTAACACTTTGAGGGTGATTAGCAAATAAATTAATCCAGCATGTTCATATGAGGGAGGTGGAGAATAAGAGCCAATCGTCGGGTACAAGATGAAGTGCCGAGGGGTCTCTCTCTCCCTACTCTCAGCGGGTAACTGTAGGGCCCACACGGTAGCACCCGAGGTGCATGTTTTACGAATCGTCTCAGACACCCACGATCTTCAGTTCACCAGTAATCGTCCTGGTGTTTAGTCATCACATTTCTTTTAGTTGGTTCGGAAATAATTGACTTGGTCTCTCAGTTACGTTATTTACAATATTTTAGATATTTTTAGTGAATTAGTATGAAGTAATAAATTTAATTTAATATTTTTTGAAATTGTGCTATTTTTTATCGGAATTCAGTGATTTTTGGAGAAAATTAATATTTTCTGATATTTCTTTTATGGAATTATTAGAAAATAATGACCTGAAAAATTTTTAGTGTGAAAATTATTTTTTTGGTTCAAAAATAAGAAAAAAATTTAATTGACTGGAAACTGTGAAATTGTGATTTTTATATTTTTATCAAGGAATTCAATAGTGAATTGGTAAATCGGTTTAAGTCGATTTCATCCTAGGTTCAGTTTTCAATGAATATCTTGGAATCTGAGGGAGATAGCGAAATTTTCGTCGATACCTTTTTTGTAGAGAAAAATGAGAGCTACAAAAAAGGTATTCACAAAAATTTCGCTATCTGTCATAGATTCGAAGATATCCATCAAAAACTGACCCGAGGATGAAATCGACTTAAACCGTTTTACTAATTTGCTACTGAATTCATATTATTCAGTTTATAATTTTTTTTTGTTGTTATAGATTTTATCGCAAGTAAAATTTCCATTGGAATTTATGAAAAGGGAATGAGGAAGAAATATTAAATTTCCTCGGATGCATTAAAAAGTCGAAAAAAATATTTTTATTCTTTCTTTACAGGTGAAATGAAGATACTCGAAAGAAACGTTGCTAGGTGGAATTATTTTCTTACCACCTGACGAGGTCATCAATTTATTAAACAAGTGTCGTATTGCAGTGGAGAACTGGTGGGACACCAAAGGCGGAATGATAACGTGACTTCCGTTTCGATATGTTGTGTCTTAGACCCTGGCTGGTGTTCGATAGGAGATATTTTGGATAATGTTGCAGCTGGAGATTGTATTTCTACAGACTGGATGGCTAGTAGGCAAGATGTCGGCATAGCTGATGTTAATTGATAATTCGGCTGTGTCACATCGAGCCAACCTAACGTCTACATATCATCATCAAATTTGTGAACCCAAAAGGGGAAAAATTAGAGTTGTAGAATTGTTTTTATTGAGTGTATACGGTCTGCTGGAAGAAGATAAATTTGATTGTATGAAATTCTAAATCTTTCCTCCGACCTTTAGTTTTTGATAAATATCTTCAAATCTATGGGAGATAGACATTTTTTATAAGAACCTTTTTTGTAGCTCCCATTTTACTCTACAAAAAAGGTCTCTATAAAAATTTTGCTATATGTCTCTTAGATTCCGAGATATTCATCGAAAACTGACACCGGGATGAAATCGACTTAAACCGTTTTACCAATTCACTACTGAATTACCATTCGTTGCAGATGTGGAAATTGACGAATGGAAACATCTCCAAAACTTCGAAAAATGGTGATAACTACCTCAGTAAAATTAAGAAAATCTCAGAGTGACAGAAAATCAATGGAATTTTGCTAAAGTGTGACTCAACAATGTCAATTATGATACAATATTTAAGATTTTTAGTGATTATATTATTGAAACGATTTCAATGAACCGCCAAATTTGACATTTATAAAATTTTCATTCAAAAGTAAAAGAGGAGAAAAAAGTGATGCATAAACCCCCATATCAGAGTATCAATACTATTTATGAACAAAAACTAAAAGTATTATTGGAAAAAAAAATTGATAAAAAATTCGAATATTATTGTGAAACACTAAATACTCGAAAAAAACAGTTTTTCTATAGAATATATTAAATATTAATTTTCGAATCGGAATTAATAAAAAAAAAAAATCAATGAGTTTTACTCAAAATTATGAATTATTTTACAACATTAAATCAATTTTCAATGTATCTATATACAAAAAAACAAATTATTCTTTTAAAAAAAATGTGAACAAATAAATAAATGAAAAACAAATTCTATAATTCAGTTTCTCCAAATCTTATCAACGATTATTCAAAAAGAAAAAAATAGATAAAAAAGATAGAGATATTCAACTGGCGCGTGTCATCAGCAGTCATGCGCATGCGCGTCCACGTAAACGCCAAATACGAGGGCTGAGCGACACCCAATCACCGGCAAGCATCACCGATACATCAGTGCCTAACCCAACACTCAGTATTTTCACTCTCAAAGTCTAGTGTTGTGTTTTTGTCTTTTATTTATTTATTTTTTTAATTTTCCCAAATTATTATTCCATCTAGACACGTGAGAATGTCGTCAGGCGGTTGGGAAGTGGTTGGTAAAAATAAGAAGGATAAAGTGGCTGGAAAAACCTCAAAATTATCAAAAGCAGAGAAGAAGAAATTCATCGAGAATGCACCGAGAGTCGAGGATTTCCGTGAGTTTCATTCTGTAATCTAAAACGTTTGAAATTTACTTCCAAAGTTCCATATGTTTCCTCTGAAATAAGAGAAATCCTCTCCAACAATCAAATACTCAAAAAAATTCGAACATAAACATCTTAAAAAAAAAAACTTTTTATTTTGACAGTACCCCTCAATCAAGTGAAAACCCTCTACGACAATTTAGAGGGTGATAAAGAGAACAAAAAACCGAAGGATAAAGAGCACAAGACGAAGGAGAATGAGGAGAAGAAGAAGCAGCAGCAAAAATCTCAACAAAATGACAAGAAGAAACAGCAGGTCAAAGATAAACCTAAAGAAAAATCCTCTAAATCCACTGAAAAAAGTGCTATGACCGTTGAAAAAATTAACGAGCTTTTAGAAACAAATAAAACAAGATTCCCAGATGCTCCTTTAATTTGGCTGAAGGATCTCGTTGCTTATGTTAATGCTACAATCCCTCAGGAGAAGTCAGATCCAACTTTCCAGTCCTCACCAGACACATATCCACTGAGTTTAATCACAAAATCTATTCGTGCAATATTTGAAAAAGTTATTAAATCCGCAGGGCCCCAAAATGTACAACTTTTTTACGAAGGAACTCTTCTTTTGATGATAAAAAACATGTCCAATGAGAGTCCAGATATGGGGAGCAAGATATTTCTGCAATTGTTGGCACAAATGTACCCTGAAATCACGATATTGAATATTGAAAAACATATTAGTCTGAGGAATTCTTATCAGAATAAAAAGAATATCGGTTTGGCATTACTCTGGGCTCTTTCTCAAGGAGGAAAAAAGGATCTAGGAGTGGGATTGACTCTTTGGCATGAAGTCATGGCTCCCATGTTGGAATCTAGAACTTATGCTAGCCATGTTATGAAAATATTAAAGAAAACTCTTTCTGGTTGTAAAAATGTTAATACCTTGACGCAGAATTTGTTTATGGAAATTTTTGAGGATTTGTACTCTGGAAAAATTAATATTTCTAATGCTGTTGAGAGGGAAATTGGAGAGTGTGGAAAATTATTGAAGGTGAAAGGAATTATTCAGTTTTAGTGCTTTTTTTCCTTTTTTTTTGCTAATTTCATTTCAGTGATTATCTTATAAATTCAAAATTTTAGGAGAAAATATCTCAGATTGATCAAGGAATTTTGTTTTTTTTTTTCTTCAGGCAGCAGCTATGAAGAGTAATCAAGTCGATCGTCTCTCTCTTTTCGAGAATTCAATTGAGAGAATAACACCAAAGACAAATCCAGTTCTCAGGAATGAATTATTGAGGATATTGACAGCTTGCATTGCTGTTGAACCCAAGTGTCTGGCTTCCTGGACGAATCTGCATGCTAAACGACTATATCAATCGGAATTGCTTCTCAAACAATTGGGTAAGAACATGAAAATTATATATTAATTCAAAGCACAAAAAAAAAACACTTTCTCTACTCAATTCATTCGTTTCTGCGTGAAAATTGATTGAATAAATATCCAAAAATAATTGAAAATTATTCAAAAATAATCTTAACAATTCAAAATAATTACAGATGACGATTGGCATGAACTTTGCACTCAAGTCCAATCCAGTGCCTTGAAACCTGCCCTTGAAACAATCATTTCAATGGAAATTAAGACTAAAAAAGTTAAAGAAGAAGCTGTAATTGCTGCCTGTCAAAAACGCGCTGAGGTAATTACAAAAATCAATTAATACTATTTTTTTTAATAAATAAAAATTTTCAGTATTTTCCGATGAGTCGGTATTATCCAATAATCAAAATATCCCAGAATCATTCTAAACTTTCTAAAAAGAAGAAAAAAAATTGTCGTTCATTCCAAAAGAACGACGAAGGAATTCCACTTGGGGAATGGACTCGTGCCACGAATAGAGTGAAATTCCCCATTGGACCGTTAACAATGAGCTCCGTTATATGCGTAGAAAATATTTCTCTGACCAATCAGTCTCTCGTGGCTCCGTAATGCACAGTGTAACACTCGGCTCGTTTTTTTCCATTTCCCATCGTATTTTGTCATCTACTTGCGCTTTAAAACGCACATCATGGCTCCGAAACGAAAGAATATCAAAAAAGACGTATGTATCTTTCAAAAATCACTAAATAATTAATTTTATTTTCTTTATCACAAAAAATTAAAATTCTTTTAATTAATAAAATATTTTTTCCATAGAAAAAAAAAAACGATTAACAGTTTGTTAACATATATCTATCACAAAAACACTTTTTTCCATTTAAAAAAAAATATTAAAAAATTGTTAATAATTGTAATAATTTAAAAACTCGTTCAATAACTTCTCGAATCTAATTCTAATTCTAGAGTGATAAATAAAGGAAATAAATAATTTAAATAGATAAATAAACATGAAGAATCTTTTGCCACGCGTCTGCATATGCACACAGCATCTCCAGGCTCCAAAGTTTTCTCCCTAAAATTGAAGTGGGGGTAGAAAAAACTGCAAGTTAGGGGAAATCTGGCGTTTCCAATTATTGACGTTTCACATCAGTTTAGGTTAGAACACCAATGAGCATCTGTAAGGGAGGGAGAAAATATCGATTCAGGCTTGCTTCCCCCTCTCCTCCTCATGTATAGTTTTGTCGTACCAGTGACGGAGTCACCTTTTGCTTCCTCATTTTTTTCCCTCCTGCTATAATTTGGCGTTGAAAAATTTTTCTGATAAAACGATCGTTTGAGTCGCCAAAGGACATTGATTGCGACAAAAAAAGAAATATCCAAGGTTGGTTGATTAAAATGTTATTGAAACCTACAACATTTTTTTGGTCGAATCATCGTGAATATTATTTCGTATTTGGACGTTTTTTGGAGCCTCCAGTGACCGAAAAGCATGTTTATTGATTTATTTCCAGCAGTTTGAGTAATTTATTTTATTTGTTTGTTGACTTGAAGGTTTTATCACGTAAAATGACGGCGTCGTCGAAGAAAGAACATCAGTATGAATGGACAAAAGGGTCCTTGTTGCTTATTCTACTCATTGGTGTTGTTGTTGCCATTGATTGCCAAAACCATGGCTCTTTTGAAGGTAAAAATCACATTATATTCTAGTTGTCAAGTGTCAAGCGAAATTAATGAATTCCCTCAGTCGAGAATTTTCTCGGAAAATGCTCTCAATCTTCCTTGAATCCGAAAATACTCCCAAAGCTTGCATAGTTTAGGATTCACAAAGTTGGTATCCTTTTTTCTCCATGAAATACAAATAAACACAAATTTGAATTATTTTGTTCACATTTTGCTCTCAATTTTTCCCTAAATTTTCTTATTTTTTTATAATCATAATTAAACTTTTGATAATCGAATTTAGCCTCGAGTACATGCAGATTCTTGAGGACGAGTGGCATTGGTGGATACGCACAGAAAGCTCTCACAGTCACGGAATTTTACGCAGGCCAAGGATTAGCGTACTTGGAGGCAGCATCACCTGAGTATTACAAGGTTGCTGCTGATTTAACCAAGCAGTACACTAAATTGGCTGGTGATTTCTACCTAGTTGGAAGAAATTCATTCATTAAAATCTACAATAATACTGCTAATTATGTTGACGAGAAGAGACCAGTTGTTTTGGCAAGCGTGAGTATAAAAATCTAATTAATTCGAGTTACATTTTTATGTTGGAGAAAGAATTTACATGGAAAACTTTTGTTACTTCAAAAATATCTTTCCAAAATCACTCATTGGTGAAATAATGAATTTTATCAGGAATAAATTCATTTATTATCGTAATTTTATTCTCCAGATTGAGGAGTACTTCCCAGGGTGGATAGAGACATTCCAGATATTTGTCACTAAACAAGTGATAATGATAAAGAAATATGCAGCTCTGGCAGCTAACTGTGTCATTGAACAATCAACAATGTTTATTCAATGGCTACAAACTAGTGTTTTTGTGTAAGTAACTCAATAATTTCATTATTCCTTCCCAAATATTTATTAATTCTTTAATTACCTCAAAAATAAATTATAAGAGTAAAAAAAAAATGTCATTTGACTCCTTTTGTCGTTAATTTATTCAGAATTTTGTACTAATAATCAATTTTTAATTTTTAAAATTCAGGGATAACTGGAGTCCAGAGAATATCAGGGGCTACGCTCAAAAAGCAGTTTATTCAACTCAAGCATACGCCTGTCAAACCTACGATTGGGTATACGAGAAAGTTCAAACTCTCTCAAAGGTCCAGTGAGCAGACAAATGAACGAATAAGCCATAATAAAAAAAACAACTGTACGAGAGCCACAGACCAGAAAAAGTTTAAAAAAAACATCATGATATTAACAATTTGAAAAGGAACGATACCGTAGAAAAAAAAATCATCTCATGTTTCTGCATTTATTTGAATTCAGAGAAAAAAAAAAACAACTGTTAGTTGTTCAGTTGATTATAAATATAGCTCTGAGATATCGCGACAGCCATTTTACCTGTGATATTTCGAAGAAAAAGAAAAAAATGATGAGAAAAATGTATAAGTGTCTCGTGAAATATCTCGTACTATTTAATTGGTGTCCCCTGAACTAAACTAATGACAAAAAAAAACCATAATTAAATAAAATATCGACATATTATTATTTTCTTTATTATATTGAGTCACTCTTTGGTATTCAATTTCTAGAAAATTAAGTGAGATTGAGTGAATGAAAGAGCGATTACTCCAAAGCCTGAACTATCACCCTATTCCCAAAAACAACAATTATTTTTTTGTATATTTTCAATTAAATGTGTATCTTGTTTGTTTTTTGAGAATGATAATATTGTTCGAGTACCTATAAACATGATTAAATAAATGACATTTTTTCATAATATTCTTTGTAATGAGGAGAAAAAAAGATTATTGAGCAATAGAATTTACTGAGTATTAAAAAAGCAATGAGGTGCTAATGAATATGATAAGAATAATATTGATATTAAATACAGATCATTACAATAATGGCAATGATTATACAGGGATCATCACAATTGTTAACAAGAATATATTAATTTTTTTTCTTCTCAATTATCCTTTCTTCATTGAGGCGTTGATTCTTGCAAATTACCTTTTTTTTTTTATCAGTGTAAAATTAGTATTTTCTAGGCAACTTGATTTTTCTCTTCTCTCTTGGGAATAATAAAGAACATCAATTCCTCAGCATCTCAAGTTTTTAGGTTCCTCATTTTTCAGGGAATAATTGAATAAGAAAAAGTAGATGGATTGTTACAATTCGTAGGGGAAGAAGACCTTCATGGAATTTTTGTATATTTGATTGCAGAGATATTCTTCCTCTTCGTCTCTCAAACGTGCCAACACTTCAAGTATTTGCCTGGAAAGTAAATTATAAAGGAATTTATCAGTTAAATTTGAGCATATCATCAATGACTTTCATTTATTCTCAAAAATAAAATTACTCACACTATTGTAGAAGGTTCATTCCTTCCTTTCACCATTTTATCAGGCTGCCATTTTTCCTTTTTCACCGATGGAAACTGGGTAATTACGTCTTTGGCTGATGCATGAGTAGGTCGAATTTCACACCATGGACAATCGGTTTCGATCATCAATTTGTCTGATGGAATTGTTGTTATTGAAAATAAATTATCCTCTGTCTTGAGCGAGCTGAAAAAAAATGATTTAAACAGATGTTGATTCTTCGCAAAATATTAAAAATCAGGCATAAAAATATGACAAACCATCCATTAATTCCAATATATAGTCCTAATTGCAAAATACTATTAGCTTCCTCTGGATTTCCATCGAAAGAGTGTACAACCCCTTCCGTAAGTTCTCCCTTGTGTTTCCTGAGAATATTAACAAAATCCTCAGATGCATTTCTGCAGTGTAAGAACATGGGTAGTTCCAGTGTCGAGCACAGTGTCAGTTGCATTTCAAAGTATTTTTTCTGCGTATCCTTGGGACAGAAATTTAAACGATCGTAGTCGAGACCCATTTCACCAATTGCTACGATTTTATCACGATTATCTGATGCTAAAGCTGTCATTGACTTTAAGTATTCCTCGGGGTCCCCAAATTCTTCGAAGGCATTGCAGCGAGTCGGATGGACACCAATCGTTGTAAATAATCTTGCTGTATTGTTCAGAAATACCAAAAACATAATTCATTGAAATAAATTTAAGGAATCACGTTTTTCTAATTAAATAAATTATTTATTTTTCATTAAAAAAATTGAGTAAAAAAAAATTTTTTTAATTATTATATTATTGATAAATTTCATTATAAATACTCACAATCTGTTCTAGCAAGTTCAAGAGCCTTTCTGCTCTCCTCGAGGCTTCCAGCAGTAATGATAATCCTGGATAAATTATTCTCCCAGCTTCTCTCTAATACCATATCCAAGTCAGGCTGATGCTTCTGAGATCCATGGTAAATTCCCTGGTACATGGGATCTAGCAGATTTGCTCCAATATCTGAAGGAACAGAATCCTCATGAAGGAAATTTGAGAAAAAAATGCCATCATAACACAGAAGATGAGTTTTGACAGAACAGTACAAACATAACCTCAAAAACTTTTCATTTTAATGCCTCATCTTGTCATCCGAGTATTATTAATATTTTATGGGTGTACATTACCTATGAATTTTCGTAAATTTGTCATTCTCGAATTAATCATTCGAGCTTAACCCGCTCCACCGGTATTATCTTGACAACAGTCCTGTTATAGTGCGTTAGCAGGTGTCTTGTGTTGAACCGGCGGCTTCTTCTCATACAAAGGGGATTATGTGATGTGGGTGGGGGGGGGGATCTCTCTTAGTATTTGCGGCAAATAAAATGTCTCAAATTACTCCCACTCTCAATTTCCAAAATAAGGCTGAAAATACGAATGAAAAAATTTTTTTTAATAAAATCCAAAAATCAAAAGTAAAAAGAAAATAATAATGGATTTTTAATCATGAAAAAGATTAACAAAATGATGAAAAATGGTTTTTAAGACATTTTTAAAGGTAAAAAAAATTATAATACATTTTTTAGTATAAACTTATCATTTATTAGAAATTATTGAATCGAAATGACAGTCTAAAAGACCAGAATCAACTGTTATCTGAAGCCATACAATGCACAAAACATATTTTCAGATTATTTTGCAAATATCTTGAGGACCAGGATGAATTTCCAGTTATCAAGAAACATCAAGTTCCTTCAATATTAGCAAAATAATGTACAAAATTTTCAATTATTTTTTTTCACAGCAAATACCAGTGATACTGCTTAATCCTCCCACCCTTAAAATCTCTTTTGAATTTCCCTTAAATCTCTCAATGCAGTGACTTGACAACCCCATTAATTTTCTCAACACATTCTTCCTTCTTCCTGGTGATGACACCCTCAGCATCGACAAACTGTTGTCGACTAATTTTTCCAGGAACAAGTTTATCCACATAGAGTGCCTGCTGCTGATTATAAAGTTCCTTCAGTTGTTTATCGTACTTCTGAAGTTCCTGAATTTTATCATAAACATCAGCAGAATCACCCTTGAGCTTCTGTGCCAACTCATTGATAGTATTAGTGGCATTTTTGTACTCTTGATTAATGGACTTCATGGCTGATAGAAAAGCCCCAGAGTCTTTATTAGCCTTCAGATAAACGAGCTGCTCATCAAGTTCATTATAAGAAGTAACCCTCTTATCCTGTGCTGCAAGAATTTTCTCACACTGTCCAGCAATTCTCAACTTGCTCTCTGAAGCTTCATCCTTATCAATGGAAAAATCCAATCTCACGTAAATAATGACCAGTAAGAACAATAAATAAAGAGCCACAGAAACTAGCAGAGGTTCCTGTAGCATCAGAAGTCTTAGAAAGTTGTACTTGAGTTTAAAATCCTGAATGTGATTCTCCACGAGATTTTTCTTGGTCACAGAAATCACAGGACGTCCAGTTGTATCCAAATAAGAATAATGAAGTGAATCAGGTAGTCTCGTAGCTTCATAAGGCATCACCAACTCCATATTTTTGGATCCCTCTGGCAAAATAATCTTCAAGACTAGTTCATCCACCACCATATCATCATAAACATGATCAAGTACTCTCATCTTCAGTACATACTCATCACCATTTTGGAATAGATACTCATAACTTGGTACATTATATCCAATAGTGTAATGAGTCTTCCATCCACCAAACAATGGAAATCTAGGTCTCAAATTAACATCGACAGAGTCTTTTTTCACTCTAGTGTGAGAGGTAGAAATATTACCAATGTCATCTCTGTAGTAAATATCAGATGCAGCTGCTGGGAGGATTGTATCGAAGCTCTGGACGCTGGCCTGGCCTGATTTAGATTCCCTGGAGTACTCGTACCTGGAGAATGATCCTTTGAGGAGTGCACCAGTGTGAAGTAAATCAATTGTCTCCTCAACAGCTATATTACCCCAGTGAGAAAGCTCCAGGACTCTTTCTAGTCTCGTGACAGTCAAGAATTTATTGTTATTCTCAAAATGCACAGTGATGTCTTCTTGTGTATAGGGTTCACGTTTCTCGAGAGGTCCATAGACAATAGTGGTATCACTTACTGAGACTGGTTTTATTCTGGTGAAGCTCTCGAGATTTCTCGATGGTAAAACAATATTTGTTGTTTGTTTTTGAACGATGTAGGGTGACCAAATGTTGACATTACCAGTGTATCTCACCAATTGCTTCTCTTTTTGGGTGATTTGCTTGGGGTAAGGATCCAGTTCGTGGGTTGAGACAGTCTCCACTTCCACTGGGGTTGTACGACCTGGTTGAAGGGGATCTTTTAGCTCAATCTTGAAGAGATTTTGACCCTCGTGTCCACCAAGTTTTACCTCCGATAGCTTCAAGTCTGTTCTACTCGCGTCCCGAGTGTGTGCAGCGATGTAACTCAATGCTGGACGTTTATTTGACTCGATTCCATAATAAAAATGTTTTACTGGTGATTTACCAGTGTTTTCCACTACGAGTTTTGTCGTTATCTTGGTTAGATGGGATTGAAGATCTATGGTTCTGTCCACATTCTTGAGGACGATGTCTGCGTTGAGTTCCTCCTGGGCGAGGATTATCGAGAATGATAGAAGCAGGGAAAGTGCCAGGGATATTACTGAGCCCTTGGTTAGACCCATTTTTGTGATTTTTCACACACTTTTGTGATTTTTTGATCACTTATTTTGCACTTGTTAGTGGATACCTGCCGGCGAATTGATTTAGTGGTTGGGATCAGGCCAAACATGAACGTGGCGGCAGCCGGAGACGTGGCCGCTGCTTATCCGATGGGATTTTTGTGAGGGATTGACGCTGATTGGAGCATTTCTTGTATTTACAGGTTTTCATTGGTCTATTCTGGTCATTTGGGGGAATCTCTAGGGTAACTAGGATCACCAATAGAATCCCTAGAAAATTCGCCATTTTTACTAGAATGAGAAATTGAAATTCAAATCTGGAAAAAAATTTCTCACGGGGTTTTTTACCCCCGACGGCACCGCCACAGGGGTATATGCGTTTGACTGAAAGCAGGTCCATGTTTTTATGTGGGGGGTCAACTAGACGCATCTTCATATCGGCTGTCACTGAACGTGGTAGGTGATATTACCGACGGGTTCGCTTCATTAAAATTTACGCGCGCAAAATTTAGAATTCAAATATTTGCAGTCGGAGACATTGGTGGATAATGGAATGAATAATCGAGTTCACAATTGAAAAACAAGGGAATGAAAATTCCAAATGTGACAACTGAATATTAAAGATTGAACTTCCCCCTTGAAACAAACTAGTATATAATAAGGAATAAATATTGATGAAAATTTCAAATCAAAGACTGCCTTAAAATTGATATTCATCTTAAGATTCAAACTACTACAGGGTACTTGATAAACCTATAAAAAGACAGAAATAAAATGATTAAATGACAAAAAAATTAAAAATTAAAAACCCCCGACGTTGGAATTGTAAAAAGAACAATAATTGAATATTGAATATTGGAAAAGGGAAAAATGAAAAATCTTGAAATAGAAAGAATGAAAAGCAGACAGCAGTCGGGGGGCACATAAAGTCATGAAAACCGTGGTGTCCCCCCGACTGCTGTCTGCTTTTCATTCTTTCTATTTCAAGATTTTTTATTTTTCCCTTTTCCAATATTCAATATTCAATTATTGTTCTTTTGACAATTCCAACGTCGGGGGTTTTTAATTTTCAATTTTTTTGTCATTTAATCATTTTATTCAAGTTCAATGTTAATGTATAATTATTTCAGTTCAATTATCATCTTCCGGTGTCATGTCAAATTGTTATTAAACAATAATTACATTGTATCATGAATTTATCATAGTGATCTAGAATTATTTTTCCTCATCATTGCGTAATGAAAAAAATTCTATATAAATGGAGCATTGAAGAATTGAAGACTGGTGTCACTCGTCCTTTTGATTAATTATTTGGTGAAAAAAATGTATCAATATCATCATGATGACGATACAGGGGCTGTTCATAGTGGCCATGCTCGGGATTGTCTACGGAGACGTGAGAGTTATCATTTTATTGGATAATTTATTTTAAAAAATTAAATGAAATTTTTTTCTTTTTTCATAGCCACTGACTAAAATCATTATGGAAAAAATTGATATTAAAATGGAGGACAATCCATTCTTAGATACTTGGACAGTGACTATTCATCCTGGAGGTGACAAAGTGTCTGCCAAAGTACCGGCTAAAAAAGATCTTCCTACTAACATGATGGTAAAGTATTTCATTCCCTCAAAATAAATTGATTCTAGGACGAGGGGCTGGGAACTCTTTGCATTCATGTGTCACTAGCTACTGAAATCAATTTGCAGTCACGCATGAAATCAATGAAATTGGTGATATCACTGAAATCACTGGAATCTCATGATTTCAAACCATGAAGTCATTTCTTGAAGTCACAATGAATTCATTCGCAGTCAATGAAATCGAAGAAATCACAATATGCATGTGACGACTCTCAAATCTTGCTTTACCTCCACAAAGCAAAATTATCATATAGGAGACTGGTGTCTATTCAAAGAAAATGATTACGAGACATGTTTATTAGGATTAACACTGAACTTTGCGAACGCAAGAGGAAAAACTTTGAATTCAACTCTTTTCTATTTTTTTCCGCGAGTTCTGAGTAGCCGGGCAGCTATTTTGAAGATATTAAAGGAAAAAGAATCGAAAAGACGAAATTTTCGATTGGCCGGTTTCGGGGGTCAGCCATCATTCTCCAGTCAAAATTGCCAATTTTGACATTTTCTCTAATTCAACACTTTTCCAATTTTTCTCGCGAGTTCTGAGTAGCCGGGCAGCTATAATTGGGATATCAAACGCGAAAGAATCGAAAAGGGAAAATTTCTGATGGGCCGGTGTCAGGGGTGAGCCATTCTCCAGTCAAAATGGCCAATTTTGACATTTTCTCTAATTCAACTCTTTTCTATTTTTTTCCGCGAGTTCTGAGTAGCCGGGCAGCTATTTTGAATAATTGTTGTGCGCTACAGCGCTTACTGGAAGCTCGTCGCGCGCGTTAGTGCGCATGATGCCCTAGTAAAATCAATAATTCTGATAAATAATTCTTCAGTTTCAATTATTATTTCAGTTTGGTGAAATTTTAGTGATTTCAATGATGCAGAAGTCATTGATTTCAGTTTGATGAAGTCAATGATTATGAAATCATGGTGAGTCATGAAATCACTAATAATCAAGGTTGCAATCACTGAAATCATAAATTCAATGAAGTCATTGAAATCACTAGTGAAATTGACTGCATTCAGCAGTCATGTGATATCGATCTTGGAGTTCCCAGCCCCTCGTTCTAGGATAAAACATTTTATTCAAAGTTGAATTATCTTAATAATAAAGGGGTTTAGGATAAAATGTCATAAGACTTTTTTTGTAGGAAATTTTGTCGGCGAAAAAAAGGTCCTTTGACATTTTCTTTAAAATCACTCATTAGCGAGATGATCTTATATTTAAAAAATTGAAAATATGCTGCAATGTAATTATTTAAAATTCGATATTTGTTAATTATCTATTCATTTTACAGCAAAATGTAAAGAAACATTTTTTGTTGTAAGTGAAATTTTCTACAAAAAAGGTTTTTTGACATTTTCTCCTAAAATCACTCGTTTCTCAGTTATTCGAACATTTTCATTGACATATTACAGATAAAATTCGAAATATCACTGGATGGAACGGAATTGCCGGAGTTGGAGATGACATTGTGTGAGGGATTGGAAGATCCACTTATTGTTAAAGACATGATTGCTCATGGGTATCCAAAGGGAGTTTTTCCTACAGAGTGTCCAATGACAGCGGTAAGGTTTCCCAAATAAATCGATTTGGGAGAATTATTAAAAATTATTAATGTTCTTTAGAGCCCACTTTCGGAGATAAGGGAGTGGAAATTGCCCTCTGACAAAGTACCCCCAGGCATTCCTAATTGTTTCATCGATGCTGTTATGACTATATATGAAGAGGGCAAACCACCAATTCTCACTGCAACAGCAAAAGCAAAATTGACGCACCAAATTCCTGTATTTGGACGTTAGATTCTATAATTCTAACGAATGAAAAAAAAATAGTATGATTTTAGAAATTATTAATAATCAAATAAACTCGCAAGATTGTATTTCTTTAATTATTAAAACAAAATCCTCTGCCGGAAGACGAGATTATAGGATTTTCCGAAATCCCAGAATTCAGAAAAACCGCCTCAGCGATCAGCTATTTCCGAAAGATTATCTGAAAGATGAAAAAATTTTCGGATCGGTAATATCGAATTATCTAAGATGATGTCTACGCCATCTAGACATAATACGACAGGACTAATACATTTTTTTTGACGTTTGATTGATTCAGTGATTTTCTTGCAAATTTTGCCGAGTATTTCATCAAAATTTTACCAAGTGCTTCAAGAAAATTACAATTCCCTTCAATTGTTAATTGTGATTAAAAAGTCAAAAACAACAATGACTCCTCCAATGGAACGAATTCAAACGCTAGAGGCAATTGAGAAAGATATTATCGTGTGTTTACAAAGCGCAGGTAGGTTATGATTCCCCAGAGAAATTCAATCAAACGTAAATAAAAAATTCTTGAATGAAAAAAAAGGCAAATCCTGTGGGGGAATGGCAGGAGAAAAACGAGTTTTCAAATTATTCAGCGAATAAATCTCCCAGTTTCGAACATATTTGCAAAATAAAATTGATAGTCAAATGGAGAGTAACAAGTAGATTTTTTACACATGTTCAAATACCGAATTATTTCGGTATTGAGTGATTTCAGGAGAAAATATCAAGAGACATTTTCCGTTGGAAATTTCCTTATCTACAAAAAAGGTCTCTTGACATTTTCTCCTCAAACAACTCATTCTCGAGATATCTGCACTTATCTCCATCAATTACTCCTCCCAAATTTCTAAAAACGCTCAAAAATACACTACAACAATTGTAATGCAGGACAAGCGTTCATGGAGCTCAGTAAAGAGAAATCAAGTTTGAAACAAGCGGAAGGACAAACTAATCAGTTTATCAAGACCCTGGGCCACGTAGAATCCAAATTGAGTGAACAAATAAACTACCTAACTCAAGTTTCCACAGGTGAAAAGAAAAAAAAACTCAAAAGACTCATTTAATCAACTACTAAATTATTTTATTATCTTCATTCTGTACCACTTATTATAATAATGATAAACAATCTATTGTTAATACCAGGACAACCACACGAGGGATCTGGTTACGCTAGTCAAAAAGTATTACAAATGGCATGGCACAGATTGGAGCATGCACGTAGTAGGGTCAATGAATTGGAACGTATTAAAAATAAACATCTCCATGGAAGATCAAACGCAAGAGCAACTCAGCCACAACCACCACCATCAACAACCCCAATACAGACAACTTCAACAGCTCAATAAACCCTCTGATGTCGTCAATTGACAATTAAATCAATTAATTTTGTAAAAATTATCATTAATCAATTCTTATAAAAAAAAAAAATTGTATCAATTTCCTTGAATCGTCTCTAGAAAAACTGTTGGAAGACTCTTGAGATCATTTTGTTCCATTTCCGGCCAATTTAGAGTCAGTTTCAAGTAGATAATCTCTCAATTGCACAAGTAGTTAAGACACAATATTATTTTCAATTGTTCCTTTCGTCTAAGGCACCAAATTCTCAATTCCTGGGACTCTTCTTCTGATTGCTGCTGCAAGTAAAATTCTCAATTGCTTCTCCTCATCCAATTGCCTTGTGAGCTGCATCATCTGCGTTTGTAGATCTCCCACTTGACTCTTTAGGGTCTCAAAGGCCTCCGGAAGACTCCTGAATCCATCAACATCAAAAAAATAAAACGTTAAATCCTCAATTATTAGTGTCTCGACTACAGAATTAGCTCATCACACAAATCAATTATTTACATAAAAAAGCTAAATAAAAAAGAAAGAAAAAAACAAAAACACGATTAACGTACCTTTCGTCAAATGACTCCAAATGCCTATTATTCGTTAAGGATAGACTAGGCCTATTAGGCGATTCATCCAAAAATTCTGAAAATTCATATACTCACGATTAATCAAAGATGCCTCCAACAATTTCATGTTTTTCCCCACAGCTAATTCTGAAGTCAGAGCCGAAATAAAGACATGCCATGCACACAAGCAAAAAAAAAAAAATCAAAGTCAACATTTAATTTTTAATATAATTAATTACTTAATTTACCAGGTTGCATTGTGAATCTATTGACAATCATGCAGTATCCCTCAATAACCTTTAGAATAATAGCATCGTCCTCAAATGTCCTTTCATCTGCAATCAAAAATCATTTATCATAAGAAAAAAAAATATTTCGTTTTATTAAATAGATAATTTGATCTTCATATTTACTTGTATTTCGTGGTGAACGACTAGCATCAGTTGTGTCAGTCTTGCTTTGAATCTTGGTTGAATAAATTGGTGGTGCTGGTCGAAGGGATGCCAGACTCCACCGAAATTTAATCTCTGGTGAGGAACAATTCTCCTGGTGGTGATGCTGATGTTTTCCGTTCGACTGATTGTTCCCCTGGTGATTAAAAAATTCAAATTAAGGCTCTTCGAAATCAATCGATATATTCGTCAATCAAAATTTATTAACTTTTAGGTGAAAAAAAAATCAGGTTTGAGGAAATTTGATCAAGGATATAAAAATTTCATTCGTGCATAATTGAAAGATCAAACAAGATGAAAAACTAAATCTCCTGATGAATAAAAAGATAAATAACTCAATTAAATCTAACAAATTTCCCTCCTAAATCATTCTGCGTTCCGTGAGTATTTTTGTTAGTCCTCAAATAACAAAAAATGAACACAGCAAAAAGCATAACTTCTCACAACATGGCTGTGGGCTAAAAGCATGGAATAACAATCTGGTACTATCAATCTCTATTAGTAATGCGATATCAGTTATGAAATCATGAATAAATCGCATTCAATCGATGATGAGTGATTGTTAAAAAAAATATGAATTTTTTTTAATGCTGTAAACTAGAAAACTAGGACAGCCATGCCATGGAAGCTTGCCTTGTTCAGTGCTCTCATCAATGGGTATAGTTTTCTTGAGCCACCAGTGAGCATAGAGTCCAGAAGTATAAACTGGTGCAGTCTGAGTTTCACTGACATAAATGACTTTTGGACGACGATGAATTTTTCCAAGTTTTTTAGATATATTTTGATGATCAAAGGGAATTGGTGCTGTGAAACGTTTCTCATGTATTTTATCAGTAGATTTTCCTTTCGAAGGATTCCCCTCGAAGTAATCTGCATCTTTATCTCCATCAACCCTAAGAATTTTGATATCATCGTCACCAAGATATCTGACATTTTCCTCCTCATTCCCTTCAATATCCTCATCAATAGCATCCCTAATTGGTGTATAAACAGTAAAACTATTATTAGCACTCTCACTAGACTGTCTACTCTGTCCACTCTCCCTAGGAGTTGAGCCAAATGGTGATGTACATATACACTGATGTTCAAATTTATTCTCATCATTTTCACTCTCACTGTGTGACATTTGTGCACGTTCAGCACATTTGCTTCTTCTAGTTGGATAATATCTGTAATTCAACTCTGATGATGTTATGTGACAGCTGTCAGCCATACCAGAGTCTGAGGAATGTACACTGGTGACTGGTAACAAAAGTGTTGCTGATGCTCCATTATCCACAGTTTCATTAATAGCTGTCAACTGAGAGGGAAAGTGACCTATGTGAATGAAATCTGAGCTTGATGTTGAGATGTTTGAGGGGATTCTAGGCCCCAGGGACTTCCAATTCTTTGTTAATGAGTTTGGCTCATCATCACTCTCATCGTCAGATGTTTCATCAGATGGAGAGAGAAGATTTGTAGCTAAAACAACATTTCTGGAGAGTAAATGATCAAGATTTGTCGTGTGTGGAATTGAGGAGAATTCATCAGGTAAACTTTGACAATTGCTGAAGTTTGTGGACTTTGTAACACATGAATTCAAATTCCCAAGGGACGATGTTCCTGGTAAGTGCGTGGAATTTCCAACAACTTCGTTTCTAGATGCATATCTAACGTCAAGCATCAGTGAGGACTTTAGTTTTACTCTCTGCTTGATATCAGGCACTTGGAGCTTATTACTATCATCATCCTCAGAGTTATCACTATTTCTTGGATATATCATGTATGTAACCGTGCATTTACGCATTTTAACGTGTGTTAAGTCTGGCTTGTAGACGTATTGTGTGTAGAGTAGCTTCTTGACGAGTTCGGGGTAGATGATTTTTTTTCGTACTAGTTTAGCGTAAAATCTTGATAACCGAGAATATGGATGGGATCGACAACTCACGTGTGACAAAGTTGGGGAGCGTAGGAGACTCGAGGGGGAGTGGTCCTGGCTGAGGAGATCTATCCACTGTTGACGCTCTTCTCGATTGTTGCAGAGTACCATTATGGTTTCTATGAAGGGACCTGATATCTCGAAGGCTATTTTCGAGTCCTCTGGGTCCTCAATTGAGATTATGTCGATGCCTGTCAGCGGGAGTTTTCCCTGGGGATCGAATTGAATTTGATTTCTTGTTAAAATTGTTTTGTAATTCTTCCATTCTATTTTTTATTAATTTTATTATAAAACAATGTAAAAAAAGGGGAAAAAAAGGGAAAACTGTACCTCATAGATGAATGAGCTCATGCGAGAGCTCGTACTGAGAACTAAAAGTGTCATAGGAAACAGAACAAAATATCTGTCACGTCTATCAGTACCAACAGCAATTGTAACAGGTCCTACATGAAGAATTTCACCAAGGGATGTCAAATCCTCACCTTCCCACCCCTTTATGCCACTGGTGAGGACTTGAAGGGCTAATTCTTTTTGTTTTCTCGTGTAGTTGCATTTTTCCTATTGAAAGATGAAAATATAAATAAGAAAATTCAAAGACGATGGAAAATAAATAATCACAACTTACAGCAATTTCTCGATAAACACAGACACTCCTCTGCGTGTCCCCTCGATCAAAATGATTTTTTTCTGTATGTCTCTCCAATTCCTGGAGCATAGCAGCATATTTCTCCAGCCTCCTAAACGGCTTACTGAGCCCAGTTGTCAGCACAAGAATACCTGGTGTGACAGCACCACTGCGCTCCATAAAATCATTCAATTCATCTCTGTATTGATCCATGATGCAGACTGCCTGAGGATGGCCATTGCAATACTGGAGATGTACTGATTGCAATCTTGGTGCCAGAGTGAGAAATAAATTGCCAACTCTGGCATCAGGTCCCTGTACAACTGTTGCTTCAAGGTTTGCTAGTAAACGTTGATGAATTTCCACCACATCGTGAATGTTCCCTATCAGTTGTTTGTACTCTTCTTTCTTCAATCTGAGTGAAAATTATGTAAATTATAGTTTTGAGGGATTTCAATTAAATTGCAAGGGCTTACTCACATATTAGTTAATTCCAAGGGCTGAAGAAAATTATTGACGATTCCCTGGATTTCTGCAACATTAGCTCTCTCAGAATCCACAAAATCTTTCAGTACAATGTCCCTATTCACTCGTGAATGAATAACTGGGAGATCTTGATTAGATTTTTCCGGTGATGACTTCACGGAGGAATGTCCAGACTCTGAGAACGTTTTTTCATGAATAATAAGTAATTTGAGGGGATAATAATGAAAGAATGTGATCCAGATAAATCAAATTGATTTTTCTAGGACAAGAAAGTGATTATTCTACCTCTGTATTATGATATTTATCACTTCAGAATTGATATTTTGCCTGTCATAATTTTCTAAACGATGAATTTTGATTGAGATAAAATATATGCATGGAATTACCAGGTGCTCGATACTCCTTGACATAGTTGGAAGGGAACCAAGCTGTCTTGTCATTCAATGTACCTTCCCACCATCCCCCATCATCGGTTTGCGTTATTGTTATAATATCGCCCTTTCTGAAGCACAACTGTATACACATCCATCAATATTTTAAAAAATTCATTAAAAAAATCCATATACCTCAATTAAAAATAGTATACCTCGTCATTATTACTTCCTTTGAATGTAAATAGAGCTGTCACTAATTTTGGAGCATCAGGCTTTGACATTGCGCCGGTAACACTAGACTCCGAGGAGAAATGTAAAAAAAAAATTGAAAATTTTTCACTCAAGGATCTCAATCTTCAACTCTAATTTATAAATAACACACCTCCTTCCGGAGATGAAAAATAATTCACTATAATCATACGACAATTGGTCAATCTCGATAGAAAAAAATGTGACAATTCCTTTGGCACTAAACAAAATCCACTTATCTTGGATTTCCCAAGAAACTTGGCACTTTTACATTTTCCAAAGAATTTGGTATGAATAATTTAGTGAGAAATTTCGAAAATTTTTACACATAAATTATTATGTATGGACTTGAAAGGTTTCGGGTGGCTGCGCGAAGAGGTTACGAAGATCATGAGCCAACCAACCCCCGCCACCGTATAGTTGGCAAAGAATTCGACTATTTAAAAAAAAAAAACGAATCGAATATTTAGGAAATGATTTAGTGAAATTTGGAAAATAATTTTCAAAACTTGGAAAATGATAGTTAATTAGTAATAATAAAAAAACAATTGAACCGTATAGTTGACAAAGAAGCAACCAAAAATAATTTTTTTTATTCCTATTTATTTAAAATAATTGGGTGAATGTAATAAAGTCATTGCCTTTATTTGGAAAAGTATTCTTCTACTGATAGTCAATAAAAGAATTAAAAATAACACCGAACTGTCAATTTTCATCGCCCATTGGAAACTCCCCATTAATCCAAGAATGAATAACCTAATAACCTCTTTCGGAAATCGGCATTATTGCTATTTGTTTATGTGATTATTGAGTGCTCAATAATGTTAACAAGGACGATAATGAATTCGTGAGGAATAATTTCATCTTTTTATCAATTAAAATTGATGAAATTTTGTGATCTTATGTGAGAATAATGGATAACGTGGAGTTGTTATTTTTTGATACGTTTTCACATGATATTTCTGAGGTAAATTATCATTTAAAAGGTTTGAAAATAATAGAAATATATGAAAAAAATGATAAATTAATTAATCAAAACTTTTTAATTATTTTCTAGGAATTGAATTTAGATCTGGTGCAATTTCCAAAGCCAGTTTACATCAGTGAGGTTAGAATAATTCCCCTGGGTGCCAGAGTACAGGCAGACTTTCCAGGAGGTGTTAGACTAGGGTAATTACACAATTTTTCTCATCTTCCCTCAAAAATCTAAAAATTATATTTTAATCACTCTTGTAAATTTTCCAGAGCAACAAATCCCTCGCAATTCGAGATAGAATTTTTCGTAAATGACCTCAGCAAGCCTGGAGCATCTACCTTCGAGTCCCTGGGAGGTCTAGAATACAAACAAAACGTCAATATTCAATTAGAATGTGAAAGAAAACAAATCCCAACTGATGGGCTAGTATTGCGGGGCTGGTACACCACAATAACCCTAGCAGTATACGGATCCCTCACTAAATCCATAACAAATCCCCCAGAAATTCCTTCCCCAGCTCCAACGACACCAGTCCCAGTCCCAGTTGCAGTACCAGTGGAGCCACAGCCTGCGACATCCCTCGAGACCCCAGAAACCGTTCAACCAGACTGGTACTACGAGAATAATCAGGCTCAGCCTCAACTAACACCTCAGCCAGAGCCCTCACCAAGTAGCGAACCTCTTCCCCAACCAATCCAAACGATAGAAACCGTCCAGAAACCCATAGAACCTCCAGAGCCTCAAAAATGGACAGAAGACTCTCCAAAATCCCTTTCCAAGACCCCGAAGAAGCCCGTATCCCCTCCACCAGACTCCCTGGTGTCCCTAAGTCCAGAGTCCATATCAGCAGAAGAAGAAGAGACAGAAAGAGGGCCTGAAGAGCCAGCGGAAGCAGTGGAACCCTTCGAGCCGATTCTATCTGACGAAGAACTTATGAATGATGACATCCCAGGACCCAGCATAGAGTACCAATCAGACATAATACCTGAAGAGCTCCACGTTATAGAGCCTCCAGACCTACTTGATCTTCTCCCACTGCCTCCAACATCAATCGATGCTCATCAACGTCAATCAGAAGATCCAGAAAAAATTCGTGAAATCCTCGTCACTCTCTCTAAATCAGTCATTCACCTGAATAATGCTCCAGGCCACGAGAAAGAGAGTTTCGTTCATAATTGTGAATTATTATGTATTTATCTGGGATCTCTGTGGCAAGCAGAAGCCGAGGATGTTAAAAATTTAACAGAAATCGTTAATGCAGGATTAGACATGGAATTGGCAAGAGCACAGCCTCAACCAGCTTACAAAGTTCGTCATGTCAAGGTGGGAGTGAGACTAGCAGAGGCTACTTGTGCTCTTCAGGAGGGTCCTGAGGTACTCCTGGAGGTGGATGCTCCCATAAAACTCTTGAATCTCTGTATGAGAGAGAATGTCGCCCTTCCGGTGAAACTTGCAGCTATCAGAGCACTCGATGCAGCTCTAATAAGCCCTAAAATCGTGGATAATTTCTTAAACTCGGAGAATAATCTCTATAAAATGACGCTGATGATGCTGGATGAGGCTAAATTAGCTAGATTAAAATACGCATTGACTTCTCTACTTCGGAAAATCCATGCTTATGAATTACTCTCTGAAGTTAAAAAGACTGGTTTGAAGAGACTTGATATTATGGAGTTGACTCAAGCTTATACATGTGCTCCAACATTAATGGCACAGCCTAAGAGACAATTACCAGTAAGTATGCAGATGGAGTTTGAGCGAGAGGTGAACAGAAACCCCCAGAAGCATTTAATCTCCTATTTCAGTCATCATAGATTGATGAAATACGTGTTATTGGCTCTGGTGTCTCCGGATTCGTCTACAAAGCTGATAAAAGCTGTCAGGAAGTTCCTAATCCACTTGACAGAGACTGGAGAGGGTCTTATGTACCTTCTGGAGGACCCTGAGGTCACTAAATCAATCCTAAAAGCTCTTAGATACAATCATCCAGGTATGGGATCAGAAATCGCCTGGTGTCTTCAGGTAGCTCAGTGTCTAGCCCATTTGAAGCACCAGAAAACCTCGAAAGAGAGTAATCAAGTTGACTGGACCATAATAAAGAAGCTTCACTCTTTCCTAACGTACCCAGAGGGTCTACAGGCGATAATTTCAGTGATATCCATGGGCTCATTCATCGACATCTTGATACCTCTTCTGTCAGACAGAGATTCCTCTGAATTCTCTGCCGAAATCATTGCTGTAACCATCAAGTACTCCACCAAAGTGGAAATCCTACAGACTCGAGCATCGATCCTTCTGGAAGCATCAAGAACACAATCGATTCTTCGTGATATCACTTCTTACCTGAGCACAGCAGCTCCTGCCACCAATTGGAGCTATAATAATGTCTCCTGTCTGGTGGCAACCATCAGAAAATACACTGACAAGTCCTCAGCACTTCCTGGAGAACTAATAACGGCCTGCAGAATTTTATATCATCTGACGTTTCCATCAAACAGTGATATTGACTCAATGGAAGCTTACATTGAGTTAAAACACAGAAATGTGTTGACTCAGCTTTACTCTGCTGATGGATTAACATCTCTCGTTGGAGTTTTGTCCAATTTAACTAATTATTATGAGCAACCGTTCCTCCATCGAGCAACTCTAATGGGTCGAAGAGGTCTGGCTTTACTGGGTCTACTGATCCCTTGTGTTAAGCTCATTCGAGCTCTTCTAGAGAGATTAGTCGAATGTATGGCTACAGACTTTAAGGATTTAACTCCAGTGACACCTCTCCTCGGTGTTTACTCTCTAGCAGACGCCATACCAGAATTTCCACATTTTGTGAAACTTTTGCAGGACGAAATTGCTGAAACTCTGTTGTTGTTCACAAGAGCAGTGGATTCTGATGGTGCTGGAAACGTTGCAAAGTCTCTCTGGACTCAAATGCTGGGAGAAGTCTTGAAGATGATCTCGACGAGGGCTTGTAATTTTCTGCCAGGGTTGAAGCTCTTATCAAGACTGTTACCATCAACTCTGTATCAAAGGAATAACCCTGAGGATGACATGGCTAGAGCCTTGGGGCTAAGAAAACTTTGGTCTGCTCATCTTCAGGCACAAGCTGGAAGCCTAACAGAGACACTGAGACTCCTCTGTGCCTCCTGGAATGATCCACTCTTGACCCTTTTGTCAACAGTCTGCAAACAACTCAGTGATTTAGCAGCACCAACAGCTCTACTCGTTGGAAGATGTTTATTAGATAGAATTCTAACAGCTGCACCTCTTGAAAATAATCTACCAACGCTAGCTCTTCTCAACGATCTCACCCTTCATCCGCCTGTCAAGGCCACCCTTCTCACACTAATGAGTCCAACATCACGAGCACAAGTGAAATGTGATCAAAAGTATCCACCAGTCGTGGAGATGATGTGTGCAACATTGAAGAATACAAATGACGTTAACGTTCAGAGTGAAATACTAGAGATTTTCCATACTCTCTGCGATGACACCTTGACTCTGGTGCAGGAGAACACTACTGAGCCATTTGAGATAAGATTATCCCACTCTGTACCCAGCAAAGAACCCTTGATATCTATCCTAACTGCTGTGATTGATATTCTAGCAAGTGCTGGGAAAAATTCGAAAATTATTCTAGAAAAAACTCTACGCATTTTGATATCTCTCACAGGACATAATTATGGACTCTATCACGTCAAAAGTTGTCTTGAGAACAATCCAGGGGCTCTGAAGACATTCTTGGAGCACGTGGCATCTTTGATTGACAAGGAGGATAATTCTGAGAGTGTTGATCCTTTGATGATGCTGACTGTATCGTTCTTGGAGAGTTTGATCACTTGTGGAAAATCAGAAAAAAGATCTTTGTATCTGAGACATCCACAACTGGCGGCATTGATAATGTGGGAGAAGAGTTCAGCGACTGGAGTTCATCCACTGGAGAAAATTCTAGGGAGTCAGGACTTGATGAATGAATTAAAAACAGCAATGGAGGGTAAAGAGGAGAAGGAACCGATACCAGAGATGCTAGAGCCTCTACTGCCCACTCCAGAGGCTCTTCTCAATCAATTTTCACAGAGATCAGTGAAGAGATCAGCTAGTTATTCACCAGTGAGGCCTAAAAAGCGTCATTCTGGCTCTAGTATGATGTCTAAATCAACTCCAGTGGATTTGATTGCTCTAGCTGCTGAATTGTTGCCTCCAGACTTTAATTTATTGACTGAGGCTCAACTTTTATGCTCAAAGGCACCAGTGACTGATTCTATGGAGTCTCTTCAAAGAAAGGAGGGTGGAGATGTCACCAGGGATATCCAGAAACCTCAGAATTTCCCTATCAATAAGAATAAGCAGCCATTCTTGGCTCCTATGAGGGGAAGAGCACAATTTGTGACGTCCAGGGGAGGTATGTCATCTGGGGCAGTGGGCAGGGGTGCTGATCCCTTCAGGTCTAGACCTCCAAACACATCAAGGCCTCCATCACTTCATGTTGATGATTTTGTGGCTTTGGAGACCTGTGGGGCTCAACCCACTGGACCTACTGGATATAATAAACTGAATATCAGAGGCACGGGTCCACCTAGGGGTGGGCTTTCTGGGAGTAGGTGTCGCACTTGGGTTGCTGAACCCCGACCACCTTATCTTAGATAAATTATTGACATTTTTTTTATTTTACTATGGAGGTTTTGCGATTGATGGTATTGTGTATATATTGAAATAAATTCTTTTTTTTTCACTGATTTAATGGACTCAATTATTGGATTTATTGCCTGAATCAATGATTTTGAATTATTTACAAGTTTATTATACAGTTTTCAATGATTGAATTCATCGTTTTCTGATGTGCTCTTGATTCTCTTCACGACCGAATTTCTGCTGGAATTTTTCGTAACGATTTTTAAAGGTTTCAAACTTTTGTCGAAATTGTTCACTTCGGGCGAGTTTAGAGGACCTATCGTGTTTCAAGGTGTCTTCTACTTTATTTTTGTACTTGTCGAGGATTGTGTAGATGTGGTTGCTGGGGCGAATTCGTTCAAAAGTCATTATTTTTAGAATTTCGAGGATGTAACCGATTTTATTTGAACAGCAGGCGTTTCCCAAGAGTGATCCAGCGATTACGGGGTTTAGAGTGTGACCTGTTGCCTCGAGACCTTCCAGGAGTATTTTTGCGTCTTCTAGGGTGTGACAACCTAGAGCTAAAACTCCCCATGTGATCATATCGGGTACGAGATTATGCCTTTGGATGTCGTCCAAAACTTTCTGAAAGAGGAAAATCAACATGGTTCTCAGTAAAAACTAATTAATGAATTGATTTAAATATTAGAAAAACCAAATAATCAATTCATATTCAATCCATCATTTACCTTAGCCTCTTTATAATCCTTCCTAAAGCTCCTCTTCTTGATCAGCATATTAAAAAAATCAATATCCAACGGAATTTTCTTAGCCCTCGCAGTATCAATAAGTTTCCTCTCAATAGCCAACGAATTAGGCACAACATCCAACAACAATGTCATAGTTCTAGCATCAGGCTGTATCTTATCAGCCTCCAGTCTCTGCATGAATCCATTGAATCCTCCAAATAAAATCAGTTTATTCTTCCCATGAATCTCCTCCAGCCTGATATCCTTAATCTGCTTGTCATCATCCTCCACTACCGTCAGTGCTTGGCTCGCAGCTCCAGAGCTCATTGCAGGTTCTCCAGTCTTCTCCAGAGGCAAATGAATCTTGGAAACCACCGGAGGATTTGCAAGAAGATCAGGACTCATTGAATCACTAATTAAAATCCTCGATGCTTGATTACTCTGTAAAAGAACATCATTCGTCTTCAAATCTCCCAATTTAGTATCTCTGATTGCCCTGAGCATGAGATTATAGGTAATTAAATCAGGCTTCTTTTTCCACCTCTGCATCATGTGCCAGACGACTAAAGCATGACGTAAACCATTCTCTTTATCAGATATACAAGCATAAAGCAAAGAATTAAAAGTCGTCTCTCCAATCGTAATCTTCTTATCAATCATCTCATCAACAATCTTAAAAGCCTCCAGCAGACACTTGTGTCTACCATAAGCCTTCACCAGAGCATTATAATGTACATGATTCAGCACAACACTCTTCACCATAATTTCCTCCCTAATTTTATCCAAATGCTCCAGAGCCATTTCTCGTCTAGGTGAATTAGCACAGGCATTGATGACACTCACGTACGTTGCAGCATTTAGCTTCAATGCTCGTTTCTTCATTCCCGTGAAGAGCTTCCAGGTGGTCTTCAAGTCCCCCTGGACTGCAAAAGCTCTTAATAAGAGTGTATACTGATACGTAGTCGGCTGATCACGATTTTCCTTCACCAAATCGAGGACTCCAACAGCTGATTCCAAATCTCCTTTTGTAATGTGCTCTTTTATTAAATCCGCGTACTGACCTTTGGAGAGTTTAAATCTCCTCGGAACTGATGCCTCATTTTTCTCAAACTCCTCTTGCTCCTGTTCATCCGGATCCATTGGAAATTCCTCAAATTTATTACCCGCAATGTCACCAAAAATATCTGGATCTTTAGACGCGAATTTTTCAACTGAGTAGGGACGTATCTGATTGTCAAGCATTTTTTTGAACTTCTGAGAGTGTGATAAAAAGGAATTGGGCACTCTGGAGATTGTGGAGACATTTTTCAAGTGTTGAGAACTCTTCTGAAGGGTTTCTACTAGATTGAAAGGTTTAAGGGAGATTCGTAAAACATTTAGACGCACTGACAACATTTTTATTATGAATTAATTGATTAACAATGAGTTTTTAGTGACCGGTAGGTGTGCATTGTTTTTCGGTGTTTAACGTTTGTTTTTGTGAGGTTAGAGTGATTGTGCACATGTCGATCACAATCAGATGGTCTTATTCGTGGAGAAGTAGAGGGAATGTGATGTAATTTATTGGTGTAATGGAAGTGTAATCTGAAATCACTGGTGGAAAATTAAAAATTGAGGGTTTTCATGGCTTTTCGTTGCTCATGACGAGGCGAGGTTGTGGATAATGGTGATTTTCAAGAGATAACACTCGTTCTCAGTATTTACTACTTGTGCCTTCAATGACATTTTGACTGATTAAATTTAATTTTTGAGGACTAAGGGATCACGATGGTTCAGGAAAAACCTTGCAGAACGTGCACAGATTTTAAAACTTGGGCGAAATTACAGAAAAAGACGTACGAGTCGGAAAAGGTAATATGATGAAATATTCGGCGGGTTAGACATCATTTTAGAATTTTAGGAAAATGGAATGTCATTGATTTTTTGGGGAATTTAGAAATTTCATTATTTTTTATTGTTTTAATCAATTAAAAAAACATTTCTTTTTCTTTAAAAATGAATAAAAAAATGGGTGTTATGATTTTATAATTGTCTTTCGTTTATGCCTTTCAGCAAGAGAAAAATGATAAAAAAGAAACAGTGGAGAAAAGTGCAGCACTAGCAGCAGCAGAACGCAAACAGCTCAATTGTCCACTGGACAAGGACGAGTTGGGTTCAGCCACGTGGTCATTCCTCCACACCATGGCAGCCTACTTTCCTGAAAAGCCCACCACCGAGCAGAGCAACGATATGAAAACATTCTTCCATCTCTTCTCAAAATTTTACCCGTGCAACACATGTGCAGAGGATCTCAGGGAACAACTGAAAATAACACCACCTAGGACAACCTCTCAAGATGATTTGAGCCAATGGCTCTGCATGATCCACAACGAAGTGAATAAGAAACTTGGAAAGCAAATTTTTGACTGTAAACTTGTAAATCAAAGGTGGAGAGATGGTTGGCTAGATGGTTCATGTGATTAAAATTCCCGCTATCTTGAATATTGATAGATATTTAGATAATTAAATGACTTTTAAAATGTATTAGTGGGATTGTAAATTATTTTCATGGGAAAAGTGGAAAATTAGATTTTTTTTTTTCAACAAATACATTTTTATTTTATAAATAACAATAGTTTGCAATAGACACAGCAGAAATTTAGAAAATTATGCCCTTTTACGAATTCAAATTTTTTTCATTCTCCTATTTTGTACTCTGAAAGTTTACTGAGTGAGTCTTATTGCATTTGAATTTTCATTGCCATTCGTTTGTGTATTTCCATTGAAGTTTGGCAATTGAAGTGTGAATACAGGGGCAGCCGTTGCTCCTCTCCGTGGCTCATAATTATGATTTTCACCTACACCAAATGGAACAACTTGGAATGTCCTTATGTGAAATGGAAAACGTGCATTGGAAGATGCTGGTCGAGTTATGAAGAGGAATACTGTGTGACCAAGAAATACTATCCAGAGGGAGCAACCTTTTACTACTGATTCTCGAATCCATTTGTCTACTGCAAGAGTGATGGCTAAAACCTGAAAGAAGAGAATTTTTATAATTTCCAATTAATTCACATTGGATTGTTCGCTTAATCGATCAAATTTCTATATCTATTGGCTACTGAATTGAGTGTTCAATATTTTCAGTAATTTGGCAAATTGTTCATTAAAGCTATAATACGAAATTTTCCAGCAGTACAATTGAACCTCCATTTAAATTAATTGACTTGATATGTCAACAAAAAAATCTTGAATAGTGCTTTTTAAGTAGAATAGTACCGTTAAGGGCTGGCAGAGAAACCAGACAGACCCCAGTGAGAGTAATGAAGCGTAGAAATGACCTTTCGTCGTAGTTTTTAGACTAGTTCTCCAGCAACACATCACGAAAACTCCCCAGGCGAGAATTCTAAGTGCTAAGAGTCCAAATCCTGGGAATGACTCGTAAATATAAAGCACCAGTCCAGCATCGAAAAAGGCAGACTGCCACACGAATAAGATGAGTTCGAAAAATATGAGGATTGCGATAAAACAAGCGAGATACTTAGTTTCTGTTGTAGTTAATAAACTTCTGGTGACGGTGTAACCAAGAGCGAGGAGGAGAAGCAGGAGAGTGAATACTACCTCAGCTCCAGCCTCGTAAAGATTACCGAGTAGCGATGCTTGACGTGAATTGAAACCGGTGAGGCCTTGGTGAGTGTAGCTGTAAATGCCACAGCAGATGCCAACGAATTGAAATATTACTGAGGCGACATACAAACGATATGTCACGTGAAGCAGACGGCGCTGGCGGAGTTGTATTGTGATGTAAATACTTTGGCAAAGGAGGATTATGTAGGCAACACCCGCTGCTATCAGGATTGGCAGAATATCTAGAATATTGGAAAGAAGAGTTGATGAGTTGAGTCAGATGATTGATCATTTGAGAATAGAAATGATGGAAAATAGAATATCGATCTCTTTAATATTTTAAGACAGTGAAGGGTTGAGAAAAAATCGTTGTACTCAATTTTTATAGAAATTAAGAAAATAAAAGAAACTTGCAAAATTCATCAGCAGAGAAATGTTCCCTCCAGAAGCTCCCTGGTGGTCCATTAGTCAGTGAAATATCAACCGTAATATTGAGTCCATTTTGTGAAGAGCAGTCAGCAAGAGCGATAAACCACCATCTCGGTCTTGTTGATTTGAACACTCGATAACTGCTGCACTGAGCCCTGGTCCACGAGTCATTGGTCCTGGTACATCCAGTGATTCTCGAAATTCCTACATTAGCCGAGAGCGGTACAATCTGTCCATAATCAGCCCTTAGGATTGACTGTTTATCCTCGCAAGATCGATTTGATGGATAAACACTAGGCCATTGATTTGGTGAATCATAATAGAGCAACAAGTTCACTGTTGACTCTTCCTCTGGATTTCCACCAATTGTGAAATTGTACCTGAACATTCCAGTCTCAGATAGAAAGCAGAATCTTGCAAGAAATGCCCAATTCTTGAATAATAATAAAAAATCATTATTTCACGTAAATTTTCTTTGCATACAATTCTCCATTTTTTATTAATCGAATAATGAAATTCAGTGGCAAGACAATGGATGGAGGAGAATCAATAAACGTTGGTGGACAGAGAAACTTAATTTAAATGCATGAGGTAATATCAATACTTGTGTTGTGATGAGTTGACCACGAAGTATTTTCGCCTCTACGTTCAACGTGGGAAGAAAGAGTAGAGTGGTTGTGAGTAAAGGTGTGACATTTTCCATCTTCATTGAATGGAAAATGGCGAGTGTTACACTAGGAATTTGTTAATTGCAGCGGTCAGGCGGCTGGGAAACATTCGCAGGTGTACGACTATTTGGGCAGGTAGTAGCGCACTAGCGGGGTGGCCTGGTGTATACCATCGCGTTCCACTGGGCAAATAATCGACAATGCAACTTTCCCTATTCTACATTAACTGCACATGGAACTCAGACTATAATCAGACTTGTTTATCCAAACGAAAATCCATTGATGCTTTGATTTTTCCTCACTGATCTAATTAATTGCAATCACCTCTCATACGTCCATTCTGAATTAAGTGACTGATGGGAGATTCATTACCCACACATCTTTCTGTAAATTTCAGAATCTTAGCTGAGAGCGATCGATCGCATTAAAACCGTCGGTACGCCAACATTTACGTCGAGTTGTAGCGTTCGATAGTATGTAAGTGGACAATGACTTCGATATTAAGAACCATTAAAGTGAAAAGAGTAGAATAAAGTAAGCAAATGAGGAGGCTATTAATTCATTCTGCATCTTTTTATTGTTTATTTCGTTTCCTCGAAAACATTTGAGATATGCTTACGTATGACAGATATTCTTTCATTTCTTCCGTTTCATTTTTACGTTATAGGATGCTCTTTCAATCCCCTTTCCATAATAACAATGGAAGTGAATGCACTCCGTGTGATGATCAATACCTTTGTTCATATCCCAAAGTAGGTCTACAATAGGTGTTGATTTTCGGCTAGGCGCTTCGTGTTATTAAAATTCACTCAATTATTATAAATTTAACGAATGGATATTTGCATAATCAAAAGATTTTTCAAAAGCACGATAATGGCAATAGTAAATAACTGTCATTACAAAAGGGGAAAATCAGAAATGCTTCCATCAATAGTCCACAATCAACAAAACAGAAAAGTACAAAATTATCGATTGAAAGATGAAATTTGCTAATGTTCTCTCACAAACGCTTCTAAATATCACATTGTTTTTGCGAATTTAATCAGTAGGAATTATATTTAACAGAGAAAATTTAGTAGGAAGTACAATTATAATTGTGAATTCAAGCCGATGTTAGAAGATAGAAGAAGACATGTCAATGCTATTGAATTCAATTTTGAACATAGACTCTTCAAAAAGAAGTATTTTGTTCTCTCGTCGAATTCAATTATTGAGGAAGTTTGAGGCCTCAACATCTTCTCCTATTTTGTACTGCAAAAGTTTATTAACTGATTCTTATTGCATTTGAATTTTCATTCGCATTCGTTTGTGTATTTGCATTGGAGTTTGGCGATTGAAGTGTGAATACAGGGGCAGCCGTTGCTCCTCTCCGTGGCTCATAATTATGATTTTCTCCTACACCAACTGGAACAACTTGAAATGTCCTTATGTGAAATGGAAAACGTGCATTGGAAGATGCTGGTCGAGTTATGAAGAGGAATACTGTGTGACCAAGAAATACTATCCAGAGAGAGCAACCTTTTTCTACTGATTCTCGAACCCATTTATCTACTCCAAGAGTGATGGCTAAAACCTGAAAGAAGAGAATTTTTATAATTTCCAATTCATTCACATTGGATTGTTCGCTTCATTGATCAAATTTCTATATCTATTGGCTACTGAAGTGAGTGTTCAATATTTTCAGTAATTTGGCAAATTGTTAATTGAAACTATAGTACGAAATCTTCCAGCAGTACAATTGAACCTCCATTTGACTTGATATCTCAACAAAAAAATCTTGAATAATGCTTTTTAAGTAGAATAGTACCGTTAAGGGCTGACAGAGAAACCAGACAGACCCCAGTGAGAGTAATGAAGCGTAGAAATGACCTTTCGTCGTAATTTTTCGACTAGTTCTCCAGCAACACATCACGAAAACTCCCCAGGCGGAAATTCTAAGTGCTAGGAGTCCAAATCCTGGGAGCGACTCGTAAATATAAAGCACTAATCCCGGATCGAAAATAGCAGACTGATAGATGAATAAGGCAAGTTCCAGAGAGATCAAAATTACGACGAAACAAAAGAGATACTTGGTTTCTTGGCGAGTTAATGAACTCCTGGTGACGGTGTAACCTAGACCGAGGAGGAGGAGGAGAAGAGTGAAATTAATCTCTGCTCCAGCTTCGTAAAGATTTCCGGTAAGGGCTGTTTGTCGTGCATCCAAGCCCGTGAGGCCTCGATGGGAGAAGCTGTAAATCTCACAGCAGATACCAATGAATTGAAATATTACTGAGGTGATATATAATCGATATGTCACGTGAAGCAAACGACGCTGGCGAAGTTGTATTGCGATGTAAATACTCAGGCACAGAAGGATTATGTAGGCAAATCCGGCTGCTATCAAAATTGGCAAAATATCTGGAACATGGAAAAGAAAAGTGGATGAGTTCAATGGGCGATTGCCGGGAATGCTAGAAAATAGAAATATAATGAATTTTTGAAAATGAGGAAACCAAAAAAAAAACTTGCAAAATTCATCAGCAGAGAAATGTTCCCTCCAAAATTTCCCCGGCTGTCCATTGGTCAGTGAAATATCAAAGGTAATATTGAGTCCGTTTTGTGAAGAGCAGTCAGCAAGAGCGATAAACCACCATCTCGGTCTTGTTGATTTGAACACTCGATAACTGCTGCACTGAGCCCTGATCCACGAGTCATTGGTCCTGGTACATCCAGTGATTCTCGAAATTCCTACATTAGCCGAGAGCGGTACAATCTGTCCATAATCAGCCCTTAGGATTGACTGTTTATCCTCGCAAGATCGATTTGATGGATAAACACTGGGCCATTGATTTGGTGAATCATAATAGAGCAACAAGTTCACTGTTGACTCTTCCTCTGGATTTCCACCAATTGTGAAATTGTACCTGAACATTCCAGTCTCAGATAAAAAGCAGAATCTTGCAAGAAATGCCCAATTCTTGAATAATAAAAAAACATCATTATTTCACGTAAATTTTCTTTATATACAATTCTCCATTTTTTATTGATCAAATAATGAAATTCAGTGGAAAGACAATGGATGGAGGAGAATCAATAAACGTTGGTGGACAGAGAAACTTAATTTAAATGCATGAGGTAATATCAATACTTGTGTTGTGATGAGTTGACCACGAAGTATTTTCGCCTCTACGTTCAACGTGGGAAGAAAGAGTAGAGTGGTTGTGAGTAAAGGTGTGACATTTTCCATCTTTATTTAATGGAAAATGACAAGTGTTACACTAGGAATTTATTAATTGCAGCGGTCGGTGGCAGGGAGACGTTTGCAGGTGTACGACTATTTAGACAGGTATTACCGTACTAACGGGGTGGCCTGATGCATACCATCGCGTTCCACTGGGCAAATAATCGACAATGCAACTTTCCCTATTCTACATTAACTGCACATGGACATCAGCCTTTCCATTCTATATCATTAATGTAACCCACGACTGATTATAATCTTATTCGATTGAAAAAAGTTGTCTTGTAATTAATGGAACATGAATAATTAGCAAGGGATGAAAATTCACTGATGTAATTATAGTGATTGAACGAGTTGCCCCCTTACAATGTATATCTAAATGAGAATCAATTAATAGATTTATTTTTGCCATTTCTCACTTGCCATTTTTCTATTCTGAATCAATTCGTTGAATTAATTTCTCCCTCAAGTTTTAGAATTCCAGCTGAGAGCGATCGATTGTACTGCAACCGTCGGTATACTAAGATTTATATCGAGTTACATCATTTGATAGTAAGTAGACAATCCCTTCGTTGCTGAAAAGTATCAACGGCAATAACTAGTAAATAAATTTTATGGATTATTTACTTTATATTGATGGATCAATACTATGGAAACAAGCTTGCAGTTAATATTTATCGATAGTTGATTGACAATGATTGTGTTTCATGGACTCTCCATCTGACAGATATTGTCACAAGTTAAGTTATTTGTCTTATAAGCTATTCCAGAAGTGACAGAAGCTCTCATTTTTATTTATTTGTCACGATGAACTGATGACTTGTTAGTCTACACGTTCTAGTAGTGTTACACGGACATCACAACAAGATAACAATATAAAGAACAAAAAATAGAAGAATAATCACTGGAAATGATCAAAATCGATGATGGATTAACTGTTGAATATGTTCCATGTATTCTTGAAAGCTTCAATTGTTGTTCAAATACCTAAATACTTATTTTAAAAAAGAAAAAAAATTGAAAACGATAAATCATTCACAAAATACCAAATGTATCATTTTTTTCTTCATATTTTCTCTCACAGAAAGCTTTATGATGAACAAAAGAATAAATAATTCCAATAGAACAATCAAGTTTTACTCAAAATTTGAATCTTAATTCTGTTTCATTATGTATATCAACGCAGATCTTATCTGAAAATTTTTAAATGCTGATAATTAATAGCGAAAAAACTGGCTGTTCACACAAAATAGTTTTTATTAAACTCTTCAAGTCATGAAAGATCAAACAAGTCGTTACAGAATACATCAATAATCCATTTTAAATGTACGTAATAAGAGTATTGTTGTTTTACATGGATGAACATTTTTTGTATCTTGTAGAAATCATTGTTTTTACATCAATCATACGAATGATAGATTAAAAAGTAGTACGATGAATAAAATATAAAGAATCATAGATAGTTGCAATTTTTTCATGTTTAAACTCTTTTCAGAATCTTTTTTTATGTAGAGAATATTCATACTAGTCTACCATCTCAAAAAAAAAAAATTAAATCGTATTAAAAAGGAATGAAAAAGAAATGTGAGAACTCAATTATTATCAGTTGTTATTGATGATGACGTATCAGATGATCAATCGAGAGACTTGGCTTCGAAGGCTTCAATTACAAGATAAGGATGTGTCTCCTTCATGGCGTTGTACTCATTGGTGTTCACGAGTTCCTTCTTGTGAGAACTAATGAATTTTAAAATGTACTCTTTGACTTCTTTAGCATTGTAGCGATCAGCGAGAATGAGATTTGCAACAGCATTACCAATGTTGAGATTTTTATGAAGGCTTTGAGCACACAGAAGTTGAAGATTTTTAACATCATATTTCTCAGCAGCATCCAATAGTTCCAGAGTCATCTCACCAGTTTTATCAGTTGTGTCTGTGTAAATGAAATTCAGCAGCTCTTCCACGACTTCTTCAGACATATCTGTTATGTCAATGTTGCTGGTTTCATTTTCTTTCATCTTGTGTACCAACATAGATCGAAAAACAGGACTGCGAGTAGACAAAATCAACTTGTGAGCGTGAAATGTCTTGTTTCCAACTGTAATTGTGACATCAGAGTGTTCTGGATCGTTGAGGAGAATCTTAAACTGGTTAGCTAGATTGTACTCGAGTGGCAGAACTTGGTGGTGGTGTGCATCGACAGTGCAATCAATTTCTGTGATTACTGTGAAGTCACAGAATATTGTGACCGTGTCAATCATGGCTGACTTCCATTCATATAATTCTTGGCAGGTTATCAATTCATCCAGCTTGACTTTAATTTTTTTTTCAGAACAAGTGGCCATTTCTTTTCGACAGATCTTCGTTTTCTGCCCATTGGAATTTACTGCATAAGCCTTGACACCAATTACGAGTGTTGGTAGATCACTCACCAAATTAATAGTCATTGATACCCAAGGCTGAGGATGCCCGAACTCCTCCTCATCAGAAAAATCATACTCTTCTAAAAATTCTGGGGAAAGTGAGAATTGTCCACTCCCCAAATTTTCTGGTAATTGGACAGGCCCCGACTTTATGTCTCCTATGTATTTCCAAGTATAATAGAAATCACGGATAACCCACTTGTGGGTGAACTTGATCTTCTTACTCTCATTTTTGCAAAGTACCTGGTACGCAGCGTCATTCCCTGCCGAAGCGGCCATTTTTCTCAACTGGTGATTAATCACTTTTCCTACCTCAGTTCAATCAATCTTCTATTCACTTCCTTTGAAAACTCAGATTACCTCACAAAATTACACGATTGCACACACAGCTAGTTATAACTTTATATTCTTTTCTATAACTTTTATGTTCTATGGTAATAATACGCAGCAGAGTGGCGTCATTCCGGTTCGCATGGTTTGTGGGATAATAAATTTACGATCTATCTCTCTATCTATTCCATTGGTTGGCTATATCCCTCACCATAAATTTACGATCGTCGTCGCAAAACTGCACAAAACCACCGCTAGCGCCAAGCGGAGAAATTGTGAATTATTTCGTTGCGGCATTTTAGACAGGGTCCCACTTATTATTTTTTCTCATTTGTTGCAAAATAGTATATTTCACTTTGCAGCAAAGGGAAGAGAAATCGATTTTGTGATCACGATTTCCTTCGGAAATGCAAAATGACGGTCATTTAAAAAAAGAATCGGTCAATAGTCGGAGAAATGACCAAACAGAGACCGACAGGGAATTTTTTCCTATATGCGAAAATGACCATTGTGGAGAAAATTGTCAACCAAAGAGGATAGACTTTAGTCTATCCTCTTTGTTGTCAACAATGACGTCAATTTCATCTAGATTATGCTCCCTATTTGTCATATTTTTCTTGGGAATGTCTGTATTTGCAAATGGCATACTACCAAAAATTACAGTCATTATTTGGGTAGCACTCGGTCAATTGACGCATTGTTGACTAGTAATTGAAGAATCAGAAAATTTCCTCGCATTTCACTAGTTTCCACCGTTGTCGCAAGGAACGCAGCTTCTCTCACGGACTATAATAAAGTTTCGAGGCGGTCATTCAGAATCTCGTCTGTAATCTCAGTCAAGATAGAATTGAATAATAGGATGGTATTATTTTTGTCAATCAATGTGATACTTTTCAAAAACTGTATATTCAGGGCTATAAATATAATATAGAAAATCGATAATTTAGTTTTTGTCATAAATTCATTTATTTCGAATACGAATCCCTGATGGATCCGTCCAATCATCTATTCTCAATATTAAAACATAGAATAATTATATGGAAAAATCTCTTGGAAACATGTAAAGAATGCATACTATACACGTGTTAATGTAGACCTTATGAAAATGTTCGTGAGAAACGTTCCAAAAACAAATGGTAAATGTCTCTCCGTCTGCTTTGTTATTCCCCCAAAAAATTGATTATTCCTATTTTTAATTTCATTTTTATGATTTCCATCTTTCAGCCAGTCGGTAGGAGATTCCTCGTGTCGTCGCAGTTGTCCTGGTGAAATTAGAAGTAGTTCATCGTTGTCCTGACTCTGTGAGTCCTGGCGAAAGTCCATAACTGAATTTTGAAGGATGGATAAGATACATCGTGGTTGATTCAATAGCTTTTTAAATGGATATGATTCGACAATTTCTGTACATATATTATTACCACTCTAGTCCATAAGACTAAATGTCTCTTGCAGTTACAGACTTTCAACGGGACTTTCAGGATCAGGACAACGATGGACAGCTTCCGACTTCACCAGGACAACTGCGACGACACGATGAATCTCCTAACCGATTGACTGCCAGATAGAAATAATAAAAACAAAATGAAAATAAGAAATAACCAATTTTTTGGTAGAAACTAAGTAAACGGCAGATCGCGAGTTCAAGCCCCACATCGAGAAATTTTTTAGTCTCTCTTGAAACACTCTACCGTTGTCATTGACAACCTTGAAGTGTTCTAAGTCATTTTTGCATGAAAAAAATAATAGCAAACTAATATTTATTGCCCTAGAGGGAATCAAAAGTAAGTTTCATAGGAACTTTCCCGACACATATTTCGTAGTATCTAGGGAACGTTCCGTAGAACGTATTTGAACCGTCCCTAGGACTCAAATTTGTCCGCGCACGACGTTCATGGGAGATTTAAACGGAACATTCTCAGAACGTTTCAACGTTCTGATGAAACATTCTGCGTACGCTCTGGGGATTGAATTTTGCTCACCGGGCTCTGTCATGCTCTGCAGAAGAGGATGCAGTGAATAAGTAGAAACGGATCAATGGTTGACAGAGAATTCAAGACAAAAGTAAGCGTAGATCACTCTATAATCACCGAGATGAAAATCAATATCCTCATTTCTCTGTAATGGTTTTCCCTTTTGTCAAGTTTTTTCTTTCTTTTTCTCCTAAGATCATTGTACTCTTGTCTCGATTACTGATCATGTTTACATGAGTTAATAAATTACAAATTATGAAGTAAATTGTTCGATTGTGCCTGAAAATTCATTGATATTGGATTAAAAAATAAGAAAACTTGGTCATTTCGTCAATTGAACATTGAATAAAGAAGCTGCACTGATGAGCAAGAGGAGCAAGAGTACATCGCTCGCTCCGTGACTCTAGCCAATTGATAGGAATGGCTTCGCATAACAAATCGTACTGCCATCGTGTGAACTATCTCGATCGGATCTTTAGTTCCTTTTGCACTGGTGTTTTACAATAAATTGTTGAATTATTGACCAATAATAACAATTGTTACTTGAAGACTATTTTTTCCTAATTGTGATTCATCATGTTGCATCATAAAAGTAAGTGATTAGAATAATGACAATTCCCTAATATAACCACTATTCGTCATCCACCTAATCATTGCTGTCAATTGATATCTACTTGTCTCTCAGAGAATCCCAATAATTTTTTTTCCTATATTCTACAAATATTTTCATCGTTGTTCAATTCTTATTGGATAAAAACCATTTTTTTGATTATTCATCACTCGTACAATCATGTTCATTTTCAGCAGTGACAGCTGCTGATCCTCAGCATAAACTACTGATGCCACTAGTTCATGAAGAATCAACTGGCATTGATTTGATTGACAATCTGGATGACGATTGTTTAGCAAAGATATTCCAGTTTCTTCCTATTGCAGACAAACTCAACATCGAAGGGGGTAATTCAACTAAATTTTATTTCAATAGAAAACAGTACAAATTGATTTACTTTTATTCTGCAGTTTGCAAACGTTGGAAAACAATTTCTCCACTCGCTTGGGAGAATGTCAAGTCACTGGATCTCATCCAAGACTTTCCATTTGCACCTACAGACTTAGGAAAATTGCCTCTTGGGTGGAGAAATACTCGGGGTATTATAAGGATTCTGAAGAAATGTGGACGATACTTGAATCATTTATTATTTGGACCACCTTGTAACTGGAAAATACCACCAGCTGTTGGTTACTACTGTGAGAATCTCATCAGTCTGGAAATTGATTGTGACTTTGAGAATTGGTGGTGGAGTGCATTCTTTCCTCGACTACAGAAATTCAAGTTGGTTGGTCTATTGAGCAGAAGAGGATGTTTGCCGGCAAACATCTTCCAGGCTTTGCCTCCCGGTTTGATCGAAATTGATATCACAGCGTGTGACCCAGGATTTTCTAGTGACCTCGATTGTGAATATCTACCTGATGCAGCTTTGACAGTAAATATAAATTTTGAGATTCATTCAATACCAGTTCATTCATTAACTCATGTCTTTTTCGATGTATCAGTGAATATTTCGAACTGACTCAAATGATTTCATGATTCTGGTTCTAGGTATTCAGCAAATTTACAAAAATCGCAAAAATTCACTTATTCAATGTCGACTTAGAACCTGATTTGATCAACACCATAAGTCAGAAGTCTACTCTCACGTCATTGTCCATCAACAGTTGTCTCATAGAGAGACTCCCACGTCTGACTCTACTCACTAATCTGGAGCATCTAGACCTCTCGGCGACCCAAGAGGCCAACGATACCTTCCTCATTGAACTCGCAGAGACTTGCAAGAACCTCAAATCATTGGTACTCTATGAATGCAATGTGAATGATCGAGGGATTTCGAGTCTGGAGAAATTGCCCAAGCTTGAGGAACTCAGATTCAGTGAGTTTAAGAACGTCACCGATTCTTCTCTCAGTAGACTGCACAGTCTGAAGAAATTAAACTGTGACACATGTCCTCGTATACGTGATGAGGGAATAATTACACTTCTGAAGTATGCCCCCATGTTGAAGTACTTGAATGTGGAACGTACTGCTGTAACCCAGAAGGTCCTGGCTGAGGCGAATGCCATTGTTAAAGGAAGAACTAATAATCTTTCACTGCGTGTGTTAGTCAGCAATCATGTAAAAGGTGCTTGGGAATCAAACAGTATTTCTCCGTTACTAATCCTCGAACCTGAACTAGTTTATTATTACTAAACGGGAGAAACAGCGCAATTTCATTCTCTAGAGGATTCTTCTCGTGTTCAATATGGAAACATTTAATATTTTACACGTTTTCCATTGTTATGGTTAATTGTTTATCCAAGATATTCGATTTAAAAAAGTTGATATCTAATTTTTAAAGAGATCTAGCTCTGTTATACGTATTTACGAATGTATGACATTCGTAAGATTTTAAAAAGTTATGACTTATAGAGATAGAAACATTTTTAAAAAAACAAAGTTGTGATTCAGAAGCTCTCGAATAATTCCTCAATGTTGATTAAGGCTATCTAGAGGATAATTGGAAGATATATAATAACGGAACGATATCATAATCACAAGTTTCTATGAGATTATCGCTAATACAAAACATTTTGTCACATAAATGAAAAAAAATGTCTGAGGAATAAATAATTTGTAGAACGTTGATCCTTAGTTTTTCTGCATGAAACACATTCCCAAAAATGAATGTATTGAAAATATTTGTAATTTTTGTATCTTGAACTCATTAATAAAGACGACTTTAATTCAAGGTTGTTTATGTTTTAAGTACTGCAATTTGAGAGAAAAAACTATATAATTTCACAAGAAGAGGAATAATAATTAAATATCATGCTAGGGAATCGAAAAAATTATGTCGTGAAAAGGATTTGGAAATTTAAAGCTCATTTATAATACAATAGCAATTGTTTATTCATCCCTTTAAAGAATTTTCTAATCGCTCATTCGAATCCATCTTTCCCTCCACACTATTTTTCCTGAGACAGTACCACGGCTGAGCTAGGTCATAAGACGAAGACTGTGCATAACGATGGTTTTCCATGGATGGAATGTGCCATCCGTTTTCATCCTTTTGCGCTACAGGAAGGTAACTGGGAGGATAAATCAAGAATATTGTTTTATTCTTGAGTTGTCCCTTCACTGTGTGATGGATCTGTCGAGTCAATAGCCAGAATTTGAAGATTTTCTGAAGCTCTGGATCCGATAAAATAAATTTGTGCTGTCGCATCAGATCTTTGGAGACTAGGTATGTCTTTAAACCACCGCTCAGAGCTGCATGGATGAGGTATGGGTCATCCTCAGACCTGTATCATTGTATGAATAAATTAAATTTATTTTTTTATCATGTGATTAACATGGAAATGAATGATTTTAGGACAAAATTGTACATTTATATGGTCAATAATTAATTTCAACAGTTTAGTTTCACTGTGTATCTGCAGAAATGGAATGGAAATGGAAAATTTGAATAAAATGAAAGAGAGAGTATTTGGGACTTACGTATTATTAGCAACGAAAAAACGTGTATTATTCTGGATAAATTCCATGTGTTCAGGCTTCCATCTCAACATGTGTTTTCGACCCAACACCATGACTTTCTTCCCCTGGTCCAAGAACATTTGCACTACTTGCGCCAACTGTTGAAAAAACAAATGTATTTATTCTTCAATTCCTCTTTACCCTTTGACGAACTATGTGAATAGTTTTAGGGAAAAATGTGAAGAGACCTTTTTTCTAACAGAATAAATTCCCAAAACAAAATATATCTCTTAATGTTTTGCTTCAAAATCACTCATTATCGAGATGATTTTCTATATAATGAGATCCATAGAATCAACTTGTTATCATTTCTAAAATGATTGCAATCGATAAATTAATTTTTTGGAATAAAACGAATAATCGAAATCTTTCAAATTACCTTCTCCCCTGTTACCATTCGAGTCCTGTTATTCCAAAGCGAGTACTCCACATTGAGGCCATCAATAACAACATCATAAGGCTTTGCCTTTTCAATAAATCGTTTAAACTTTCCCAGTTCTTGTGGAGTTGTTTTATCATAAATATCTTTACCAACAAGAGCTTTAGACATGAATGATTTCGATAAATACTGAAAATCCTCTTGACTCACGTTCAATTCTGATAGTACATGACCACAGCTCGAACATATTCCACTTGAAGAAAATTAATAAAAATACATTAAAAGAGACTATCAACGAATAATCATTGAGTTATCAATTTTCTTCTTTGACACAGAAGAAAAAAATCAAATCATGAATATTTTCACCATTTTCCATTTCCAATTCATTTTTTAATTCATTCCATCAATTCTTTTTATTTGAAAATTGAACAAGATTGAAAGTTGCAAATGTTGTCGTATAAAATAGCAGAAAATTCCTTTTAAATTTAAAAAACGGAAATGACTCGTTTCGTCCCAGTCGTTTTAAAAATATTCCAAAGATTAATTTCCCAAATAAAAATAAATTGATAATTACTTGGTTCTAATCGAAGTTTGTCGCCCACTCCATCCATACTTTTCCATCATCCTTGCCAACTCCTCCATCACCTCTATCCAAGGGTAGATATCCCATCGAGCGAGTGCCTCCAACAGTCTATCGACATTAGCCTCGAGTTGCTCCTTACTCTCGGACGTCTTCGTGCAATACTCTATGAAGCTCTTGTAGACATTTCTATCCAGAGGCAAAATAGGTCCAATTTTCGCGATAAACTCCCAAGCAATATCAGGTTCATTGTTGTTGAAAGCAGCATATATTATCGACCTGAATGCATCTCCAGAAGGTCTCGAAGTCCCCTCAATCATCTCGATCAACTCCAGTGATTCCTTCCATCTGTTTGTCCTCGAGATTCCTCGAATACACGCCTCCGCAGTTGTTGCATCCAACATTGGATAATCTTTTCGGATACTATCGTATAACTGTAAGACATCCTTTTTCTCATCTTCAGTCAACGGTCCCTCCCTATCTGTTATCAGTTTAAAGTACCTAGCAGTTGATGCTAAATTAAATTTATGATTCTGACTCTTCAGGTAATTGCAGTAGTCGAGAGCTTTCATATTATGATCGAGTGCACAACAAGTGTCCAATATTACAGCATCAATGTTGACTTTATTGAGATTAAGAGTTTTTGTTGATAACATTTCATTCCTAATTTTTTCCCACTTCTCCTGGTCAATTTTTTCATTATTTTCGAGGTATTTGTGGATGAGGAGATCAGGATGATATCGAGTTTGTGCTGGCAGTTTTTTATTTTGAATTATTTCTCGGGGGAGTTCTACGGTTGTGTAACGAGCGAGGCCGAGACGAAGAGGTTGTAATCGAAATAGAGCCATTTTTTATGATTATCGGTGGGTCTCGATTGTTATATCTTGAATAAATAATTTTAATTGTTAATGATGGTGAAACAGGTCAAATTTATTTGGCTTCCAGTCGAGTTAAAAGCTGTAAAAAAGGTCCAATGAGCTTTCGTATCTCCATTAAATTACAAGATATTCATTTTAAAAAACTCAACTGTTCTGAAATTCATTCTAGAAAGTCCATTTTTATCTATTCTATTTTTAGAAAATATCTCTTAATCTAATGGAGATAACGGGCAATTCATGAAGACCTTTTTATAAATCTTTATGGATTAAAATAAATTTTTAATCTTCACTATGCTATTGATAATTTATAACCTCAAAACTTACATACATTAACTTTTCAATAATATTTCACTGACGTCACAAAGATTAGAAACTCTGATAACATTATAAACTATTTGAGATTGTTTTTAATGATTCAATGATCACTTTTATGATAAATAAATGCTGAAAAATGCTCAGTTATTCACAGATATTGCGGTCACTAACTGATCCTCTGAATATGTATATCACGTGTTGTAAATGCTAACAGGGGCGTAAATGAGCATCTGGAGACCCTTACAATTCTCCAAAAAATTCAAAACTCTCCATCTGAGTGGATAGCAACAAATAAGATCAAATTTAAAAAATGTTATGAATGAAGAAATAGTTAAACAGTTTGAAATGTCAAATTTCGTATTATGACGAATGAAGAGTTGATGGATGGAGTTGAGAGTTTCTAGGAATCAATCAATCAATCAATAGCTACATCACTGTCGAGAGATCATTAATAAAGAATAAACTGATAAGAGAAGTTATAAAACTGCGTCCGATACATCGCGAGTCACTCTCTTGTTCTACAAGTCCAACATTGTGCAGATCGTGTACTTTGTTATCACATTCCAATGAGTGCAATTGTTGATTGAGACATTATTCTTGTGTTACAACGAGTGTCTTCAGAAGAATTATGTGTGGGCCCTTCTGCTAAAGAAGAAGAATAAAACAAATAGTGGAGCAAGAAACAGGTGAGTGAACAGATTGTCGAAGAGCAAAAAGAACGAGATTAAAGAGGGAAGAACGAGGAAAAATGGAACGGCTTTAATCTTTAATAACTCGAGATCGGCAGAGTCAAATTCAACAATCTTTACGTCATTTTCAAGCTCTTTTTTAAGCTTTAGAATTATATAAAATTCGTGAAAATCGTATTGTTATTTTAGAATTTATTGACGATCAAAAGCTATCCGAGTGAGATAGTTCCGGCAATTGACTTTGTTTTTTCGAAAAAATTACATCAAATGTCAAAGTTTACTTGACTCGAATTGGTCAAGGTCAGTTGAGTGCAATACAACTAGAAATAATCGATTGTTGAGATTGCTGAATACTATCAAATCAAATCGCCCTTTCCATTAAATTTCATTAACGATTTTATTGTATGGATACACTAATGAACTCTGATGAGTATTTCTTTAAGAGTTTATTAGTTTCGTAATGAAACTATTGCTTAAGAAATAAAACTACAAAATAAATGAGAAAGCCGTTCGATAACTCGATGGAGAATGTTCCAACGAATAAAATGAGCCCAATGACATGGAAATCGGGTGGATCGGTGACTTGCAAAAATAACTGCAGACAAAATTATTAGTAGTAGTTCTCTATTGTACCAGATGAGAGAGAAGAACAAAAAATTGGATGAACGTACGAAATCTGTTCTGATTCGCCATTCAATAAATTCTCAAAAGTTTCATCACCTTGTATATATCAAACTCTTCGAATTTTTCCAGCTAAATATCTCAATAATGGAAAGCTACACATCAGACTCCAGTGATTCAGACTCTTATACAAAAACACTGGACCTATCCTACCTGATGCTAGATGCTGATCTGTTGGATCAGCACTTTATGTCGACGAAAGACGTGGAGAGCATTGAAATATTACTATTAAATCATAATAGAATAAGTTTAGTGCCTCAGACAATTAAAATATTCAATAGTCTCCACACATTGGATTTATCAAATTGTAATTTAACACGTCTACCTGATTGCATTGGAGACTCTCCCTTGACCTGTCTCATAGCTAAGAATAACAGTCTGACTAATGACTCGTTACCAAAGACATTTGACAATGTGATTAACTTGAGGGAATTAAATCTCAGTGGAAATAGATTGACTGATTTCCCTGATCAAGTGCTGGAACTTATGGAGCTGAAGTATCTTTATCTCGGGGGGAATATGATCAGTGAGATTAGGAAGGAGATATGGAAGATGCAGAAGCTACAGGTGCTCTCCATGGGAGGTAATAGGCTGGCTGAGGTACCGAGTACTGTCGGGAGACTGACTGCCCTTCAGGGACTTATTCTCTGTGATAATATGTTAGAAAGTTTACCTTCTACTGTTGCTAATTTGAAGAATCTCAAGTCACTTTTGTTGCATAAGAATAGATTGAGGACATTGCCAACGGAAATTATTACGCTCAAAGGGCTTACTGAGGTGAGGATATGGCGGGTATTTTATTCAGATTTTATTTTAGTGATAATAAAATAAAATTTTCGAGTGATGAATATCTTTAAAGCTAATGTCTTTGGATAAGCAATTAATTAATCGATAATTATCTTCAACAGCTCTCCCTCAGGGATAATCCACTAGTCGTCAGATTTGTCTCTGACATGACTCACGATCCGCCATCATTACTCGAAATAGCAGCGAGAGTAATAAAAACTTCAAATATCAGTTATGATGAAATTGGACTGCCAAAAACCCTGATTGATTATCTCAATTGTGGTCATAGATGTGTCAATCCGAAATGTCAAGGTAATGGAAAAAATTGGAAATATTTTTCATCCCACATCTGCTGGTGTCAAACGAAAAAGTTTAATCTTAAAGTTTAAAGTTTATCAATTTTTCAGGAGTATTCTTTGATAACAGAGTGGAACACGTGAAATTTGTTGATTTTTGTGGAAAATACAGACTTCCATTGCTTCAATATTTGTGTAGCAGTAAATGTATTGGACCACGAGATGGTGAGGAGGAAGTTGTCAGTGGTGCAATGATAAGAAAAGTACTACTCGGTTAAATAAATCAGTAGTAACGTGGTAAAATATAACTAAACAGCAAAATTCATTTTTCACATTTTCTTAAATGTTGAATTATCTTGATAATGAGTGATTCCAGGGTAAAATGTCATTTTTCAACCACAAAAAAGGTGATTTGAGGTATTCTCTCGATTCCAGTGTTTTCGAGATGAATGAATAATTATGGAGATATCGAATACGAGACCAGATAAAAATTGTATAAAAATTTCAAGTATTTTATTGAAAATAAATATTGAAATTTATTAGTTTCATTTCAAATACAAATTTTCCTGTTTTATCAATTGATTTTTCCATTTAGTTCGATTTTCCCAGACAGATGGCACCATTTTTGACGAAATATACTTTCAACTTCCGGCAATCTGACGTGTAACAACATAAGAACGATTTCCCGCAACAGCTGTAGGTTATCTGGCGGAGTAAATCATAATAAGATAGATAATAAAAAGAGTTAATAATATTGTGGAAAATTTTAAAAGTATAGACAAAAAATGTTGGACTTGTTTACCATATTTAGTAAAGGTGGAATTGTACTCTGGTGCTTTCAGAGTACATCACAATTATTTAAACCAAGTGTTAATGCACTGATTAGGAGTGTTATATTGCAGGTGAGGATTTTTTTAATTTTTACATTGTCATTGTTGATTATTATTCATGTATTTTGGCACTGACCTCTGTGTGAAATACAAACCAAATTCATAATTATTTTTAATATTTTTGATAATTATTTAGTGGAGTAACATATGTGTGCACATTCGCGATTGATTTGATTACAACAAATAATTGTTTATTTACATAAATCAATATAATTTTTTTTTCAATCTCGTTTGATAATTCAATTCAATCATTTGATTAAATTGATCATTTTTTTTTCTTTTCATAGGAAAGAACCGGAGTTTCTGCATATGAACATGACTCTCTGCGCCTTCAGTACAAACTTGACAATGAATTTGAACTGGTATTTGTCGTTGCATACCAGAAAATTTTGCAGCTCTCGTACGTCGATAAATTCTTGAACGACATACACCTGGAATTTCGTGATAAATTCAAGAATCAATTGGAAAAGTCTCAGTGGTTCTTTGATTATGGAAAATTCATGAGTGATTACCAGACTATTCTCGTTGCTGCTGAACAATGGGGCAGACAGCAAGCCAAGATTCCTAAGCAAATGCGTTCGTTCGATGAGAGCGCTAAATCTAAAAAGACTGTTGCTAGTATGATTGAGAGGAAAGATGATAAAGATGATAAAAAATCAGGTGAGTTTATCATTGCCTCATGCGTTTGACCCTTTATAAAAAGAAGAATCATTATAGAGAATTTGTATTGTCAACTTTAGGGAAAAATAAGAAGAAAGCAGCTGTAGCAGTTGGGGAACATGAAAGTGAGTATTTTCGAAAAAATGATCTGATAGATATTAGAATATCTTGATAACGAGTTATTTTAAGACAAAAGTGCAGAAGACCTTTTCGTCGAGAATTTCTGCAGCTAAAAAAGAGATCTTTTGACTTTTTATCCTAAAATTATCCATTTCTTAGATAATCACTGAAGTAACAAAAACATTTTATGTCAATACCAACATTTTCGTGATTATTATTCGTCGATTTATCTTGGTAAGGAGTGGTTTGAGGAGGAAATGCAGAAAAAAAAATACTTTTGGATTGGAGGATTCCCTACAAAAAAATGTAGCTTGATATTTTTTTCATCAAATCCTATGGTTTCGAGAAAATGGGATAATCAATGAAAAATATTGAAATTGAATGATTACGATTTACTGTGCTACTGGAATCAATATTCCTTCCATTTCCAGCATATATACAAGAGAATGGAAAGGGACAAATGCACGATACTAACGGAGAAGCAGATATTGATTCCGGGGAAAATCCTTTGGAATTGAATTTGAAGAAATTGAGTCATCGCTTCATCAAGAAGAAAATTGATAAGCAGTAAGTTGTGATAATTTCATAATTTTTAAGATAAACCCCATAATTTAATAACTATATTCTGAAAGAGAGGTACAATGTTCTCATTATTGCAAAACTTGTTCAAGAAAAATACGTGATTACAATTTTTTGAGAAAACATCATTAATTATCAATTTCAACCATTCAGAAAGAGTCCCAAAGCTGAGAAAGCGGGAAAAAAACCCCGCGTGTGGGAACTTGGAGGTACAAACAAGGATTTGGCGAATTTGGAGCGTACACGAGATAAACCAGCAGAAGATGACGAACGTATTCAAGCCAATACTGCTGTGAGTTGAAATAAATTCGATAATAAATTGTTTAAACGAGATGAGTCAATTTTCCCCAAATTCTAGTTTTTGCTTGACATTTCCAAAGCCAAGAGAGATACCAAAATTTATGAAAAAAAAATTTCTCTCCTTTAGATTCAGAGATATTCATCAAAAGATCTTTCTCGTTATGTTATGAAGTTATGAAACAAAATAATTGACCAAAAGTCCTCAAGCAATAATGTTCTCAATGCTTTCAATTGAATTATCCAACTTTTTTCTTTCCCTCTTCAGCTGATTGGCCAAATGAAAGGAGGCATTCGTGACCTTGAAGTTGAATCAGACTCCGAGGAGGAGTACGAAGAGGAGATTTCAGTGTCTGCAAAGCCAAAAGCTGAGAAAAAATCAGGTGGTGGAATGTTCGGTGTGCTCAAGGGCCTTGTCAGCAATAAACAGCTGACGTCCACTGATTTAGACCCCGTTCTAGAGAAGATGAAGGATCAGCTCATTGCTAAAAACGTCGCATCGGACATCTCAGTGAGCCTCTGCAACTCAATGCGTACTAAACTCGAAGGAAAAGTCCTCGGGACTTTCGAGAGTGTCGCCAGTACAGTCAAAGCAACCCTCACTGATTCCCTGGTCCAGATTCTCTCACCTAAGCGGAGAGTTGATATTCTTCGTGATGCATATGAAGCTAAGGAAAATGGAAGACCCTATGTTATGTCATTCTGTGGAGTAAATGGAGTGGGAAAGTCAACCAATCTAGCGAAAATTTGTTTCTGGTTGATTGAAAATAATTTCCGTGTGTTGATCGCAGCTTGTGACACTTTCCGGTGAGTTGAAAATTCAAGGGCTGGTCATCGGATGTGTAAGACTGTGTTCCAGAATTCTCTTCTTTTATTTAATTTCTCACGATGCAATTGTTGTTTTTCCATACCATATTCTTAGTAATTAATGTAACAGGATGTTAATCGAGTCAAGAGTCTGAGGAATCCAGTGAAAACAGATCTCATATTCATGGAAAATGGATATTGATCCAATGTTTTACTTCAGTGAATGCATATTGTTATTTATTTTTAGTGCTGGTGCAGTAGAACAGTTACGTACACACACCCGTCACTTGAATGCCCTTCATCCAGCTGAAAAGCACAGAAATATGACTATGGTTCAATTATTTGAGAAAGGCTATGGAAAGGATGCAGCTGGTATTGCAATGGAAGCTATTCGCTTTGCCAAGGAATCACGAATTGACATTGTATTGATCGACACAGCTGGAAGAATGCAGGACAATGAACCACTGATGCGAGCACTAGCAAAATTGATAAAAGTCAATCAACCAGACCTTGTTTTATTCGTTGGTGAAGCACTAGTGGGTAATGAAGCTGTTGATCAGCTTGTTAAGTTCAATCGTGCACTCGAGGACTTTAGCAACTCTGACAATCCTCATACTATCGATGGAATTGTTCTCACTAAATTTGATACAATCGATGATAAGGTAATTCTACCTCAGAGTAATCTAAGAATTTCTCTTTATTTTCCTTTTATTTCTTTGAGTCGTGAAGTCCTAAAAATCTCATTAATTTTTCAATTGGGGTTTTGCATGAAATTTTTTTATTGTTGAATATGATAATTAAATGAAAAATATTAGATACGTATTTTTTTATTTTGAAAAATAATAAAAATTGAATAAGTTATGGACGAAAAATGTCTGCACTATGACGTCACGCCACATAAAAAGCATTGTGACGTCATAGTGCATACGTTACTTCAATTCGCTATAACTTCCTGATTTTTCAGTATTTTCCGAAATAAAAAAATACGTATCTCATATTTCTCACCCAATTTTCGTATTCCATCATTTTTATCGATAAAAAAATTTCATGCAACAACCCAATTATCTTGATAATGAGTCACGTTCAGGAAAGAGTGAGGGAAATTCTGTCTGTTATAAAAAAAAAATCTCTGGATTTTTTTTCGTAAAATCACTCATTATCTTTACTTTTGAGATACTGATTTTATTCGTGTCATTTTTATTTACGGAAAAAAAACGTTTTCAGGTCGGTGCTGCCATTTCCATGACTTACATAACAGGTCAGCCGATAATTTTCGTCGGCACTGGTCAAACATACACCGACCTTAAAACCCTGAATGCCAAGGCTGTGGTCCACGCCCTTATGAAGTAAATTAAATAAATGAAAAAAAAACAGGACATCAAGGTATATCAAAATGATTATTGAATGTCATTTGTATATTTATATGAAATGAATAATGATGTTATTTAATAAATTCGATTGTTTCAAAAAAAAAAAAAAAAAAAAAAAAACAAAAAAATGTTGAAAATTGTCCTCCAATTTTTCCAAGAATTAAATCCAGCTATTTTGGGTATTTTCAATTGAACATGGTTAATTGAAGAAATGCTTGCTATCGTGTCAGTGTTTTAGTGGTATTTTCATTTCAATATTTAACAAACGATGTGCCACCAAATTTAACATTAATTTCTGTGATTTTATTCCAATTCCTGTCTCTCCACTTCAATTTCCTCTCGTGCGCCAAACTAAATATGACTCATGGATATTTGTTCAACAATTCGGCTGGAATTTCCCTCGGGTATTTTCATTGGTATATCCTGCTCTCCATCGTCGTCCAGTTCGAAGTGAACTCCATCATCGAATCTCCTGGCTTCCGGTACAGTACCACAAATATCCGTGCGCAGAATCATCCCTAAATCAAATCATGAGGACTTGTGAGTCGTTATTTGTTCATCAAAGTATCGAGAATTTTCATATGAAAGTCTAGTCGATTGTCAAATACGTCGAAAATACGTGATTTTAAGGGGAAATCTCAAGAATCTTTTTTCGTTACTGACAAATTTTCTGAAATTTTCCCACAAAATCATATCCCTTTCACCACTGAATTAATACGATGAAAGAAAAAAAAAGAATCAGGGAATGAATGATCAAATTACCAGTGATTACACCAGAGACCGATGCAGTGGCGAGAGTAATGATGAGAGCCAACAATTGATATGCTGCCTGCTGGCCAGCTGTTCTGTCTCGACCAGCGTGAATGCCGAAAAAATCCCGCAATTCAGCGAGTTCTTCGCCCGTACTTGGCGCTCGGGCCGGAAATACTTGGTAAAGGGACTCTTTGTAGACTGTTTCTGTCGCCATTGCCGCCATAAGGGATCCGAATACACCCGCGAGTACTCCTGGCATTCCATGCAAATTGTGAACTCCACAGGTATCGTGCACCCTCAATCGTTGTTGAATCATCGGCTGCCAGGGCCATTGAGAGAATCATTGTTATTATGGTGGTTTGGCGCATGGAAGGAAACATGTGGTAACATGACAAAATCGATATTGTTATATGCGTAATATCTGAAGAAAATATCAACAATCTTTTTTTTCTCAGTACGATCAAATTTGATGTTCTTCAAATTGAAAAAATTTCCCATCAAAAAATGTCTATTGACAATTCAGTAGCGAATTGATAAAACGGTTCAAGTCGATTTCATCCTAGGGTCAGTTTTTGATGAATATCTTGGAATCTATGGGAGATAGAGACATTTTTATAAGGACCTTTTTTCTAGCTCTCATTGTACTCTACAAAAAAGGTTATAATAAAAATTGCGTTATCTCCCTTAGATTCCGAGATATTCATCGAAAACTGACGCCAAACCATTTTACCAATTCACTACTGAATTCCTCCTTTAACCACTTACTATTGAGACAAAATGTGAAACTACTTCTCGTGCAAGAGTGAAAAAATTCAATTTTTAATTCAGCTTTCACGTTGTTTGAATTTTGAATGGATGTCATTTTACATAAAATTTTGAGAAATTTTAAGAATTCTGTTAGTAACAAATCCTTGGGGTGGGGGTAATGGTCTCAACCTTTTTGTAGCCTAGGGAATGCACTACAAAAAAGGCCTCTGACGTTTGCTCCTGCAAGCACTCGTTATTGAAACCATTAAACTTTTATCAAGACGTTAAAAATTGATTTGTCCTCTTAGGTTTTTCCACTTTTCTATTGAATTGGGACAATGTCGCACGAGAGTTGCATGGCATAATGAAAAAAGGGTTTCTCAAAGTTAAACTCAGATAACTTTTTGGTACCAAAACAATTAGAGTCACTAAAGGTCAAACAATGAGATTAGAACAATCGAGGCACGTACGGTATTTCTTCTTCACTTTGGAGGGGAACAATAAGAGCGGTTCATACGATTTTATTGAGGACTTATCAAAATAAATTGTATTACCGTAAGATATTTATATCCCAGGACACTGATAACACCAGCAATCGATCCAACAGCGAGTGCTCCAACAGGCTCACACATCATATCTGAATAAAATTCCATAATGAATTGGTTAAAAGTAACAAGTCGATCATTTCCATAATGTTTAACTTCCCGGGATAGGGGAGTTATTGTAATTACCCCGAAAATCGAAAATCGATTTTTCACCATATCTCCACGCTTTGAGGCGAGGGTATTCCCAATAATTTTTGCTCAACGATTTCTCGCAAACGAATGACCCGATTTAATTTTTTTCTTTTTTTTTTTATCGATGCATCTTAATTTAACTGAGACCTGATTAGATTCTGAATAGAATCAAGTTAGTGGTTTCCCACGAAAATGGTTAACTAACGATTTTTCACGAGCAAATGGTTTGATTTGATTTTTTCTTCTTTCCATCTATGAGTCTCTATGTAATGCAGACCTGATTGAATTTTGGGTGAAGTCGGTCCAGTAGTCCCTCAGTTTTTTCATTAATTATTAGTATCATATATGAGGGGGATCAAGACCGGAAAGTTTTTGTTGTGAACCTCAATAGTTCGCTCCCACGCTCTTGAACGCACCCAAATTTGGGAGCGAGCTTGCCAACGACAAAGAATATTACTTCGCCCAGCCGCGCCCCTAGTTAATATTGTACCATCTCGATAATGAGTATTTCTTAAGAAAAATTATCATTATCAAAACAGTACAATCAGCAAAACTGTCCAATTCGATATATTACGGTCAACCACTGATTATGGACATTAAATAAACAAATTTATTTAATCAAAATTGGAATTCATTTATAACTTACTAGAGGCAGTACCAATGGCAACTCCGCCGGCAAGTGTTGAATTCTGTACATGAACCATATTAAATTTACTCTCGTCTGATACCAGAGCAGAGACAGCAAATGCGGTGACACAACTCGCAGCAATTGCCAATAAAGTATTGATTATTGCTCGTTGCTGATCGTTGCCCTGAAGAGCTGCTGCATTGAACGATGGCCAGAAGAGCCACAGGAATATTGTGCCTAATGGAATGAATCAAATCAATTTTCCAGGTACATAATTAACATATTAGACTGCCTCCATTCCAATAAAATTAACATTTTCAGTTAATTTCGTGCGAATGCCTATGGAAAATTTCAGTGGTTTTCCTGAATTTATCATTATTGAGTGATTAAAATTTTTATACGTTATCGATCCTCTCGTTCCCGATATTGGTGACGAGATTAAATTATTGAAATTTGGCAGGAGTAATTCGGAAATTTTTCTCTCATGGCTAATATCTATTTAGGTAATTATTTATTGAAGTGAAAATATTTTTGTTAGTATTTTCTGTTGAAAAATCGAGATAAGTCGACTCGAATTGAGTTTTTTGATAAATAAAAAAAAAAAATTTACCATTCTATTCAACATGTTAAATCTGCGAGAAATTGAAGAGTGAGTGGAAAGTCACAAGACATATCACGGCTGCTTAATTATCGAATTATCTCGATGAATTAATGATTAGTGATACCAGAAGAAATGATTAAGGCATAGCTTCAATTTTCTCGACTTCTTGCAAATTTTTCCCGAGATGAAGGGATAATAAAGGACGATTTCACAATGATATTTAAACATTTTACTAATTGACTACTGGAATTATCAACAAAGTTCATTAAATCTGAACTACGTGAATATTTTAGTGAAAATTTGAGGATATGAATCCCAACGTAGCACTTTATGTAATGAAGGCGGTGATTACTCCATAATAATTCCACAATTCTCATTTTGTCGAGACCAATAATTCAGTGATGGAGTCTGTAATGTGTTGAAATTAAAATTTTTGTTCATATTTCATTCATCTCAATAAATATTGATTTCGACCGACAGTAATGAAATTTCGCTATCTGCCTTGAATTGCAGAAGAAAATAATAGTTTAAGAAAAAAATTACCGATCATAGCGAAAATATCGGATTGATAAGTGGATCCCTCCAGATGATGCTCCATGGGTTTGTTCTTCATTCCAAAAGCAAAACTCACAGCGAGACCGAAATAGGCACCAAAAACATGCACAAACATGCTGCCCCCAGCATCCACTGCCTAAAAAAAAAGCCATAAATTAAAAATTCATAATATTAAAAATATTGACACAAGCAGCTTTCACACTGTTTTTAACCATCAAATACTCCTCCCCGATGTACTTGTTGATTGAGAATGCCGCGAGTTCTATGATACCCATGAAAATTAACTGCATGTAAGTGGTTTTTCCCAACACAGCGCCCATTGAAATAAGTGGTGCTGCCACTGCAACATCTGCATTTAATAAACTGAAAATAGATTTTTTTTATTCATTAGTGATAAAATGAAATGAGGAATAATATTAAGTAGGAGGGTGGGTGTTAATTGAATTACCTCATTAATGAGAGAGGCGCTTTACCACTTTTGGTCACATTAATGACTCCCTCGCAGAGCATTGCCACTTGAATCAGGATACCACCAACCAAAAACGTTAATCCTAGTGCACTCTGACCGTATCGTTTTGGAAACGTCATGAGGAAACCGAAGCCGATCCATATCATTACGTGAACGTCCTGGTACACTTCAATCACAAATTTAGGGTCATTTAATGATTGATGAGAATGGAAGTGGACATTATAAACTGAAAGACCATTTCAGTAGTGAATTGGTAAAACGGTTTAAGTCGATTTCATCCTGGCGTCAGTTTTCGATGAATATCTCGGAATCTGAGGGAGATAGCAAAATTTTCATTATGACCTTTTTTGTAGAATACAATAAGAGCTATAAAAAAGGTCCTTATAAAAATGTCTCTATCTCCCACAGATTCCAAAATATCCATCAAAAACTGACCTCAGGATCATTTAGACTTAAACCGTTTTACCAATTCGCTACTGATTTTGTATTCCATTATTAATCCAATATGCAGTGGAATGATGAAGTCGATGAGTCGATTTCATTTTGGAATAGATACGTTTCTGGAAAATATCTCGACATATACAGATTATTAGAATTTGGACCCTTGTTTAATGTTTATGGATATGAAAATGTTATGATTTCATTTCCATGCCCAAAATTCTCCACAATGTCAAATTGAATTTCCGATATTCTTGAAATTAGGTATTCAGTCGTTAAAATAATAATTCCTGGAGCATTTTTAACTAGGCAAAATGGATCCCTTCAAATATTCAACATCTATCAATGAATAATATGAAATGAATGAATTAACTCATCCAAAAGCCTAAAAATGATGCGAAAATCATTCTTCATTACATTTCACTCTGCTGATCTCGAGTGATCAACAATTGAAGACCATTCTGCCCCGCTGAGCTATTAATATTCTCATCTAAAATTTATGAAATCCAATTCATCACGTTTTTCATGTAAAATTCTAGATTTTCCTCAACTTTTTTAAGAAATAGATTGATGGAGAAAAAAGATAAATGTAATCCTCAAAAACTCTGCAAATCCCTCTGCCATTTTCCTTCAAGACTACAACAGACACATAGAAATCGATTCATTAGGATTCAGGTATCGATTTTTTCCAGACTAGACTCAGAAGTTTCATCAACTAAACCCAAGAATCCAGGTCATCCAGAGAGTTTCCCCAACCCTCTCTAAAAATTCAACGAACACTTAAAAATGTTTGAATAATAAATGCTCGAATCCAAAGCCCCAAAGATTAAAATCTTCGCCATTAGAAAAAGAGCAAACAGCCAAGTCTCCAGTACATGCTGGTCTCTACTTTAATTTTCCATGGCTGGATGGAATAAAATGAGTGGAAAAAGAAAAACTGTTGAAAACTCACGTGTGTACGAATGGGACAATGTTGTGGGTTTTCCATTCAAATAAGCAGGAATACTGTGCTCATAACGACTCGCATTAACTTTAGAGCTATACTCAAACACAGCTAAAAAACCACAAACTAAAAATGCCTGAAGAAAACACAAGGCAGTACCATGAGCACGACCCATGGTCATAGTAATCAACTAAATTAACTTTCAATTTTTCTTGTTTCACCAATAATCATTAAAAAAGAAAAAAAAATCCTTCATATGCAAAATAACGAGTTAACCCGACATTGTGGCGATCCAGAATAGTGCCTTAAATCTCTTATTCTCGTGTGTTTCTTATCACTAGGTGCCATCAAGAAATATGCGAAAAGGTAAAAAATTGACAAGAGAGAATATATAATACATGTACTTTACATACTTGGATAGACATCATTGGAACGTTTATTCTGCACACTGGGGGGACTTACAGCATCGGAACCATAGCTCACGAATAATCCCATGAGTACCATGACAATCACTTCAATGGCAATGAGGTGGAAAATCTGGCGTTTCCCTCCCCACTCGTACTTCGACTGTGTGTAAATTAAAATTAAATTTAACATGAGTTGTACATACTATTAAATTTGTTATGAAAATTAGTTTCAGCTTCAGTGGGAAATTTCGTATTGAATATTATTGAGTACTTTAGTCACTTTCTCAAGGGGGGGGGGGGAGAGATTAATTCTTTGAATTACAATAAATAAACAAAATATTCTTTGACACAACACAGATGGAAGAAGGCTATTCTATCAATATACCTCATTTTACAGTAAAAAAAAATATGTTTAAAAATTACTTTTTTAACAATCGTTGAAATTAGATTTTCAGAAACAACAAATATCTCAAAAAATAATCATTTAATTTTAGGCTTTGATTGGACGAAATTACAGAAAATTTTAGATAGCCAAATGCTTCAATGTGCAAACAGACACTCCAACAATTAATTCATTCAAATTTCCTTCTCTCTCGTATCTATTTCTGCATAATCACGAGAACAAATTCAATATTCTGCAAGTTAAAGTCAACATTTGCTCTCTATTTACTCAAACAATCAAACAAAACTTGGAAAATTTTGAAAAACTCAAACGAAATTGACTGAGATCAATGAATAAGATGAACTGGTTACCTCAGCCATGACGAAAAAAATCCAATATCTTCAATTCCTCTTTGAATTTCAGGAGGACGCAGCACTCCTCGATACTTGTACGTTGAAAAATCACCCCAGCGGATATACTCGATTCGTTTAATACCCACTGGCTTCCTATCCGCGTACAACAGTTGACCCTCACTTTTCATCCACAGTTCTGCATACATTGAGTCATTCGCCGTGAATACAACAAGTACAATTGAAAAAAAAAATATAACAGGAACTCAGGAAAACCTCAAAGTATAATATTTGTGTCCTTGTGACGTTGTCTTTGGATTGTCAATTAACAAATGCGTGTTTTCCAACTGACAACGTCGAAAATATGTGGGTCGTATCGATTATGACCACAGCGATTTAAAATTGGAAAACTCACGTGGACCACTGAGCGAGGTACTCTGACACGCGATCAAAACACATGCATTAAATAGGCAATCATGTCATGTATAGGGAATAATTCAATAATCGTTCCTAGGATTCTTCTTTGCTAGTTCAATTTTATAAAACACGTAATGGTCTCTTTTGTTTATAAATTATGATCACGATTCTTCGTGATTTGTACAGTATATATTTCAACATGACCTTCGAAAAACAAGTAAAATTGTTGGAAATTCAATCAGCTACAAAAACAATCTTTTGACATTTTTTTCCAAAACCCCTCGTTCTCAAGATACATTGACAACTAACAAAAAAGAAAAATTAGTCAAAAAAAAAAATCCTCAAAAAGAATATCTACAATCTTCGACTTTTCACATCTTTATTAATTAATTTATCAATAAATTATTTATCAATAATGTTACAAAAGTCGTTGCACAACTGCAACAAAGTGTTTCTGAGTATCATAGTCATCCTCTTTGTGATGATTTCGATTGTATTATTATAATGAAATCAAAAAAATGAGCATAGAAAAAAAAGGGATATTTTAATACAAAGTGAACTTACTTTTAGGCTTAATAGTATAATGACACAAATAAGTTTTTGGCAACTTTTGTGGGGGGAGGGGGGGAGGGGGGGATCAATGGATAAATACTGCTTCTTCTGTTTCCTTTTTTTTTTGTTCGTCTTTAAGGTGAAATTGATTATTTATAGGACAGCTAGTGTGAAAATTGTCACGACGATTTGGACACACGAAGATAAGAATAATTTTGTCTTGCTAGCGGAACTTGTTAGGTCATTTCCCAGATGACTAGAAGATTGCTCTGATCCCAGTCGTCCCTGCTCTGGGCATGGATAGTCGACGTTGGGTATCAAATCAGAGATGTGTTTGATGTAGCCCAGCTTACCATCAATTTTCTGCAACTGTAATATTTGATGTTAAATAATAAAAAGCTTTCATTAATTATTTACTCGAATATTCTAGTCTGTGAAAAGCTCACCTTTCCAGTCTCGATTTTCGACGTCAAGCTAACATCGTAATTGTCCACCTCTCCTTCCTTATTCTGCGAGGGTTCCTTCACTTTTCTTACTTCGTATGATTCATCTAAAAATGAAAAATATAATCTTTGAGATTGTGCAGGGGAGAATTATTTTAAGAAGATTTATTTGAATATTCGAGAAAAGAGGAGGAGTCAATTTTACTTCAGGGGGCCTATTCTGGTTCGTATAAATTGATAAATAAATGAATAAATCTTGATTTTGCCAGTCTTCAGACCGGTAAAAATGACATTTATTCATTTATTTATCCATTTATACAAACCAGAATAGGCCCCCAGAGCACATAAGTTTTTGGGTAATATCTTTACATTTGAGAAAGATATGGGAATATTGGTAAATAAAAGATAATTTTTGTAGAACGAAGTGAGCTCTACAAAAAAAATTTCTATATCTCTTAGATTTAGAGATAAGTATTCACCAATGAATCGTGCATTTATCTTGGGAACGAGTGATTCTGGGATAAAATGTCAAAAGACCTTTTTCGTAGCTGAGGAAAATTTTCAACGAAAAATGTCTTCTCACATTTTTCCCTAAAATTACTCGGTATCAAGAAAAAACAATATTTATCGAAATGTGGGAAATTGATTGATAAAATTTCACCATTTGACTAATCGACTTGATTTCATTGTAGAATGGCTGAAAAGATGGAAAAAAATGTACGGAGAGGGGATTCACTTGGATTCGTTTATGCATTTGTAAATTGGTGAGATCATGTCAATTACGAATATAGTTTTGACTCATGAATATGGTTGGTTGAGAATTAAATGTGAAGTTATTTCTGAAGGAATTGATACTGTATTTAGCAATATTTAGAGAGGATTTATACTTTTCATTGGTAAGGAAAGATAAAATCTCTCAAGACACGTTTCTCTTCAATGTTTGATGAAAATTCAATATCCAAGAATAGATCTACTTGATTGATTAATCAAATTGAATTTCATCTCCACCCGTGGGAAAAATCGAGTGGAAATGTTGAAAATTTGAATGTGAAATGTGAAAGATTCAAGAGAATTTTATGACTGGAATGTCTCAATCACGAAACGATGAAATGTAGAAATGCAGATGTTTCATTCTTGTTAAATATGAAATTATCTCGACATTCAGTGATTATAGAGAAGAATGTCAAAAGAGCTTTCTTGTAACTGAGAGAATTTTCTACAGAAAATATCTTAATTCACTCATTATTGAGATAAATTTTTTCCAGTCCTTCGTAAAATCATGTTCATCTGACATTCGTAGCCGGATGCACTCATGAAAATGTAACGAGCGAATGATATTGGCTGGAAATATATAATAGATGTAGATTTATTAATGCCAATCGAAATGTCTCCATCCTTGAATTTAACCATGATTGAAATTCAACGTAATTCCATTGTTGAAAAATCCAAATATTTCTGTCTTTCAACCCTTATTCAATATTCGAGAGATACTTGTGAAAATGTAAATAGAAAGCTAGAAATTTCGCGTGATTTATCCCAACATTCAGACATTAAAGATAATGAAAGAATATCCAAGAAAATTCGTTAAAATTCGGAATGAATTGTTTGCATGACTTAATCGCTGTGGAATGCCTCGACTGTAAACCCATGAAACTCAAGACGCGTTGATGTACATCTCTCTAGGGTAATATTCCAGGCCTTCGGAGAATGCTGATGGCGTCTACATTCGAGAGTATGTGTCATACATGGCGATTAAAAAGATAAACGAGAAACATATTAAAAGAATCTTCTTCCCCTCCCGGCAAATCGCACATGTTTGTTTCCCTCCAATGTTTTTTTTCCAGCCCAGAACAGACCAGAGAGTAAAATATTCAGCTGAAAAGGATGTTAAACCTCCGGCAAAAAATGAATTCACTGATGAAGCGGTAAAAGAAGATATTTTGAAAAAATCGTTCAGAGAGATTCGTTCATATTATGCTTCATATATTGTTAAAAAATTTAAATACCAGAATTATGTTTGACTTCAATCCCCGTCTCGTTATTCCCCACTTCGTATTTGTCAATACTGGCATTCGGACTCTCAAGGAAGCAAGTAAGAGTGCTCAGATAATCCCTCAAATTTTTGTTCTTAGTCTCGTTTCTGGCTCCAGATATCCACGCTAGATTGCAGTCACAGATAAAATTGTTATCTGAAATTGAATAAAACAAAAAAAAAAAAAACACCAAACATTAATAACAAATATTGAGGATGAAAATTCAATTTGAAAAATACTCTCAACAGAGTTGCAAGTTATTTTAATAAAGCCCACGTTAGCCTATTGCGCTTTTGTGGTGGGACCGGCTCGACTACACTTCTCTCCATAAGCTTCCCATCTGTAATTGTATTGTCCCTCAGGCTGTACTACGAGCCTACATGAGTGTTATTGGCGTCGAATGCAGCGAGGCATACCACCCGCTGGGTAACAAGGGGAGACTTCAACGGGGCGAGTAGATAACTTCTCGTGTACCTTTTTTTTCCGATCTCTCAACTCAGGTAAAAGCAACTCAGGGATTTTGTCCTCCCCCCCCCCTCCCCCCTTCCAATGCACAAAAACGAAAGCCAGGTGTAACCAGGGAGTAAATCTTACCATCTTTCCTCTCTTCCCCCCCAAAAGCTTCTAAATTAGGTACCTGAAATATCTCTTAAACCCCTCGTGTAAATCCCAAACGTAAAATCTAGCCACCCTCCATAAAAAAAAAAGAGAGAATCTAAACGGAAAAAGGAAATTTTTCCCCCGAAAAATATGAAAATGACATGGGGGGGGGGGAGGGGGTGAATCGCCTCGGGCGCTTTTTTTCCAGAGGTCAGGGGGTGATCCCAGAAGTTAACAAAAAAGTGTATAACCAGCAGACAGGGTAGACAGGAAGGGGTGTTACCCCCGGCAGAGGGAAGCAGACGTACCACGCCTTCGTCCCTGAAATTTCATCCCCTAAATGATTAAAACCTAATATAGGGGCACGCCTACCCGAAAGCCATGCGAATGGAAGCCTAGCCGAGAAATGTTCACCCTATGTACAGATATAAAACTTTTATTCTGATTATTCATTTTTTGCAAATGATTTATTTGATGAAATTCAACCAAATTAACTAGATAGGAGATGAATCATAATATTTGAGCAAGGATTCGCTTTGGTTTTTGGGGAGTTAAACTATGGGGGATGATTGTTGCATACGTGAGACGCGTGGCAAAGGGGATTATGAAGGCCAAGGATGAGAGTAAAAGGAACTAAAGGGGTTTGTGAATTCGATATCCCTTCAGTTTCTGACCCTTCTCTGCTCTCTCTCTCTCTTTCTCTGCAAATGTAAAATCAACGGGTTATTGTTCTGAATTCCAGTATGGAAGTGCATTACGCATAAATCCGTGGGTTTTTTTTTTCAACCCATTTAAGGGGACCGGTTTATTATCGATGATACTTATACACATTTAGCTGGATCTAAGGGACACGCCTATGCTATATGACGCGGAATAAACGGCGCTTGAGTCCGGTTATAACGAGTGGATGGGATATGGTTGCCTTTACCCTGTAATCAAGTGTAATGTGAGTAGTAATAGCTGATTATGGTATGGATAAAACTGTATGTACGATTACGAATGATTTGACAGTTGAATTATAAAAGTAGTTACAGAGGGTGGGAGTTTAGTGAGTGAAATGGTGGAATGGGTGGCAGTAAACAGTTGGAGTTTGGAGCGAATTCTATATCTGATGTTTCTGGGGAAACTATAGTTGGGAACTATAGTTTTAGCGTTCGTAATATCCCAGGCTCATGTCAATAATTCCTGAGGGGTGGAGAGAGAGAGAGAGAGAGGGGGGGGGGGCATAGTTCTGAGTTGTAACAGTAGTTTATCGAACATTTCCGTTTGAAGAGCTTTGGTTTCTCTAATATGGGCTCCAAACCGGAGTATTCCGGCACCATCTGTTAAGCATAATTAGAAGTTGATCTATTTAATATTTTTCGAGATATTTTTTTCTTTTGAAAATCGGCTTTTCGAGGATAACCCGAACAATAATTGTCAAATTTGCTTTAATCATAGCTCAAAATGATGATTAATACTTCTTGTCCGGAAGTGAATATTATTATTTGAACATAGGGAGCTTTATGAGAGAAAGCGTTGCTGAATAGATTTTCTTCAATGATCAATAACTCACAATCGAGAGAGTGAAATGAGTAGAATTCTGCACAGTTATTACGAAATTTTTTGAGTTTGAACAATTATATTTCCAAAATTATGAAAAATGTATTCTATTATCTCAAAAATGAACCAAATATAATAGTCAATAATGATCTCCGATCGAAAACAAATTGTCTATTCACAATAGACAGTTTTTTGTTTGATTTATCATATAAAAATTGACTTTTTGAATCTAAATCATTTATGGATGATCACAAGTGATCGGAGATGGAGATATTTGGAGGACAGACTCATTAAGAACATGAATAAATTTATTGAACTCACCTTCCAAGTATAAATGACTTGTACCATTATACAAATCTTGTAACATTCCCTTGACATGCTCAAAGGTTATTGATTTGAGTTTATTGCTTCTCAGATCGAGAAAATTAAGCGATGAAGTACTGGAAAAAATGTTTCTCTCAAGTTTAACGAGGTTATTATGACTCAGACCCAATTTTCGGAGATTCCTCAAACCCTCGAGAGCACCATTAGCCATAAATTGAATCTTATTATGATCCAGATAGAGCTCTAGAAGTTCGGGTACTTGGTTGAATGTCTTATCGCCAATCATCTCTATAACGTTGTTACGAAGATTGAGATGTTTCAAACTCTTCAGTCCCGAGAATGTCTCACTCGTTATTACGGATATTTGGTTTTCACTCAACTCAAGGGTTTCTAGTGTTGTCAAGTGTTTTAGTGCCCTGTCGTGAATCAGTCTCAGATTGTTGCGGTTTATCACGAGCTTCTTCAATGATGGTAGGGCCACAAATATGTCTCTGGAAAATTGATTCAATTGTTAATCGGGAATGAATGAAAAAATTCAAACTTTTCATGAATTGTAAATAAATTTATGCAATTGAATGAATTTGTGAATTTAGAGGAAAACGTTTGGAAGAGTTTTCAATGTATACGTGAATATGGATTCATTTTCGATGATTCTCTAACGAGTTAATAAACCGTTGAGTAAAATTTTAGAAGAAAATGTGAAAATATATCTCTGAAAGAGATGACAAAAATTTTACAAGGATCTCTTTTGTAGACCTCACTTGGTTTTAAACAAAGATTTTTCAAAAAATTTCTCCATCTCTGTCAGATACCCAGATGAGCCTCAAACACTGACAATACATACAATAGAGATATTCAATAACAATTTCAAATAAATATAATGAAAATTACCTATTAATTTCATGAATATAATTATCATTCAAATATATGGCATTGAGTTTGGTCATATTACCAAATGCATATTTTTTCAACTGAGCAATTGAGCATCGAGTGGCATTTATTTCAATGAGACTCGGAATATCACTGAATGCCTTTTCAACAAGCTCCTCGAGAGTTGCATCTTTAAGAGTAATGTGGGTTAAATTCCTGAATAGTCTAAGTGCCTTTGTAGGTACGTTTGTCATATTAGTAGAACCAAATGGAGCGAGTTCAAGTTTCTCTAGTTTTGGGTGTGCAATAGCAATGTCTTCCCAAATGGGATCATCAACTTTAGGAAGGTTCATTACGCCACAACTCATTTCTATTGCTTTGTCCATGTCACTGGGCTTGCAATTACAGAAGAGTGGTTGATTTTTCGTCAGTAGATTACAGAAGTTAATGCCAGTTTTATTTTTCACTAGATGGCTTCTGAGCCCTTGCGATGATTTTGCTGTGGCAGATTGCTGTGATGCTTGACTGGACGGCTGCACCAGTAGCCAATACATCAATACTTGGAGGGCAACAGTCGTTAACTTTTCCATTGTTATTTTCTTTTCACGTACTGTAACAAAAATAATTCAAAAAAATACATTATTGAGGAGAACTCTTCCTTTACCATCATCATTTTTCATCATGACAATATGCCTCTTATCGTTTGAATAAAAAAGTAAGTAAAAGGGAGTAAAAAATGAGCGAGTTTTAACGAAGTGATTCAGATGAGTTCCAATGAGGCTCAATAGATAGCACCTAGCAAGATCTATGCAGTCACAAATCGCAATAAAAATCCACATGACAAATATGTTTTGAAAGTTTGATTTTTCCGATTTTTAATTAATTCAAAGTCTCTCCAATCCAAATTTCATCAACTAAATAAAATGCTTCCATTAGAAAGCGAAAAATGTCCGCAATTCTATTAATTCGATGAAACCATTCCACCAACGACAAAAGTAGAATTTCGCAAAAAGAAAAAAAAAAAACTATCCGAATTTCACTTTCCCGTCGCCGAGCTATTCTCACCCCAAGAGCTCTCCTTCTTTTTCCATAGAGCGTGTTCTTTTTTAACGCATCTAAAAATACATGCCGTGAAAATAAAAAGAAGAATGAAGGAAGACTGAGCGACCAAGTTTTATAGAAAGAGGGTGCTTGTGGGGGAAGAGAGCAGACACAAAGACGCCTATGACGACGATCAAGGCAATTGCTTTGGAAAGAACTGAAAGACTGTAATACAGCGGTATGTAGCCAGCTAACTGACGTTAGGCTTTGTAAAATTACTCATCTGACTGGAAAAACACTAGGATAAACCATGCAACCGTCTCCCTCTCCTCCCCCCCCCCCCGCCCTTCCTACGACGTTTTATACTCGACAAGAGTTTAATATGCGCAACCGAGAGAATCAATTTCTTTGAATAATTAAAACCCACGAGTGGTATGCGCTTCTGGAGAGCTACACATGTACATTTTACTTCAACTAGACGTATCAAATAATACCCAAGAGCGCATGATGTCATGCCACGGGATGATTCGTGTGATTCCATTTCTCTTATTCTCACCCGTATATATGTAACAATCCCCGAGATTTTTGACCCCATCTATTCGTCATTCTCGCATTATTCGTCTGACTAGAAGTGCATTCGAATAAAAATAATTCATTGCCACTGGGGTGCCCGCACATCAGGGAGGACCAAACATATATTTTCATTTTCTGCTCGTGTTGCTCATATATAAATGCTAACGCTCCCACGATGACATGAGACACACCGAGATTATTTCTTCTATTTGAATTCAAAGGCTAATATGATCTACTGTATAGAGGACAATGATGAGAGAGACAGATTGAGTGTGATAAAATGCTCTCAAGTGAAGTGTTTTTCTTCGTATTCAAACGAGTCGTCCAATTTTTATAGGATGGAAGTGGCGATGAAGGTTTTGGAGGTGAATTCAGAGGAAATAGTCGCGTACATGTGGGGGATATATACAGAGAGATGAGATGGGAATTTCCGTTACTAAAATATTCGATGGAATAGGAATTCTTCATAAAGTGAGTAGAGGTACAAGTCATGAATTTATCGTACAAACATTGATTATTGGATTATTGCAACTCCTATTAATTCTAATTAATTATTATACGTATAAAACGTAGCGAGTTGGAATTTTAAAAGCGAAATAATAAATAATTTTATCGATATGCTTTAGACTCAAAATCCGCGCGCACAAAGTCTTGAGCGTTTTTAGTTACGAATGCTCTTTTAGAATTTGCCGATTGAATTCAAGTCTGAGAAACCGACGCCAAATGTCTGCGCATGTAACTCGAAATGTTAACAGGAAGCTTATGATTTTTAATATTAATAACTGAACCTGAAAATTTCCGGAGGATAGGCGGCGATCAAACACGTCTTGGAATCACCGAAGATTTACGAGTGATCGAAAATCTTTAGTCGGAGCCGGGTTTGTGGTCCGGATGAATTAATTTACGAGAAACGATTAAAAAATACTGAAAAAGGTGGTAGGATTTCCAATCGAAGCCGTTGATTTCAAAATTTGGGTATGGATAATATGTAGGTGACCGTCACTTCGGGATTTTGCAAGATAATGAAAATTTTTTGTTACCAGGTCGATCGCCGGATGCCGGAAAATTCCAAAGCGGTTCAAAATGCTATTCAGTATTCTGTTCCAAGTTACTTTCAGGTTTTAAGAATGAAATAATATATATTATTTCACGAAATATTATTAAGGAAAAATTTAAAAATTTAGTCTAACGACAGATATTACGCCTCCAATTTTCATGATTTTGTAATTATTAACTTTCGAAAAAATGCTGAAAGTCTTGGAAATTAACAAACCGGAAATATCTAAATTTGAACGATTTTGTTATTCATTTTCTTTTATCTCTTGTGCCCGAGTAATGTCGGGGAATATCACATGACGTTAATGATAACTAAAAATCATTAGAATGAAATTCGACGTACTATAAAACAACTGTGCCAAGGCGTTGAATTTCAATCTAACAAATCATCATTTTTATCAGATTTTCGACACTGAAGAAATTAAATATTAATGAAATTGAATGACATTAGAAATCAATGTACCTATTACGGTTGTTCTAATAGAATATTTCCGCTGAATGAATCACTGATAAAAATAATTTCGGTCATATACGATTTGGCTCAGGATATTTATCCCACAATATACATCTGATTCTTATGTCGGCCTGACCGAGGTGTGAAATTGCTCGAAATCATATGAAATCATGATATTACCGGAAATTTCCAATGAAATCACATGAGTTATTCATTTAAGTTTCTCGATCTTCCTCTGAAATTATTAGTTTCTGAGATGGATGGAACATTGAAAAAGGTAGCGGAATTTACGGTTTACTATTTCAGTGGTGAATTAGTCGCGATTACTCGAAATTACATCAATACGTAATGTAATGCATATTAACTTGATTGAGATAGAAGTAATCTTGCTGACGATTCACATCTCTCATATCAGTTTCACTTCCTTGCCGAGGCATCAGATTAATCATTTGTTTAGACTAACGTCAGAACAGAGCTATCAACTTTGAGTACTCAAATGAAGTAATTTTCCTTATCGAAAGACCTTCTTCGAAGATGGGGAAAGTCATTGACAAAAAATGCCTCTTGACAATAATTAAATATTCAACAATATGTGAATAATAGTCTCTATACGTACACTCTACCACTTCACTCCTGATTGTAAAAATGATGAATGAAATACAATAGATTAGAGAAATCTCAATATATCATATTTCACAAAAGGTTCTCATCACCATTAAACGTGAATATCAGTGAGGAACGATGATGAGTCATGATAAAATTCTTCTTAAATAAAATTCCCAACCAGAAAATTCAATAATAAACATCGAGAACAATGAAACGTTCACCCGATATTCGCAATGTTTATATTCCCCCCCCCCCCACCCTCTCTCCCTTTGAGTAACGAAAATCACGAAAGCACTCCGTTTATTCGATGCCGACAGACACGCGTCATCTCATCTCACCAACGACAAAGTCAAGAGAATGAACACACGTGGAAGAAAAAAAAAAAAAAAAGATAGAATCTAATAAACAGCTCAGGCGAGTGCTCATTCAACGCTTTAATTCACGAAATGAAATATTATAAAATGGATGGGACCCACGAAAAGGCGTAACAAGAGTTCCCTGTTTATCCAAATAACCCGGAGAGGAATTTATTATTTTTTTTTTTCTGTTACTCCGTCCTTTTCCTTCTCAACTGATGTCTGGTTATAGGATCAAACTGATGGGGTGGCGTGTTCGTATTGAAAAAAAATTCCCATTGTTGCTACAACACAGCTGTTCAAGTGAGCATATAAGGCCTCGGTAGCCAGTATAAAACATCACGGCGCCCTTTTTTTTTGCCTCTGTCCAAGAGAGCCTACTCCAATGTACTCAAATACCATTCAGTGACACCCCAAATTGTCTACTCGAATGTTTTTCCCTTTCATTATGTACTCCATTGGATTACAATGTATTTCATCTAATTTAATACATTACGGGTTAATGATTGTTATCGTCGGATGCAGAACTCGTGATATATAAATTATCGGAAATTATTCGGTTCAGTGAGGATTTATGTTCAATGGCTTTTTGCACATGTGAGAAATAATATGAATGAATTATTATTATTTTTTTTTCATTAAAAGTTGAAGTTCTCATGAAATTCTCTTGTTGAAAGGGGATTATGATTTTTTGGTTCTTTTTGGTACTTAAAAAGAAGTTATTTACGTCCGTGAGGAATTCTCTGAATTGAATGCCGCCAAAAACGATGTAAATATTCTTTAGCACGCATTCTTTCTTTGTGCGGTTCTCAAACTTTGAGACGAAATGTGGTTTATCTGGCGTAACGAAGGAATATTATTATTTTGCGTGTGAATTGTCCAGTGAAGTGAAACAAACGGTTTGGAATAATTTTTTTGGATAAACAAATTAGCAGTGATAGAATGAGATATAAGTTTTGTAAAATAGATACTTCTCCCTCAAATATCTCATTGTAAAAATATTTCAATTTCTAATAACAAGAATTACATCCTCAACTATGAATATTTCTATAATTTCCGTATTTTCTCCAGGAGAATTAACGCATTTTGTCGTTTGCTTTTACAAAGACTCACTCACCGACCTTTCGTAAATTTTAAAACTAATAATTTACGTGAAAAATTCATCCCAGAAAATTCCTCAACCTCAAAATAGATGTAAATATTCTTGAAAAACATGGCCTGACTGTGTGCGGTTAATGGACCCCAACAAATTGTATGATTTTTGGACTCGTTCAATAGACATTTTACCTGAGTACATGCGAGCAGGTAGTTTTGGAACGTCGGAGGGAGGATGATGGAATGAGGGGTGGGGGTGGGCTCGAGAGGGGGTCGCGGTGGATGCGAAAAACGTGCCGTGCCGACGCACAACGCGATACTAGTTATATTGAGAAAATGCAGGAGAAGATTTTGTCAGGTAATATTTGGGGGAAATCCCTTCTTCAAGGCCCCCCATTTTTTTTTTTTGCTCAGACCATAGTTTCTGAGATTTTCGAGGGTAAAAGGGACTCAGGTAAGGCCGTAAATCCTTCAAGAAAGAGAGAGAGTTTTCGTCGATTTATACGGAAATATCGTGGATCAAATTCGCCTATATCAGCGACGGAATTCCGGCTAGTTGGGGGATTCTTTTTCGGCTTGAGGGGAGGAAAAAAAAATCGATACCGAGAACAATACGGGATTTATTGAATTATTTAATAGATAAAAATACTCACCGTTTATCCAAAGTTATTTTGTCAATTGTTTTAATCACTATTGTTTAAATTTTTGGCTAATTTTCGAGGAATTATAGCACTCAAGGTCACACTGAATCCATAGATGCGCGAGGATTGATAGGTAAACAATCACTGGCTTGGGAGAATCCGCGTTGGCGTTTCTTGGCGGGACGAATACCACTCGACTTGATGCGTAGCGCGTGCCCTCCAAACTACAACTTCGAACCCCAGCCCGCGCTTCTTCAGTCGAGCGTGAGAAACCTTTGGATGACGAGGAGAATTTCCCATTGTAATTATGACTGGAGATATCTGGTAATAGATGGCGGTTTTTTTTGGTATCAGCTGTCGGTAAGTGGAATTTTTTTTCAAAATTATCCCCGACGATGGAAAATGCGCATTTTTTTAAAAATTCATTTTCTATTAAAAAAAAAAATTCAATTGAAGAATTACTTCATGTTCACAGAAATAAAATTTGGCAGAGAAATTCGAATTCAGTAGTAGAAGAAAGAGTGAAATGATGATTGGATGACGTGAACAAATTTTCAATTAATCGTCGAAATGAAGTAAACTGAATTTTTGATGAAAATTCAAGGGAAAATATACTGAAACAAATTAATGATAATTGAATAAGTTTGGAATATTTATCAACAGAATATTCTCAATGGAACGACATTCATTCATCTTGGAAATGGGTAATGCAAGGAGAAAATGTCAAAATGCCATTTTCGTAGCTGAATGAATTTTTAAGAGAAAATTAATTTTGACATATTCCGCTGAAATTATACTCTTTATGGAGATTATTCAATATTCATTCGCGTGGATAAAATCGACTTGTTTTGTTACGTTTCACAAATCGATTGAATTCATCGATAATTGACATCGCTTGCTGATTGGTATAAGGATGTTATTATCAATATTTTATCGATAAAATCTCTCTTCTCACAATGAGGGCCCAGGAGAGAAATCGTTTGCAATTATTCAAGAGATAAACGTTTCTCCAAAGAGGAGAACTCATCCTTTTATCTCGGTATAATGAGTGATATGAGTGATTTCATGATGAAATGTGAAAATCTCTCACTCTCAAATTTTTCCATAATTTCCATTTCTTAAATCTCTGATCAAATCTATGAAATTTGATCATCCATTGATAAAATACAACGCTTCACCATCGACACTCAACAAAACTCCAACATCATCATCAGCGAAGTGGTAACAGGTAACAAGAAGCTCCTCCTCATCGCGATAAATATCAAAATATCCCGATAATGAGTAGATTTTTTATGAAAATCTCGGATATTCTTCGAGTTTCATTTTCCCTAAAATAATTCATCACCGAGATAATAATCTCATATGTCATCGAGATGTGGAAAATTAATTTGTTACCCTCTCCCCCTTATTCCTTTCAAAAATAAAAATTAGCAAAAAATTTCTATATTTCATCAAATGAAGAAAAACATACTTTTACCGATAATTCAAACTCAATTTCCCCAATCTCTCCCTCCTCCCCCGCGGCCCTCGATACCCATATGTCGCCCGTGCCAAGAAGAAGCGACAGTTCCGCCCTTTTTGCCGTCCAGCGGAACCCACTGAAACCCCAAGTCCCACCTTATGAACACGGGGAGAGTATTTAGATGCGGTGGTGAGTTTGACGTCATACTCGTGCACTTCCGCCTCCCCTCGACTCTAACCGATCTCTCCCGAACGGGTCAATGTCTGAGGAGCGAAGGCATCGAAAAATCTGTGGCCTGCGGTGTGCTGGTGTTCCCGTGGACGAGGATAAAGTTCGGTTAAAAGGACATTTTCAACTTATCGCTGTTTCTATTAATCATTGTGTATTGAATAGAGTGGTGTCATCACAAACACCACGAGTCTACCTATTGTTTCAGTGGCCCAATGACCACCAATGACTGAGACCCAACTGAGACATTTATTCAGTCCAGAGTGCAGTGAAAAAAAAAAAAAAAAAATTCCCCTGTGTAAATTTGTCTCTTACCCCTTTGCCCTAAAACAAAAAGTGATAAATGGAGAGAGAAAAAATAGAATAAAAATTCATGAAATACTCTAAATCCACTACATGATAACGTTGGCTCAGAAACAACGGATTCGTTAAATTCGTGACGCCGCCCACACGTACGTCGTCAACGCCGTGAGAGTATAGGAGGTAGGCCTGGCTTTCCGTCGCCCCCGCGGGAAAATTGTGTGCGCGATGTATTCCACTGCAACTACATCTCCAATAAAATATTAGAAGACCAATCAGTAAATCAAGATAATCCAATCACTCCCCGACATTTCTCCACTTTCCTCAGTTTAATTAAACCAGAGAGATCCCCCTAAACCCCCCCCTGAAGAAGAGAACATTTAGAGGAAAAAAAAATGGTAAAAAACTAAAGTGTTTGGGTAAAAAAAAAAAGTGAATTGAAATAGTGTTTCATGTGTTACATTATTAACACACGGTGAGCATTAAATTCCAAAGTTACATGGAGAACAGAGAGATCGTCGACTGGTGGTGTGCTATATAATTCGTCGTGTCGTTTTGCCCGTGCGCGCCTCGTGTTACTACGAGCCATTCTAAAAACGTTGAGTTAACACACGGGACTTTTGCCTCTTCATTTCCTTTTTTTTTTCCATCAAAAAAGGAAGAGAATTTTTTTTTTTGTTAATTTCTCGTCAATCTTTTCCACCGAGATACCGAAATTGTGGATATAAAAAAAATTACAAATGAATTAGTGAGTGATGAATTGTTTATTCTTGAGTGAATAATTGATGATCAGTGAAAAGTTGTGGAGGTGAGGAAAACGGGCAGCAGGATTAACCGTAAAGACGGCAGCCACGACGACGAGGAAGAAGCGGGACGCATCATTGCCCCGTCAACATCGAGGGGCACAATTGTTAATAAATGGAGTAACCTGGACGATAACATACCCAGAAATTGAGAATTTATCACGTTATAATATATCAAAGGATAAAAAACGTTTTGGTGAATTGACAAAACGTTGATTTGTTGTTTTTTCTTTTCTTTCGTCAAAGGAAAATCCATCAACATTAACTTGGATTTTTTTATTAGTTGAATTAAATTTTTTTTTTAAAGAGTCATTCGAGTCTTACCGACAGAGCGAGCGTGCCAAAGACACTATATCGTATACATAAGGCGTTAATAGAGCTATTGAAGCGATGTGATATTGGTTGTCATTGATGTACGTGACGTTTATTACAGGAGGAATAACACAAGTTAATTTCTTTGAGGAGAAATTTACAGAGTTAATTTTCTCATTAATTTAATTTTGTTGTGTGTAATTGATATTTTATTGTTCTGTGGGGGTATATATCAGGGGATTTTGAGGGATTTTTCGTGAGTGTTTGGGGCCTTTTGAGGGTGTGGGGAGTGTGAAGGGAGGAATTTGGGAGGCGGTGGTGGCTCCTGTGGCGGCAAAGGTGGAGGTGGCTGGGGATTAATAATGAGCGGCCGTCCAAGGACCACTTCATTCGCTGAGGGCACCAAGGCACCCTCAAATCCGCCCCTGGGTGGTATGAAGATCAGCAGTGAGTAGTGCAATGGATTATCACATCTATCACCTAACCTATCATTCTGCTAAATGAGTTGGTTCATTTTTTTCCCCTTATATTTCCTTGAATTTGTTTAATTCATATCTAAAAAGACAGCTCTACCATTGCTCCGATTTTTTCAATTTTTTGGGAGACATTTTTCGAGTGTTCATGGCCTGTGATCCGTCAACAACTCTTTTACAATTTTATTCAATAAGAAAAATGTTTAAATGAAAGAATTCAAGTATATAAAAGTGAAGTTATGGGGTAGGATAAGTCAACCTCAGGATGAGTTTTTGATGAAGTAAGAGTCGTGTGAGATCTGCAAAAAAAGTTGTTATCAAAATTTCACCAACTCTCTTGGATTCTGAGATATTTATCAGCAACTGATTGCGAATTGAAATTGAACTTGTGAATCAATCCCAGAATGAGAATTCATTTTTTAGTAATATTTCAGACTTTGCCGATATTACTCTAATCTGTAAAAAAAGGTCCTGATGAAAAATTCGCCATCTCTCATTATTTCTCCCGATATTTATCAAAAACTCATTCTGAGCTCGTGAGGGCTGAACTGACTGAACTAGTCCACCACTCGTCAATGCTCCTTTGGCAAACCCACGTCCCTGAACTGGTGTGCGCGAACGTCACTCAGTTAACTCTTACGACACTTTATAAATAAATCTTTTTCTTTTTGAGTGCACATCGACGCACTCCATTGGTTCATCTTTATTCCGTATCAACGGATCATACGGTGTCTTTGACTCTAGATTTTCTTATCATTCAATCGTAATTTCCAATCATTATCAATCGAAGAAAGAGAATCCTATATTCATTAAAACTCGTTTATTAAAATGTATGATTAAATGACTCTGCGACATTCAGTAGATTAAATTTTCATTCACATCTTCAGTTTTCTTTATTTGGATTATTTGAAATTTTTACCTTCGCCTAGATTCACATTTCCATGGTTATCAGCAATGAAAAATCGCGGTGCGCCCGCGCTCGCGCCAGCGCATTAACTTATTTTACAATCCACTTGACGACGACTGTCTAAAAAATCCTCCGCCTCATCGTACCTGATCACTATGATAATCAAATTCACTTTGACTCATAAATTTACGCACTCTTGAAATACCAGAGAACCATTGAATCATGTAATTCACCAGTTTTACTCAAATTCATGCAATTATTTATCGATCCAACGCTCTAGGATGTGGTCTATTTTATTGCTATTGGTCAACGTCAACCCTAGAGTTACCACTACTTTCTGCTGGTATTTTTTTGTTTGGTAAATAGGAAATTTCCCTGTAGTGAGATCTGTCTCATTTTTGAATATGAAAATTAAAAAGAAAGAGAAAAAAAAAAACTGAGAAAATTCTTTGCTGCATCGACGTGCAAACGAACAAACAAAAAAGGCTAAATTGATGAATAAATTACAAGTCATATGTAGAAAATGTTTAGATATAGTTTAGACTTTGACGTGCTTCACCCGTATATAATCACACGAATCCTTATAAATCACCACACAAACATCCCAGTGATTTTAAATCTCCTGAAAATGACATTATGCTTCTCTACTATTATTATTTTTCATTATCTCAACTATTTGACTCTGCTTCACCCTGTAACTATGTAGATTTGGTATTTCTCTTGAACATTATTTTCTATGGGTGGTACCATGTACACTGCAGGTAGGGATGGAAGCAAAGTGACGACGGTTGTGGCCACACCGGGTGCTAGGCCAGATCATCCACAGGAAGTTGCCTATACTGATACTAAGGTCATTGGCAATGGCAGTTTTGGTGTTGTTTATCAAGCCAAACTCTGCGACACTGGCGAGATGGTGGCGATTAAAAAAGTTCTTCAGGATAAGAGGTTCAAGGTTCGTATTCATAATATTTATTTAATTAGAAGTTATTTGTCCCTACAAATTATATTTTTCAACCTTTTTCTATCGCATAAAGCGATAAATTCCACTCGATTAAAAGTGTTGAAATGTACAGAGAGGATTTTACACGTGTCATTACCTAAAAATATTAAATTATTTCGTTGAATGAAACATTTTTTATTGAGTTATCGAACGTCTTATCCATTTTTTTTTTTTTTTTTGTAGTTTTATCTTCATGGTGGTATCTTCATATGACAAAATCAATGAACTTACAAACAGAAAGTCAGAATTTTTCATTAGTGCATTTATCCAATAAAATTGGCCCATGATTTGACATAAAAAAAATCCAAACAAACGAATGGAAATTGGAGATGTGCGATTTGAAAAAAAAAAAAAAAAAAAAAAAAAGTTTAGATACAGAATTCATTAATAATCTTGAAAAATGTCGATAATTGATGTTGATTTAATCGATTATTTTCAGTTGTGGTACATTTGACTGACCTCGATAAACCCCAGTCGAGTGGAATTCGACATAAGTTACATTACAAAAAAAAATCGAAAATTGAATATCAACCCATTTTATTTAGAAACTCTTGAAGATTCATATTCAATTATAGACAATGTCCTCATGGCCCAATATATTTCCTTTAATCATCAAAATAATGAAAATTCAATTGAAGCTTAATTTTGTTTAATAATTACAGAACAGAGAGCTCCAAATAATGCGACGACTCGAGCATTGTAACATCGTTAAACTCAAATACTTCTTCTACTCAAGCGGTGATAAGGTAATCAAATGGCATTATTTCAATTTTTACCTACGCAAATCACGTTTTACTATTGTCGGACATAATCGTTAATTCGTGAATGATATATTGTCTTGCACACAATCGTCAATACGTGAATGATCAATTGGAAATTTGTCTATTCCCCATGCACGAACGATTATTGTTGTTTTAACGCGTGGATTATTTAGCACTCGTTGCAATTGATCGGTAGGGAATAGTGACGATGAAAGAAAAATAATTATGAAACTGTTAGATTAACGCATGCACTATTGTTGTTTTGTCCTCTTGTAGAACATCTTAAGTGCGACTAATCCAGAATTTCATGTGTCCGTAAGTTGGAGACGTACCCAGTGATAGTTTTTTATTTATTATATGAGTGAAAATTTATTTATCATATCCTTTATCAACGATCATCATTACAACAACCGATATGTGCTTGATTTGTTTATTGTGAGGGTGGAGGTAGTAGAAGAACCTCTGTATTTTTATTTGATGACATGGAGAGAGTGAAATTGAAAACGAGCTGAATGATCAGTGGATATGTAGGAGTGGCTTTCTTAGAATTTACTGATAGTCCTAGTTGTTTGTTTGAAGATTCGCGATCATTGAATATATTTCACATTTTCCTCATCGTAATTCAATTGGATATTTCAGTAGTGAAGTCAAATTTTTTACCTTTGGTATTCTTAATTTTCGATTTATCATGATAATGAGTCATTTTAGGAGAAACGATTTCATTTGTGTCCATTGTTAAGAGAAATTCTCTGTCTAAAACTTTGCCAAAAGGATTTGCAAAGAGGATCTCCTGAAATTTTACCCTAAAATCACTCATTATGGAGATAAATTGATGTTTGATAAGGCAATTTCTACATCAGAAACGAAAAGAAAATTAATAATTGTTCATTTATCTTGAGAATAACTAGCTTTAGGAGAAAATGTCTAGAATCCGTTTTCCTAGAGAATCAAATTTTTAACGAAAAAGGAGTCCTGATATTTTCTCATGAAATCAGTCGTTATGGAGATAATTTGAGATTTAATAAATACACTTCACTACTGAATTTATTGATTCATTTGGAAATGTCATTTTTAAATTGAATATTCTGGGGGTTTTGGTTTTTTAGAAGGATGAAGTGTATCTTAATCTTGTGCTGGAATACATACCTGAGACGGTGTACAAAGTTGCACGGCATTACAGCAAGAGCAAGCAGACGATACCGATGAGCTTCATCAAAGTAAGTATTCTGAGAACTCAAGAGAGAATTTATCAAGTTTTCTTGTTATAAAGTCGTTGTTCAAAGGATTAAAATAACTCGAAACTATGAGAGTTTTAATAATGGCTAGATTATTATGATTGTAGAATTTAACTCAAGAAATGCGAATTATCAAAGTTTAATGGAGAAATAATGAAAATTCGATTGAAATATTACATCTGAATAAACATGCAATTATCTTGTTAACGATTGAACAGTTGATTTTTTTTTCTAAAATGACTCGTTGTCGAGTCAAGATATCTGAGCAAAATGTCGGAAATTTTTTGTTTTAACATTCCTTCTGTAGATCTCACTTTGTTCTATAAAAAATGTTTGAATGAAAATTTTGCCACTTCTCTTGGATTTCGAGACAATTTTACAAAAACTGATCAAGTTTTCATGTTGAATTTACATAATTTTATGGGAAAAATCTTGATAAAATCATGTAGTAATTAATGAGTCACAGGTTAATGTTTCAACAGTCTTGAGAATGACGAAAAATCCATTTTAAATGACCAATTGATATTCATAATAATACCGTGGGTGTAGATGATTAATATTGGAAAAATTTTAATATTCCAGTTATACATGTACCAACTGTTTCGTTCTCTGGCATACATTCACTCGCTAGGCATCTGTCACAGGGACATTAAACCGCAGAATCTTCTACTTGATCCAGAGACCGGTGTTTTAAAGCTCTGCGATTTTGGATCAGCCAAGCATCTCATTCGGGGTGAACCAAATGTATCCTACATATGCAGTCGTTATTATCGGGCGCCTGAATTGATCTTCGGGGCAATTGATTATACCACTAAAATTGGTAAGACTCGTTTTTTGTGTCGTGATGAGCATGGCGAGTATTATTTATTTATGAATTATTGATTATTCTAGATGTATGGAGCGCCGGTTGTGTATTGGCAGAGTTATTACTCGGTCAGCCAATATTTCCTGGTGACAGTGGTGTTGATCAACTTGTTGAAATTATCAAAGTACTTGGTACACCAACCCGTGATCAGATCAGGGAAATGAATCCAAATTATACGGAATTCAAATTTCCACAGATCAAGTCACATCCTTGGCAAAAGGTATATCTTATTTTATTATATTATTTCACATCATTCTTTATCTTCGTTGAAGTGAGGAGATCAATTGGAAATTTTACGGAAAATTTACATTTCTTATGTTTTCATGAATTGTGAATTTTATGTTTGGAAACAATGCTTTTAGGTGAAAATATCGAAAATACTTTATTTGTATTTTCCTCCCTATTATCCCCCCGCCCCCTCTCATTTGATAAAATACGCAAGAAAATGATGAGATAAATAACAGTTCATCTCTTCACTTCAATCCATTGTACTACAGATATCTGATCATAAATTTCAACTTGAAAATTCATCATCACTGAAGACCTGACGTAGAAAACCGCAGACAATTTTTTTTCCTCTCTCGTATGACGTCCAACCTATTCGCATATTCTTTTCGTGATTACAGTTTATGCTCCAACGAATGAGCTCAGCAAAGTGTACCACAAATCACCAAAGAATTAGAGTAAGTGATTTCTCTGGGAACATGTGCTGCAAATTGCTGTCTCGGATTTCTCAATTTCTGTTCACCTTTTTGACACTTTTGACTGTTATATCTCCCCTTCATTTTCACCCCATCGCGAACTAACTAAATATCAATTCAGCAGTGAAGGGGTGAAAAAGATATGTCAATTTCACATTGAGACAGATTTTGGGATAATGATCTGAAAGTTAAGAGGCATAGCGAATTTTTCGTGAAAAACTTGATTGTAGATCTACATAAAAAGTCCTCACGAAAATTCCAATGTCTCTTTCTGTTTCGGTGATATTAACCGAAAAATTATCGATTGTGAATTAGAGACGATTTATTATTTTTACCACTTGACACTGAATTGATTATCTCCGAAAATTAATTTCGTTCCTCTGGAGAATGATGAAATTTTTTGAACAAAAATCCACATTTTTCACTAGCTCACTGAATTCATCATTTACATAGCGTTTAACACTACTAACCGAATTATTATTTTCTTAAAAATATCATTCTCATGGCCAGATCCATCCGAGAGCCTTTGCAGAGACAATCACTTACTCTAATGAATTGAAATGAGACATATTGACAACCAAAAATCCAAGAGAGTTCACCAAAAAAAATTTAAAAGTTGCATTGAACAACTTGACAATGTTATTATCAAGCTTTGAACTCATACAATGCACATTTTTTATTATTACCAACCAATTATTTGAGTGGATTTAGATGTATCCATGGATGACATTGTGGAGATTCTAGTGATCTTTCAATTCTATTCAATAAATGAAACGAGATAAGTCAATTTCGTTTGGATTTTGATTTTTGCTGCATATCTAGAAATCGGAGAGGGATTTTCATGAGGGTTTTTTTTTTCTTTTGGAGTCCTTATTTTGCTTTAAAAAAAAAAAGGTTTTTATGAAAAAATTTTCTAGCTCCCTGGATATTTATCAAAAACTCTCCTTCAATTCCGATTGAGTTTAATTATTAATTAATTGTTCTGATATTCTGTCACATTTTCCCCACTCCACGACTGAATAATGATATGAAGAGCATCTAGGATCTCCTCAAACTTCAACAAAGCATTAATTCTCAATAAATAAATTGATTTAAGATGTGTAAACTTCAGGTATTCCGTGCCCGAACACCCCCAGAGGCAATGGAATTGGTGGCACGACTTCTGGAATACACTCCACCCCTTCGAATAACACCACTGGCCGCCTGTGCCCATCCATTCTTCAACGAATTACGGGAACAAGGCACCCTATTGCCAAGTGGACGTGAACTTCCCCCACTTTTTAATTTTACAGAGCACGAGTTACGTATTCAACCAAATTTAAATTCAATATTAATCCCAAAATATATGCAAACAACAGAAACAACAACTGAGGGACAATCGACTGTTGAAACGACGAGTACAGCTGCTGGTGGTAGTGGTAATACAACCGACAGTAACGTTAATACAACATCACCCTCAGTCACCCAAAATACTGATCCTAATCAATCGACCATGGCCTAAACTGGCTAAATCAAAGAAACAACAGCAAAAAATAAAAAAATCCTAAAATTTAATTTCTCACTTCTCATCGTTGCAAAATACTATATTCACCAACGAAATATTAATTTCGATAAAAAAAAATAATAATCCCAATAAATAAATTTATCATTTTGCAACAAGAATGACCCGTTGTAAATTGAACTCAACTCGTTAGATCAATTGAATCTGAAAATTTTTGAGTCGAAAATTTGTGTGTAGAGAGAAAAAAAAAAAAAGAAACGTAAGAAAAATCATCTAATTAATTAGGAATTTTGGTCGGGACAGCAATCGATCAGTTTCGTCTTTGAATTAATTCCCACAAGTGACTCAAATATTAATTCATTATTTCAGAAAAAATTGAAGAGTTGAATTCAGTGTATATAATAGAGAGAACTGGTTTGTTCTGGAGGGCCTCTGATGGTTAAATTAAATCCTAAGTAAATTTTGGTTCATGATGTGTAACGTAAACGAATTTAATGAGAAATGTGTGGTAGCGAGTTAGGATTCGCTTGCATCGTCTTTTTATCGGAATTTAACTCCTTAAACGGGTGCGCGAGGGGCGTTTAAATATAATATAAAAGGTAAATGATGATGATGACGACAAAATATTGAATTATCATTGTCTTTAGACTTGACATCCTCAAAGCTTAAAAAAAATATGTTCACTCCACGAACGTTCAAATCGCTATTATTATTTTTTTGTTATAGTCGAGTGTATTATTATTAATATTATATTGATTATTATTTTATTATAATTTTCTCATTTTTCTTGTAATAAATGTAAGGGTCGCGATTATTTTTCTAATTGTCCAGTGTTTTATGGTTAATTAACTTAAAACTTTGTTGTAATGTGAAGAAAAAAATAATAATAATGAAGTAAATTGAGGTAAATTGTACCTAGATTGGCCGTTTATATATAGTGAAGGAATAATGATATAAACAAAATGAAAATATTAAAGAGTTTAATAATAATGGGTTTGAAGTTATAATCTGAAAAATTAAATTGAAAAAATTATTATTCAAGTCAACGATTGAAATTATTCTGCTGACTGAGATATAATTATATGCAGTGTGTCTCAAATTTGTGCGAAATCATTGATCGCATAATTGTTGTTATTTTTCTTCAATCATTTACCTTTTTTTTTGTTTTCAAGACCTGGACGTATATAATGTACCTGTTACGTTGAACATATAACAGGACAACAAATTAGCTCGATTTAAATGAAATGAAAAAATGCCTTTAACATTAATTATTTGTATATTTAAATATTAATTATTGACAAATGAAAAATTTAATGGTCATAATGATTTATTGTCATTTCATTTATTTTCTATAGAAGCTTTAAATTAATGGAATCAACATCCCTTCTTCAAATTGCAATAAATTCGTGCTTATTATTCTTACTTGTTTGTTGAATTCAATTGAACAATTTAGCACATCATTCACGACACATATCATCTATATTTTGAGGTAGAATTGAATTTATCTCAATTGAGATTCCTTTTTTTTTTCTTTCTTATTTTAGGACTCATGTGAATATTTATCACTGCTAATAAACCTTCAAAAATATAATTTTTGGTTTATCTTTTATTTTTATTTTTTCAATCATCTTTATTCTCTATTCTTATCTCTTCCCACAGCTTTTTGAATTTATCTTCTCCCCTTGTGTAACAATGTGCAAGAAAATTCTCTTCCTTCAGAGATAAAAGGACGATGCAATCAATTAAATTAGACGAAGAAATCGAAATTCTGTACAAATAAATGAAAATTATGGAGGCTATATTATAAATCCACATCCCAATCTTACATTTATCCATTGCAAGTGAAGTTGGTTGAAGTAATGAGTAGTGAAGGGGTAAAACGAGATGACTAAGATACTGAGATGATCAGTTTTTGATGAATATCTCTGAATCTAATGGAAACGGGGGAAAAAGAGGGGTCTCTATGGAAATTTCTATGCGCGCCTTGATTGTAAAGATATTCCATTGAAAACTGAATGTAAAGTTATGCTGATTCATCTTGTTTCACAATTTTGCTATCAAAATCATTGTGCCCAGAAGATGGTTGGAATTAACAGAGTTTTAAAAATTTTTCTATATGAAAAATCACATGTTGTATCTTGTACCATGGCACGCAATAGAATTAACACACAGTAACACAAAAAAGATGATTATTTACATCATGTTATTCAATTAACTCTACAATGAGTGATTAAAAGGGAATATTTTTAGTTGGAAATTTATTCCTGTACGAAGAAAGTCATTCGACATTTTTTCTTACAATCATTGGTTTTTGAGATGAATTGACAATTTTTAAAAATTAACGAAGGAAAAATTGAATTTATTTTCCATGGAATTAGTGTGATATTGCGAGTCGGAGCACGAAATTTGAAACTACCCTGTCATTTCAATTAAATGTCTCTTCCCCAAAGTACTAAGACTACGGGCACTCGCTTTCAATATTAATAAAAAAGAAATTTAATATCTGAAGGAACGGATGAAGGCCCCCCCCCCCCCTCCCCGAAACAAAAATATCGGAGAGCGTTTTTACACACTTCTAGAGAGCAATGTAATTCAAGAACCGCACGCTTTCATAGTTTTCACTTTTTCATAAATCCCAAAAGCTAGAAGATATTTAAAAAATATATATAAAACGTTGTATTAAAGAGAAAAAAATAATCTATTGATACAAAAATTGTTTATACAGTACATCTCAATCATGTACATTTGGCGATTGTGCCTGAAGCAAACGCGTTGATAAAAATACTCAGAAGAGACACGATTCCGCTTGGAAATGAGAAAATGTCCAAATTTGTATAATGATGTTTGCATACATATAATCGCAGTGCAGAGTGCATAAAATGCTCATTTTATATCGTAATGAATCAACATTTGAATTTGATAACTTGACAATTTCCAAGTGGGACAGCCCCTGCAATAAAATTGTTTTTCAAAGAATTATATCGTCACTTGAAAGTTAATTAAAGGGATGGCAGTGCTAAATTTTCGGAATTGCCCCCATTCGTTACTACAAAAAATTTCCAATCTAAATTCTTTCTGAGAGGGAGTATATTGCATTTGGAAGGTAAAAAAATATACGCCCTTTGTTATCACAAAAAAAAATTGAAAAAATTATGGCACTCACACCCCTTTTTCACTCTACGGCGATGATCATAAATTAATTACAATGGACGAAAAATATTCATGGGAACTATCTACGGGAGTTGCGCCCCTTTGTGATTATGATTCTTTGGGTTGGATAAAAAATTTGACGAATAACTAAAATCAAAGGGACGTAAGTGCTTGAATTACGCCTCTTTATGGTCAATATCTCATTCAGATAAATTGGAATATTACCAGAAAGAAAAAAAGTGAATACTAATTGGAATTGCATCCACTTGACATTCTAAAACAAAATTGAGTAGTGAATCGGTAAAACGGTTTAAGTCGATTTCATCCTGGCGTCAGTTTTTGATGAATATTTCGCAATCTAAGGGAGATAGCGAAATTTTTATTATAACCTTTTTTGTAGAGTACAATGAGAGCTAGAAAAAAGGTCCTCATAAAAATATCTCTATCTCCCATAGATTTAAAGATATTTATCAAAAACTGACCCTAGGATGAAATCGACTTAAACCGTTTTACCAACTCGCTACTGAATTGACGGAAAACCTCTTATAGAGATGAAAAATTTCATTTCCGAAGAGAAAAAGAAATATATAATATATATACGTCCCGCTGGTATCGAAAAAAAAACCAAAAATTATGGCGCTTACGCCCTTTTGATTGGGGTCTGCAAAATGCAAATTTCAAGGCTTTAATGAATTTTATTTCAACATTTTGCTAATGGAAAAACTGAGCTGAAAAACTCCCAAAAAATGTAATTTTCTGATAACCCATTTTATGTTTGACTCAAGTACCCTAAACTACAAAAATATCTCATTTAGAAAAAGCTCATACGCAATTGTGTGCTTTCTAACGCAGTGGCTTTCCCTCTAAAATTACAAAAAAACAAAAAAAAAACAAATCGAAATCGTAATGTTCCAAGAAAAAAAGTCTCTCAAAAACGTCAAGAAAAATCGAATAATCCTCACTTTCATGAGAACTAAACTGAAAAAAAACATATAGTATAATTGAAACTCGTTGACGAGGCAAGCCCATAATTACGAGACAATGAGTGACACATGAATCGTGTCCGAGAGAAGTAATTTCAGTGTAAAATCCTCGTAATGTTGATTTGTGAATGTACTATACTAGAATTTTGTTTATACATTGCACTGCACTATCATCATGGCGCAGTTTACAATGAAGTAAAAAAAAAAACTTATTGATTAAGAAAAAAGTAATAAAAGAAGAAAAAATGTGAAACTCTAGACGTATAATACTTCTATCAGTAAAAACTAAGTCTTTGGAAAAACTAAACTAGAGACATTTCTTTTCATTATTATTTTTTGCTGGTGCATAAAACAAATAATAGAAAAATTGAATAACTGAGTATAAACGAGATTTTTCAGTGGATGTGTGAGTGGTACTAAATGCATTGAATGATGAACGAATTTAAACTGAAATAAGAGAGTACGTTTTCAAGTTTCAGTGCAAATTTGAAAGAAAGATAAAAGAATTGAGATAGAAAATAAACGATTGAGTAAAAGAAGAAATTGAATAAAATTAAATAAATGAATGAAAAAACATATACATACATATATGTATGTAATATATGATAACACTGAAAGAAAAAAGAAAACATGTATATGTATGTATAATTATATGATTACATATTATATGATAATTGTAGCAATTATAATTGACACCTTCAAAGAAGCTAAGTGAAATGAAAAATTGAATCGCGAACAATTATATACTACTGTACATTTTTGTGGTTTATTTAACAATAAAAATATTAACAATTATTGAGTGGTTTGAATTTTTTCGATAAAGCAGGAATTTTGTTTATCATGAAATCCATCTGTTGGGCGATTCGAAAAGACTTTTAACCTCAAAACTGACTTACTGACAAACACAACTTTTAGCTGGTTTGATTTTTCGCTAATTCACGCTCACCGCAGTGTTTTGAGTCTCATTACGGATATTATTGTATTATTACATCAAAATGAGTTCCATTGGTACGGGGGTAAGTGGCTAGATTGATTGAAATTAATGTTATTTGATAGAAAATTGTATAAACTCTGAATTATTTCATTAATATTAAAAAAAAAAGTAATACTAACCTCTTCTTGTCTTCAGTGAGCTCATCATAATTCTCTTGAACGAGTGATTTTCAACATAATTTTATTGAATTTGTGAAGAATAAGAGAATGTCAAGGGAATTGTAAATGTATAGAGAGAATTTTGGACGATAAAAAACCCCAATTGAGGTGTCTCAGTCACTCCTAAATTATTCAATCATTGTTATCATGATTGTATCATCGAAATTGAATGAATTGCGTTGATACTTTCCACAACCTGAGGGCGATAGGGAAATTTTTATGAGGATGTTTTTTTATGTAGATCTCACTCCGTCTTACAGAAAAGTTTTCAACGAAATTGATCTCCCTCTGATTCTGGGATAATGAACAAAAACTGAAATCACAGCATGAAACTCAGTAGCGAATTGGTAAAACGGCTTAAGTCGATTTCATCTTAGGGTCAGTTTTGAATGGATATCTTCAAATTTATGGGAGATATCGAAATTTTCATGAATACCTTTTTTGTAGCTCTCATTTGATTCTACGGAAAAGGTCTCTATGAAAATTTCGCTACCTTCCTTAGATTCCGAGATATTCATCGAAAACTGATCCTAAGAAGATATCGACTTAAACCGATATACCAATTCACTACTGAATTCATCCCAAATTGTTTCTAATTGGTCCTCATTTCCACATTTATTACAATCATAAGATTATTCACTTGAGTGATATCACTGATTGCAGATGTTCAGAAATTGTGAAGCAAATTATTAAAACCAACAAAAATGATATTAAACAGCAAATCATCTCGTCCTATCTGAAACTGACATTTTACCTCTTTTCAGTACGATCTCTCAGCATCCCAGTTCTCTCCAGACGGTCGAGTATTTCAAGTGGAATATGCTCAAAAAGCAGTCGAGAATAGCGGGTAAATAAAAGCTCAAGTACACGATTAACAACATCATATAAACACAAACTCAAAGCAAATTCATATCGCCCTACGAAAACCAGTGAATTAGCCCATTTGGAGTTGAGTAAACTCAATTAATAGCGCCCCCACTTCCTGGAGTTTGCTTCGTATTAAAAATCCTAAACTCTTGAATAACTGCCTTTGATCTCAGGAATTAAGTTTTACTTTCGACATTAGGTACCCATAACATTTTTCTCTAAAATCACTCATCGAGTGGATCAATTAAAAAAATGTAAGATTATCTCGAAAACGAATGACTAAAAGGGAAAAATTACATCAGAATATCTCCTCTCCAAGATAATTCCATATCCCCATAATCTTCGAAATAAACTTAATCTCCAACGTCTTCATAACTCCCTCCCTCTCTTATTTGATTACAGAACTGTCATTAGTCTTCGTGGCAAAGATGGAGTGGTATTTGCAGTTGAGAAGCTGGTGACATCAAAGTTGTATGAGCCAGGTGCAAATAAAAGAATCTTTAACATTGATGAGCACATAGGAATGTCAGTGTCTGGTTTGATCTCAGATGCTAGACAAATAGCAGAAATAGCGAGATCCGAGGCTGCGAGTTATCGTGCACAATATGGAATTGGTATTCCTGTTAAGTACCTCAATGAGAGAGTTGCAATGTACATGCACGCTTACACTCTCTACTCAGCAGTGAGACCATACGGTTGCTCAGTGATTCTTGGTGCTTACGAGTCTGATGGACCAGCAATGTACATGATCGATCCATCAGGTGTATCATATGGCTATTTTGGTTGTGCCGTTGGCAAAGCTAAACAATCAGCAAAAACGGAAATTGAAAAATTGAAATTGGCTGATATGTCGTGTAAAGAATTAGTGAAAGAGGCTGCAAGAATTATTTATCTTGTTCATGATGAACTCAAAGATAAACAATTTGAACTTGAGATGAGCTGGGTTGGTGCACACACCAATGGTAAACATGAACGTATACCACATGAAATTAAAACAGAGGCTGAAGCTAAAGCACGTCAAGCCATGGCCGATGACTCGGACAGTGATACTGAGGATATGTAAATCATCTAAAGGAATTGTCACTTAAATTTTTTTTTTTTATTATCAATGTAAACAAGAATTTTTTTTCGAATTAAATATAAAAGATGAGGAATGAATTTGTGTGTCAAATTGATCAGATCCGTTGGTATTTTCATTAAATAGAATTATTTTGTTTTGGTTTTTTTTCCTCTGCAATTTTATCTGCAACCATTTCCAGTCATAACAAGCATCATCTCTTAATCTCGTTAAACCGGACTAACTCTTTTCCATGTAATAAAAGGATGCTATTATTTTCGTCAATCAATGTGATACTTTTCAATACTTTTTTCTACAAAAAAATCAAGAGTAGTTTTTTATAGCTGATGGAATTCCAAACAAAAATATCTTTTGACATTTTCTTCTAAAATCACTCAGTATCAAAATGAATTCAAATGCAAATAGAATATTGGTAAAACAAGATGCGTAAACGCAATGTCAAGGTCATTTTTTGATTGACATATCCGATTCTAAGAGAGATGGAAGAATTTCTCAAGGGACTTTTCTTTTATAGAAGGTAAGAAGAGTTGCTAAAAAATTGCCATTTCCCTCCAATCCACAGATATTCAACAAAAGCCACGAGCAATATTGATTCATGTCATTTCACCTCTTTTCATGTAACAAGACATATAAAAACGACATACTCTCTTATATTTCAACATTTTGCTCCTGAATCGACTATTTGTGGAAAGAAAAAAAAAATAATAATTTCCCGGAATAGTAGATGGGATTCGGGACATTTGAACGACAAGTGTTTTACGATTACAATGCGCATGCCGAATAAAATCCACCCCCGAGGGCTTCAAATCCCAGTATAAAAGGGGATGAAACTTTCAAAGACTCCAATCGTTTGATCAACGCAGTGGAGTGCGGCTTCCACAAAAGTCCACCAAGAAAACATAAAAAAATTTAAACAATATTTTTCTACATATTTTTATAACAAAGAAATAGTGAAAAATAATTTTTCAAAAATGGAAAATGAAACTTCCATATCAAAAGGAATGAGTCGAGATGCGTGCACGGGGGTGGCTGTTGTTCTCAGTGCAATTGGATTTTGTGGTATTACATTCAATCTACTGGTGATAATAGTTATAATAAGTGATCGCCATCATCTCTGGACACCGGTAAACGTTATACTCTGGAACTTGGCGGTACGTGATCAAGTGAAAATTGATAAATTGTGTTTCTATTATTGAATTCAGTGGCGAAATGGTAGATTGTGCTATATATCAAATTTGATATTTGGAAACTCGAATAAAAATTTTTTTGTAACTAACATTTCCAACAAGACATAAGAGGTTTCAGGAGAAAATGTCTGAAGATCTTTTTTTTTTAGCTGAGAAAATTTCCAACAAAGACCCATTATTGAGATAATTCAATGTTTAACAAGATATGAAAAACAACTGATTGTTACCCTCTACCACTTCACTACTGAAACGTTCAATTAAACGAAGCAAACGTGGTTTTTCATATTTGTAGTTTGGTGATTTTTTGGTTGCTCTCCTTGGCAATCCATTAGCTCTCGTATCAGCGGTGAAGGGGGGCTGGTACTGGAGCCACAGCACGTGTCTATGGTAAATGCACGATTTTCCAATTCATGTCAGTTCATCAAAAGAGGAAAATAAATTGTATTGAAATTATTAAAATTCGTTTTCATTGATTTCCATTGCAACTGATCATTCTCGAGTAATGGATACTCGTGCAACATAAACATACTGATATTCATTAAACCGAAATATTGGATAACCCGAATCTATTGTTTCCAATTATTGAAGTGATGGGTAATTCCATAGGTATGCCTGGATCATGTCTACACTGGGCTTTGCTAGCATTGGAAATCTCACGATGATGGCACTCGAAAGATATTTGTTTGTTGTCAGACCAATGTTCCGTGTGACCATCAAGTAGGTGGACATTTCAATGAATTAATAGCGACAATTAGTCAAGTTTTCAAGTGTTGAAATAAGATAGGTGAATTCAGATGTGTAATGGGGTAAGTTGACTTGTTTTTAGGTCTGTTTCTCGGGAATATCTTGATATTACAGTGAAATTGCTAAACTCACTCTAAAGTCTCGACTTCATCTATTTTACCACTCCATTACTGAACAGTAAATCCCTCTGGAATAATGAATAATGAATTATCAATAATTCATTTATTTTCAAGTACAACTATGGTATTGGGTGGCATTGTGTGGGTGTATGCTGTTAGTCTCAGTATACCACCGTTCTTTGGCTGGGGCAGCTATGGATATGAACCGGGAAATGTATCTTGCAGTGTCTCCTGGGAGGTGCACAATTCCTCAACTCAAAGTGATACATATATTGCTTTTATATTTATTTTCGGAATGATTGTACCAGTTATTATTATATCAGCGAGTTACTCTGGAATTATTTTAACACTGAAGAAAGTCAAAAAGCGCACAGGTATTTATATAGTTGATCCATATTGCAAATAGAAGGTAAATAACAGTTGAAAGAAATTTGTCGTAAACTGATATCGAGAATTATCCTGCTTCCTCTCCTATCTACTCCAAAATTCTATCCAACAATATCCTGTGACGTCACAATATGTAGAACGCTATAAAATTCCCGTCTTTAGTGAATAATGATAATAAGAAAAATAAGTTTTTTCCACGACTTTCGTTTATCATGTTCTTGTGAACGAATTGAAAAACTACTGGAACAATTTGATCCAAAATCTAATCAAATCTGAATTGAATCACACCATTCCTTCGTGGAAAATCATTGATTGACATTTTACGCCATTTTTGTTCTTCATGTTTTTCTCAAAAAAAATCGAATTATTATTTCATCTTAAATGAATAATGAAAGTGTCAATTCCCAAGGTGAAGGTCAATCAACCTATAGGTCGTATCATTTTGAAAAAAAAAAATCGAATCGGACCATTCATATACAAGACATTGTACTGAAAATAATCCAGAACGATTGGGGTGACCTTGAAAAGTAGAGATATGATGGAAGAGCAATCTTTGTTTTCCGGGGTGATTACAATAATTTCCCTATCCCGAGATGTTAGAAATGAAATATTTCAAGATGAATTATTCAAGAGTTTTCTCTCAGATTCGCAGGGAGTCTCTCCGCTCCAGCAATGCCGTGATTTTTCTCTCTCTCTCTCTCTCTCTCTCTCTCTCTCTCTCTCGTTCGTTTCATCTATTCCTCTTCAATTCTGGAATTTGCAGTAAAAATTCCTCGATATTTTACGCAATGAGGAAAAATAGTTATCTGGATAGAGAATATGACTCCCGATTCAGAAAAACTGTAATAAAGTTTGATGCAAGGACACGAAATGTCATTCATAGCACATGATACTCATTCTATGGGCAGATGTCGAGCGCGAGAGTTCGGTTCGGCAACTCTGAATTATTAAGTTTTGAAGATCTCTAGCATATACCACTCGACCTTCCGGCTTTGAAAATTCGGACAATTTGGGAACATAAAGGAGATTGCAACACTCTTGTGAGAAAACCACCTTTCAACTTTTGAGTAAACAAATTTGAAGATATTCGCATGAATATTATGAGGCCTCAGGGTTATGATGTCATACATGATCATGATTGGGTCAATTATCATAAAAAAATATCGAATCCTGATGACTTCACGTGATCATCAAAACTGACATCCAATTTATCTGATAATTATACTGACCTTCGACGCTTAAAATGTCAATTCAAATTGGATCTTTATCCTTCATATTTTATTAACTCAGCAGTGAATTGGTAAAACGATTTAAGTCTTTTTCGATGAGTATCTCGGAATCTAAGGGAGATGGCGAAATTTTCATTAAAACCTTTTTTGTAGAGGAAAATGAGAGCTCCAAAAAAGGTCCTTATAAAAATGTCTCTATCTCCCATAGATTCCAAGATATCCACCAAAAACTGACCCTAGGATGAAATCAACCTAAACCGTTTTACCGATTCACTCCTGAATTTTTCAACTAGAATACCGGGAGAGATGTTTTACAGTCGTTTTGGAGTAATTTTGTATGGAGTGATCAGAGACAAAAATCTTCCAGCAATAGCGAGTAAACTTTATTCTCAATTTTCTAAAGACATTTTTTTTTTAAATAAACATCCTTCCTGGGGCCTTTATATACGGTCATGCGATGTGAATTAAAACTCGCTGAAATTTTGTTTATAATTTTTTTTGGTCAATATTTCAAGTGCTGAATGCACTCTTCATCAAGACAAATCATATTCATTATAAAATTAATCAGAACAATAATTATTGCACATTAAGGATATTTATAATAAAGCCGCACGTATTAAAAAAAAAATTGATTTTTTTTAACTGATAAAGGAAGTTAGTTCCTTCATGTTGATGGAAAATTGAACCCACCAACCCAAGTTTATTATTGATAAATAAAATGGCCAAAATGCATCAAATGCATGCGTTAACATGGGATTATATGTTGTTGAATTCTTTGAATAATTCGATTATTTGCCTGGATCCACCAAACTTTTCTTTGGCCATTGGATTTGGTATATTATTCAGCATGAAAGTCTATTTTTTTCTATTTTTAGAGTCTTATAGTAGGTGAATTATCAATTTGACAATAAATCCCATAAGAGCCCGTGTATAAGGGAAAATTTGTTTATTTTGTTTGGTCAAAGGTATTGCGACTAATTTTTTTTTATCATCAGAAAAGTTGGTTTTTCATGTTTCTTCATCAGCAAAAAAAAAAATCGGAATTTTTCTTGACCATGAAAAAATTCGATTTTCGTAAACATTATAAACATCCTTAAGAAATGTGATTTCTTGAATTTTCAACAACTTCGGAAGTTGGTACTCACGAAGTTTTTCTATAATTAATTTGTGAAATCTCGCATGTGTTCCGCCTCCTGCACCCCTAACGCGATGCGATGATTGATGACCAACATATATGCATAGGCAACAGACAAACCAAATGAGAATGAAAGGATGAAAGTAATCAAATGTCGAACATTTCCAATCGATCAAAATGGAAATTCCGAATGTAATTTGAACGTTTTTCCAATCTGAATCTGATATTCTTTATGATTATATGAATTCCAATAATTCCTGGTAGAAATGAAGATCGCATGGATTGAATTTCAATCGAATATTAATATTGTTATATCGAGTGCAAGAAAATGTTGACGTATTTGGTATTGAGTCGTAAAGAGTATAACGTCTTCATTTTTAACATCTTTTTGATGATGTCAATAGGCATTTTTGTTGATAATTCCTTGAGCTACAAAACGGTTTGTTGATATTTCTTCGTGGAACCATTCGTCTTTGAAATCAGTAGTTAATTGGCAAAACGGTTTAAGTCAATTTCATTCTAGAATCAGTTTTCGCTGAATATCTCGGAATCTAAGGGAGATAGCAAAATTTTCATAAAGACCTTTTTTGTAGAGTAAAATTAGAGCTACAAAAAAGGTATTCCCAAAAATTTTGATATCTCCCATAGATTTGAAGATATCCATCAAAAACTGATCCTAGGATGAAATCGACTTGAACCGTTTTACCAATTCGCTACTGAAATATGTGCACTATTAACAAAAAAGTCAAATTGGACTTACTATACGATTCATCGGATAGAAAAGCTTTTGACCCTTGACTTACCCATTAAATTTGATTTATTTAAATCATATTGTGACCATAAAATACCATTGAAATTCCAATTTACTCTGTTTATTTCTCTCCACCATAGGAGGTACACGAAGACGTGAAGTAAAAGTGACGAAAATGGTTGCGCTAATGATTATAGCATTTCTCTTTGCATGGACACCGTATGCAATACTAGCACTAGCAGCTCAATATTTCTACGTAAGTCAATTATGTACGTATAAATTTAGTTATGATCCATTGATCATTCAATTCTTTTTCATCGTTCAATTTGTCTTTTTTTTTCAGTGGCAACCGTCGGCTTTGGTTGGCGTATTACCCAGTCTACTTGCAAAATCATCGATATGTTATAATCCAATTATATACGCCGGTTTGAATGCCCAGTTTTCTCAATCGGTGAAAAAATTACTGGGTATCAAGGAGGTCAGGGGCAGCAGGAGTAAGGGGGCCATAAGTAGTCAAACAACTGGTATCGTTTTGACAACGAGAATTGAAAAAAAATAATCGATTTTGAATTTACAAATTGAGATCAATTTTTGTTGTTTGAGAACCTGATGAAATTAAACGTTGAAATTGGTGTCATTGGCAAGGTAAGAAAACTTCCCCCAAAAAATCCATTTTATCCATTAATTTTTAACATACAAATGAATATTTTTTTTCGCCTTATTTTGGAAACTACAGAGACTTAATGAAGAGTTTGCTTTTTCTCAATTTCGTATGAAAGGATCAGTTTAATGGAATTACTGAGAACCTTCAATCTCATCAAGTTCTCAAACAAGACAAATTATATCAAGAAATCAAGGAGAACAACATCGAACACATGAATTTTCACGTATCACGAGGTACCTCGAGTCTTTCCGTCCCTCGGGAGAGACTTCATTGTATCATCATAAATATTTATTGCTGGAAACAAGTCAATATTCTCTGAGACGTTTGAATTCAGTAATGAGGTCCTAAGATGCAAGAGAGCAAAACAAATATATTTTTCTCATCTTATCGAGTATTTAATTATCTCCATAATGAATAATTTCAGAAGGAAATGTTAGGATTTACTGTTTTACAAAAAAGGTCCTCTGACATTTCCCCTCAGAACAATTGTTTTCAATGTAATCCTACAATGACGAAAAACACTAATTGACTTATTCATCACTTCACAACCAAAAATTGCAGGTGTCAAATTGACGGCTCATTCATGCGAAAAAATAACGGTAAACCATGTTTAACCATGCGATACTATTACAAGAGGTAAGTATCGTTGCCACTTCATCGAGATGTCCGCAATTTCACTCGTGAACACATCAAGTGTTTCTTTATATAGGTCCTCCAGCTCACCTCTGCAGTATCCATTACTTGTTTGTCATACCAATCCGTATTTTTTGCTTCAGCAAATACCATTACCATCAATTAATATTTCACCCATGTATACACCCGTCCATACAATGATGCAACAATATCAACGAAATTATCCTCAGCATACAAAATAATACAAAATAATAATCACTCAAAATTTTTGTAAATATTTCACTCTCTCAAATTTCTACAAATTTAATTACCACAAAAATTCCATTTGATGCATTTAGGTATTTATGGATGAATGCAGTAACTGAGGAACGTGATATTGCCATCAATATCCTTTCTCCTGTAATTTCTTCTTTCACATCCGCCTCCTCATCTCTCTCTATCCCCTCTCTCACTTATTTTCCTTCTAACAACATTTGTTCTTTCATTATTCCCTCCAAATTATCTACTTTCTTTTTTACAACTCCATACCCATTTATTGTTCTCTGTTTCAATGAAAGATTAAACACTTTTTCACCTGCTCGTGAAAATGAAACGGAAGAGTTTGAAATAAAAATAAATAAAAAAAACTTGAAAGAGTGGGGGGCAAAAAACTCTCTCTGTCTTTCCTCGGATGCCCAATGACTGTCGACTAGTGGTCAGTCAAACTTTCACGCTCCGCGTGAATATTTCAAAGCAAAACTCTTGCGCGCTGAACTTGTCTCATTTCCTTCTCTTCAATTCGCTCCTCATGTCAAATATACAATAAAATTTTTTTCAAAAAAAATCAGTTAAACTGATTGTACAGATGAAGATGGAATGGATGAGAGAGGGAGTACTGATATAATTATTGAGTTTAAATAAATAAAAACATAATGTATATTTCATTAAAATAAACAATCTATGAGTGAGGGCATTTCCAAGTGTTCTTAAACGTGATATGAATATATTGTGAAATGTGGAATAATTTTGATTGTTATTGTTGTACATTATTATTTAAAATTATTTAAATACTTCAAGTATTAGTTAAACTACATAATAAATGAATAATGAAATAGTAATAAATTAGAGTGAGTTTGAACGTTTAAATTATCATGAGTTTAGATGATAAATGAGTGAAGCTGGTCTTGTGATCTTTAATACATTGGAAATTTAGCATGAGAAGGGATTATTTACCATAACAAAATCAGAGGACAAAGTTTATTTTCTTTTTCATTCTCCAGAATAAATTCTATAAACTTGAACGGATCTGTGGAAGCAGCCCCAGATCATTGTAAATAGTATCGCTGAGGCTTTGAGGGACATCAGGTTGGAGATTTGGAAAAAAAAAATGTCAATTGGAGGTTTCATAATAATCCTGTGTTCAATCACTGGATTAACCAATGGTTACAATATACTTTTAGCAACTATGGGTGGCACAAAGTCACACACAGTGCCATTTGTTGCGCTTGGTACAGAATTGAGAGTGCGGGGACACAATGTCACTCTTGTCAGTGCTTTCCCCGGTCCAGCCGCGAACAATGGGCTACGGGAGCTGGTGCCTTCCATTCTAGAGGTTTTTTTTTCATTAATTTTTTCTTTTTACCTCAGATTGTCGTGGTTTTGATCCGTTAATTGAATGTCGAGAGTATATCGTTCGTGAAAGAACTAGAACTAAAGGGGGAAAATTACATTTTTTTTTTCTGAGATTATAGTTGGATTAGGGGAGAGCGGAGCAAAATGGATCTATTGTTGCGAAATTTTTTTGTGAGCTTTTTTGAGCTCCAAATGAGAAATATTTCTTTGAGCCTTATTTTCGCATGACGAATTGAAAATTGAACCCATTTTGCCCCACTATCTAGAGTCAATGTTTGTGAGTTCAATTCATTGGAAGTTTTTTTATTAAAATGAGAGTTGTAAAAAAAAAAAGTTGCTATGAAAATTCGGCTTTTTCACTCAGATTCGGGGATATTTAGGAAAATATGAATGTAAAGTTGAGGCGAATTGTTTTTTAAGAGTTTTCCCAATGAGTTATGTACTTCAGTTTCGCTTGAGTGTTGAAATTGTTTTTTTTTTAGTCTGTGGTAGTTGAAGGTTGCTGTGAAATTATTGCATTAAAAAAATGGGTGAAATTTTTAACAGCGATAACGAGGAAATAATTAAAATCCAAGTTTTTGTGAGAAGGGAATAATAATTTTCTGTCGTTGGCAAAACTTTGGAGTTGTTCAAAGTTGTGACTGAATGAGAAGCGATACACGGAGAGAAAAGTTTCGTAAAAATTACGCGATGTTCCGTAATCGTGGGGCGAAATGTGCGTTTGGAAATTTTTACTGATTGAAACGTAATTTTTGCTTGAAATTAGGGATAAAATGCGAGACAAAAATAAATTTTCCACAGGTAGAAATTGTGTCTTTCAATCCATAAAAAATCACGAACGCGCATTTGATACCACGATTACGAAAAGTCACGTAATTTTTATAAGAATTTTTCCTCCGTTTATTCAAGAATGAAATATATACATTCCACTAATACAGATTAATTGCATAACTTTTATAAATAATCGAGAAACGTTCACTTTTCATTCTAAATTCGCATTTGAAATCATCTGAGGAAAAATCAGTAGTGAATTGGTAAAACGGTTCAAGTCGATTTCATCCTGGCGTCAGTTTTCGATGAATATCTCGGAATCTAAGGGAGATGGCGAAATTTTTATTGCAACCTTTTTTATAGAGGAAAATGAGAACTAGAAAAAAGGTCCTTATAAAAAGGTCTCTATCTCCCATTGATTCCAAGATATCCATCAAAAACTGACCCTGAATGAAATAAACTTAAACCGTTTTACCAATTCGCTACTGAAATATTTGCAATAGTCAATATTTTCGGCATGATATTAAATAGGATTTTTTCCGAGTGACTTCTCCTTGTTGGAAATCACTTGTTATCGAGATAATAGAATTTAATGAAACACGTTTTACCACGTCACTGATGATTCTCATAACTATCGAGAGCTTCTCCAAAGAATCTAATACGAATAGTGTTGAATAAAATATTTACAATGTTCTAAAAGGCTTACGTTGGCAACTACACGTCAGAATGGGATCTCGTAGGTTCGCGATACAGAAACGAGTTGCCACTTTCACCATGGGATGCAATGCGATACGGTTGGGAGTCTTGCGAAGCCCTATTGAGAGATGAGAGTTCCATTGCTGGACTGAGAAGACCCGAATTGTCCTCCGACGATTCTCCAGGGCGATGGGATGTTGCTGTGATCGATGGAGCATTTCCGGAGTGCCTCCTGGGAATTATCCACAGAGAAAATATACCCACCATGATGTTGAACACGGTGAGTTAATCAGTGAACCAATGAGTTTGAAGAGTCAATTAAACTGGAAGAAAATTTTGTTGAATTAAATGAGATTTTTTTTTATATTAAAAAATTAAAAAATTAACTTTTTTTTCACGTTGTTTTTTTTTACACTAATCGATTAAAGAAATACCGTATTTCCATTTGAGGACTTCATGGGAGTGAGTATTGTAGGTGATTTCATTGAACAATCCGGGAAAATTCATCTTGAGTAAATAGAAAAAAAGACATCTCATTCCGTTCCAATAGTTGTCGAGATGCAGATGAAAAACATTTCAATGATGGAGGCTCATTTTTATAATACCTCGGAAATTACTGGGGCACAATAGGTGGTTTTTTTTTTTTGTTGATATTTTGTATTCAATTTCTGGCCTCCGAATGGCATCAATGACATCTCTCGAAATATTCAGAATATTTTTAAAATGAGATGGAATCATTCAAAATGAGGAAACACTTTTTTTCCAATAAAACGGAGAATTTGTGAAATTGAAATTGATTATGTGAAATGATAACACAAACTATTTTACTCACCACTTCCACAGAAATTGAAGAGAAAAAAAGAAAGCTCAACAATTGATAATTCAATTCCAGGTAGCCCTCTATGGTGGCTCGATATCACTCCAGGGTAATCCCTCCCCATGGTCAATAACTCCCTACTTCGGCAAGGGCTTCACCCAGGATATGAACTACTTTGAGAGGATCATTAACGTCGCTTGTCTGGCCATTCTCGAGGGCATGCATTGGGTCATGATCACGGGCTATCTGCAGCCCACTCTGCGCAAATATTTAGGCAAGTATAATGAATTCTCTAAAATTCTTAATTAATCAATTATCCAGCTGCACATCCTACACTAACTAAAATGAAGGAAGCGGAAGAGAAACTTCAGGAACACGCAGAGGAAACGAATTCTGGCGCACCTGCAGCTAAGTGGAAAATGCCATCGAAATCCACATCACTTGCAACAGAGCATAATTCGTTACATAACAAACTTTAGATAATGCTATGGATGTCATGGATATTCCATGAATTGTTGATGAAAATATTTTTTTTTTAATGATAACAATATATGACAATATATGAGTAATTTATGTCACAATTTCAACTTAAAAACGTGAATTAAATATCGAAAAAATTCATTAAAAACAGATTTCACTTCCTCATACTATTGTATGGATATAACGGAGTGGTAAAACGTAACAAGTTGATTCTACATGTTGATAAATATCCAATTATCTTGTTGATAAGTGATTTAAAAGGAAATGTCAAAAAAAATTACTTTATTACTATAGGCATTGGTTTTCTTAAATTACTTTTTTGTCGGAAGAATGAATATCAAATTCTAGATGACTGGGATTGATCAAGGTCAGTTGATGATAATACAACCGGAAATAATTGATTGAATCAACTGTAAACAAATCGTCAAGTCCCACTTTTCACCAATTTTTAATAAATAAAAAATAGGCCGAATGAAAAATTATGACTATTTGTTTAAAAAAAGGGCATTTGTTCGACCAATCATCATCATCGTCAAATGTCATGTGAGTGGAGCACTGTGAAAGTAAATCTAAATAAAAATTGGGAGAGCCATTCGATAACTCAATAGAGTATGTTGAAACCAACAAAATGTGCCTGATGACATTGAACCCGGGTGAAATCTGTGATTCAAAACAATATATTCATAGATTGAATTTTTATTAGTGGTCCGACATCTCAGCCAATGACGGTTGATATCTATTGAATCGACGAATTCCAGTTGTGCTACATTCAGCTTAACTTTATGAATATCACTCAAGAGAAATCTAAGATTAAATATATTCGTCGTGGCAAAGTGGTGAAATTTGACAATTCCTCCATGTTTCTGAGTTTGAAATAAAATTAAATCCAACAAAGAATCTCAGGAATTTCTCCCAAATGCAAGACAATTTGAAATTCAATGAGATTACAAAATTGCAATTGATAAAAACTCTTTGAAGAGGAGATTCAATGAATTTGTTGATCCAGAATATGAAAATCAAAAAATTTCTCAGAGGATGAGGAAGGAAAAAGATGATAAGCAACCAGGATACACTAGGAAACAAGTTTGCTAGGTCACAACATGGGATGTAGGAAGGGGGATGGAAAAAAGAATTGAGGAGATTTGGGGTGACGATGCACGATAAGCACGCTCGTTCCTCTTTCATGACCTGATGGTAGAAAATTGTAGAGAATGAAGGCATTAAACTCGTACCAATTTTATTAATTATTATTTTATCTAATTATCAAACTGAAGAATGAATAAGACGAATGAAATAATTTTTTGAACGTTTCCTTTGGATATTTTATTAGAATATACATTTCATTAGAATACAAAAGAAAAGAAATTAAAGGATATGTACAATATTGAATGGTCAAACAGATATGTTTTTTCTTCGTTATTTCCATTAATTACCACCTTACATCAATGATGAAAACAAAATCGATGCATTGTTGCATTTTGCAAGTCGAATTGATTACTACCTTACATCAATGATGAAAACATTTTCATTAATAGAATTATGTAATGATGCAGGTGATCAAGTGCCGGACGTTAGAGAGCTGATTTCGGAAGTGCCAGTGACCCTCCAGAACAGTCACTACGCAGTGGCAGACTCTCTTCCATATCTCTCAAATGTCGTAAATGTCGCCTGCCTTCATTGTCGTCCACCCATGGGTCTAAGTCCTGATTTAGAATTGTTTCTACGAAAAGGTGAAGCTAAATCAATTCCACCATTTTTGCATAACAAATGACGTAATCCAAAGTTTTCTTCCTCATTTATTTTTTTTTTTTCTCAAGCTCGACATATCAGGAATGAAAAACATGAATGTAACACTTGTAAATATTGATACTGCTAATGGAAATATGGGTATATGTTAGCAGAGGGTTAAAAAAATATAATATTTGTGTTGATAGGTTTTATATTCGTCTCGATGGGTTCATCAGTGAGAGCCTCGGGGATGCCTGATGGCCTCAGAGAAATGTTTGTCGCTGCATTCTCGACTCTGCCGTTCAATGTCGTGTGGAAATGGGAAGGTGGAAAAATAGATAATCTACCGAGCAATGTTAGGACTGGCGCATGGTGGCCACAACAAGAGCTTTTGGGACACAAAGAATTGCGTGCTTTTGTTTCACACGGTGGTTTGTTGTCACTCCACGAGGCTGCCTATCATGCCGCCCCAACTCTTGTTCTACCGGTGTTTTGTGATCATGATGGAAATGCTGCTCAGGCTGGTGAGTTTCAAATTTTTCTTTCATCATTGTCAACAATTTTTCCAACTTATTTCAAAACAAAATAGCAGAATTAATTTCAAAATGAAATAGCAACTCATATTGTTTCACCGATTTACTTCTGAGTTCTTTTCGCACAATTTCGTGAATGGTTTCATGTAATTCACTTGCTTACCTTGCACTGAAATAAATTGGCAAATTCATCTTCGATGGTGATGCTCAAGCTCTTACGTGGGGGAAAGATTGTATGATTATTTGAAAAATTCAGTAGCCAAGTGGTTTAACGAGATAATAACTTGACTTTGACGTCAGTTTTTGATGAATATCTTCAAATCTGAGGGAGATGGAAGGATTTTCATAAGGACCTTTTTTATAAAGCGTCGGAAGAGTGAGAAAAAAGGTTCTTACCAAAATTCCAGTATCTCCCTTAAATTCATCAATATTTCGTAAAAACTGATATTGAAGTGAATGAAAACTTTCTCGTTTTACCGGTTCACTACTAAATTACGCAATATGTTGTGTTCCTTATACAACAGTTCTCCGAACCCTCGAGGACAGAGGTTTTTTTACCTACGATAATATGCCTGTCTACCACGTGTCGGATATTAATCAAATTCGATGACTTTTGTGGATAAAAAAAAGAGATTAGCTTTGATTTCTTCCTGGATATTCAGCCTTGAAGAAAGCTGTGTTGACGCACGGGTCCATACGTGTTATTGATGCCGCCTTTCGAAGGTCAAACACACAAAGATTCTTATGCGGTGATACGAAGTATCCCACAACCATCCATTCACGTGGCTCATTGATTCTTCACCATGTATATTCTTCCTCATGACTAAACGTTGGAAATGATTTTTTTTTCCTCCTCATTTCTCATTATAGCTCCCTCATTTTCTCTTTCATTGCACACATTAGCTTTATCTTTTTGTCAATGTTTAACTCATCAATCATTCGCTTGTGTAACAATTCAAGGGTCCATTAGAGCTTTTCGTAAAGTGCATACAGAAACAAAAACTTCCTGAAACTCTTGAAAGCGTTCAGCTATATTTGCAGATGGCGGGGGAAAAAATTCTCATTAGTAATATACATATTAGTAATATACATGGTTAATTGTCAATATAATGAGTGATTAAAAAAAAAAATATGCCTTTCGATATTTTCCTCTGAAATCCCCTACAATTAAGATAATTCATGGTCAAAAAAAAAATCTGGAAAATCGAGTAACTCTGTTCTGTTAGGTTCCACCACTTAACTATTTAAGTACACGTTCTATTCAGAAATTTCTACTTCTACAATATTCGTGCCAAAAAACAAAAAAGTCCCTGAATTATGGATCTGCTAAGTATACATAGCTATTGTACACTCTACAAAGAACGACCGTCGTTCAGATCCTTCAAAAAAAAAAAAAAAAAAAAAATCCCATTTTGCAGTGTTTGAGTGAAACACTCGTTATGAAATATGTGCTCGTATCGTTGAAACATGACAATGGGGAAAATTGAATTGAATACTCAAACAGGCCAATGGTTTTGTGTTTTTCATATTCCACTTGGAGTTAATAGGTTAATGAATGAATTCCAATCATCATTTGATGAATCAATCAAATGTGATTTTTCAACAAAATCATTATCGAATTGCCATCATTTACATTTACCCTTGTATTATCAATATAACTCTCATCATCTCCGTGAATTGTGTTATCGAGATAGATATCCGAGTTGGGCGTCATCAGACTTATAAAAAAAGTTTTGACGTGGATACGTCTATAGTTTCGTTTTGAACTTTATGGGGATGGGGGGTGATTTTGTGAAATGATGTAAGTAGTATTTATGCCCCAGCGCCATCTACTGGGAAACATTTTACTCTTTCGAAAACTTATCATGTCACATTGATAACTTATCGACGGATAACTGCGAGATAACATACAGACAAAGTTAATCGTTCACACAAATACGTTGGTTTTCGTTTCATTATAAAACTTGTCAAATTTATGGAAACTGAATTTAATTCAATTTGATGTCAGACTCACCCGACGGCATTAGGGAATACCCGTTTGGACCTGCCTTTTGCTTGAAATATTGATGTCAATATTTCGTTATTGTATCATACTTTTCTTATCACCGACCAATACTTAATAAAGTGACATTAAAACAGTAACCATTGTATGCAACATGTTCTACTTCTCATATCTCTCTGAACGTGAGACGTATCCACGTTAAATTCTACGGCTGTATCGACGATACAGCCACCTGTCATTTTTTATGAAGTTACGTATATTTCCCTTGGATTCAAAAATATCCAGGAAACATCCGGAAACCTCTTTTGTTGCTGAGAAGATTTCTCAACAAAAAATGTACTTTGCAATTTTTTCTGAAACCCATTCACTATTGTAATAATACGATATTTAATGAAATTCTTTTCGAATTGACTTCGCCACTCAATCTAGAGATTTTCTTGATGATATCTAATAAAACCAGATTTCGTAACTCCATGTGGGGAACACGATGTCCAGATGAAACATTCGTAAAGTCGATGGACCATTCATCTGAATTTGAATATCCTCTCTCAAAGCATTAGGCTCATCAAATTCTCGAAGTTGAAACTGAGTTGAGAAGTTAAAGACCTACATCATCACTAATTCATACCGACTAATACTTAGCAACTTTAAATTTAGTTGGAATAACTTCATTATCTACGGACTCGTTACTATGCAAGAGAAAAATTATCATAATCTGAAATGAATGTAAAAGGCAATGCCTCGTACAAACATATACACTGGGAGGAAAAAACCGGTCATATTTTGTGAAAAAAAATTGAAAATTCGTTCAGTAAAACATTGAAAACTTTAAAACTCGGAAATACTTGATAAACAACTCTTGACCTGAAAAACTACGTACATTTTTCATCAATATTATTATTGCAATTGAATCTGCAATCAACGAGTTCACTCTCGATCATCATTTTTTCCATACTTCATCACAGGTTTTACACGCGAATGGACGATTCACCTCGCTCGAATGCATTACATATCATTCGTCCACTCTATGTTCCACTGAGGAGATCCTGCTCGAATGCTTTGAATCGGGATAGCTCCACATAGCCTAATCTAGGCCCTTCATTCTGTTCCAACAAATGGATTCAATTGTGATGTGGTGAAATGAGATAGCTCCAATCAATATCGAGTCGAGTTTTTGAAGGATTTCTATTGAGACTGCGGAATTTTCATAGGAACCTCTTGTATGTACAAGAGAATGAGAGCTTCAAAGGAGATTTCCATGCAAATTCCTTCATCTCCTTTTAATTGCGAAATATTTGAGAAAACAACTGATTTTTTTTTTTCTTAAAAAGAAATGGCTAGGAGCCGGATAGCTTAGTTAGGAGAGCACCCGATGCATAATCGGAAAGTCCCGGGTTCAAATCCCGGTCTGGACTATCTATTTTCTTAGCAAAAATTCTTGTTAACTAATATCGAGAATTATCCTGATTCCCCTCCTATCTACTCCAAAATCCTATCCAACAATATCCTGTGACCTCACACAATGTGGAACGGTATATAAAACTCCCGTCTCTAGTGAACAATTTAGTAGCCAAGTGGTACGAGAATTTCTGTTCACTCGGACATGAGTTCCTGGTGAATATCTTCGCATCTGATGAAGATCATGTAATTGTCATGTTCACCAAAGAATCATGTCCAAATGAATGAATTCTCTTTCGATATATAGTTCTTCCCTTACCATACACAATTCGTTGTACCGAGATTATGAATTTCACTTTGCTTTTACAAATAATCAGAAAAACTGGGTTACGCCAAAGTAATCAATCTCGAGAGTTTGTCAATAAATGGACTACGAGAGGCAATCCTCAGAGTGGCATCCACCCGAGATAATCCATACAAAGAAGCTGCTAAACGTCGTAGTGTACTGTTGAAGGATCAGCCTCTGAGCTCAAGAGAATTGGCGATCTGGTGGGTCGAGTACGTTGCAAGACATCGTGGTGCTGAGCACATGAAAAGCTCCACAAGGTACAATTTTACTCTTAATAATTCAAGAGGTGCTTCTTCATAATCTCAAATTATTACTTTTTAATCTTCAAATTGATTTTTCTCCTCAGGCACATGGGAATCGTTAGATATTACTCCATCGACGTATTGGCTTTTTATACTGCTGCTGTTTTATTGTTTATTCAGGTATTTCGCATATTACCGCGAAAAGCATCGCAGAGTGTACAAGAATGGAAAGGAAAAATTGACTGATATTATTTTGTTTGTTTTCTTTTTATAATTCAGTAGCAAATTGTTACACAAAATAGTTCAATCCTACCGAATTATTTTTACCTAAATATCTCAAAATTCAGGGTAGATAGGAGAATTTTTATAAGGATTTTTATTGTGGAGAGCTGCGAAAAAAGGTTTTTCCTAAAAATCCATCTTCATCAGATTTGCACCCATCCTGTTTCACTACTGAATTCTACTGTAAATTTCGCTCATTTCCCAATATAATAGTTTTCTGTTTATTTATTAACATAGTACAATGTATTATTAATGTATGTAACAGCTAATATAAAGATTAATAGAGTTTGTTGTTGCAAGTTTAATGGAGTTTATTTTGACGATAGCAGTATCGAAGAGCAGCTGTATACCCAGTGTTAAAATCTGGGGAGAGCGGAAGTCGAATTATCTCGCAGAAAAGACCATCCCACTGATGATACCATTGGTCAGTGTATCCAGAATGAACTCGAACAAACATCTTTCAAAATATGCACTCTGTTTGATTTTATATATTTTAATTTGCTTTCTGCTGCTTCTTATCAAGATTAATAATTCATTTCGCATAAAACCAGTGACACACGAATTAAGCAATTTGAGTTATCCTGTGACAGTGAATCCCATTTCAATTGAATCATACGATACGTCAATCGATGCACAATTGATTGAATCATCTCTCCAGCGTATAGCAACAGTTTGTGAAAAGTACAATAAAACACCGAGTCTAGAGAGGAAACATTTTTTTCATGCACCGTCGCACAATGCACTGTTCTGCTGGATTCGAAAAGTTGCATCAACGAGTTTCACTAAATTATTTGCTCAACTTCGGGGCATCCAGATATATCGGAATTATTACAAGTAATTAGTGAATGATTTTCTATCGCAAAGTGGTAAAAGAAAATAATTAAACTCAATTTGAGGGCTAATTTTTGATGAATATCTCTGAATCTAAGGGTGATGGCAGAATTTTCAGGGGGACTTTATTCATAATATTGAAGAAAAATTCACGTTTAAAATTTATTGACTCATTTCATCTTATTACTTCCATTTTGAAATGAATTTTTTTATAGCTGTTTATGAGCTCTTTTTCAGGCTTCAAAATTAAAATGATACATTCTTCCCCATCATCCTTCACGCCATGGAATTTTTCCTTTGTCTCTAATTAAAAAACTTTTTTTTCTCTCGTTCAGACAAAGTGAAGTTTTATCACCAGAGAGTGTTGAAGAATTTCTCAATCTCATTGACGATATGGGAGTATTCAAATTCCTAGCCGTCCGCCACCCGTTCGAGAGACTGGTTTCCTCGTACAGGAGTAGAATCGAGGATAATTCAAAGTATAGTGCACAAGCATGGATTTTTGTACCCAGGATTTTTTCATTAACACGACCACATCTGTTTCATTTCAATGAAACCATTCAAAGTCCGATGCAGCAAATATTCCACAATGATAGAAGGTAAATTTGATAAGTTTCGTCCGCAACAATTGATCAGAAATACTCTCGTAAGGTAATTACAATACGATAAATTTTACATTACAGATTGAAACTCGTGCCAACATTCGAAGAATTTGTTTCCTGGCTTTTGAAACAACCAGAAGATAAAGATGATGAACACTGGAGTCAGTATCACTCGCACTGTTCAATATGTCAAATGAATTTTAATTATGTTATAAAAGTTGATGATGAATATATTCATGAGTTTCATGATATTTTTACGAAACTCAATTCCAAATCCAAGAGTTGGAACTTGATGAAACTAGGACAAACACGTGGGGGTGTAACAAATTATCATCAAACTTGCAATTATTTATCGACACTGACTTCCTATATGATAGAAAAATTGTACGACCGATATAGGATTGACTTTGAAATGTTCGGTTATAATGTGAGATCGTATGAGAGATGCAAAAAAATATAGACAAAAAGAGCTCTGATTTCTCTTTTCATTAATAATGAATTAAAATTCTTCTGAATTTAAACATTACATAGGAAAACAAACTCAAACTTAAACTCAATCAAAAACTCTGGTTTCATACAAATGGAAGTGATTTTTATTTTCCCTCAATTAATCTCTTATACAAATACTTTTGAAATAATCACCTTCTCTCTTTTTCTTATCAATGAATCAGAAATAACTGTGAACAATGTATTTACCAAAGAAAACTGGAGCCACTGGCTTGGAAAAATGATTCACCTTTTCTTCTCCCCCAATACGTTGTAATCTCATCTAATTAGCAGGATTGAGTTTCTTCATGGGTGAAACAGTTATCTCATTGCCCTCATCAAACACAATCTGACACTCGTCATCCGTTGAGTTTCTCACTCTCTTCTGAGGTGTTTTCTTAGGTGATGGTTCATCATTGTGAGCATTATCAACGATACAACAGTCATCATCTTCATCAGTGCTGGGTGCTTCTGTTCTTCGTTTCTTTGGACTGGGAACTTCTTTGCTGGTAAAACCAGTCTTTCTTTTCTTGGCTGCAACTTCCTCAGGAGGTTGATGAGGCTCAACTTCAACTTCAATTTCAATACAATCATCATCGTCTGAATCGTCAACCTGACCATTTGATGTTGATGGCTTCTCCTCCATATCCACCTCTTTCTTCTCCTCTTTCGGTTTCAAATCCTTTTCATCAGCTACCACTAAGAAATCAGGCTCAGCCCCCCTAGCCGAAGGTTTATCTCTATGAATAACAGTCACAGTGAGTGAATAATTCTGCTGAAAATCATCCACCTTGAGAATAGTTCCATCCTTAACCCCAAGTGTTTCAAGAATCTTTCCATTATTCTCTTCAGTCTCCCCCTCCTCCGAGCTTATCAAAACAATTCCTTTACCATCCACCATTACATCAGGCTCAATCATATTCAAACGTCCCTTGAGCACAACTTCATCCAACTCTGCAATAGTCATCTTTGTCGTGTCAACAGCTAGAACAGCAGAAGGCGTTGGAGCACAAACGTAACACTTTGGATTTGGTGGATTAAGGCATTTCTCAGGTACCAATAATTGACCTTTGTGATTGGGTCTTGGTCTCAAATAAACTGATTTACAATCCTCAAATGATTCCCTCAGAATACGGAATGCATGTAGAATCACAACTCCAGCAACTATAGCATTTGTAGTTGCAATTGCTGGAATTATATTACCAGCCATTGATTTAATGTCAAAACGTGATTTCTGTGGAATTCCAAAGATGTGAGCGCGAATATTGGCACAAGCTGCTACAAAATCCATTGCGTCCTGATCATCCTTATCCCAGACCAAGTGATCATTTGGTGATTTTTCTCGTAATTTTTCGAGATTATGTTTCAAGTTTTTAACAGAATTTGAAAAGACTTCCCAGCATTTTGCGATGGACCATTTTTGTTGGTCTTTGAGGCCTGCCTCTTCTGTATTCTCTTTGCTACAACCAGCCACTACATCCGGGAGATTTTTCCAGTCTAGAGGAGTTGGGGGTCTTCTCTCTTTCCACAAGTTGTCCATGGAGAGAAGATACTTTATGTCATCGTGAAATAGTTTATTGAATAGCTTCTCTGGATCGTACCCACAGGATTGAGCCCAAATAGTTGTGGAGATTCTCTCTACGTTACCCTTCTCGTTAGATTCAGAATTTAGGGCATCTTCTCCGGCTTTGTCGCCTGCAGCTTCTGGATCGGCAGTGTCTGGAGAGACGTCTTGGTCTGGATCTTCCTCGCCAAAAAGTTGGTTAAAGAGATGCTTTGACCAAACGATGCAGTGAATGGGCTCGCTTGGAGTGTTTCGAATTGTACAGCCTGGGAATGTCTTTTGAGGGGCTTTGGGGAGACACTCGTAGCAGAGACTGAGACCTTTTTTAATGAGCTCGACTTGACCATCGTAACCGGAGGTTCCAGATTCAATCAAAGGGATGTCTGCAGCGAGACACATTCTGTTCACGTGGTTACGAGCTGCACGATTGTCCAGGGCGTTCATGACGAGGGAGAATTTCTTGAAGAACGAAAGGCCGTATTCTGAACTGTAAACAGAATTGTGAAAATAGGGTTTTAGTGATTGATTTTGTCAGGCAGGGAGTAATCATAATGAAACCACATTCCAACATGTTGTGTATTGCGCATTCATCTTGGACATGAGTGATTTTGAGATATCATGATTACTTCACTTTATCTCAGAACAGAGTGACGTGAGGACAAAATTTCAAGAGAATTTTTTCGAACATAAGAAAATTATCTATGAAAATGTCCAGCCATTAGCCTATATTATCATCATCTCTGGTGTATTTTTCGAGTAACTCTCGCTTATTCGATAGTTCACGTAATTAAATTTTTACAGGAATGAAGATGAGAAATAAAAGTTTAGTGTCAACTTCCCTACTGATATAATCCAACTAATTCCAGCGCTTTCAGAATTTTTCATAAGAAAATTTTTGTAATTAATCCTGCGAGTGCAGGCTTTAGTTTATGACGTGAACCTCGTGAACTTTTCATCATAGTCCTAACGTGGAATTCTAACGAGGATCAATGAATATTCAATCACGCAAGAATATTAAAATATGCGAGACAACGTATAAGGATCTATCTGAAGGCTATGTTATTCTAGAAGAACCAAATTCCGAAAAATGAAGATTTGAGTGAAAATTGTGAATTAATTCGAATTGAATTCGTCTGGGGCTAGATCTAGGATAGTAAAACAGTAGTTGGGTTATTATACATAATACAATCGATGAATTACTTGTTTCCTTATTGAGTGGTTGAATGGCATAAGTCATTTGTAATCTTTTTTGAAGAATATCTCTGAACCTAATGAAGATAGCAAAATTTTCATGAAAACCTTTTATGTAACTCTCATTTTTCTATACAAAAAAGGTCCTTACAGAAATTTCGCTATGTCCTTCAGATTCAGAGATATCTTTCAAAAACTCAACTTGAATCATCTCGTTTCAACATTTTGCGAATGAATTTTGTATCAAAACCGATAAAATTGTTCAAAGTAATATCGTTACAAGTGGTAGAATGGTGTCATTATTCCCAAAAACTTCTAAAATACTTACGATGTAATGTTATCATGATAAGATACTATTTTAACGTCTGGATTGAATGTCAAAGCGGTTTCACGTGCCACCGCCGACTTTGACTTTCCAACGTGTTGTTTTTGAAACAAAAATTGACGATTCAAGTTGCTGACATCAATTGTGTCCAGATCGAGCTGAAAAATTAATAATCAATATTAGGAATACCCAACAAACAGTTAAGAAATAGAACAATAGACGAAAATAAGGGGGAACGAAAGATTGTGCTTGGGACGCGGCAAATTCATCTTTCTCCACGTAGATCAACCATTTCTACTTACAATCTCGATGTCTTTGAAGCCAGTCATCACGAGATTTTTAAGTATCTCGCAGCCAATGCCACCGGCACCAATAACCAGCACTTTACTTTGCAAAATAGCATCTTGCAAATCCTTGCGAAAAACACCGTTTACAGTTGCGGCCATTTTTACAGAGGAATAAACCGACTAAACACGCTGAAAACACTGCTGAAACACGCAATTGGCATGCTCCCCGGAAAGCTACGCGTTCTCTAGAAATTTTTGTACGTCTTCTAGGAACTTTTCAATGTTACTAGAAAGTCGTTTCGATTGTGAATGACTTCAGAGTGTTCTGTACAACGAAATAATTTAAATTAGTAATTGATTAAAGAGTGATGTTGAGATAAACGATCAAATGACCTTTTTTGAGAATATTTTATTGGCTACAAAAAAGGTCTTTTGATGTTTCCACCTAAAATTACTCGTTTTCAAAATAATTATCAAACAACAGCTGATTTGACTTATTTCGACTTGAGAGTCAGTTTTGTTATAAATATCTCTCGATTCAGTGGAGATAACGGAATTTTGATAAGGACCTTTTTTGTAGAGCGTAATGAAAGCAACAAAAAATATATTTATAAAAATTTCGGTATACCCCTTCGATTTCAAGATATTCAGTAAAAACTCAAGACTGATTGCGGAATTTTTCGGAAACATTGAAAAAACTCTCGATATGAACCAACTTCAGAGCATATACTGTACAAACTCCCCCCCCCGCCAACATTCATGAATACACGTGAAATTTTGAAATAAAAAAGGAAAAATGAATAAAAAAATTTAATAAAATACAAAAAAGTTACCTCAATCATTAAAATTACTACAGGATAACAACCAACAACCGTGAGTAGTCTCTCCTCTAGGAACTGGATCATTTAACCATTAACTCCTCTGGTATCTTATTTATTTCCAGAGCCGAAAGATGATAAAACTCCTGAAATTTGCATTATCTCTCAGGATCACGAAAAATGGTAGTAATCTTCTCCCCAAACAGAACATTTATTATTCCAAGACATTCTATAGTCACGAGAGCTTCAAGAAAATGCCTGGCAAGTTAATAAATCCTCGGGTAGAAGCAGCTCTTAGGAATGGAGATCGGATTCCACCAAATTTCGAATTGATCTACCGAAGCAAATTAATAAAATATATCTACTATTTCTACCCATTGTCGATCATCTCATATGTCCTAGCGGCATCTGCATATTGTTACTTCAAATTTAATTTAAGAGATATATCGTATCCAATAATTAAGAAAGAAGAAAAAAATGTCTCTCCAATTGGGTATAGAAATGCGACTGAAGTGGATATTACGTTTATATTTTATCTACTGATGAATACAGCAACGTTGTACTTTCTGAGGAGAACTCCCATCCGAATTTGGCTGGACAATTCCAAGGGAGAGTACAGGATGATTTTGATAGGGAATCTTCCACCTTTTAGGAGACAAATTGCGTTTGAAGCTGGACAACTTACGAGAAAATACATGTGGCCAGAGAATGCTCTTCAAGAAGCGATACATCGGTATCGAAGGAGGTATTATAATATTACGAGTGTGTATTTCAGGAGTCCTGTGGATTATTATCGAATGGTGGGGTATAATTCGAAACTTAAGGATTAATGTAGAGATTTATCGTGTGAGAAAGTTGAGAAAATAAAAGTTTTTGTTGGAATTGTAGATTTTCGTAAGAAACTGATTTTGAAGGAGGATGAGAGCTACAAAAAAGGTCTCTATGAAAATTTCTTTCTTCTTCAATCAGTTATAACTTGAGAATAAGTGAATTTCAAGCGGCATTTTTTGTTGGAAAATTTCTCAGCTGCACAAAAAGTCTTTTCATGTTTTCTATTAAATCCACTCATTACCGAGATAATTACATTTTTAATTTTTTATATTCATCAAGAAACTAAAAAACTAGTGGATACTCTTCTAAAATCTTCATCAACCAAAATCCTTCCAGATTAAAAAAAAAAAAAAAACTCCAATGGATTGAATTTTCTCAAAACCACCTTGAAATCCACCCACAGATGGAAATAGAACGAATGATCCCTCTCCTCTCTCATTGAAATGTTTTTCAATCCCACAGATGGATTCCTAGTCCCACCGATTGGATTGCTCAAGCTTTTGATTTCCAAACGAATCAATGAAATTAACCAAAAGTATTCAATTCTCCTCACAAGTGACGTAATATAATCTCCTCGTATTTTCCAAATCCTCAATCACATTTTAATCCTCAATAAAAATTTACAGTGATATATTTTTAAATACATCAATCAATAAAATCAGCCGTGAAGTGGTATATCTTAACAATTTGAATTTTACATTTTTGCTGCTTGTAATTATCCCACCACTGAGTTATTTCAGGAGAAAATGGCAAGAGACACTTTTACATGCAAATTCAGTCCTCTACAAAAAACATTTTCTGCTATTTTCTTCTAAAATCACTCCTTACCGGAATAAATTACAATAAACAAAAATGTCAAAATCTATTCATTGCGATTTACCACTTTGTTACTGAAATATATAATTAAATATACAATTATCCCTAGATTAACTCTACTGTTACGATTTAGAAGACCCAACGTATTTACAAATAGATTCATAAGGTAATTTCCTCAAATACTTGTCACCCCTCAATAATTCAACATCGACACTGTATTCCTCCACCCTGACATTTCTAATAATCCCTTTACATCCTTTATGTTTCCCCTGAATAATCAAAACATCTCTTCCAATAGCTGGTATCACAGTTTCCAAATGCTCCTGATCAAGTTTGACAACGTGACCATGAACTTCCTCTGGTGAAGTCAATTTCACTTTCCCCACGTACCCAGATTCATAAACAGGGGATTGGACAACTCCTTTTGCCTTATAATATTTTTGTCCAAGTGTTTTTGTGATGATTTTCACAACGAGTCCTTCCTGAAGCCATCCACTGGATCCTGAAGACTGTCCTTCAGATTTTTCAGAGTCTCTCCTCTCTCGTTTAACTCTTTTTGAGGATTTATCATCTTCGTGGGACCTTTTTACACTCATTTCTGATCGACACTCACTGGGAGCACGACTAGAAATTTCATCGGATTCTTCTTCAGATTGTGGTTCTTCTTTGATTTTTGGGGTTCTTGAGGATGAAGATGAGGATTCTCCACGCTTTGGGGGGATGACCAGAGGTGGGCCCATTAATTTTGGTTTTGGTTTGAGTTTTAGTTCGAGGATTAAAGGCCCGTCGTCCTCAGAACGTTGAAGCGGTGCTGGGGTATCATTCTGGGACTCTGAATTTTCAGAACGTCCTTGTTCCACTTGTTTTTCAATAAAGTCCATCATGCGTTCCTCATCGTCTTTATCCATTTTCTCTTTTTTTGCTTTCTTTTCTTGGGCTGCTAGGGTCTCTGGGTCACGATCTATGTATGTTACGAACCATCCTGAAAAGTAGAAAACCATTTGATTGATTAGAAACTGTCTGATTGATTGAGAATTTCTCTATTTCTCTTGCTGTAAAAAATGGCAATTTCCTACCTTTTTCAGTCTCATCAACAACACACTTTCCAGATCTGCCTAGCCACTTGACAAACGCAGTGAGACTCAGCCAAATAGTAGCATTCATATGCACATGACCTCTGTCAGCGATGTAATCTTGATAAACTCTGTTAGCTGGCACTCGTCGTGTACCAAACTGACGTTTCAACAGGTGTAAATAACCCTGTGAAAACTCCTGGGAGAACTGATCCATATACTTGTGGGCATTGTCAGCAAATAGCAACAATTGCCTGTGATGTGACTCGGACATTGTGTGACACTTGAATCCATTCTCATCTCTACATTGTTTCTCACACATTTGGCAGTACCAGCGCAGTTTCTGGAGTCCTTTAGACTTGATTTTATTGGCAATATATTTCGGTGTTCCTGGCTCATGTTTACCCATTTTTCAGTCTTCTCCGATGGATGAGTGTTGTTAAATGATATCTGGAAAGAATGATTATAGAGCGTCAATATTGTATTGATTGAGGGAACGAGTAATTTTAATAAATAATGTCAAGAGATTTCCAAAGAGAAAAAAATAAAAATAAATATTTTGACATTTTCTACTAACATCACTCATTACCAAAGTAATTTCATAAAATTTTGTCATAAAAAATCACTTCCTATTGTAATAAAACGCTGAGAAACATTATTTATCTTCAAATTTAATTCATTGTTGACATTTTTCATCATAGAGGTTAGAAAATATTTGTGACATTCAATGGCTCATTCCAAAGCTAAATCCACTAATTTCAATCACATAAATAGGGTTTTCCTAGTAAAATAAAAATGATTAATTTACCTTTTTGTTGATTGTTTTCGTTAATAAAATTAACAAACTTATATCACTAATGGACCAAACGTCGTAAAAACATTAGGGTACGAGACTAACCAAACCTGAGGCAATTCAGCGCAGCACACAGTGCGCATCAGTGTCGTTGTGTCAAAATTCTTGTTATCTTGTGAATAATACAACAGTTTTTATTAATTACGTCATCGTGAAATAATTCAATTAAATTATTTAAAAAATTGAGATTAATTGTTCTTGTTTCATAGTGTTGCAAGACGATGAAGTGGTTTACAGGTAGTATCAATGAAGCAGTTTCTGCTTCAAAGTCAAGGAAAGCAGTTTTTGTCGTTTTCGTTGCAGGTATGTCAATTGACTCATAGGTTAGAGTGATTATTATAGTTCTTACGTGTCCATTTGCCTTCTAGAACAATGATTTGATCATCTTTTCCATCGGGTATTTCATGTTCATCGAGTTGACCCAATTTTTAATTGAAAATCAGTGGGAGAATTTTTATTTTGCAATTTTTCATTTTTTTGCGTGTCATCCTTGATCCCTCGGCCTTGACCTGGATCCATAATTTTCTATGGATTTCAGTTTTGTCTGAATAGTTTTCAAATTTTCGGGAATTTCTAAGGTTTTAGGATCAAATGAGGATTGCATGGGAGAGAATTTCGTCGAGTGGATAAAAAATAGAACAGAAAGTCTGTAGGGAAATTGTAAAATCAACATTTATATGAATATCTCTGGATCTCATGGAGATATCGGAATTTCCATGAGGACCTTTTTTGTAGAGAGAAATGAAAGCTAGAAAGAAGGTCTCTATGAAAATTTCCCTATCTCCTTCCAATCCCGAGATATTCCCCAAGAATCGCTCTCATTATCGTGATAATCCTTGGAATGAATCTACTCGATTCAAATTCTCATTGTAACAAGGCAATAAAATTCATGAAATGAACGATTTTATCAATAATAGGGAAAGACGATGCATCAAAAGAAACTGCTGAAGCCATCGATTCCCCCGAGATATCATCTCGCCTCGAAGGAGACAATTTCGTAGCAATCAGACTAGAAAGTGACACCGAGTCCTACAGATTCTTCGCCCAGATCTATCAATTGGTACCAATTCCCTCATTGTTCTTCATCGGAGACAATGGAAGTCCCTTGGAGATTGTTGCTGGTAGTGCCAATGCACAAACTCTCCAAGAAAAAATTAATACAGTTCTTGTGAAAGCCAAGGGGAAGAATGACGTCTGTTATGACTTTATCAAGGGTGAACAGAGTGCTGCGTCTGGTCAGAGTGGTCAAACGTCTACTAGCTCTGCTGGGATTGTTCAAACACCAGTGCCTAAAAATGAAGCAGAGGCGGCAAACTCTAGTGCAAGCGAAAAAGCTGCAGCAGAGACACAGCAAGCCGACTTATCTCCTGAGGTAGGTGATGAGTTATTTCAGGATAAAATGTGAAGATTTCTCTCTTGTAGATGACGAAATTCTCCATAAAAGAGTTCTTTTGATATTTTTTGCTTCCCATATGTTCCATCGCTGATTTATTTCGGCAATGAGTGAAATTAGAAGGAAGTGTTGAAAAAAGAAAGTGTTCCCCAGCTACAGAAAAGCCCTCCGACATTTCCACCTCAAATCACTCATTATCACCATTCCATATTTAATGGAAAAACATCTCATTTCACTCATTGCATTACAGAATTGGTAACTGCAATTATCGAATGTCTCTTTTATATCCTCAGGATAAAGTTGAACGTGCTAGAAAATTGATAGAACTCCAGAAGCAGCAGAGAATTGAGAAAGAGCGTGAGGAAGAGAAAAGGAGAGAAATTGAACGCAGGAGAATGGGCAAAGATGTACAGACAGCTAAACAACGTCAGCAAGAGCTGGAGATGAAACTTGCGCTGGAGGAGCGAACGAAGGAGAAAGTAGCTGAAGCAGAGGCTAGGGACAGGGTCAGGCAGCAGATTGCTCAGGATAAACTTGAGAGGAAGCAGAAAGAACAGGCATTACTCGTTAGTTTCATTCATTAAAAAATTCAGTGAAATCGAATGAGTTTTTGAAAAATATTTCTAAATACAGGCACGATAGAGAAATTTTTGTATAATGTTCAATCTTCAATTGATTATTTTTCCAGCAACAAAATACACAACAGGTTCAGGAACGTCCACAGCAAGCTGCAGTCCCTCCCGCAGATGGAGTCGTAAGGATTCAATTTAAACTGCCCTCTGGTAATCCACATATGGGAAAATTCGAACTAACAAGCACACTCCGTGATTTACGTACCTACGTTACCAACAATATTGATCTACCATTCCGTAATTTTTCAATGTCAACATCCTTTCCGAGGAGAGATCTCAATGCTGAGGACGATGGGAGGACATTAGTCGATTTGCAATTAGTTCCTACTGCTGTTATTCTCATTCTGCCTCTCAAAAATGTAAGTTTCAACTATTCTAATTCAATTTCACAATAATTCATATCAATAGAAATTATTGAAATTTATTCAATATCAGATCAATTTATTGTTGATCAATGGTTTTATTATTGCTACCAAAAACTAGAGAAATTTCGAATTTGTCGATTTCGTTATAAGTTCAGTTTTTCTTGAATAACTCGTGATCCAAGGAGGATAAACAAATTTTTATACAGAACTTTTTTGTAGCTCTTATTTTATTTGACAAAAAAGGCCTCTATAAAAATTTCTGTATCTCTCTCAGATTCTAAAATAGTCGTCAAAAACTTGCTTCCAATTCCATTTAAGCCACCTCATTCCAAAACTTCACTATGAACTTTTATTAAATATGAAGATATCTCTTCTTCAGTCGAGAGCTACAACAACAGTGGCAGCACGAGAGGAGGGTGGTTTTCTTTCTCGCTTCATGTGGGCGGTATTCTCACCAATAATATCAGTATACAACTACGTTGTTGGTTACTTCACTGGTGCACCAGCTACAGGTTCCAACAGAGATGAAAACGATGAGCCAAGTCCAGCTGGTGTTGCCCCACGTGTCATACCTACTCACCCCCTCGGTCAACCCTCTGGGTAAGGTTTGCTCATCCCTCGAGCTGCAACCTAACAATATTTATTATCTATCACAAGGTGAGCATCTCTTCGAATTAGGCAAATCTCTAAGGAAAAATTATTTCTTTATATTGCAGTTTGTTTGGCAGGAATTTGGGTGGACCGAACACGACAATCCGAGCCAGAGGAAATATTCACAGGCTACACACTGGAGGTGATGATAATGATGAAAATAACACGTGGAATGGAAACTCAACGCAACAAATGTAAAAATTGATTATTATTTTCACCAATATTTTCTTCAATTTTTTTTATCAACTAAAAATCAGCTGTACAGTAGCAGAATAAAGTTTTTAATGAATATCTCAGAATCTAAAGGAGATGACGAAATTTCCATAAGGACCTATTCTGCAGAGGGAAATACGAGCTACAAAAAAGATCTCTATGGAAATTTTAATATCTCTCTCAGGTCCTCAGATTTTCCCCCGATCACTAGGGAAACTATACTGGCATTTTGAAATTTTGGGAGTTCATTAATTGCACATGGGAAACTAATTTGTCTCGTCTGGATTTTTCATATTTTCTTTTTCTTATGAATATCAATTGTAGTGATCTTTCTATCAATGAAGACTTAATAGAGAGATGTTGATGGACCAATGAAGTAAAAAAGATTTTTGGAATTATAACGATTAAAATTCAGATTGAAAAAGTGACGATTTTTTTTCTTTTATTACCTTTTCAAACGTAAAATTTCGACCAAATTGGATTAATATTTTGGGTCCTCTGGAAATTATCATAAACAAAATAATTGTTTCTTTATTGTAATTCTAATAAATTGTGATTATTTAATCGAAAAAAAGTTGTGTTAACAATTATTCAATAACAATTAATTCTATTGAATCAATTGATTCCATGGAATTAATTCAATTAATCAGTCTAATTCAGAAGAGAAGTAGTAAATCGTATCAACTCACTTTTAAACATTTCCATTAATTGTGCATTTTTCTCACAAAGGATTTTTTTTCTTTATATCTGAGAAAATTGACTGTTCCTCCTAAAATCACTCATCAACGAAATAATTCAACATTGATCGAGATGTTAAAAATCGATTATCTACTCTCTACTATTTCGCTACTGAATTAATTCAATTAATCAAATCCTTGTATAAACCAATGGTTTCGTGCTAATAAAAAAAAAAAAATTAATCAAATCCCCAAATAATCCGACTATTATTGATCGGGAATTATTTCAGCAAATCAAAAATTTCTCTAGAAATTCTCAATGACTCCACGACGAAAACCAGAAGCTTTTGAATGTGTTAAAAATGGCCCAATGAATTCTCAGTAATCATTTTTCTTTTATAAATATGAAATATGACCGTGGACAGTAAGAGGCGGGTGTTATAACACGGTAATAGATGTGACAGGTCTACTATACAGAGAGATTGAAAAGTTTGGGCGTCTCGACTTAGTGAAAACAGAGGAGTTCTCCGCCTGTTGCAGCATGTGTAACGCACAATTCCGAGGGACATCAGAAGCGAGAGGGATTCCGTGTTAATCGCTAGCCATCAATATGGGCTTCATTGTGTCATTAACTATTTGATGGATTTAACTCATTATCAACTTCCGGAAAAAATTTCTCAAAATTGAAAAAAAAAACTTGAGAATTGAAAAGAGAGAAAACGTCCCAAATGAAATTGAACAAATTTTTCAAACATTTTCAGTATTTAGAAAAGGAGGAGAGACTATCTATTTTGTCGCAGCAATTTCCGAAATACAGGTGGAAAACTGTTCTTTGGGAAAATTTCATTTTTGCAAAACGAGTAATTTTTTGAATAATTTTTTAGAATGCAGTAGTGAATTGGTGAAACGGTTCAAGTCAATTTCACCCTACGGTTAGTGTTTGATGGATATCTTCGCATCTATTAGAGATAGAGATATTTTTATAGAGACCTTTTTTGTAGCTCTTATTTTACTCTACAAAAAAGATTATTATTAAAATTTTGCCATCTCCCTTAGATTCCAAAATATTCATCGAAAACTTACACCAGGATGAAATTGTCTTTTCATTGAAACCAAAAGAAAGAAAAGATAATTCATCAGTAGAGTACTAAAATGTAACAAGTTGGTTCTCCCATCTCTACAAATGATGAGTGATTTCAGGGAGAAATGTCATGTAATTTCAAAATATATTGGATATCTCAATTCTGAAGATTATATTGGATATCTTGGAATTGAAGGGAAAAGTATAAAAATTTCCACATCAAAATTTCACTATTTTTCAATCATTTCACGGTTTATTCCTCTAATCCAGAACGAAAATCAAGAAGAAATCATCAAAATGATTCTACATATTTTCGAATAATCTCTCTCCCCTTCTGTCGAAACATGAACGGTGTAAATTCCCATCAATCATCCCCTCAATGACGGGTTACATTATAACAAATCAAACTGCCAAAATATTCAACCTAAATATCCCTCGAACATAATACCAAATCTTGAAACACTTTTGGCAAATCTTTCCAAACAAATTAACCGTTCATCCATCAATGTTGATAATGTGCATTCATCCCACGATTTTAGAGCTTCATAATATCTGCAGATATCCCAATGGTTAGACGACACAGGGGCAGTGGTAATTCATCATTAGGTACATCACCATCGTTTAGCCGTCGTGAGTTGCCCGTTCTGATTCTTTCATTAGAGAAAATCTCTCAACTGACATCGTATTCCTCCTGTTTCAAATTCATCCACGTGCCACTGCCAAGTTACGCCCAGCTTCTCATTCTATTGGTCCAGAGATGAGCAACGTCATCCGCACGTGGGTTTTTTGGTGTCACGCCTCCTCAATGCTCTGGGAATTTGACTTTGGATGAGTGAGAAAATGAAAAAAAAAAAGGAGAGAGGAAATCATTTTTGGGTGAAGAGTTCTGCTCCACCCTGACACAGTAACTATCAGAGATCAGTTGTGTAAACAAGTATCGAATTGAAAGATTAATTGTAAAAATGGTTTTTTATTTAATTATAATTTAAACAGTTTGTTTGATTTATTTTTAAGAGAAAATTACAAACATTTGTGGAAGAAATTGTGTAGTGATTTTTTAAAAATAAATTTGCTTGTGATTCCTTTGAAAATTGTAGTGCAAACATGTCTCAGGAGGATCAAAGTGCTCATGAGAAGGAGATAGCGAGTAGAAAATTAGCGGCTTTTAGTATTGAGCGACTGTTGGCGCCCAATAATGATCCGCCGATGGATCCTCGATTGAGAGTTCAGAAAAAACTCGAGTCTTCGTCTGATGAATGTAAGATTTCTTTGGGAATTCATTATCGCGATAGTTTGATATTCAATAAGATGGAGCAAGCGTTTATGAGTTAAATTAGGCTTTTTCGTTAATCAAACTTTATTTGACATTTCCTTATCAAGACAATCAGATATTTAATGAGATAGGTAAATCGATGAATCGTAAAGGGCCAAATTTACCGTCTAATCAATTTACATTTTATCCCGTTGACAACTGAAATTTCCGCAAAAAGATCTTTTTTGAAATTATCTCGGAAAATCCTTCATCATAGAGATAATTCAATCCTTTGGAAAATGAAAATGAGATGATGAACCAAAAATTAAATTCCATTTTTAGTATATGAGCAAGAGAGAAGATTGACAGTAGTCCCAGACTCATCAATGTCATCAACTGAAGAAATCGAGAGCCTGGAGGAGTCCAACACCGTGGGCTCCACTACCCCAGAACCGGAAATCAGCTACGGTAAGTATTATAAATGTAGACATGAACCAATAAATCCACTGGAGGGCCTTTACGGTGTGGATAATTATCACCGATCCGTACTCTCTTAAATATCATATTTTTTTTGGCTCTCCCTTTTCCTCAAGTACTGCGCTACAAGTGTGCACTCAAGTTGCGTGGACTACTTGGCCCTCCGTGAGTTTGATCCATTGCTTCCTGCAAGGATCCACGCCCACTCAATGTTCTCGGTTTTACGTCCACTATTTATCTGTCTACTGCTAAATTCTGCCATGGAAATTACCGGTAAAATATTTTATTCTCATGAATTGGTATTTTATTTGGAATCAATCAATATTTTACTAGGGTAATCAATTTCAGAAATTTTTGAAAGTCATTGGAAGTAATATTCCCTCGAATATATTGATTAATTTTGATAATGAGTGATATGAGAGAATAATGTCATGAGACAATTTTTCATTTGACATTACCACCTCAAATCAGTTGTCCTGGGGATAAATGCATAATTAACGAAAAATTCAAATATCAAAATCTAATTTTATTTTTTTAAAACTAGATTTCATTACTAAATTGAATTTCATCAGTAAATATTGAATTTTTCCAACTAATTTCTCGAATAATCAATAATTTAAAACAAATAAAAATTTAATAAAGTGAAAATGAATAATTTTTCCATGAAAATGAAATATAAAATGTGTCTAAAATTCTGAGCTAATTGCTGGGTTGAGTTTTTGAATTTGGCCTTTTGTAATAAATACGACGTATAAAGTACTAATTTATATCCAACGTGACGTATCCGCCCCTTGGATTTACATACATCGAACGACGTACGAAACGATAAATATATTACACAAACACGAAAACCAAAAGGGGAGTAAGCGGCATGTATTCTTGACATTTTCTCCCAACATGAGTAGATTTTCTCACTAAACTACAAAGCCATCAACGAGACGCGTTTAACTGCAATTTCCAACTGTCCTCCACTACATGCTTCAGATCCCTTAATTAGTCAAGGTAGCGCGCAGTTGAAATTCATTTATATCTCAATTAAATCAACGTTTGATTCTCAAGATAATAAATAACCGCTAATATGACTAGAGTTTCGAAATAGACAGGCGGTAAATTAGTGTTTTAGTTTAATCGTGGTCACTCGATCTCAGAAAACTAGCCGTGACGGCATTAATCAGCGAATAATTAGGGAGACAAGTTTAGTGTGAGCTCAACGACAATTAGAGGAACTAGAAGGCGTGGTGTTATTTCTATTCCTGAGGATGCTCCAAGTCGATTCTTGTTTTTCTTCTTTTCAAGTATTTTTTTTTGTCCCTTCCTTTTTTTCTTATTCCACTAAAGCATTTTGTGTTCAGTGCAAGTCTTCATTTCACTTGACTCCTCACACTTGACGAATTCTACTTCCGGAAGTCATTGGTGAAAGTTGATGGGTCATTATGGATGGAGTTGATGGAGATATTTTCCTGAAATAAATGAAAGAGGATATTAAGACTTTTACTTAATTTTTCTAGTTGGATAATTGAGTTTCAGCCATTTTCTCATCAATAAAAATCGACAAAATTCATCAGAATCAATAGAAAAAATTCATCGATTTGACAAATAGTGTTGATTCAATTATTTTCAGTCGTGAGGCATTCGCCTGATCTTGATCAATCCCACTAAAGTAGAATTCAATTTTTAGTTACATTGAAGATCCCTGAAAATGAAATGCTGCCTCAATTCAAAGAATGAAAATAAACCCGACAATTAAGTTGCCATATGACAATTAGTAGCTGGTAAACGTTTCTTCTCAGTCTTGTGCGAGGATTCCCACCGCTACGAATAGTTTTTCGGGATATTTATCGCGCTGAGAAGTGTCGAGGGCGAGTGAACTCCACCTTCAAGACAACCAGGAATGCTCGCTCTAGACTTTGTCCCTCAAAATTTGTCACTCCGAAAAAACTCGAAAAAACCAATCGAGTCCGCCTGAATGAATAAAAAGTATTGATTCTGAAAAAAAAAAAATCATGATTAATCAATGGTGGTAATCATTATTTATGAAATTGAGTAATTAATTTCTTGATTGAAAATGAAAATCATCAAAATTGAAAAAAATCGACTCTCGACTCTTTTGAGCTGCAAGTCAGGCGTGCTCCACGTGTCATCGCATGTTTAAACCACCGAAAAGAATGGAAGAGCCGTCGTTTTGCCCTCGGGTTGATGATTAATGGGCGGATAATTAGAAGATGATACCCGTCGCTTAGATGCTCTCCCTCGCTTCTTCTCATTTTCAACGTAACTAAAAGGAGCACTTGGGACATTTCTCATTCTCAGCGGTTTCTCTGGCGCGACGTCTTGTACAAGTACACAACACTGTAACTAGCTGCGTGAGATAAATATAAATATAAACAACTGTCGTATGTATAAAAACAGAAAACATAACAGATGACATAAAAAAAAAAAAATAATGCATGATATAAAGAATTTGTGGAGTAATTGGACTTGTGTTTCTTTAATACTCAGTTTTATTAATTTTTCACAATTTTTTTTTTTTTGTAAATTTAATTGTTAACATCTGTTGGATGCAGTTGCAAAGTGGTAAATCCGTCAAATTCAATATTTTTGTTAATATTACACAAATTAAAAATGTATTTTGACAATTTCTCCTGAAATCACTCATTATTGAGATAATTCGATATTCAATGAAATGTGGAAAATGTACTTGTTACGATGGAGATGAAAATTTCATGAGAAATTGGATTGAATTTATTTCAGAAGCGTGCACAAGCAGTAGCAGTGGCAATTGCGGTGTAGAAATGGATTGCAGTGACAAAGACATCCACGAGGGAAGCTCCAGCGCGACCAGTGACGACGACAGAAAGAAACGACCGCGTACAGCTTTTACAGCGGCGCAAATAAAATCACTGGAGGCGGAATTTGAGAGAAATAAATACCTCAGCGTTGCAAAGCGATTGCAGCTGAGTAAGAGTCTCAAACTCACTGAAACACAGGTAAGAAATTCATTATCTAAGTTGTGTACATGGAGAGAGACTAATGGAAATTTGTGGACTGTTTTTCATGTTTCCATCAGGATTATTCGAGGGGCTGGGAACTTTTGAATTCATGTGTCACTAGACACTGAAATCAATTTGCAGTCACGTCTGAAATTAATGAAATCGGTGACATCACTGAAATCACCGATATCTCATGATTTCAAACTATGAAGTCATTTCTTGAAATCACAACGAAATCATTTGCAGTTAATGAAATGATGTGAAATCAAAGAAATCACTATATGCACGTGACAACTCTCAAATCTCGCTTTACCTCTACAAAGCATAATTATTATATAGGAGACTGGTGTCTATTCAAAGAAAATGACTACGAGATATGTTTATTAGGGTTAACACTGAACTTTGCGTATATGCAGGAGGAAAAACTTTGGAGTGTAGGGAATTTTCTGGTTCATATACCCATATGGAAAGGCAATCAAAGAGATATCGGCGTCTTGTGTTCTTGATATATTATGAAAAAAGATTTAGATACGTTATTACTGCAGCCAATGATGGCTCAAGGCTATGTTGCTATCAAACAGTATGGAAAGACTATTTCACCTTCAACTTTTTTGATGATAAGGGAGATTTACTATTGACTCTAAAATTTTGAGATAAGTAAAAAAATACTTCTAGTATGAGTCATTAGTTTAAATATACCGATGATAATTTGTAATCGTCTTTCAATATTTTGTGACGATAAAATCAATAGTTCTAATAAATAATTCTTCGGTTTCAATTATTATTTCGGTTTGATGAGATTTAAGTGATTTTAATGATGCAGAAGTCATTGATTTAAGTTTGATGAAGTCGATAAAATCACTGATAATCAAGGTTGCAATCGCTGAAATCATAAATTCAATGAAGTCATTGAAATCACTAACGTAATGAAGTGAAATGCACTGCATTTAGCAGTCATGTGTCACTCGATTTTGGAGTTGCTAGCCCCTCGGGATTATTATATTCTGATCTTTCTATTTCACTTCAAATTAATTTACAAAATCAGGGTAATGACTTGAACTATCAGTTTGACTGTTTTCAATAATGCAAAAGGGTGAAGGATTAAAAAAAAAAATGCAGACAGTCAATGGCGACAGTCAGAGAGGAAAGTGTCTCGCCTGCACATGATGCCATTCTCCTAATTATCCTAATGTGCAATAGACATGTGAAAAAATGGGTAATCGGAAGTCAGGCGCCAGATTGCACTAAACTCAGTCCACTTCCTTGATCATACACTGAGAGATATTCATGAATGATTTATGATTCAACATTTTGATTGTCTATTTTTGAAAATAATTTTTCAATCAATTATTTTTAATATTACCAAAATTTAATTAAATTCAATTTCCATCAGAAATTCATACCTAGTCCCTCGTAAATCCAATCCAGGTCTAATATATGGAAAACGTGTGTTTGAAATATTATGACTTTCACATGTATGTTTACCATTAAATATAATGATCCCATAGGGGAGAAATAATTTTGAAAAATTATTGGATCATGTAGGAAGTGTTCGTACGACCTTCGATAAATCGAGAGTGCCGCTTCCGCAGTGTTACAATTCAGCACCTGTACTAGTTGATTTTTTTCTCTCATGTTTTGGGCTCTCTGGGGGGTCACGGGGTCAAGTCCCTTGTTTGAATTATGGTTTTGGGGTTTCGTGAACGTTTGCCACATGTGGAGGCGCCAGGCCGTGGCGCCGGTGGTGTTAGGGTTGATGTACAAGACCAATTAGCACGTAAACACCTCCCAAAAAAATTGATTATTGATTACCTCAATTTTTATTATTGAATCAAAATTCTATTGAGTAATTTAGACCTGAGATTTTTTTTTTCTTCGATGGTGTATATTCGTTTTTGAGAAGTTCGTCAGTTGTAAATGTCACAGATAATTGGGCGGAGATGAAATCGTCAGTCGAGGAAAGCTCGGGATAATTGTCTCAAATCCGTCGAGTATAGAGAAGTCGGTCCGCGACATGCAGTATTACGACAGATCAGAGGGATGGCGAGGGACTGAGTCGTACTGCAAACATAAATGTCACAATATTTCTCGGAGTTAACGAGCCACTCTTGCCACTTATGCTCATTCACTCTCTATTCCTCACCATGGTGACTATTCCCGTGTTCAAATGAAATTAAAAGTTTGTTTGAGAGAAGCAAATTGTTTTTTCCTCATTGTCAAGGAGAATTTTTTTCCTGTCAACTCTTATTGTTTTTATTTTCTTTCATTCATGTATTCATGTGGACATTGTCAAATTGTCAAGCTAATCATTATGGTTTTTACGAATTGCAATGCATGATAACATTTGCAGATTGGAAAAATATCCCGAAAAACGATTGATTGTTCATTTTTTTTCTTTCGTGCAAGTTTTCAACTAAAATGCAAGAATCATCCCTCTCGTAATAGTCCATGCGTTGAGGGTCAAAAGGTGTGCAATTCGAAAGGTATGAGGTCCAAGGGTCAAGTTGGAGCTTTTTCACGTTTTTTGGGTCGTAGAATCCAAACTTGATTATTGGCTTGTGTTAAATTGATGCCCTGAAAAGTTATAAACAAATTATTAAAAAAATTATAAACCCATTATAGGAGAAGAACTTGAGGACTTTTTTTTTAAAGCCCAAATAAATTCCTACATAGAATATTTCTCTCTAAAATGACTTGGTATCACTTGGTACCCTTTACTACTTGGTTTTTGATAAATTGTGGAGTAAAATATCGCATCGATTGAGGGAACTCTGATGTAATTTCATTGGATTATTGCTCAGAATTATGAGTTAATAGATCAGAACAGCCGGAAGAAGAAAAAAATATGCAAATTTCCTTAATTTGTTGATTATTTTGAAAAAATATACAGGCATAAATTTGTGTAATAGGCACGTCTTTCCAATGTCTTACGTAAAATAACGGCACTAGATATGATATGATGTATTGTCGTTTCATTTTTACTTACAATGAGTTCAGTGGTAATGATGAATTTGTGCTCGACACATAAGAATGTCTATGTTGCCGATTGAGATGAAAAACGAATAGATGAAAATCACAAATAGAGAATGTGAAGTTTAGCAATAGACTCCTGGGGAAAAATCAATTTTCAATTTTCGGGATGAGTCATAATCACTTTTTTGTCACTATTCAAAGTGATTCATATAGAGGAAACGTTTTTTTATAACGAAAGCTTCGGTAGCGCAGTAGGCAGCGCGTAAGTCTCATAATCTTAAGGTCGTGAGTTCGATCCTCACCCGGAGCAATTTTTTTCGGATAATTTTTCAATCCCAGGACTTTTTTTTGAAGGAAAGACTAAAATTTATTGAGGATTGTTTTACGTGTTGCATTCGTACATTAATCAATACATATAGGCTATCCATGGATTGAGCGTAGTAGCTTTCCATTACATTTTAGTAGAGGAGAATAGGGCAAAGTGAAATGAAATTATGAAATGCATAGATGACATGACTCACGGCACTTTGTGCTTTCGCTTTTTTACACTCCAAAAAATACAAATTGTGGTCAAGGGACATAAAATTAAGGGAATTTTTTTTTGTAGATCGATAAATTAAAAAAAAATGTTCCTTGAAATTTTCCTCTAAATCACTTGATATCAAGAGAAAAGATTTAATAATCTTTTCCTACTGAGGTGGATTTTCATAGATTCCATTGTTCATAACACCTCTAAATGAACAATGGGCGGAATCAGTTTAAAACATCATTAGTCTCCTTCTGAATGAAAAAAAAAAAAATCATGAAAATCCTTCAGTAGTTTCTGGTAAACAAAATTCATTACTTTTTCTCTTCGCCCCCTTCTGCTCTAGATGATTAATTATAATTATCCATTTCTCCTCGAAAAATATTGTAAATTAATCTAAATATTGATCCTTAATTTGTTTCTAGGACATTACAAAGACGTGGAAAACTATAGAAATCTCCCTTTTCTTGTAAAGATACAGAGATATAATTGTTATTATTATTTTTATTTCAGATAAAAATTTGGTTTCAAAACAGAAGAACAAAATGGAAGCGAAAATACACGAATGATGTGGAATTACTAGCGCAACAGTACTATTCTAGTCTCGGGATTCCAGCTCCAAGACCAATATTCGTTGGCGATCGTCTGTGGTAAATTTTCCGATACAAAATCCTCAATTATTCATGCAATTCCATTCAAATTATTCTTCTAAAATGATTCATTGTCGAGATATGTCTCGATGTTAATCGAAATGTAGAGAATGGACTTGTTACTCTTGACCATTTCGATACTGAATTGTAGAACTCAAAAAAACTTGTGGGATAATGTTATTTTCCTAATTTTTTACTTCGCAGGTTCTTCAATTATCCTGGGCATCCTCAACCAGCCACACCTCCTCTTCTACCTCCCCATATGAGCCATTTATCCCTCCCCCCTGGACTACCCATGGTCCAGCCACTCGCAAGCAACTTATCACCAGGCACTCAACACTCAGTCTTCCCCAATATTTCTCCATCTCACTCTGTTCATTCTCTAACTCAGAGAGTCGACTTTAGAAGACAAGATACGTGAGAAATTGATGAGATGAAATTTTTTTTTTATACTTGCATTTTCAGTAAACAGAACAAAATTGCCAAATAATTATAATTATTATTACGAATGTAAGAATGAGAAATTAAAGTAAAAAAATAAATATACTCAGAAAAATTTTATGTCAAAACAAGACTTTATGAAGAATTAAATCAATAGCCAAGTGGTAAACCATAATGAGTGAAATTCGTCATTTTTTTTTGAAAAACGAGATGATTCGATGTTCAATGAGATGTGAAAAAATGACTCGTTACTCTTCACCACTTTACTATCAATTTTATCAAGAATGAATTTTAAGTTAAATCGATAAATTCAACTGGGGGCTATAGAGACGGCGAACCCAAGCCCCTGACACCGAGAATCTTCTCGTCATGGGCAGCTTGCTCCTGAATTATCTTTGAATATTTTTCATTGTCATGTAAATCTTCTTCATCCAGCATCTCCTGCATTCTCTTCTTATAGATTTCACTGTCAGGATTATTTTCCTGATTTCTACATTTTTCAAGTTTCTTCTCTAGGCATTTCACTACTTCTTTACTTGGAACGTCGATTAATGTCCTTGCCATTGATCTGATTTCTGTCATAAATGAATGAAAAATAAAATAGGAGAATTAATTAAAAATAGATCAATTCTACTTTACAATTAGTTTTGAAAGGATATCTTGAAATTGAAGGGAGATGGAGAAATTTTTCATTGTAACCTAATTTGTGGAGAAACATCAAGCGATGGAAGAAGGTGTAAATTTGAAAGAGTTTTATAATCTAATAAAATAAATTTATTCACTATGTTTCTTACTTCGCACTGCTTCAATAATTCCTGCTAAATGCTCTCGAGAGAATAGAATATCAGTCACGTAATTATCCAAATTGGCTGAGATTTTTGAAGCCGCATGGAGAATAGCTGCTAAAGCTATTTGACTTGGAGCATAAAGAAGAACACTGTCGGTTAGAAAAACTTTCTCTAGAAAATCATCAATGTGTGGTCTTAGTCTCTCTGGATTTTCCAGGGCAGTGCAACGAGTCTGAAATAGAAAATTCAATAAATTCACCCATAATTCCAGAGCCTAAAATAATTCTATAATCCTTTGTTTATTCGTAATGATCGAGAATTATTAAAGGGATTTTGATACCTTTATATCAATCATGAGCCCCTCGACAGGCCTGAATGGATTATGAACAGTCAAATTATAATTCAATTGTTGCATTAAGAGTAATTCATTGTTCAGAACAATGTCCGAGGCCTTCTCCCTGTCTCCTTTTAAATTTGCTACGAATTGAGAAATTGAAACATTGAACTCTTCGACCTAAAAGTCAAAAACATGATCAGATTAAACACTTTTATCAATTTTCAACAGAATCTGAAAAATCTAATTGAGTCGAGTTGTACAACTCGATTAATGAATACATCACCTTGCACGCAAGATAAACACATGTGACTAAAATCTCCTTGGGATGATAATCCATAACGCTGTTCCCCAGGTAAAAACGTTTGAAATAATGAAGTGCAGTTGCTATTGTTGCTCTTGGCATTGGAGGTGAAAATCTTTTGCAAAAATCTCGCAGTTGTAATTCGTAAAAACGCACGAGTGCTCTTTCCTCAATTTCCGAGAGGAAAAACTGCTCACGTTGCTCTTGCTTTAATCAATTCATAATAAATTTCATTAATTAAATCTGTCATAACAATTGTCTCTCAATCTAACCTCAATTTTTGAATGAATGAAGAAAATGTGAAAACAGGAAAAAATGAATGGACGAACAACTTGAGATGAAAAGAAATGTGAATTTTTTTTGGATAACATGAAAATTAAAGAAAATAATGTTGTTATTGTAGTATTTACCTGCATGTGAGCTCCATATTTTTTAATGAATTGAGCGTTTGTTTTCTCTCTGAGGGCCATGAGATCGCTCTCATCAGAGTACATCCAGTATTTTTTTTGTGTACTTGAGGCAAACATGTTTACATTAATTTAAAAATTATTATTAGAAATGTATTGTTAATTTTTTTATTTCGTAGACAAAGTCTGGGAAATTTATAAATACGTTGTTCTACTTGATCGAACAGATTTTAGAATTGTTGGAGCGAATTCGTGGATCAGCTGTGAGAGGGCGCCACGTGATGGCGCCACGTGAAGTTCATTGATGGTGAGATAAAAGAAGAAATGGGAAATTAATTATGCACTCTAATTATACTCATTCGTTTGGGTATCAATTGGGGATAAGTTGTTTCGAAAATTGGGGAAAATTATTTGATTTATTATAAATTAATTAAAGTATAAACAGGGGATATTTGTCGGTAACACGGGGTTTGAATTCGCCGGGAAAGTATTGTCCATATCCAGGGCATGAGGGAACTCAAAATAAAGTGACTGAAGAAAAGAACTAATTTTTTTTTAGATTGAATGGATAAATAATACAATATAGAATTTTTATTCGAAGAGAAAATGTCGGACTTTCTGAAGAAAAGAATTAACTCCCCAAAAATGAGTTGTTCAAGTGCACAAGAGACAAAACTGATAATAAAAACGATCGATAGTAAAAAAGTTGAGCGATAAAATTTTATTCTCCACAAATTGCGATCATTGCACAGACTAATAAGATTCTTAACAAAGTAAACGACAAAATATTGAAATTCAGGATAATAAAGCCTTCACGTTCCCCTCATGAATGAGCAATCCCTCCAATAGCTGTACAGCCAAGGTTTACTCAACAATGAGTCGATTTTTATTGTCAATATTTAATAAAAAAAAAAAAACATTACTGAGGCAATATTGATGGGAGTGCTGCTGGGTATTAACCATATGCACAAGAGTCATAAACAACTTGGAAAGAGGGTAGAGCGATTTGAATAATTCAATGTGCCCACAGCCCTAAAACAAGTTGAATATTATGAAAATTGAAGAAAAATAAAAAATCTCCTCTTATGTCACAAGAAGAAAAAATTCCAAATGAAAATGAAAATTGTCTCAGATTGCGAAAAAAAAATATGGGTAATGTCCTCATTCATCTCTGCTGGACATTATGCAATATGTCCAGCAGAAGTTTCTGCATGAAATATACGGCTGGTACATGTACTGTGGGTAATAAACAAGATCCTCGGGCGATGAATGAACGAAGCAAGAGGATGGCGCAGGTAGAGGAAAGTTTTAGAGAAAGAGAGAGTTAAAGGATAAAGGGGGGGATTTTAATATGGACGCCCTCGCAAGCGGTTGCCCTGTCTGATCTGAAGGGGCGTTTCTACGGCCCTTTGTCAACCGACGACCGACGCCGAGTTTGCCTTATCACGATCATGTTTGTTTCTATTTTTTACTCTGGGTATAGTTTTGGTGGGGAGAGAAAAGTTTTGAGTTTTAAGGATTGTTTGAGTTGATGTGGTTAGAGAACAAATTTCTTAGAATGGATTTAAAAATGTAGAACAAAAACGATAGATTTTTTTTTTTATTTGAGAATTGTAGGTCATTCAATGATGAATCAGGCTGAAGGTTTAGAGTGGTGATATATTTTGTTTTCTCATTTTTTTTTTTCTTTTTATAATTGGAACATTCAATCTCGTCGAGATGTCAAACAACAAATATTAATTTTAATTAACAAATATAAAGATTTTTAAGTAAATAAATAGAAGTTCATTATTTATAAAAAAAAAAAAAATCATCGTAGATCCATCGGCCATTGGCAATAATTATTAAAATTGTCCTATTATGGATGAAGTTGCGGTGATCATAGAAAGGCGGAATAGAACGTGTCTTATACATCTCTCGGTTTGCCTTTGGCCCATCGATCCCGTGGGTACGGGCCTTATAATTATAATATACTTACGGGCGTATTACATTAGCATAAGACTACCGAATGCTGTGGATGTGGGGTAGGAGTGAAGTGAGATAAGGAGATCAGGGCCCATCGTCGAGGTTGTTTATGGCGCCCTAGCCTTGCCACCTCTCGATTATTCTGCATTAGAATATACATCGGATGAGGGAGATGAATAAATATCAGCAAAAGAAATCTGAAAAAAGTTTTTTTTTTTTTTTAAATTTAATTTGATAATAAAATAAGCAAAAAGATTGAAAATGATAAATTGATTCTCTGGAATTTTTATTTCAATTATCAAGTTTCGGAAAGTGCGTCAATAATTCAATATTATACGGTTGACTTTGCTCCCGAGTTTGCGTGTTTCTACCCTTTCTCAATCCCTTTCATACTTCATTGCTCGTTGTATAGACGGATCAGGAAAAAAGAATAAGGGGAAAGAGGATATATATATCTATCGTCAATATCAGAGAGGTGAGTTAATGTGAAATCAATGCCAAGGTGGGTTTGCTCGAGTTAATAAATTAGAAAAAAAAATTATTAGACATATTCAAGGGATTTCTCTGAACTATTTTTGAAAATGTTCTACATGAAAATTCCGTTTTTCTCATTGAGAGTGTCATCTTTCTTGATTCTGCCAAATATACATGAAAAAAAATATACTTCATTCGAGGGTGACAGGACTAAATATCACAAAGACATTCCATCATATCCCATCAACTTAACACAGGAATAATTCAACACAGGAGAAATTCATCACAAAATCAATTCAACACGGAATAAATTCAACACTAAATCAATTCAACACATATTGATTAAATCAGTAGACAATCATTATAGAAAATTAATTCAGTGACAAATTCAACATTAATGAAATTTGACACACACAAATTTATCGTGTGCTGGAGTATTGTTTTCTTTTTGTTTATTTCTTCATGGGTAAATGATGGTCTGTTGAAAGTTATTATGATCACGTCGTTATTTGTGGTCATTGATATTATGATATTATTGTGTTCAGTGCTGCTTACGTTTATCCGTTAAATTAATGTTTAAAAATAATGAATTGATGAATTGAGATAATGATTAATTAATTTTCCATATTGTAATTTGACAAAAATCAATATGTGTTGAATTCGTCTTGTGTTGAAATTATTCTGTGTTGAATTGTTACGTGTTGAATTGACGTGTTGAAATGTTTTTGTGATGAATAGTCATGGAACCTATTCGAGTATATCAATATATTTGATTTTAGTTACACTTTATACACTTGGATCTAGTGTATTCCATTTGAATGCATAGATTGAGTATTTCACATCGGCTCTCTATTCAAATGTGTAGATTGAGCATATTCCTCATTCAATCATTAAATTCTAATTTTAAATTATTCATCAGAGAAAATCTATCACTATAGTAACAATGATGATTTGTCAGATTGGAATTCAGTGTGCTTACCAGAGTTGTTTTGTAGTGTACGACAAATTCCATTCTAATGAGTTTTCATTATCATTAATATCTAACACCTCCCCTCCCCTCACCCCGGTGTTGTTCGGGCACGAGAGATAAACAAATAACTAAATCATTGAAAATTGAGTAAGTTATAAAACAAGAATCAATGCCTCGATCAATGCAAATTATATTGTAGCAGAGCCGTCAACGTATTTGGCAGAAGAGAGAAAATAGTGATTTACGAAATATTATGCTATCTCTAGAATTATTTTAGAAAATTCTCAACCCTTGCTGAAAGTCCTAGAATACGTGTGAAAGTAATTTTTACTCAGAATATACTTGCTTTTTTGTGCACCCGGAAAAAAACGATCTGACTGGAAATTCGATTATATCGAGAATCCACTATATTTTTAGGGGGGGGGGGGGGTGATATATTATCTGATTTAATTCATTTCATAATTGTGATTGATATCCGTTTCTTTTATTTTTCTTGAAGTATAAGAAATCGTGTTTTATTTCAGGTCAAAGAGAAAAATAAATTTGAATTATCAATAACCGAACAATTATTGATGTCTGATTACGAGAGGTCAATGACACTCTTATCGATATAATGTATGGTCTGAATGACTGTGTAGATGCGCATCAGGTATATATTTAGTTCTGAGTTGAAGTTTATCATGCTTCCCAGGAATTCCCATTAACTTTACTGTCATTTTTCCATTATATTAACGACTGGTCGAATCGGGGAGGGTCTTCAAAGGTTGAATTAGTCGGACAATCAGTGATTCAAAAAGGAAATATCAAAGGACATTTTTCGTGGAAAATTTTCTCACCTACAAGAAATGTCAATGCAGCGAGTTTCAAGTACAAGATGTACTTGTTCTCATCAGCAATGAATCGAATTGATAAGTATATCGAACCATTGAACATTTACTGTCTCATTATCGATCTTGTTATAGATAGCTTAACGATCATCAGAAGACCGAGCCAAAAATGCGCTATACCTTATCCGACTGCACTGTGAAAAATTTTAATCTGAATTTTCCATACCAAATTTCGGAAATTTTCAACAAGTTACATTTTCACTGAAATTTCAGAAAATTCCGGAATTGAAAAATTATATGATTTCTCATAAGCGAATGAAGAAAAATCAAAGTAGTGTATTTCAGGGCAATTATTCCGTAGGAATTTAAAAAATCTGGAAAATTCAGGTGAATATATTCATGAATTTTGAATTCAGGTAATTTTGGTATTGAATATTCATGCTTAATTGGAAATCCGAGTCATTCCTGAAATTTCAGTGTTACTCCTACTTGAAAATTGTAAACCCGCTTGGATTTGACTTGAAACTTGAAATTTCATACGCTTTCCTTCCCTAGAGCAAATCTAGTGTCACTCTTATGAAAATTACTACCAAATTTTCCATGAAATTTCCATTTTTTTCTGACAGTGTGCCCAATGTTGAGTTTGATGCTTTGCTGATTTCAAGTCTCAATCCTCAATATTTGTCTGGAACTCTTGGAATTCTTCAATTTTGAAATATCATAGTCATTCCTATTTTTACCTGAAAATATATTTCTACCTCATTCCACAAATTCATATATATATCGCACACCGCAATATTCCCTACTATTCCTGGAATGTGCCTAAAGCCCTTTTTAAACTTAAAAAAAAAAAACAACAAAGATGACCCATGTGATACCAAAGTTAGGAGTCGGAACGGTAACGCGTTTTCGAACGTTTCGCAGAACACATAGTACACTCGCGTGTCCACCACCTTTTGTTGGTTTCGTGCACCTTCCCATCCCTTCTTTCCCCAGAGAGAGGCGTTCAGCTGCGGGACAGGAAAAAGAAAAATCCAACCACAGGAAAAAAAGAAAGGGAGAAACCAAAGTGGACAAAAGAAAAAAAATGTAACAAACGGAAATAAAAGTTGGAGAGGAAAAACGTGAGACCATAAAGCTCGATAGGCAAACACAAGTTCCCATGTGGAGGTGGACTTTTTGATACCTGTATCACGTGTCACGATGTATATTTTCTGTTTGCGTGTTTTGTGAAAACTCGCAAACCACTATTTCCAGTCATCATGATGGGAGAAGTGTTAAAATGAGCCCTTTCGTTTCCTTTGTAGAAGGAATTAGGCTTTTGGATTTATATAGATGATTGGATTGGGGAGAGGTTAATGGATCGTATAAATCAATTCCTAGAGTTATTCAATTTTTCACTAGATTCGATAAGTTTTCTTCCAATGACAATTGTTATTGATTGAAATTTAAAAATGTTTTCGCATATTTTCCTCACTGTTCAATAAAGCAAATGGCTAATTTTTCTATGGTAGAGGATTATGTATACACGGAGAGAAATTTTTGGTAAAAATTACCATCCCATTTAAAAATTTATGAAAATTTAATTTTAAATAATAAAATTTGATATATAAAAATGAAATTTTATTTTTCATTTGAGAAATATTGTCCTGATGAGAATAAATAATATCCAACTTGTGTTAAATTTTACCCTTCCAGCGTAGTAATTTTTGTCTTGATTTCAATAGTCTAGGCTTGGTTAGTAAATTTTACCATTCTGGATAAAAGACACCTTGACGGTACAGTAATTCCTATCCTATACTGGTAGGGTGATTTTTATCCAGACGAATAGTAAAATTTACTAACCAAACCTAGAATTTTCATTGAACTCTACACAAAAATTACTGTGCTGGAAGGGTAAAATTTAACACAACTTGGACATTATTTACTCTCATCAGGACAATATTTCTCAAACGGAAAAGAACATTTAATTTCTGTATATCAAATTTTATTGTTTAAAATTTAAAATTTTTCCAATTTCCAGTTAGAAAAAAAGAAAAAATTTATGGAAGAACACATTTTTCAAACGGAATGGTAATTTTTACTTAAAATTTCTCTCCGTGTATACTATATGATTTAGTTACAATTTCAAACGATAGAAATCGAGAATACGATTACAGATAAATGAAACAGTCCTTTTCGCGGAGGAATGTAATTGTCACAGTGTGCGGTCGTACTTCGTGTCAACTGGTAATATATTTTATGACAAACGGTAGTCATCGTCGGTATCTGGACTATCGGCAATAACGTGGGTTCACTGTGCACTCATTAGTTCATAAAACGATTGTGTACATTATACCAAAGTTTATGAGAAGTGGTTCCGCACTGGGGATTGAGTCTCGATGACACCGGAGACCTACATTTCACGGGTTGTGATGTGATTCATTGTTATTAATTAGTACCATTAAAATTGCAGGAAAATTGTATCCAATGTTCTATAAAAGATATGAACCCTCTCGTCCCAGTAGGTTCCAAGGTATTCCAAAAAAGACATGAATTAAAAAAAAAATAAAATGCCCAATGCCTTTTGCCCAAAACGTCGCGTTGAGAGGGCGAGAATGAGAATCCGCAGAAAGGGGGACAAAGCCCAGGGCTGAAAGAAGCGAGAGAAAGAGTTTGCGAGAAGAGTCAGAGGAGTCGAGGGGGTTGTGCTACACGCCACATATAATTACAGACAAGCAGAGAGTCGAGGAGAGCAGTGGCTAGACGCGAGACTGCAAGCCAAACCCGCTGAAGGGCCTCAGGGCACACCAGGTTACTCAAAATCCTCTCCCCCCCCCCCTCCCCTTGAAGTACCGGACTTTAGCCCCCGCACCTCATTCGTATTCGTGCCCCGGGTGAATATATGCCGATATGCCGACTTTTCCCCTTTCGTGAATGCTTTTTTTTTCATCGTTTCGGTTTCATTCTCCGGTTTAGTGTCTACCGTTCGAGATATCTCGAAGGACGAATGAGGCCTGGAGGTATCGACGGTGCCACAGAGACGGTGACTGAGAACTAGACGATATGGGCAGAGTGCCAATTTTATATGGAACTGGGTCATCATCAGGATGCGATACCTTATGATTTATTGGAAAATGGGAATTTCGGAGTGATTTGTGCGAATTTGAATATAAAGGTATCTATAATCTTATCTGACTCAGATAATCTTTTATGTTATCTCAAATTGAGAATATTTTCTTTTAAAGTCATCAATTTTTCCTCTTCACGAATTTGATGAAATTGAGGATATTTCGAGAGTGATGTAACTGAATGGTAAAAAACTATCCGTTTTACCCCGATAGTTTACGATGATTATCAAATGAATAGTTTCAAGTATACTGGGGCGCAATGAATTGTCCAAATGATCCCTAACATTCAGCTCAAACAATTTCATGTCACGCACTCTTCAATACCACATTACAGATATAATTATTGTGACTTTGTACAGCAGAATGGATAAAAAGTTGGAGCACACGCTCCGCCCCCCGTAACTCTTCCCTACGGGCGCCCCCTTATGTGCCTCGCCATCACACTCAAAGCCCAAGTGGGGGGGCCCACCTCTAAATTACCACAATTTTGTACTTTTTATTCCCCATCAGAGGCAATGAGTTGAAGCAAGACAACTGTATACCATATCCATGAAAGCCAACCACTCTTTAAAATGAAAGAAATAAAGTAAAAAAGGTAAAACAACGAGACAAACTACACTAACGCCAAGGGATAATTTTTGGTGGAAACGCAACAATTTTATCGGCCGTTGTTATGTGAGATCAGTTGGTGCCTACTGCCGACACGCGTTACACCTGTGCTGAACTTGTGCTCCGTTGAATGATATATTTTTTTATTTATTTTTTCCAATAATTGAAATATTTATTTTGACTAATTTAGTGGTGTTTTGGGTGCTGGACGCGCCGCCATTTTGGTGAACCTCAGGCGTTCTCTGACGCTTGAGCAAGAAAGTGGTGAACACGTGTGACATTGAAATGTTATTATTTTTTTAAATATATATTTACCGTTGTAAAAACAGTGAATTAAATTTTTGTTATGTTTTTGTGATTTATCGGTATATTTTTATGACAAACGACTCGTTGTCTGAGAATGCGTTTTAATTGGTAGCTGCTGGGTATTATACAAAAAAGATCAGAAGCCGTCTCTTGAAGGCCCACCCTATACCCCTCTACTGTGCATCATCCTCTCCTTGGCATGATTTTTACCACGGACTCACATTTGCCTCAAGGGTGCAGCCACATGAGCGTCAATGTCCTGAAAGATTAATACGCTACCTAACGTGGAGGAGATATTTTTATTTTAGTTATTATTTATATTCCATCCAGGCCTCTTTGCCAAACCGAAAGAGGCATCACTGGGCGTTACACCACAACCCCTTCGAATGTCTCCAGGGCAAGGTTTATATTATTTTAGTGGAGGAATTTTCTAAATAGTCTCTGACCTTTTGAGTTTAATTAACTGATGAATGGAATGTCTTGGAGGAATTTCTAGGTATGAAATTCATTGGTGAACACGAAAAAGTCCATTTTCATCCCTCAAATTTTATTTCACCTCACCATCATTTCATGAAGAATATTCTAGGAATATCGATTTTTCTCATTCCTAGTTTCTCGATAAAATATCTTTAAAAAAAAAATTTTGAAAACCGCAAAATAAACCCCCTAGAGGGCTAAATCCTCCCGCAACTCACAAAGCTCATAAAACGGTTGAAATTACCTTTAGCAATAACTCTCCTCCGAGTCTAAGACAAAAACGACGGATAAACATCGATCCGTCGATGGTGGAGCACTGGTTATTGATGCCAGGATCTATTGCTCCCGGGCTTGGGCGTCGGGGTCCCTCAAAAATCTGTGGACAAAAAATAAAAATGAAAACAAAGGGCAAAAAATAAATAAAAATACGTATAGAGCAAGTAGTTTGAGGTCTCGGGTTTCTTGCAATAAAAATCTTGCTTTAGCGAGAGAAAAGGATGGTAAATAATGTTGGTATAGATGGGCGTGGTTGGCGGGTATATGGCGCCCTCAACAAAAGATCCTTCCCCGAAGGTAGAGGGCCATGGCTCTCCAAAAAGATAGGGAAATAATAAAATGATTAAACTGGGAGCACTTAGATAAGATCCTCCTAGTTATCACACTGACTCCTGTATCCTCTTTAGCACGAAATTTCGAAATAATTCATCGATTCTATCTTCACGATATAATGAAGACTTTAATGAGCAGTGAAAATATTTGATGTAACGGCTTTAATGTGTTGAGATTCTTTTATTATTATTATTTTTTTTAATAGAAAGTTGTGACATTTGTTTTGAAAGCTTCGGTAAGCGACGGCCGCGTGACGAATAAGATAAATAATGATGAATTAAGAGAATGATGTTTCGGGGTCAAACGGATGCATTATTTCCATAAATGTTCCAGTGATATTTTTTCATTGGAGAATTTCTTCCGAAACCGATGAAAAAGACTCAACAAAGATCAATCAAATATTCAATAAAGGTGAAGGGAGAATCCTAGGACTAAATGATCATTCAATAATCCTGTAGAAAATCCTAAAAAGTTGGTATCTTTTCCTATATGCATACAACACAAATAGAACCATAGAATCGACATAAATAATCAACAGAAACTAGAAGAAAAATTCCAGTTGCATTTTTTGCCGTCGGCGGGTGAACGTATACATATACCGTGCAACCATCAACTCCTGCAAATGCTTCATTATCTCCTTTTCCCCTCCATTTTTTCATCAATCACATTGGACTGAGTCAAGGAAACTGCATCGGCCTTTCGCTCGATTATTATTGCAGATGGATTTTTTTATTCATCGAATACATGATAAAACGACAAGGATAAATGACAGGTTACATGACGATAATTTATACCCGGCGCGTGTACGACGCGTGTTTAAAGCAAATAAAAAAAAAAAAAAAATAGGGAATTGTAAGAAATATGGAAATGAAGGGAATCTGATCTGTTGGATTGACTCTTATTTGAGGTTATGTTTTTTCGATGGAATTCGAGTGCCTGGGGGGAGGTAAGGCTGGAGACAAAGGTATACTAGGTTTTTTTGAAAATGTGTAGAAGAGATGACGGAACATATACGTAGGTCGTTTAGGGGTCTAATTATGGATTTGGATTCCCGGCAGTCGGCAGATGTGGATAATGATAGCCCGGATGCGCGCGATGTGTCCGGCTTCTACAAAACCGCGTCCTTTGCCCCTCGGAAGAAAGCCACGGAGGCTCTAGGCGCCACGGGTTTGTTCTATTGGGGTTATGACGGTTTGAGAAACTGACGTTTTGATTTCTACAGCTGCGGGTACGTTTCGCTGTGGATTATATCAAAAGGATTGGGAGGATGATTTATTCCAATTGATTCCGAGATTTTTCCTAGTTTTGGGATGGATTGAGGTTTCTGGTGGAGGTAGGTTCATTTCCGGTTGAGGGGTATTATTATGGGAGGCGGGAAAAGGTGTGATATCTTCAGCTGGTGTCCACACACAAAGGGAAATTGTTGAATTTTATTGTTGATTAAACTCAGTCAGTGAATTTTTCATTTTGTAACGGAAACACTTTGAATCATTTTTTTAAAAGTTGTGAAAAATAAATTTTTCAATTGGGAAAATCACCGAGTGATTTAGTTTTTGAGAGAATTGAAGATTGTTGATTTTCATCGAAGAATAACTTGTTATTTAGTTTTTATAGAGCGCCTGCGGGTGCCCCAAAGAATCAACCTTTTTTTCTAACTGTCTTTTGCGTTGACTTCCCCCCAGAAAAACCCGCCCCCCCCCAGTGGATACCTAGCCGGCCTCTAATTACCAAAAATTTTACGAGGCCCTGCAGTCTCACTGTCATTTATTTGTTCAAAATCTACCGCCGGAAGTTACAGCTAATTGATTATCTGCTAATTTGTAATCTCCCACTGGTACATTTATACTTTCTGTTGACGTATTTTCGTTTATTCAGATAATCGGTATCTGTTTTTTGTCGGTAGGAGTTTCACGAATTTCATTCATCATTAATGGAATACCTATTGGACTATCTGATAATCTCCGATGGGTTAGTTGACATTTTTTTTTAGGTACAGATGTCAGAATAGTCATTATATAATTTTCAAATCACGATTGTGAAAATTGGAGATTATAACGATCGTATTTAATTAATAAAAAAATGGAAATGTTCGTATTTAATTATTTGCAAAATTTTCAAAGGTATGACTCATTCATCTCAGTCCATAAAATTATATTTTCGAACACTTTTACCCATTTATAAACATCTATTTTCTATGGAGGTATACGGTCCAAGAGAATATGGGTGCACTTGTCTTTAAGAAGAAAAAGCAGTTCATTTTGAATTCTAAAAAAAATCTGAGACTGACACACTGCATCATAAATCTCACTGATTTTTCATACTTTCTCGCAAAACTTTGCCCAAGACTTGGCACAAGAGAGGAGTACATACATCGTACGTTGCTGGCAACAATTTCTGCTATGTTATACCACTCATAAAATCTGAAACTTTTTAAAGCGTGTCTCGGTCGTGGCAATTTCCCGTTGATGTTTTACGGGAAGAAAATTGTCGAGAGGACCACCCAGTTCCCTCTCCCGTACGCGTACAATCAAAAATCAAACTATGTGGGGAGTGGGAAAGTTTGAAAAATTCATTGTGTGAATTTTATGGTGAAATCTGATGTAATGAAGTAGAATGGAGAGCTTATTCTAATTATCCATATTCCTCATTTTATTTCTCGTTATCTGGAGAATGAGAAATAATGCACGAAGAGAAATTTTTGGCAAAAATTACCATCCTATTTAAAAATTTATTAAAATTTAATTTTAAATAATAAAATTTGATATATAACGGAAAATAAAATTTAATTTTTATGTATCAAATTTTATTATTTAAAATTTGAAATTTTACCAATTTCCAGTTAGAAAGGAAGAAAAAATTTATGGAAGAACACATTTATCAAACGGAATGGTAATTTTTACTAAAAATTTCTCTCCGTGTGGGAAAGGAAATTTGTGTCAATGAGCTGAGCTGATTCACAAATTTGAATTAACAATTGATCAATATTTTCGGATGAAGGAAAATGACTTTGCAAAAAAAAAAAAAAATTTTTTCTCAGTTCTCAAAACCTTCCTTCAGAAAAAGAAACAAAACAAGTTGTTGCATTCGTCTTAAAAAGTCGTTTAGTTTTTTTTTTTTGGGGGGGGGGGGGTAGTGGAGTGAAATACTCGAATCGTTAAGCCAAGGGATATTTTGCGCACGAGTATATATTGTGGCGAGAGACTCTCGTATATATACAAATACAATTTTACAGTTTTCAGTGTGCGAGCTCGCGCGCCACGCGGGGCCCCCGAGGCCCGAAAACCTAACCTCGGACGTACGCGGATAATTGGGGATAATGCAGGGTTTGGCGTGCACGGCCGTTGGGGCCCCCGTAATTGCATGAAAGAGGCGGTCCGGGTCTCTCTTACGAGAGAAAAAGATAGGCAAGGGGAGAGAAAGAGTTGGTGGTGGACGATCAAAAGAGATTCTGACTCTCTTCTATCCATCTTTTTTTTTTTGTTCCAATTCTTTTATTTTCCATTTTTCGCAAATAAAAAATGAAAAATACTCGGTCTGTCCAGGGCTCGGTTCGGGGAACCCTCAGAGCAACGCAACCCTAATTCGTCGGTTTGTTTCGTGATGGAGTCTCTGATGGGGACTGTGTTATTACCCACGAGCGTTTTTGAGTGAAAAGGTATTCGTCTAGGATTTCTCAGCATTGGAATATATCCTAAATGTTGAATAGAAATTGAAATAATTTTTGAATGCAAACAAAACTGTTTGAAAATATTGGAAAATCCTGCAAAAGCCAAAATTTTTTCTTTATTTCTTTAAATGGATTTATTGAAATCAAATTTTTGTTGAATTGAATTTTTATTCAATTCAAATAAATGATTCGTTATCGATTGAAATAAACGATGATTTAGATCCAAATAAATTTTATTTGATTTAAATAAACCATTATGCCTGTCATGGAATCTCTTTCACCGCAGTACCCGCCACCTCGAGGGTGTCAATGTGCTCATCAGAGGTCATTTCATCAACAACTTGAGAGGAACACATTTTTTGTGAATATTTTTCCACGGAATAATGATCTCCAAAGGGTCAGATGACATTTCCTCAAGTAGGTAGACCAGTCGGAGAGATCTGATATAACGAAAGGCGTTGATTTCAAGAAATTTTTACATTCCGTCTAATTTTGAAATGCGTTTGTATTCCACGAAAAAGTTAGAATGGAAGAGGTAACTCTGGTTGGCGTGTCGAGGTAAGATTTACCTCTAGCTGCACCGGAAAGGGTACACGAGGGTGGTTGGTGAAGGAATGGTTTCCGGCCGAGTTCTGTATACCCCGGTCGCAATTCCTACTACTCGTAAAACACCGCACATGTACCAACGTCGAGTTCCCTCCCCCATCTTCCACATTTTAGTCGATTTACAGACCCTTTTCACGTAGTGTGTTCCACTGAAACTTCAATTCAGACTGCGTCATTTAGTATTCTCGATTCAAACAAACTGAAAACTCTCGTTGCAACTCTCGTTTAGAAACAAAACCACTAGGTAAAAACATCAACAACTTACGTGTGCTATTTATGTTTTATTCCTCTCTGGTTTGGGTTTAATCATGACTGAAGACTGAGGACTATGGATATTTTCGTTGTCCAGTACTCAGTTGCTATAATACACCTTCTGAATTGTCATTTCCGATAATGATATGCGCGCTGCAGGAGAAAAGGGCGATCTGAGTCTGCCAGCGAGAGAGTCCGCTTGGTGGCGCCATCTGAGGGAATTGACGAAAGCTTGAGTGAGTCCAGTTGAAAAATATAGAATTTTACATATTTGAAAGTTTCAAATTGTATTCTAGGAAGAACGGAAAATTTATGAAGAAATACTTATGTTGGTCGCAGTAGTTTCTAAAACACAGATTTAGAAAATCTGATAAATTGTGCTTTGTAACATTGTACAAACTAGTGGAGCAAAATGATTTTTTTTTTTTAATCCAATTATCGAGATAATATTCTTGTTTTTTTTTCAACATCATGAATTTATAATCTGCAATCTCCTCAAGTTCTTAATAATCGAATTCCCGCCGGAAATCTTGGTATAATGCTTCATTCTACACTGTTAGAAAAAAAATGGAAATTTCATAGACAATTTGGTAGTAATTTTCATAAGACTGACACTAAATTCGCTTCAGGGGAGGAAAGAGTATGAAATTTCAAGTTTCAAGTAAAATCCAAGTGGGTTTATAATTTCCAAGTAGGAGTAACAATGAAATTTCAGGAATGACTTGGATTTCCAATTGCCCGACTAGAAATTTGATGGGGCCAACTTGATGTCACATCAGGTCCGGATCCGTTGTTCATACGGCCATATTGATCAGGCTGGCCGTAGGTTAAACGCATCAGGACCGGATAAAGCTATCCCCCGGCTGCCGGATTTGAATTAATGTTATGTTCAGTCCGGCCAGTCTGATGAAGTAAGTATCAGGGCCGTATACGTTTGCCGGATGCAAAAAAATCTTATAAATGGGGGTAGAATGTTATGAGTCAAACGGAAGGTCAAAAATACGAACATAAACTTGAAAAATAATATTCGTTCTCTCCTCGAGTCAGATACCATGGGAAGAAAAATTCTAAGTCCGAGAAAGGCCACCGGATCAGGTCCTTAGAAGGAACTTACACGGTTGGCCGGATGTCCGAATTGCTATTTTGTCTATTGACAAATCATTAAAAATCAATTTATGTGGAAATAATATATTCTCCATTGCTATCATAATCCTATTTTATTCTGCGATGCTCAACAATCATCGATTCAGAAAAAGATTGAAAAATCAATAATTGATATTTCATAAATGTATAATATGAAAATAATGTATAAAAATGAATATTCATTAGGAATAATTATCTTGAGGGGATGGTCCAATAATCAAAAAAAAAAGCGGCACTATCAGTTTAATGGGGCATGGAAAGATGTCTTTTCAATAATTCCAGCATAGCAGACCAGGACACTTGGGAATCCAGCGATCATCGGTGTTCAGCAACTTCGAGCGTGGTCAGTAACTGGATGGGTGACCGGGAGGCATTCGAGCCCCAGTGGAAACTATTTTTTTTCTTTTTTTTTTCTCTATTTTCCAGATTCGTATCAATGGAGAACGTAAATATGTTATATTAACATATATTTATCGTTCTGCATTGATTATTTATTAATTTTTTAACGAATATTCAACGGAAAAAAGGCAACCGTAAGGCTGCCTGATCAGGCCGGGATGACAAAACGCGTTACATTCTTGACCAGGGCCGAATCAGTTGGCCGGATCAGGAACGGACGTACGGAGTCCGGCCGAACACGTCCGGCCCGGATCAGACCTGTATCCAAATTTCTAGCCGGGTGAGCATGAATATTCAGTACTAAAATTACCTGAATTGGAAATTCATGAATATATTCACCTGAATTTTCTAGATTTTCTAAATTCCTAATACGGTATAATTGCCCTGAAATTCACTACTTTCATTTTTTTCATTCGCTTATGTGAAAATCAATGGATTATATAATTTTTCAATTCCGGAATTTTCTGAAATTTCAGTGGAAATGTCACTTGTTAAAAATTTCCGAAATTCGGTATGGAAAATTCAGATTAAAATTTTTCACACTGTATACGAGAAAATATACCGATTTTTTCGCCAATTTTTTTGTATCTACCAATAAAGTCCCTATTTGAATCTTCATTGAAATCACTTGATAATTCTATTCAAAAAATATTATCTTCCAAAAAAGATTTCAAGCAAGTACATGCTATGCATTTCGGCGTCTATCAATCAAAGTCTGATGGTCCAGGCAATAAGATTCGCCGAAGGTCGGCTATTAGCCTGCCAGACTCGTGTGATGCACGACCTCCAATCCAGGCTCTCAGTTGGACCACTCGAGGTGAAAAGAGGGGCGGGGGTGGGGGGAGAGAGAGATAAAGAAATTCCACATCCTCAGACGAATTAAATGCACACGCAAAATATACCCCTGACGCTTTCCCCCAGATAATGCAAACAAATTTTTCATTTTTTTTTAAATTTTCTTCCAAATCTCGTGAATCTCAGGTATTATTCATTGTTTATCATAATAAAAATCTATGGCGTGATTTTGTAACACAGGAATGCTCTATCTCTGATCATAATCATCACGAATGATTTGTGGTGATTCCGAAGAATCGATGACTCAGGGGTGGGTATTATAAGACACGTTCGATTCAGCCCCGAAATAATTTATTATTCTGTCCATCGGAGAATTATTATGGTGAACTATATACTATATACTCATCTGGGTTGTGGTGAAAAAATGTATAACTTGAGGAGGAGGAGGGGGGGATCGCTGTAATGAAGAATCTGAGCCACGTCACACGAGAGAAGAGCGATCGTGTTGCTCGGGCTTGAATATTCATTCGCCATTTTGCAATGCCATGGGGTGAAGAGGATATTCATAATTTTTGTTTGAGTTTACATATCCCGGGGATCCGGATATATGGTACAACCAACACGTTCTGCACATTTTGTGCTGGTGAATTTTTTTTTTTTCTTTAATTCATTCAAATCGAGCCTGAGGGGATGAAATTCTTCAGATATTTTTAAGTTTTTTTTTGTGGATATCTTTGTGAGGAATTTTTGTAAGAATATTTTTTTTTAGTTCAATTGATTCGTTCTACTGGGGCAAAATGGGTCGTTTTCGTTTAGATATAAAAGCATTAAGAATATTCAATAAAAACAAATTGTTCTCAATTGATAATATTTTTAATTCATAAATTTTTGATTTTTTTGAGTTGTGTATTATCCCAACAAATCAGGAGAATGTGCCTCTCTAGAAAAATAAAAAAAATTTGGTCCCTCTCGAAGCCCTGGATTAATGGAATTAGCGTTAGGTGCGATGAGGTTAACCTCTCGCCAATATACGATTGCGTGATTCGCCAATTCCCTGTGGTCTGGCACTGGCCCTGCACCTAAACTATTATGTTGGCTGAAGTCTCTTACTTTCTCGTTTTGCCCCTCTGATCAGTTCGTGTGGTGCCAACACACTCTGGGTCATAATGGGGTTTTCAGAGGGAGATACAAGAGGTGAAACTGATGTCGATGGGAGGCAGGGAAGGTGCGTGGTATATGCGTGTTTACCCTCCAACGTGGCATCTTCCGTGTGTATTTTAACTTCAAACTTGGGTGAACGCCATTACGAGTTTTACCTCTTCCCTCCCCCCACCCCTGCTTGCCCACAGTTTCACCTGCGACCTATGTGAGGGCTTAGATGCGATACTGACACGCGATTTCTTGGTGTTAGCGTGTGTATGGCATTGTTTTTTTTTTTTTTCTCCTTCTTATTCCAACCATTTTCCATCGACAGAACAAATTTCATCAGATATTTTTTCCCGTGATGAATCAACAAAGTTGTGTTTAAATTTGAAATTCCTGCGATTGTGGGAAGAGCAGAATGGGAAATTTATGCGAAAAAAATTGTATTTTATCTGATGATATAAAAATGATGGCTGGAGGGGGAGGGGGGGGGGGGATTTTTTCTTTTGACAATCAGCTTTGTTTTTGATATATTGCAAAAATTAAATTCACAAAATAAAAAAATCTCAAAAAGTGATTCATTTTTATTTCGTAAATTCTTGAGATAAAATGGATTTTTCGAAATTTAATTTTGATTTTTTTAAAAATGGGAATTGAGATCGTGCATCATTGTATTCAGAGAAAAGTGAAGAAATGAGGTGAAATGAGAGAAAGTGTGAATCGATGGGTCGCACGATGGGGTATATTGAGAACAGTTCATCGTGGCTATAATAGTGCTTCACCCACGTAACGATATGCACACGCGAATGACTAGTGTATGTATGAGATACCCTCGAAACGGTATAGATCCATTGGAGAAAGAAGCGGGCCCTCTTGGTTTCGATTTCGAGGGCGTTGCCCTGAAATATTTCGCGTGGGTTTGGTTGGTTGAAAGAGCAACGCGGAGGCGGCGCATCTGTCTACGATGAGATTTATATTACCCGCTAAAACTTCTCATTGCCCTATCTCCTTCATATCACACAAAGAAAAATTATTTGTTCTATCAAAATTTTTACTCTATATCAGAATTAAAATTCTTTGGATTTGATAACTCGATGGGATTGAATGATACACTCAGGAAAAATATTTATTTAAATAAAATAGAATCATTTCTTTATTCCTAATAAATGGAATTTAAATGCAGACATTTATGCATTTAGAATGAATAGCTTATTTGAAATTTTATTGAATTCAAATAAACGATTTGTTAGGCCGAAATAAACCATGTTTTCTATTTGGATCCAATAAACCCTTAAATGAAGAAAAATTCTCAATTTTAATAAAATTTATTTGATTCAAATAAACCATCTTTCTGGGTAGTCCATTGATAGAGAGGAAAATTCCATTTCAAATTGTAAACAAAAAACGGACCCGTTTTGCCTCAGTTGTTTTCTAAATTTCTAAGAAATTGATTCAATCGATGAGAAATTGCTCGTTTGTATTTCGGAAACTAATATTGGGGCAAAATGGGTCGAGAATTGATGAGATTCAGCCATTCAATATTATTATCTACAACATTCCTAATCATTTCAGTGAGAAAAGTTGATCAAAATTATATGAAATATTTTGAAAAAAAAAAAAAAAATGCTTTCTCCAAGTCCTGAATCGACGTAAACCACTCTCGTTGACTGAAAAGTAGCACCGAGAGTGGATCATGAATAATGGCTTCCTGATTCATACGTAATAGACTCCAAAGTGTGTTCCCAGATAATAATATCGCCTTTCTCGGGTTAACCAGGCCTTTCGACGACTTCAGCTCTTTGTCGATGGAGAAAATTGGTATGAAAAGTGCGCAGACTTCTGCCTTGGTTGGTGGTAAAATGAAGAGTATGATACAACCAGATATGAGATGAAAAATGATTCTCTCCTGCGGTGAGAAAAAGAGGGGGTGAGGGAGAGAGAGGGCTGCGGACTTTTTTTATTTTCTTTGCGGAGACTAAAAAAGGGGGGAAACCAGCAGGGGGTGGGATGTGGATGACTCGAAGCGTCAATTACATGGTATATGTTGGACCCCGAGGCTTCCCTCTGCGATCAAAACGCGCTCAACCCATACATCAATGCCATCTATACGTTGTAATCTCGTGTCGACTCTTTGGTTTTTCGTTCGCGCGCCCCATTCACCGCAAAAAGGCCATTTTTAGAGTGAGTGTTGTACACGCGCACGTATTTCACCTTCTCCTCTTTATTAATTTACGTAATCATTTTGCTATCGTACATTTGTATATGAGATTCACTGAATCAAGTTTTTCAGGGGTTCATTCAAAGTTGCTGATGGGTAATTTTGAAAAAGTTGAGAATAATAAAACTCCTTGAAAATTATTGTGTTTCAGGGGAAAATTGCGGGGTGGAGGATTTAATTATAATGTTTATTCGAATGGAATGATCAAAATGGTGAAAGAAGGTTATTCGAATATCTGCAATTTGGAATTCACTGGTGGTTCATGAGTTTGACGATTAGTTTATGATTAATGCGAGGGTGAAAAATTGAGGGGAATATATTTAGACACTTGCATGGTCAATTTGCGAATAGTTGTTGAGTGTTATGCGAACAAAAGATCGACGTTATCGAGAAAAAAAATTCACCCCATATGAATTATTTCATAATAAAAATTAGACGAATTATGTGTATTCTAATCTTTATTCTAACCTCAAACCCCAATAATATCAACTTTTATTTGAAAAAAAAAAATCTATATTCCACTCTTCCTACACTGTTAGAAAAAAATTGAAATTTCATGGACAATTTGGTAGTAATTTTCATAAGAGTGACACTAAATTCGCTTTAGGGGAGGAAAGCGTATGAAATTTCAAGTTTCAAGTAAAATCCAAGTGGGTTTATAATTTTCAAGTAGGAGTAATACTGAAATTTCAGGAATGATTTGGATTCCCAATTGAGCATGAATATTCAGTACCAAAATTACCTGAATTGGAAATTCATGAATATATTCACCTGAATTTTCCAGATTTTCTAAATTCCTACGGAATAATTGCCCTGAAATACACTACTTTGATTTTTCTTCATTCGCTTATGAGAAATCATATAATTTTTCAATTCCGGAATTTTCTGAAATTTCAGTGAAAATGTAACTTGTTGAAAATTTCCGAAATTTGGTATGGAAAATTCAGATTAAAATTTTTCACAGTGCAGTCGGATAAGGTATAGCGCATTTTTGGCTCGGTCTTCTGATGATCGTTCAGCTATCTATAACAAGATCGATAATGAGACAGTAAATGTTCAATGGTTCGATATACTTATCAATTCGATTCATTGCTGATGAGAACAAGTACATCTTGTACTTGAAACTCGATGCATTGACATTTCTTGTAGGTGAGAAAATTTACCACAAAAAATGTCCTTTGATATTTCCTTTTTGAATCACTGATTGTCCGAATAATTCGACCTTTGCAGACCCTCCCCGATTCGACCAGTCGTTAATATAATGGAAAAATGACAGTAAAGTTAATGGGAATTCCTGAGAAGCATGATAAACTTCAACTCAGAACTAAATATATACCTGATGTATCTACACAGTCATTCAGACCATACATTATATCGATAAGAGTGTCATTGACCTCGTAATCGGGCATCAATAATTGTTCGGTTATTGATAATTCAAATTTATTTCTCTCTTTGACCTGAAATAAAAGACGATTTCTTATGCTTCAAGAAAAATAAAAGAAAGGGATATCAATCACAATTATGAAATGAATTAAATCAGATATGTCACTCCCCCCCCCCCTCCCGCCCCTCCTAAAAATACAGTGGATTCTCGTTGTAATCGAATTTCCAGTCAGATCGTTTTTTCCGGGTGCACAGAAAAGTAAGTATATTCTGAGTAAAAATTCCTTTCACACGTATTCTAGGACTTTCAGCAAGGGTTGAGAATTTTCTAAAATAATTCTAGAGATAGCATAATATTTCGTAAATCACTATTTTCTCTCTTTTGCCAAATACGTTGACGGCTCTGCTATAATATAATTTGCATTGATCGAGGCATTGATTCTTGTTTTATAACTTACTCAATTTTCAATGATTTAGTTATTTGTTTATCTCTCGTGCCCGAACAACACCGGGGTGAGGGGAGGGGAGGTGTTAGATATTAATGATAATGAAAACTCATTAGAATGGAATTTGTCGTACACTACAAAACAACTCTGCTAAGCACATTGAATTCCAATCGAAGAATTGTTAAAAATTTCCGTAATTCGGTATGGAAAATTTAGATTAAAATTTTTTACACTATATACTTCACATGACAACATTACAAAAAAAAAAAAGAAATTTTATGAGGGCTTTTATTTCACATTTAATCCCTCTCTAAGTACAGACTGTTGAGGTTAGAAATGGAAAAATAAAAGGCTAAAAAATTTTGAATTATTCTCCTCGAACGTTTCTCAGGCTGACACTCTCGAATTAACAGATCGTTTCACTTGGCAATTAAACCCCCAAAAGAAAGTCAAGGGGAGCAAGTATTAATGCTGGTTCCCATAGTGGTGTTTCATCTTCGTAAATAAAATGTACAGGAGGAGGTGCAGAGGAGGAAGACTAAGAAGAAGAAGAAGAAGGCGGTACATTGCAGAAGGAGGATATATATGCGGGGCAACCCTGTAAACTGCGCGTGGGGTAAAAAAAAAAATACTTTTATCTTTCCATTTTTTTTTTCATCAATTTTTTTTGTGGACGACTCCAGAGAATAAAGAATAAAGAGAGGGACTCGTGAGAGGAAGAAAGAAATAAAAATGAAATAAAAATAAAAGATAAGAGGGAGGAAGATGGTGGACGCGAGCACACCACAAGCTCTCTACACACCATGGGTAATATTTACGAGAAGGGTCGGGTTCTCTTCGGGGTTTCGAGCAGTTCAGCATCGCCAAACGGTAATTGCACTGCACCAGGGTACTCTGATTTATTGGGTTATTACTGGGAATACTCTTGGCTTGTGTGAGGGCGAGAGAGTCTGCACATGTGGTGTATGGATCCACTGAGGTTTTTGGATATTGAGAATAATTCAAACGTTTTTTTCTCCATCAAATCTCAATGAGATATTGATAGAATAAATATGATTTTAGGTTTTATGAGTGTATTTTTTGTAAATTGATGGTTCATCATTTTTCAGAAATAAAATTTTATTCTGGCTGTAAATATTTTTTCCATGAATAATTTTCCTAATCCCTAGCTCCTTAAATATGAAAATTACGAAAAAAAATTGCTGTTCCTTTCAAATAAAGAAAGACTGGAAATTATATTGAGGGCGAGATAGGCGATGGATTTATGAGGCCATACGTCTTTGTAGAGTTGCGTTTGAAAACTCAAACTCTCATACGAATGGATAATATACACACTCACACGCACATGACTGAATAAAAATATATGATGATTTGTGTGTATGTTCACAATTGTATATGACTATTTCCAGAGAGTGTATATACTTTGTTATTATATCCTGGAGGATAATTGTTTCCAAGGAAGCCTCGACGCGCCCGAGGACCTTGCCTGGGAACCTCCGAGGTGTTACAAACCTTATGGGGGCATTTCAACGATATTACCGTCAGTCACGACTGGCACGTCAAATGTCGTGCCATGCAGGTAAAAGTTACACATATCTATAGACATTGCTCAATAATAATAAATGAAAATGGGAATCCCCATTCAATATCGAAAAATTTCAAATTTCCCGCGTTTTTTTTTTTTTTGAAATGCCTCTACACAGAATCGCATCGAGGTATTTGGATAATTGTATCTGAATTCCTTCAGCAATTTTTTAATTAATACCTAGAAATGGGACACGAACCCGGACTGACGATCGATCCAGTTAATTCTGTCACGCCCATGAGTGCAACACACCGGATCACGTTATATCACGATTCAGTGAGGCATGTACATAGACTCCCGGGGCTATCTGCATCCATCCGAGATACTCTAGCAAGAGTGTAAATATATCATCTGCGAGAGTGGACGCAGGAGAGCAGGCTATGCGTGTGAGATTCAATCGAAATTCAGGAAAAATCGCAAGAACCTGTTCTCTTGATACCTTATAACCAGACTGGGACAGATAACCAGCGAGAATATCAACTCACGTTGGATTAGAGGACGAGCCTGATATATTTAGCTACTGGGGTGGTCGTGAGGGGTTACTTATCAGGATAATCATATTTTATAATTGCTTCTCGAATTATCTCGCTGTTGAGCTCAACATGAGCTTTGATCACGTACCAACGATTGCGGCCAAGGACCCTAGGCTTGTTTTCCCGTTGAAGGAAAAAAAAAATATGATCATCATAATAATAATCAAAGATGTGACGTGATATAAAGCCACGAGTTTTCCCATTCACCGATATTAATCATAATTACTTTGTGTACTTTTCTCTTTTTAAAACCCTCCAAACACATGTCATGTTATCTTGTATATGAACTGATTCTGCTATCTATTGTTCGATATTAAACGTGGAGAGAAGAAAAAAATAATGTCACGAATGATTGGAGAAAATATTAAAACGAATATTCTCATTTGTTGTTGTTTTTTTAAAAATAAATATTAGGAATATTGGAGCAAAAAGAGAGATGATTTGATAGTTTTATTTTATTTTATCGTTTCATATGATGTCCACCATTTTGAAATCCATATGGATTCTGCAGGGAGTTGAAGTGCAGCCTACACCCACGCCGTGGTATATAAGAGAGTCAGAGAGAGAGAGAAATGTTGAGTTAACCACCCATGTTCGAATCTCATTGGCGGAGGGCACTCACTTTTTTTAAGAGTTGGACTACCTTCAAAAAAAATATGCCCAGATCACTTCTTTGTTTAATTCTGTCTCACTCTCTCAATTCCATGGTGCAATAAATAAATAAAACAATGATAGAAAATATGAAACAAGAAGATAAAGATAATGAAAGATGAGATAAAGATGATGAAAAAAGTATTACAAATAAAAATAAATAAATAAATAAAAAGTTGTTTTAATTTCTCCAATTTTCAATGAAACAAAAGAAAACAATCGTGCCAACTCTGAACAGAAGAAATACTGAATTTGTATCTTCTTTCCCCTCAATGGTAAAAGGTCTGCGGCATCTAAAAGACAGGCTGCCAACGGATCACGAGAGTGAGCCCGGGTTAGATCATGCCGTTGACGGTAAATATAGGCTTAGAGTGAACGAGACCTCTTGGGCCACATCACGAGTTGAAGCATACACCTGAGAAATGAAGGAACAAAGTTGTGAACGATAACGATGTGTTCAAAATATTACGTAGGAATCATTTAACCTTTACATATTATATACAATGTACCGTTGTATCTCAACAACATGTAACAGGATTATTGACATTAGAGTGGAATTTGCTATGTAAATATTGATATTGCAAGTGTTTAGTATCTACTAAGTAATTCCTTATTTTGTCGAATGTCTCAAGGTCAAGAAATGGAAAACAATGAGTTTATCTATCTTTTTGAGGGAATGCGATGGTGAAATTTTCGTCGACATTAGAATCAACCAAAGTACTCAATTAAATTGTTATTTATTATCTTTAATTATACAATTACTGAATGACAGGTTATCAAGATTTATTGCCTATCCCATGCAAACACACAAGGAACAATGTAATATTATCTTGTAATGAATGATTGGGCTGAAAAGAGCAGTCAATTGATAGTGCTAAGTGTAAATTACCTCTAACATTTTTCATAGAGAGAATAAATTTCATAAATTAAAAATATTATTCTTGATGTGATAATAATTATTTTCGTTCACCAACTTTAAAAATTGAAGTTCACGTATTGTTTCACTGTTATTAAGGCGAGAATTTTATCATCAATAATGATAAAAAAAACTGATTCCTGGATTTTTTTTTTTTTGTAAGACATTTATTCAATCTCAAATGGAATTTTCATTTAGACCCTCGTTAGTTAAAATTATAAATAACCCATCAGATTTAATAACATACCCAATTATTTATTTCTTAATTATTCTTAATAATGAAGTGAACAAATGTTTAATGTCCAATCAGTGGTTAGTTGGAAATAATATGAAATTACCCAGGATAATATTCACTCCTAAAATTACCTCAAAGTTGTATATATTCACCCAATAGCGACATAATTTACAACTGAGACAGGGGATTATACGAGCGCTCTCTTTCACCGACGGTAATATTTCAATTAGTTGTCAATTTAGTTGTCGGCGCCTGATGAACGTTAAACCAAAGAAGGGGTGCCCCCACCGCCTCTGGAGGAATAATTAACAACAAATGATTTCACTGAGGTATCATTACCCTGCACCAGACTAATCGTAGTAAATTGACCGTTATGCTATTAAGCAGTTTGCAACGCACGTTAATTGCAAACTTGTACGTGTGAATCGTTGCACTTGACAAATAATATCACTATTATCTAAAAACAATTACTTATGTCTACATGAATGATACAAAAAAAAAAAAAAATATTTAATTCATCGACAATAGTTTAGAAATAGTTTTAAGTGACAAGTTGTAATTTAAGAACAAATATATGTCCATAATTTACTCCTGCGACCAGATGATTAAAATTTATTTATGCATGCTTCATATGTATTATTTCTGTTGAAACGATAATTATTCTCTCACCTCGGAGAATCAGCGACAGATATACAAGGAGATACGGAAGAATTGCTATTCGTATAAATTAACCTACCCGGTCAACAGTTTTCCATTCGCGGAATCGAGTGGTTTAGGTGATCATCAGCTAGATGGCGCCGCTGATAACTTCGTGATGCATTTAACTGCCTCGGTGCACCATGGATGACTCCACTGGTCCCTCGAGATGCATTTCGAATCTAAACAATGAATATATTTAGCCACAACAATTTTCTCGAAATTTCTTTCGTGGAATATTTCAAAAAAAATTCGGGAAATTAAATAATTTAACTTTTCTCTAAAAATTCGTGTCTAAATTCGCTCACTTATTTACTTGGTTATTTATTTTATTTGTAGAGACGAAAAAAAGAGGTAATGATGACTAGTTGCAAGAGATGATCATCCAATGATTTTTGATTATTCGAGTTTGTGGTTGAGTAACGGTACAGTGTAACGCAGGACGTGACATCACGAAAACCACTGGGTAAATCCAACAGGAGACTATCAGAAGTGTATAGTCACGGTATGTGGGTCAAACCGAATGCAATGGCCAGTTGCATTGGATCTCTTCGACATCCGTCGCTACGGTACGTCGATCACGTTCGGAAGTGTATTATATATGGTTAGGTATCAACAAAACGTCGGTGTGTTTAGATACGTCAAGGTCGTATCATAAATATCATTGTTGACGTCCTGTTATCCACCCCTTTGTCCCTCCCAAACTTCCGTGCTATGTATCATGACAATGTGAATTTTAAACATAGACTTCTGGGAATATGTGCGAATCATCACAATGACGAATAAATAAATGAGTCAATTCTCACTGATGACAAAACCCATAATTTTTAGAGAATTCTCATACTGGAAAATAAACTTTCTGATTTTATAAAAAAAAAAAAAAAAAAATATAGGATACTGTTTTACTGATGATTCTGCAGATTGTAATGTGCTCCTCAAAAAAATTCTAAACCATTAAATTTCCATTATTAGTTGGCAGATATAGCCCTTCAACCATGGAAAATGTGGAGAAAGATATGGATATCAAAATATAAAATATAATTCAAAATATTTTTATTCACTTTGTTGACCATTTATCACTCATAAATAACCCATAAATCATCCAAACAGAAGTGAAAAAAAAAAATCAAAACCTTCGAGGAATGTTACCACAGCTACTGAATGAATAAATCACATGTTACGTATTTTTAATTGAGGTGAATTGAATAAATTTTCCCTTCATCATTAATCTTCCACATTCCTGATAATACCAAGGAGGCTATGTTCCCTATGTTTGCTACCGTTGAAACAAGAGCGGATGCTGCTCCGAGTTTTCAACCTACCGAAGGGAACAACGTCGGTACAGTGTGTTCAAGTGAAACCGAATGCACTGGCATTATACGTTGTTGTATATCGTGTCGTCGAATACGTATATACACACGTATAAATAAGAAAAAAAAAAAATACGCGGGAGAAGGCGTCCCGTGTACCAGCCGGTTCGACCGGAATCGAACGGACACGCTCTCACGGGGCTATCCTCGCGCGTTACCCCAATGCCTTGTGCTCGGGCATTGCGTTTTAAAAACTCCTGGGTTAGGCTTTGGCTTCAAAGTGAGTGCGGGCATCAGAGTTGGTGCAGTGTAGCCAACTGGTGAGCAAAGGCATGATCGAGTCGTGTGCGTTAAATTTGCGGACTGTATAAAACGAAAACGTTGTATACAAAATCAAAAGTCTGAGAGAGCAAGGACAACAGCGGGAGAACGAGAGAGAAGGAGAAAGAGAGAGAGAGATGAAAAGCCCGGCAGTCGATGGTACGCTTTGATGTGGCCGCCAGTACGCTTGGGTATCGCCACCCTGGAATACCTTCACCTCGTGCGATTCAACGGGTATAGAGCATGGCGACAACGATGAAGGGGAGGGGGGGACGTGGACTTCATTCCGTAATTTATCTCCAAGTGGTTCACTAGGATCGGAAACGTATCGGGCAAGGTGTTTGGTTGGAGAGTGGAGAAATGCATGGAAATAAGTCGATGTTTGTTACTCCAACTCGATCATCGATCAATGGTTTTCGGCGCCAAATTCAAAATCACTCAATCTTCCCAACTCATATGTCGATGGAGAATGATTCTATTCTCCTGACCTTCATTTTCTGAGGTACAATATGCTAAGTGAATGTATCTCTCTGGCACATTTTTTTTCCTGATGAAGCAATGTAGCCATGTACCTTGTATCGACACAGAGTAGCCTGATTCAACGAGAAGGTATATTGTATAAGGAAGACACGTTGTAGAACAGCACCTGTGGCGCGTATTATTGCCACACATATCCATCTGTCCACTCTGGTCTGTCTGTATCGGCGACAAGCACAAGAGGATTTTCTTGCTTTTGGAGAATCAATCGAGCCGACAGCCTTCTTTTTGTTTCCACGAAGAGGAAATAGTTTTTCCTCATGAGCAATTTAACCATCAATTCCATCTTTCTGTAACTTTTTTTGCCCAATAAAAGTTGTATTTTGAATCGAGTGAGTCAATCTATTATTTAGAGTTTTTTTTTCCCCATTATTCGAATGAAAAAAGATGTAAAAGAGATAATTTCGTCATGATACTTGCAAACTCTGAAGGTTCTGGATAAGTGCCGGAAGATCATGTCATTAGCCAGCTCCTGTGGACACTCAATAATGATTCTCCGTTCAGGTTTATGCGGATTACATAACCTGCTCTTCCCTTGTACCTCATACCAGGTGACATAAAAATCTTGATAGCCTTGGCTTAGGTTTTGAAGAATGACTGAAAAACGCGGCATTCCACCTTTCCACCCCACCCCTTTATTTATCCTCCTTTGTAATTTTGAAACTGGGCAGAGATTCCAGTATCAGAGCCGGTGGAGAGACACGTATAGCCTTGAGGAATTGACCAAATGTGGAAGTAAGAACATCCGAAAGTATATGATGAAATATTTCATGCTCCATTGATCTCGTCTTCATGTACGTTTAATGGTTGGAAAGGAATTTGGAGACAATGAGAATGGGAATAGTAAAGTTTTTCAGAAATAGTTTCGGCGTAAAAAAAAGGACAAAACGATTTTTCTCTTTCGAAGAGACAATTTGTAACGCATGCAGGTAAAAATCTGCATATATATATACCTCGATTCTGGGTAGTCTTTGGGAAACAAACGAGCGTTGACAGTTAAATGTGACCCTGTGGCTGGTGCCGTCACGCTTTCGGCTTTTCTAAAAAAAAAAGCAGTGAATACACAGGTGTTATCTATATTCATAATCTCATCTTGGGGAAGGAAATTTTTCTCGAATGTAATTGGTCGAAGACCAATTGAATGAACACAAATCATCGAGTTTTCATTGTAGAACTGAGAACTGTTCGGCATATCCATTTTTGAGAGTAAAATATAAAATTTGTTCAAATGAAAAATATCAAAAATTCACGGTTTCATTAAAATTTTTGATTAAACACAACTAAATAAAATAAATTGCAACATATTCTCAGGTCAATCTCACGAGGAAATAAACAAAGAATCTGTGAAAAAAGAAAAATTACCCTATGAAATTCACTAGTGAGCAACGTGCTGCAGTTTAACTCTATTTGCATTTAAAAGGCTTCTCAGGATTGACAAATGAAGCCGATATTATCGTACGATCGATCGCCCTGTGTCCGTAGGTTTTAGTACACCGGTGAAATTTCTTGGATCAGAGGGGGGCATGAGACTACAGTTATCCCACTGTCAACGAAGAAAAGAGGATAGCAAGAGGAGAAGAATGAGGAGAGAGTGAGAAAAACTTGTAGCTAACTGGCGATGAGAACAATCGGGGTGAGGCAAAATGTTCTCTCTTGCCTTTATGTCCTACCTCTGCACACTCCCACAGGATTCCTCAGTGCGCGCGAGGGGACTCCACCGTGCAATCGATTACCATTCTCCAGGTTGACGTCTCTATATTCTCACGGATAACATTCTCACATACAATGAAAGAAATCCCTTATTTTACAAGAAAACAACAAACCCAAAGAATCTCTAATATTCTGTTTTCTAGTAGCGATTGAAAATAATTCAAATTGTACATTTTTTTTTTTGCTTCTCAAATCGATTTTGTCAAATTCCCAATCGAATGAAAGTTGTTTTTCAAACATTTTCCATAGAATTGTTCACGTAATACAATTTCCTAAAAATAACAAATGACAATATGAAAATGCAGAGTCAGTATGAAAACTACAAACGAGGAAGTCAAGTTGAAACGCACTCGAGTGACAAATACAACTCATAGGGACAGTGGTTGTACTTAGAAAAAAGATGACTTGCAGTTTATTGTTGTTTTGAGCATGAGTACATGAGTATCTAATTTGTCGCAACACTCGTGTGAAACGACCCTTGAACTTAAAAAAAAAAATATACAGTCATACAACTTGACAACACTGTGTCACAATTTATAACATTGTGCGAACACCCCCACCATAAAATGACTGACCACATGAAATAACAGTTATGGGAGCAGTTTATACGCGCATCCGTAACGATATGTGTACGCATAAAAGTTAAGGAGAAGATAAAGGAGTGAAAAAGAATGAGAAAAGGATAATAAAAGGAGGGAGAAGAGTGAGAGTCAAGGAAGCGTGGAACATTCGACTGTGGCCTGTCAGAGTGTCAGCCAAGCCCATCCTCTTTCACAACAGAAAATATTCTAATTGCTCCTTGTGAGTTTCCTTCGTTATACATGGCCGGGCATTATAAATAATTTCTCATCCCACCTTCAATCTCTCATTATTATTGTTTCTTTCGACAATTGTTGTATGTACATTGTCACGTACTTTTCTTGAATACGAGGATTTTCTTGGGAATAATTCTTACTGATGATTGGATTCGATGGAAAATAATAAGAAATGATAATTGAGTTGCGTCTTTGAATGATCAGAAATAATTATATTTTCACTGACGTGTCTTTCTTGTTGATTATCTAGTTGGTATTTCACTTTTATTCTATCGAGATTTCATCTCTTGATTTTTTAAATGACTAATTATTATTCTTCAAACATGAGTTTCTTTAACTTTTGACTCTAAATGGATGAGAAAATTAAGGTTGCATTGTCGCTGTGAAATAAAAATTAAAGTGTTCAATCACTTTTTTTTTCATTCACAATTTTTTTGCTACATTATTTTGTAAGAAGTGAAAAGTTAAATTTTTCTCATGTAACGGAACCTTTTGGATGCTGGTGATTGGCCCTGTACATTTCTCTCGCTTTATGATTCTTACAGGAGTGAAGATGCCGATGAAAAGAAATTCGGCACAGGTGTTGAAACGACAGCGAGAATCTCATTATTGTGAGACAAAGGTGAGACAATCAATCATCGTTCTTCAACGCATGTAGGACTTGACGAATTGGAGAGTTGATGGAACCGGTCATTCGAAGGAATCAGTTAATTTTCAGTAGATGAATCGTTTTTTCTTCGGAAGTTATCGACTTTCACGAGGAGAAAAAAATGAGGGAATGGGCAGGATTCATTTTTCTAGAAAATTGATGTCAAACTCCTAGAGAAATAATCAATATCAACATATTCTTTGCTAACACGACACGCGTTTTTTGTTCAGTTTTTTATTTTTATTGCGCACTCTACACGGAGAGAAATTTTTGGTAAAAATTACCATCCTATTAAAAAATTTATTGAAATTTAATTCTAAATAACAAAATTTGATATATAAAAATTAAATTTTATTTTTCGTTTGAGATATATTGTCCTGATGAGAATAAATAATATCCAACTTGTGTTAAATTTCACCCTTCCAGCGTAGTAATTTTTGTCTAGATTTCAATCAAAATTCTAGGTTTGGTTAGTAAATTTTACCATTCGGTCTGGATAAAAGTCACCCTGACGGTACAGTAATTCCTATCCTACCGGTAGAGTGATTTTTATCCAGACGAATAGTAAAATTTACTAACCAAACCTAGAATTTTCATTAAACTCTAGACAAAAATTAGTACGCTAGAAGGGTAAAATCTAACACAAGTTGGATATTATTTATTCTCATCAGGACAATATTTCTCAAACGGAAAATAAAATTTAATTTTTATGTATCAAATTTTATTGCTTAAAATTTTGAATTTGACTAATTTTCAGTTAGAAAAGAAGGAAAAATTTATGGAAGAATACATTTACTAAACGGAATGGTAATTTTTAATAAAAATTTCTCTCCGTGTAGCACTTTATACAGAAATGAACGGATGATACTCCGGTGGGGATCGAACCCCCAACCTCCGGATTATCGGTTTGCTTATCAACTATTTGAGCTTTCTGAAGGTATCGCCTTTATCTTTGTTATTATCTTTTTCAATGAAATCAATACATGCGAAAAACATCTTGCAGGAAAACTTTATTTACTCAATTTTCGGTATATTTAGGAATGAAATATGTTTTAGACCACGTGTTACATAATTCTAATATAGTGTCCACCGACTGGTGTTAGTCAGTGTCAATTTCAGGGGATCTGGGGGAGTTCGAGGGTGGTCTTTGATGATGAATGTCACAACTGTTGGCCGTTTGCTTGTCTCACGGTATTTCGCAGAGCTCAGGTAGTCATAGCATCCTACAGGGGGTCACTCCTTGCACGCCTCTCTCTTCATGTGCCTGAAAGTGTTAAAATCACAATCACTGATTTGAATTATCAAAAACGATATTGATAGTTAAAAAATTCAATCTTGTTTTTTTGTCAAATTACATATGATAGGAAAATTTTTATTGTTATACATTGAAAAACGAAAATGAAAATTAAAAAATAAAATATCTCCAAAATACCTCAAATTGATGCACGGAGAAACTCTAAACAATGCAGAATTTTTTTTATATTCTCTGCACAGTTTCGCCATTTTATTATCACTAAAATTAGCCCCTTGAAATTCATTTCTAAAAAATATCCAGTGATCGCCTCATTACCATCAATTTACAGGCTAAATATCCAGTAGTTACTTTCTGTTCTAACTCATTCACTGTGAGAAAAGAAATAAAGGTAAAAAGAGCCGACGTCAATAGCCGGTACCCGATAACGAAATAGCATTGAGATCGAGTTAGCGTCGAGGTAATGGTTTTCCTTTGAATGCTAATTTTATAAGCGAAATAAAAAAAAGGAGCGAAGGCGCATGGGGGGAATCGTACTGTACTCGATGGCCACGGGAGAGGAGACACAGGGGTATCGGCGTACCTTCAACAATTTGAATGCAATGAATTATCATAAATTAAGCGTTTTAACTCCATGTATGTGAGTAATTGCCGGGTGTGACGCGGGCTTATTCTCCTTGCGTCTTTTACGGTGTAACAGGGAACGAGGAGACGACGGTATAAAAACTCCCACGACTGTGGCGCCTTCTCAGACGACAACTGTGTTGTAGATGGCGCCGGCGTCATGTGGGCAGGACAATTTACTGAATAAATATCTCGGAGTAATTTATTTTTATTAAACAGGTTAACTGAGTTGTATTATTTGGATTCGTAAATGTGGGTGGTTAATTTGTCTCGAATCGAAATCAAATTGATATAATAATTTATGAGAATTTTAAATTATTCATGCACTAAGTAACATGATTCTTCATTCAATTTGATATCAAAATCTGCACAATAATTGCATCGTTGCTATGTGCAAAGACTCTCAAATGAATGGAGAGAAGAAATAACTATTGCTATACCCTGTAATGATCTTGTTCATAGCCACCATTACGGGTCCACAGGTATCTCAATACTTATCTCATACATTGGGTCTCATTCACACGAGGATACACTTGAGATAGGGATCTGTAAATCGACCACCATGACGCTCTCGTATTCGAGATCAATCGTATAACGGAAGTGACTTTCGTACCGATTCAAATTCATTGAAACTGAATTTTTTATCTTCAACTGTTTTCACTCCGTCATTGGAGAGTTGCATTATAACTAGAACTTGTGAGTTATGCATACGAATTAGGGGAATAATTCTGTAGTTAATATGAGCAGCAATTAGATATGAATTTTACAGAATCAAGTTTATTCTCGTGATAATTGAGGTTAAAGTGTTGATGTGATTTACTGCAAGCGATACATTGTCATGTGTTGAAAGAAATGAACGAAAAAGCAAAATTTAATCACTAATTGCTGGGGGAGAATATCGAATCTAGGTCGTGGAAGGTCGAGCGACTCATTTTATTGCACTTTCTGCCTCGATTCCATCAGAGTGAGACTCAACTATCCGTTGTCTTCCTCGTTGTCTTCACAGACGGTTAGATTCTTACAACCTGATTGGAATTCATTAACGTACAACATTGAAAGGAGTCGCTGAGCGGTCTTTCATCGGTGCATTATTGAATGTATATATATTTATTTCAATATGTTGATCATTTCAATGATGATTAGTGGCACAAAGCAATTAAATATTATCTTGAGATATGGATTTAGATGATTATTATTCCCATCCAAATTTCAGCCAGTAGGATTGCACCATTCGACGTTATTTTGTATAGTCAACATGGTATTCAACTGATAATTTTTGATAATTTCACTGGTAATTTTTCATGTTGCCTATATATAAAGAACAAAAGACGAGAAATCAAGTTAAATCCCATCCGATCTGACAGATTGAATTTTTAACCGTGAATTTTGTCTCATGGTGCAATCCTATCGGCCGAAATTTGGATGAAAAAATAATCCCCCGAATACCACTCGAGCTCCAAAATTAATCAGGTAATTCCCTCAAGGTTCCCTGCAACCAAACGAAGTCGTCAAGTTTTCCAGAAAAATCACGAGTGCTTCGCACTCGTGATTTTTTAACCTGGAAAACTTGACTCCTTCATTTGTTTGCAACGAACCTATCGGGAATCACCCGATAATTTTGAAGCTCTTGTGGTATTACATGCAAAAATTCAAGGAATTCTTTCAATTGTTTAATGTTTTTCGCTTTTGTTTAAATTTCTTTATAATACTGAAATGATTTTGAATTATAATGATAACAGCTTTTTATATTCTATATTCCACACTTGAGCAATTTTTTAAATGGAGTGTATTATCAACTATTGTATTGGATTAAAAGCAAGGGCTTCAGTAGACTCCATTGGGGAGCCCATATATGGGAGCATTAAGTACTGGGGTGGATCGTGTGTGGTATCCCCATGACAACGAGCCACCCTGCTGAGCGGAATTTGCCTTCCCCGGATCCACTCAAACTCCAAGTGTGAGGATAATATTTTAAATAAGCTGCAAATTAAGGTTCCTATATCAAGATGTAAAAATTGTGACTTTAAATAGAAAATTAAATACGAGTGATGTAAACCGATTCCATTTGCAACTCTAAAATTATATAAACCTTTTTCCATCAATTCGAACATTTCACTCACCTATTAAATTTTTTTTTTCACTCAATTTTTTTTTCTCCTCAATTCATCTTCAGTCGTAAATTTTCTCTTTCCTGAATTCAATGGGAAATGCGTGAAACTCCCGGGGTTGGCTTCTCCGCGCAAATGTATCTCAAATTGTCGGTTGGCACGAGATTGAGAGAGAGCTTAATGCAGAAAGGCGAGGTGGTATAACCCATCCCGAGAGAGTAGAAGCGAAAGAGCCGCAGTGGTATACGGTTATATGTACGTAGAGGAAGGTGGTACTCTTAACCAAGCTGTTACAGAAGTGCTATTTCGCCGTGGCCGCACTATCATTGCACGCTGAAAATGCCATGGGTGGAGCTTATTTATGGCAACATGGGCCACTCGACACAAATTCTAGAATAATTTCTCCTACAACTGCAAGAACTAGTGAATACTTCCTTTCGCTCCATTTTTCAACAACAAAATTGTTCCGAAGAGAAAAAAAAATGAACAATTTTTAAAAAAGAATGAACTGTGGAGGCTTTTGTTGCTAGTGTTGTTCACGTGGTCCATGTTTCTGTGTTGTGCAATGTACTCCAGTTTGAGATGCGATGATTCATATTGAAGGGAAGAAAGAGGGGGAGTGTGCATCCTCTCTTCGTTAATGGATCCGTAAATGCTTTGCAGAACCTGGAAAATTTCTGGAGAAAACTGAAACGTTATATTCTTCTGGGAGATGATGTATTTTGGAATGATCCTGGGAGGAAAATGCTGAGTGCAAGGATTAAAAATTTTCTTCTCTTCAGAATTAAGAAGGGGAACATAATTTCTAACGGAAAATGTACTGCTTCCATGTTGGTAAATTTGTAAGAAATGAAACGTTGTTCAAATGATCAAATACCGTTTTCCTATTTCTCTGCGAGAATCAACTCGCCAACACGGCCATTGCCACCAACGAGTTAATATTGGTTTTTACATGGGAAAAGAGGGTATTACCGGACAGCGGGTAATACCGGACACTTTGATATCTAAAAAATGAATGATTATTTTTTCCGTGAAAAAATTCGATGAAATAAAGCCTATCGTCTTTATCTAATTTTAGAACTTTCGATAATATAATGTTAGTGATAACAAAAAATAAATAAACATTAAAATTTTGAAGCTCTAGTGTATCGACTAGATTAACAAAGTCAATACTTTCAAGTTAATACTTAAATTTACTTGAAATAATTTACGACTTTTATTTTTTACAATTGTCTTTAATTAGATAAAACGTTCAATGATTAAAAATACAGAATTAAAAATTTCTTTAATTGAATGATTATTTCGAAAGGCTGATTAAATTACAATTTTGAATGTTTATTTATTTTTTATGGAATGATCACTTTGAATAGATTAGGGAAAACTAAAATGTCGAATGTCTCTTGAATTTATTCGCGCACGATTTTAGAGAGCAGTTATACCGATGAACTTTTGGTTGGAAGTGAAAACAATCGGGAGCATCATGGTTGAACAGAGTGATAATTGGGTGTATACTCTGAGGTTTCAAAATTGTAGGAAGTAGGGATTGGAGTCTTGGGATTGGTGGAGATTGAATTTTAAGTGTTGTGGTTGGCGGTCAGAATTTTCTTGACCTTGATTAGGAGAGTAGTGGAGAAGTCCGCGTGGAGTAAGGGGCCATCCATATATTACGTAAGACGTTTAGGGGGGGAAGGGGGTCTAAAGATTTCTTACTTTTCCTTATGTAGGGGGAGGGGGGGGGGGGTCGTCAAGGATCTTACGTAAGTTTTTCTAATGTCTTTTCCAATAAATAAATTTTGTTTAAGCACTCCCAACACTTTTGTTTAACCACTCCCAACAGAATCACAAGAATCAGATCATTTCATACCATTATTTTTAAGAATGGCGTTGAAAACGACTATTCCATGCACCTACAAATGTGTCCCTTATGATTTATTTTGTCCATCTTTGAATGATCAGCTCGAGGGGAGAGTGTGTAATATCTGTGGTAAATACTTTGCATCGAAGAAGGCAGTGAGCTCTCACAAGAAAGTGCATTCTATCTCCTCTAAACCTCAGCTTCAAAGAGTGAAGAAAGTCATCTCACGACGGGGCCAAGAACTTATGTGTATCATCGAAAAAACAAACAAAACCGAGGAAGTTGTTGAATGGGTAAATGAAGAAGATGTTACAATCGATTCTGAAGAGAGAGTAACCTCATCTGAAGAGATACGGGATATCCCAGTTGCTACTCCTCTCTCAGATTGGCTGATTGGACCTTAGACCAAAGAAAGTGATGACAAAGAACAAATATAGTCTATCGAGTTATACTTGTTATGTATTGTGTAATTTGGATTAATATTATTCAATTTAAATGGTGCAATGTTTTCTGATGTTCTCATATAATAATAATAATAATAATAATAATAATAATAATAATAATAATAATAATAATAATAATAATAATAATAATAATAATAATAATAACAATAATAATGATTTTAAAAAATATCAGTTTATACATCCTTATAAAATCCCTATCTTACGTAAGATTCTTGGGGGGGGGGTTCACCCAAATCTTACAATCTCTTACGTGGAGGGGGGGGGGGGTTGAAAACAGGAGAAAATTCCCTTACGTAATATATGGACGGCCCCTAACTAGGTTTTTCCGATTTGAGGGAGACGCAGAGTTCAGGTATAAAAGGTCGGTATGGAGACACTACTTCGGGTCGATATAGAAGGGATCAAGTCATAAATTTCCTCCGGGTGAAAATATTGAAGAGAAACATAGAGATTAAGGATGTTCTGCCTACATTTTGGACATTATAAGGAAATATAAGAAGTTGATGAAATTTTATTGTAAGATTCTTCAATCTATTGAAGAACCGCATGCAAAATTTCAGCTTTCCTGCGAGCTGCATAATAAAGTTATGATTTTTTAAAAATATCAATTTAACACGTGTTCTTATGTAAAATTCACGAAAAGTTTGTGAAATCGATGAAAAATGGGTCTAGCGTAATGAAACTCCGGCTATAGGTCAATCGTTATGTCACGGAAAAACGTTATATTCTTATGCATCCCCCAGACTAATAATTAGTAATAAAAAATGGCAAAATAGGCGAAAATTTACCTTTCTTGCGCGCGCAGCTGGAAAGTACGACAACGTTGCGACACTTTCAACGAGAGAGGGGCAGCGCGCAAAATACAAATCTGGGGTATCTGGGGAATGAATAAACGTTTACAGCCGAGTGTGGCCTAGTCAACCAATGGTACCAGCCCGTGTTACCAAATTTCTCTAGTTCCCAACGTTGCCGCTGTTAACGACTAGATTTATGTTTTTTTCAGAAATTATTAAATCGATTATCGGAAATTTTTTGATTGATCCTATGAATATTTATTAGGAAAAAGAGTTATGAGGAATATAATGACACCATAAAAGTGACCAAATTTAACCTCAATGGGGTAATTTAAAATTTCATTTTTTCGTCTTCAGGGGTTGGAATTCCCCACAAAAACCTACCTTCTCCCTACAGCTCACCCCCCCGTTGCAATCTAGGCAGAACATCCTTAAGTCATGAATGGAATGAGTGCATTTGCTATTTTAAATATTGTCTTGTAGCCCGGGGGAAACACGTGAGTCGCGCCAAAAGAGATTAAATTGTAAAACTGACTAGGCGATTCTATTCGATTCTTTTGTAATATTTCTTGAGTTTGAGTGTAAACAATTGAGTCTAGACAAGACGGATTAAATCATAAAATTGTACTGTAAGTTTACATTTCTATATAGTCAGGGATTTACTTAGAATATTCTCCCGAGAGCAATAAAATGCTTTGTGAATTGTCAAATGTGTCGGCTAAAACTCTTGTGAACTGGGGGAGTGGCCCACGATAGTTATTCGAATGTTGCATTTTGTAAAGTTGAGTGAAACCTGGATTACATGATAATTCATGAGACATTCGACATGTGTCAAATTGCAGAAATAAATATTTCGGAACAAAACATCTAGCATCTAAGAAATGAATGTCTTCAAATAAGCATTTCCACGTATTTTTTTGTTTTGTATCGGAATTATTTTTGTTTTGTCAATGAATTAGATATTTGAATTTTATATCCGAGGAAGTTTCGCGTATTGATTTAATCTTAAAAATATGTAATTTTAAATAAATACAGAGGTGGCACTTGCGGCTAATACCGGACAGCATTGGCGGGTATCACCGGACACTCAGAGTCTAAACATCCATCGACTGGTTACCAGAGCGACGACATTTCTAGTCGTATTTTCCATGAAGAGTGAGTATTTTGAATTTTTAGTTTCAAAAGCACCGATTTAATCTAATGAAATGATGAATGCAATCTATTAATTTTTAAATGAAATAGGTTTTATTTGTCACATAGTGAAGAAATACTAATTTTTGACATTTTGAGGTTAGATTTATGTAAACAAGAATTTTTCCTCGCGGTATTGACACTTTTTTTCTTTTTAGATGGCAGAAAATAATCAAAACCGCACAAAGAAAGCCCAGTGGACTCAGGAAAAGAATGTGAAGCATTCATGAAGATCAAAGTGAATCAGAGAATTACACATTTTGATATAGCATCAACTTTTAATCGAGCATATTCCAGTGTAGCCTCAATCCAAAAAGGTATCTCTGGATTCGAGTGTACTGGAATATATTCATTCAATAGGAACCGATTCGAAGAAAAAGATTTTTCACCTGCTGAATTTCTTGAGAGTGGTAAAATTCTGCCATCAACAGAGAACACTCAGTATGGTGAGTCCATGTCAACTCAGTCAATCTCTGAACAGCATGACACTGATCAACTGCAGGACAGCATTCTACTGGACATTCCAGTGATCAATGAAGAGAATCTTGCTTCTGGAGGCACTATTTTAGTTCTTTCTGCTGAAGATATAAACAACAATACTCCAACTAAAACGTTTCCTGATAAGTCTACACAGGCGTCGACTCACCAGGAGCATCAACAGTCCCAGGAGATACCTGAAACTGCCAATACTGATGTCCCATCATTTCGCAAATCTCTTGAAGATTTGTTCAAACCCACAAAACCCCTGGTGACAGTTTTGTGATGTGCGTTACGAATAAATATTACGAGTATTGTTCATTCTTTCTTCATATTTTATGTGACATTTTGCAATTTTGCGTTCAACGTATGTGTTCAATAAATATTAATATTGAAAAATGTTTTCTAGCAGTAATTTCATAAATAATTAGCATTGAAGGGTCATTTTCCTCTCATTCATCACTTGTGGCCGATAATACCCGCCTGGTGTCCGGTATTACCCGACTTGGAGGATATTACCGGCCAAAAAGAATTTTTTTTCAAAAAATAACTAAAAAAAAATAGTTGAATTGATCGGTTTCGTTATTATGTACGATTGAAGTATAATAAATGAACTTTAATCAGCAATTTTTTTCAGTATTAGGAAGTATTTCCAATAAATAATACACCCAAAAACAAACCGTTCTGATTCAAGTCGATAATCCTACCTCATTCAAGTAGGATGACGCCACCTCAATCAATCCGATTTTTGGATCTACCGTAAGTAGAAAAACGGATTGATTCAGGTTAAAATGCGTCAGTCCGTTTTTTGACCTGATTCAAGTCGAATTCTACCTGAATCAAGTCAAAAATCTACCTGGAAGCGGTGTGCTTGCCGAATCGCACAATTATGAGTCGTGTCTCGTTCTCGAGATCACTAATGTAGATGTTTAAAGCCCTCTTTTTATTTATTTTTTATTTTTTATTTATTTTTATTAAGTTTATTTAACCAACATGAACATATTTATTTGAAACTTGTCTCTCGAACACAAAGACTTTGTTCATTCAACTGGATAATCTTATATATTACTAAGTATAAACAGTATAAAAATATTCATAATCCAACGACACAAACTCTTATCCAACTTATTGAAACAGTCCAACACTTTAAGTCCTATCAATTGGGAACCGGTCAAAATATTACGATAAAAAATATTACGCCAAAATATTACGGTAAATATTATAATCGATAATATTACGGTAAATATTATTATGATCGATAATATTACGGTAAATATTATTACAATTGATAATCTCACAGTAAATATTTTCACGATTCAAAGTGATACAAAAAATGTCATGATAGGCAAAAAATGTCATGCCATTCGTAATATGTATACGTTTGGGGGGGCCGCTGGGGGGGGACAACACACATTTTGATGATAAGCTGCACCCGTCGTTATGGTCCCGGGGTTAGGGGTAAGGTAAATAATCAGTAATATTTCAGATCGTAATAATAAATATTATAATATTTTTGATCGTAATAATATTTACCTTAATATTTTGGCATAACATTTTTTACCGTAATATTTTTGACCGTAATATTATTAATTAGTAATATTTTGACCTGTAATCCTATCAATTCTCAATACGGCTCTTGCAAAGGAACTCTTGTTGTGCACAATTGGTCTGTTGTAAAAATGATTAAAGACCTGAGACGACTCTGACCAGCCAGCCAACTTCTTAATCACGCTACACTCAATTCCCTGCTGATGAGCTGCTGAAGTTGCAGCATGTCGCACACTGTGAGGCGCAAACTCTCTCAACCCACAATCCTTCAAAAAAATTCTACTCCAACGACTAATCGTGTCTTTTGCAGGTGCTTTAAATGGTTTTCTTGTCGTAATGAATAATGCATCAATATCACCTCTGAAACTCGAGGTTACCCTCAAATACTGCTCTAATGTCAAAGCTGCACAAAGTACTGGACATTCTACAAATCTTGGTAGAGATAATAGGGGCTGAGATTCCCCAGGCCTCGATGTCTTGATTTTTTGAGGGATTCGTATTTCATAACCATTATTAATTAACCGAATCTGGCTGATTTTGACAAGAGATATAGTTTGGTTTCTGTGAGCAGTAACCAGAGCTAACAACATGACTAATTTAGACGTTAACTCACTTAAATCTAAGCTTGCTAAAGGGAACATGTTCTTGAGTTTTTCAAGGACAGGCTCCAAGTCATATATCTTATCATACTTAGGCTTGGCTGGTATTTCATTAAACACTCCCTTCAATAAACGTGAAATTAGAGGATTCTTCCCAATACTTTCTCCACAAATAAACGATAAAGCTAATTGATAAGAATTTAATGAACTGTAAGATAGACCTTTGTGAAACTGCACCATGAACCATTCTATAATTTTTCTTCTTCAGGTTTGAACATATCAATTTTTTCCTTCTCACAAAACCTTGCCCATTCACAAATTGGTTTTTCATATTGTTTAAGAGTTGCTTTACTAATCGAATTTAAAAGTAAATTTACCGCTTTTTCATTCAATTTTTTTCTCTGATACGCTTGGCGGATAATCGAGCAGCCATTAGTCTCATTCTTGTTGCCCAGGGGTGGATTTCTTCCCTGGAAGGGGATAACAATAGATTATCTTGTGGACCAAAATAAATTGGCTCACTGTCCAACAGAGATAGCCATAGAGGATACCACGGTTGTGATTCCCATACAGGAACAACCAACACCTCCCAAGATTGGTCATTAACAGGGCCGGGAAGTTTGTGTCCCTAAAATCAATCGGGATGCCGTACATGAATCGAACAGAAACGAAAAAAAACAAACGAATTGTAATGTATGTATATGTGAGTATACATGATTTATTAGTCATTATAACGATCACTAGATTGCGCTGTTTAGGACTATATATATGACGTCTACCGAGGTTCTAACTGTCTTTACTCTACGGGTGAAACTAGAGTACATGTCCAGATAGAATACTAAAGAGTATTAATTGAATAAAGAGTCTCTTTGTAAATTGGTGTGTTTTTACTTCTTCCTAACTTCGGCCGACTCTTCACGAATGAATGGAACGGATTGAAAAAAATTGATTTAATTTTAGAACAATTGTGATTTTGTTTCGGTGAGGAAAGGGGAGGGGCGCATAGAAAAGTATGATTTTAATTTCCAAGATTATTTCCTCATCTTCGGTGAAGAGTTGAGGTTTCTGTTGTTGAGGAGTCGGGTCTAGGACATTGTTTCAAACGGTTAATGTCTTGAAGTTTCTAATTTTCATTTGTTTAATTTTTTTTCAACTTCCATTTGACAGCTTATATCGATTTTGTTTTGTTTCTCTGTTTCTCCCCCTCTTTTTTTTTGTCAAATGAAAGAAGCAACGTTAACAGAGCTTTTCATGCCTTTTTCCCCCTTCTCTTTTTGAATCGAAAAAAAAAAATAAGAAGAATATGGAAATAGGAATGGAAAAAGACAGAGAAAGGATACCTTCTGTGATCTTTTTGCATTCAATTTTCATTTTTTTTTTTTTTCAATTTTTTCGTTCGCGATAGGATAAAGGAAATAGAGAGGGGATATAGAGAGAATAGCGAGGGTATATAGAAGGGATATAAAGGGAATATAGAGGGGACAGAGAGGGGATATAGAGGGAATAGAGAGTGTATAAAGAGAGAGAATAGAGAGGGTATATAGAAAGGATAAAGAGTGGTTATAGAGGGAATGTAAAGGGTATGTAGAGGGGATATATAGAGAATAGATAGGAAGTACAGAGAAGATATGGAAAGTACAGAAAAAGGAAAAGAAAAGGATACATAAAGGACTCTTTTTGTAGTCCGTATGTATCCCCTTTGCATTCAATTCTCATTGGTTTTTTTTCTCTTTCTCCTTAACCAAAAATAGATCCCGGAAGGCGAGAGACTATGAGCATGATAAGTGAGTTCTCTTCTAGATTCGAAGATATCCATGAAAAACTCATCTTTAATTCAGATGTGAAATGAAATTAATTAATTTTAATTCATGATACTTACTGGGATTTTATTAGAACAATTCACAGGAGAATTTCTTCAACAGAAAAATTACATTTTGATTTTCTCAATAGAAAATCATTTATCAGAGAAGTCTTGACATGTCATAGTTGCATAATCACGAATTTTTTTCTTTCATGTGTTGAGAAGAAATATCAGACAATTATAAAATAGGAAGAGAGAGATACTCTGAGACCAAGGGAATGCGATGACTCAATGGACATTTTATTTTTATTCCTTTGTTTTAAAAAAATAAGAAACATGAGAAGAAAGGAGAAAATTGCTGAAAATGCTTAAAGGAAACAGAATCCCGTTCTAAATTAGAGAAAATTCGAATATCACTCCAGTCAACTATCTTTTTGTGAATTATTTCACTTGTTAATTGTCCTGGCTGCGTAGAGCATTGAGATATTTCCCGACGAGGATCATAAATTCTCGATGTGATAGAGCATCATTACATGTTGTTACGATGTAATCTGAAAAGTAAAAATTAACATACAATTATCCGAGAATTTTTCTATGACTGTATAAGGCCGATATACCTTCGATTGCACCCAAAATATCTGGATCAATTCTTCTCCATCCATCGTTGCCCGTAGCTCTCATGCGTTTTAGATTCTCAACACCCACAAGTTCATCGAGCAATCGTCTAAGTAATATGGTGGATCTATCACCAATATTCTTACTGATGTTCACATTGTAGTATACAGATAGTTGAACCTAACGGATGAAATTTCAATATAATTCTTTTTTTCACACGAGAAAATGCACAGAAACGTAGAGAAATAAATCTTTTAGTGAACCAATCGATGAATAATTAAATAAATAAATGAATGAATGAATGAATGAATGAATGAATGAATGAATGAATGAATGAATGAAGAAACAAATTTTATTCCACTTGCCATTTCTTGTCTGGAAGGGAGTTCAGGAACATTATCCTGGGCTCTAGCATCATTCGGGTGTCCAGGATCAACATCTTCTACCCCAGCATCATCATTTTGGAGTTCATCGTCATATTGGGGTTCATTATCATTCTGGTGTCCGGCATCAACGTCGTGGGCTTCAGCATCATCATTTGGCATCACCACATTAACATTGTGGACTCCAGAATCATTATTATCGTCGTCATTTTGAGGTTCATTCTCACCGTCATTTTGAGATCCATCATCATTATTTTTAGGTTCATTGGCATCAACAGTCGGGGCTTCAGCATCACCATTCAGGAGCTCTCCATCACCTTGAGGTCCATTGCCAATATCATCATTCAGTGAAGATTCATCCTCACTGCTGTCATTGTTTGACGTTCCCAACTGATCAGAAGCCTCATTCGACGTATCAACGGATGTATCAGGCTCTTTTGGTTGATCCTCGGGATTATAATCCGACTGACCTTGAGCATCAGCGGGTATACCAGGTCCTGTTGCCTGATCCTTGAGATTTTCATCTGACTGACTTCGGGCATCAGCAGATGTACCAGGCTTCGTTGCCTGATCCTCGAGATTTTTATCTGACTGACCTTGAGCATCAGCAGATGTACCAGGCGTTGTTGCCTGATCCTCGAGATTTTTATCCGACTGACGTTGAGCATCAGCACAGGACGGAGATGTGTGAGCTGGACGGACGCGAGGTTGAGCAATCTTACTAGATGTCACATTCCCTTCTCCTTTAATCTCCCCCGACTGCAGAACTGTGATGGCCGCGAGGGTTTCTGGGTGATCTGAAATGAAATTTTGTTGGAGTTATATGACAATCTAATTGAAATTAACTCAAATATACAAAAATGAACTGAGTACATATAATCTCTGGAGACTTACCATCTTTTGCAATGACCTTCACAACATATAAACGATTGTTGACCCATTTTACTTTGGGCTTTGACCCATCATCGAAATATATCACTTTATCACTCTTCACAATCTCAGTCATTCTAGGATATCTCCCCGTATATAGGACGAGAGAAAACATTTTCAATCGTTGATGCAGATAAGACGATATAGAATGTCAAAGGATTAACAAATGAGAAACGAATGATTGAATAAATAATGAACAAATGATAAACGAGTCATGAACCAACGAATCTACTTCTCCTCGCGACCTCAATAACCTCAAGCTTAACCGAGGTTGGTTCTTGTGTTAAAGTCCCATTGATCGAAAAATTTGTATCGACGAATCAATCATTCTTAAGATGAACATTCCAGGATCATCGATCGCCAATGCTCAAGATGAAAATCATTTGCCAACGAGGCCTAAAAAGCGGAAGAATGTATTAAAAGATAATAATATTAATGAGGGATTTTATTATGTTTATAGTTCCAGTTCTACATCAAGAGACGTCACGTACGTGATTCAGATTATTTCAATTTTTTTTTATTTTATTTTCATTGAAAATATTTCACGCGTTTTATACGTCTTTATTCTCACTCAAGATTTTCGATATCCAAGAAGGAGCAATTGATTCAATCTTTTCTCTGTATTTTTCTTTCTAACCCTTGCACCCAAAATTTAACAATTTACATGGGGAAATTAGCAGATGTTACATTGATCATGACAGTGATTCGGAGGGATATAGTGGGTGATATGAGTAGACTTAAAAAAAAATAATAATATGAGTCGACAGGATTTCATCACGTGAATATTTGTGAACTTCTCGGGATCATTCCGGAAATCGAACACCGATTTTTCACCATATTTTCACGTTGCAAGGATTTCACAAACTTTCGGTACCATTTTCGATGTCTGGGAGGCTATTCTCGAGTTGAAATCGTCCGCTCGCATGAATTGCCAGCGCGTACGACGGCGCGTGGTATATGCTCGGAACCATCTACGACGCGCCGTCGTACGCGCTGGCAATTCATGCGAGCGGACGATTTCAACTCGAGAATAGCCTCCCTGTACGGGAGATTGTCGCTCTGTACGGATGTTACCAAATTTTGATCAACAATTTCTCGTAGATTGATGATGCCGACGAGGTCATCCATGACGCCATCGATGCGTCGCCATGTCACTCAAATACGACGGCCACTGAAATATTTACCGGCTCTGTATTCAACAATGTTCTTTCACTCTTTCTTGAAAAAAATTAAAGACAAAAATGATAAGAAAAGGCGAAATGATTCATCATTAATAATCATTCTTTGAGTAGAAAAGTGGTTTGTAAGCACACTCGGCGACCTCTTCCAGGTCATCCACCCTGTCCAGGCAAGGCGATGATCATGTCGCGGACCCCGCGGATAATTAAAATAAGGTGTAATCGAATATTTAAAAACCCATCCTAAAAGAAAAAATCAGTACAATATTACGGGTTTTGTTGAGTATGATGAAACCCCTAACCGACTTTTAAGTGTAAGAACAAAAGAGAAGGGATCAGGAAGGAGAGTTAAGCTGGATGTATTGGGAAACACCCGCCCAGGTCACTCCTCCTCATTCCTCGCTATTTGAAAATATCCAGGAGGGTAGGTGAGAAGAAAAGACCAACAAGTTAAAACAACCCGCCGAATAATAAGAGATCTGAACCTGGGAAATGAAGCAAATTTATCTGTGGGAAGCAAAAGGAAAGAGGTCTGGAAAGTGGGAGTTTTTTGTATATGATGGATACCAATCCGCCTCATTATTCATAGAGAAATTTACCTTGAGGATACATTGATGAACCGAACACCAAAAGGTAACGAAACAAGGGGAACACGTGGCTAACGATTTGAAGGTTTTTGAAAACGAACTGGGAAACCAATCACAGGGTAACTATTCATTCCCTTTGGTCGGATCCCGGCTCTAGTAATACCGCAACTCGTGAACTCATAATGGAAACTCGCAACAACCCTTGGAACACCTGCACAAAATCCATTGGGGGTTGAGGGAAAAAAACAAGAAAAATATCTAATGACGTAGCCAAGGCCAACCCACGCCTATCTCATGAGCATAAGCTAAGTTCGAATGATCCCACGATCGGGAGTAAAGAAGTTTCCAAATTTCCAATTAAAAATGAGAAAGAAATGGCCATTGGAAAATGAGGAGAAATAGCCATTGGAAAACGGAGAGGAATGGTCATTAGAAATCTGAAAGGGAGGGTACCAAGAATATAAAAAGACGACGCACCCCTTCTCATCATCTCAGTCTAACACCGAATTTCTAACCGTGCAGTTCCAGCCAGAATAAATCGTCAAGACTAGCAGTACTCAGAAGTCTGAGCCAGTACTCGCCCCAGACAATTGTCAGAGTTCTACATCTTTTGTCAGAAGAGTTCAGTACCGAATTATTAGAATTCTACATCTCTTATTGTAAGAGTCTGGTACTTATTACGAGGTTTCACAGGCGTGATTCGCTCAATCAAGACTTCGACCCGTTCGAAGATCTTCATCTCTACTGAAAGAGTCCTACACGAATCTGACTACGAGGAATTCACCCAGTCGATTTCCTCATTCAGCATACAGATCGCATTCAGTACTCATGCGAATTCTGTTTACTATTGTCCTGGTCTACGCAGCGATCTGGTTCTTCCTGAAAATCCAGTGCGAACTGCGGATCCTGAAATCAATCGAAGTTGCGTCCCAACGCAAACACCATCACCAATAGTACTTCTGCGAGATCATCTATCACCCCTGAGCTGGTGTCCTGCCGACACCTCCGAATTCTATCGGAAATCTATCAGCGCTGAGCCTGTACCTCCCGACACCTCCGAATTCACATCTCACCGCCACCGAGCCCAGCCGTTAAAGTCTACTCAACAACATTCGAGGGTTCAACCTCCGCCAGATTCATCTTGCCTGAGTGATTTATCCTCCTTCTAATCGTTCGACAACTGTAAGTAGTTTTAAGAATTCAACTAAACATATGTTTATTTTCCTATAAACACCTTTCCTTTTTCCTTTCGGTTTTATCTTGAACCCAGTGTAACTTGATTTAGTCTATGGAATAAAATTAGTCTTTTTAAAGGGGTATTTCTCATTGTTTTTCTACCTGTGGAACCTTTCTCTTTCGACTCTCGCGTTGTATCAACATTTTCGTACTTTAGTACCTAATCCCATGCAATCAGATCCCACCTAGTGAAGAGAATCTTTCCTTAATTCCTTCGATTTTCTTCCTGTTGTGACTAGTTACGGTCCGATCGACTCTGAGGTCCCTTTAAACTCGATCAAATCATACAAATTATTCAGTGAAAACCGTAACAATCATTAATGGAGAATATACGGTGATTCACGAGCATAACCATGACTCCATACCAAATGCAGTTGCTCTCAAACGCTTCCGCGTTGCTTTGGATGAAGCGACGAGAAAACGTCCTGTTCATAAAAACCGCGACATCTTCGATGACGTTATGAAAGAGTAATTCGCACAGAGAGAAAAATCAATAAATTCATGATTGTATGCATAATAATTTTTCATCCCCTAACCATCCAATAGTCATCCGGATGCTAGTAGTGTGTCCTATCCTTCACTGGGCAGAGATATGAGGCGTAAAAAGGGAAAGATACATCCACCTTACCCTGCAAACCGGGAAGAATTTGGTTCATATCTGGAGCAAGAACAGTATCAATCTCTGTTAAGCTATCCCAGAGGTCAACTGAGAGCAAAAGTTCTTCGAGATACAAATGGAGATGTCTCAGTAGTCCTTGGAGATAGAGGGCTCATAGAAGCTATCCTGCCAGACATCGAACCTGGAGCAACGCTCTTCATCGATGCAACGTTCGACTCAGTTCCAGTGAAATTAAACATTTTACAAATATTAGAGATTCAGCTGTGCGTGTATGACCATGTAAGTATTTCTTTCTAGGATCGAATTCGTTGAAGTGGTGGAGACTAATTAGTTCGTTTTAGGGATTTGTAATAGTCCATGCTCTAATGGAGAGGAAGGCGCCAGAGGCATATGAAGAAGTATTTAAATATGTTTTTGAGGAATTGGCGCCTGAGTTGAAAATGGAGATACAAGTTCACATGGACTTTGAAGAAGGCGAAAGGAATGCAGTCAGGAAAGTGGTGGTGATGCTTTTGGACTGTGTAACTTCCATTTGACTCAGGTATGCTATGGTCAAATTGAAATTAGGGCTTGAGCCGGAAGCTTGGGCAGCAATTCCACGAGTTGGAAATTCCTTTTTTATTCTTCTGGTTCGGAAAGTTTGTGTGTGTGTGTGTGTGTGTGTGTGTGTGTGTGTGTGTGTGTGTGTGTGTGTGTGTGTGTGTGTGTGTGTGTGTGTGTGTGTGTGTGTGTGTGTGTGTGTGTGTGTGTGTGTGTGTGTGTGTGTGTGTGTGTGTGTGTGTGTGTGTGTGTGTGTGTGTGTGTGTGTGTGTGTGTGTGTGTGTGTGTGTGTGTGAAATTTTAGTCAACGGCATCTCGCAAATGGATGATGCGATCGCAGTCTTCAATGACGCAATCGAAGCGTTTTCATTCAATTGAGAGCGGAATCGATTTTGGAAAGAATCGATCCAGTCAAAGCGCGCGAAAAATTGTCTTTCTTTGCTCTTGTATGACAAATGATTATTATCTCTCCCTTCTTATTTTTGAGGCCGTCGTCAAACAGGCCTACAAGAAAGGAGCCCTGAAGCGGGAGAAGAAAAACCAGAAGCCGACGACAAAAAGTAAAATACAGTCTGAGATTTTGCAGAAAGTATTAGCAGTTATCACTTTACTTCTGGCTCTCGCCTTCCTGCCCGCACAACACATTGGAAAGTTATTCGAGAAAATTAAGAGCACAATTGACAACCCTGCCGTGAAAATTCGAATAAAGGAGTTTCTCAAGTATTTCGAGAAACAGTGGATTAAGAGACGACCTCCTCAAGAATGGTCCGTCTCTATAAAGTTGCTTGTCGGACCAATAATGCTGCTGAATCTTGGAACAGAACTCTGCATCAGAAAATCGGCTCGAAACCTGGTCCTTGGGAATTCATTCGTAATTTAATAATAAACCTCATTTCTAATCTGTTTAAACTCATCTATGTATCAATATTCAAAGTCTCATCATCTGGAATATTAGACAAACTCACAGACGTGCAGAATCGAGTGAGATGTGATTATGACCCTGTAGCTGCCGGGGGAATTCGAAATACATGTCGGTGGACTGACAGGATAAAAGAAGACACTTTGAGAGATATCGAAAGGAATTTGGAAGACAACAGGTTCGCTCCCTGGCAAGCTCTGAAACAGGCAGCACACTGTGTCATTTTTTCTAAGAGTAAGAAAAGGATTGTCGGCAAAATTTCTGGAAATTGACTTTATATTTATATTTGTCTTACAGAATACAAGCAATCAAAAGCGAAGAACAAGAAACCTGTCCCAGAGCCAGAAGCAGCTCCAAAAGAAGTTTACCAATGCAAAATGCATGAACCGGGTAGTTTGAAAATTACTCTATCAAAAGTATGAAGATTGGAATGTCAACTTAGAAATCATTGGTATACAGAATCAGGGCGGTCATTGGAGGGGCGAGGGGGGGGGGTATTTTTAGTTGTTTGTGGAGTCACCGCAGAGTGAAATTATATTCCCTAATGTCTTTAACATTAAATTTCAACTTCCGAAAAAAAAATATTGTGGCTCAATGCATTGATATCGAATTGCTGGTTTTATTGATGAAAACATGATCCGAATGCTGAAAAAAGATCCTTACAGTCGAAAAAATTGAATAATTCGAGATTTCAGCTCCACAATGACCTTAGAACGAGATACAATTCCTGGGAACTCCTCTAAAATATTGAATATATACATCCCATCATACTTAAATGGTGAAATTTCAGTTTTTTCTTTCTTCCTTCTTTTAATACAAAAAAAAGGATGATATGTAGAAGGACTACAAAAAGAGTCCTTTATGTATCCTTTTCCTTTCCTTTTTCTGTACTTTCCATATCTTCTCTGTCCTTCCTATCTATTCTCTATATTTCCCCTCTACATATCTTTTATATTCCCTCTATAACCACTCTTTATCCTTTCTATATACCCTCTCTATTCTTTCTCTTTATACACTCTCTATTCCCTCTCTATCCCCTCTATATTCCCTTTATATCCCTTCTATATCCCCTGTTTCTCTCCTCTCGATCCTTTCTATATACCCTCTCTATTCCCTTTATATCCCCTCTTTCTCCCCTCTGGATCCTTTCTATATACCCTCGCTATTCTCTCTATATCCCTCCTCTATCCTCTCTTTATCCCCTCCATATTCCCTTCTATATCCCCTCTTTATTTCCTTTATCCTATCGCGAACGAAAAAATTGAAAAAAAAAAAATGAAAATTGAATGCAAAAAGATCACAGAAGGTATCCTTTCTCTGTCTTTTTCCATTCCTATTTCCATATTCTTCTTATTTGTTTTTTTCGATTCAAAAAGAGAAGGGGGAAAAAGGCATGAGAAGCTCTGTTCACGTTGCTTCTTTCATTTGACAAAAAAAAAAAGGGGGGGGAGAAAGAGGAAAAAAAACAAAATCGATATGAGCTGTCAAATGGAAGTTGAAAAAAAATTAAACAAATGAAAAATTAGAAACTTCAAGACATTGACCGTTTGAGACAATGTCCTAGACCCCTTCTTGGGGAATATCCTGAAGAGAATGACTGTCAGTATACTCAAAAGCCTCCTGAAGAATATCGAAGTCAAGGGTGATGACGAAAATGGCGGGAATTTATTGTTGCGACCCACTTAACGGGTCACACTCACTCCCGCACCACTATTAAATATGCGTATTTCTAATATATCGCATCCACCATGGGAGCGAGCGAAATGAGCGACAAAGCGTTGGGTCCATTAGTTGAGTTAGTAAATGAGTTAATTGAGTTATTAATTATAGCTTCAAATACTTTACTTAATGTAGGAGTCATACTAATTGGTCTATAACTTACTGCTTCTGATATATTTTTCCCTTTTTTATAAATTGGGATAACCAAAGCCGTTTTCCATTGTTCAGGAAAATAGTAATTATTTAACGCGTTATTAAAAATTTTCGTCAAATCAATTATTATGGTCCCAGGCAGATGTTTGATAATTATTGGTGGTATTTTATCAATTTCCGATGATATTTCATTTGGAAGGAATTTTAAGATGAGTTTTACCGTGATTATATCTGTAAAATATTTTTCTATTACAGGGTTGTTATTAGCAGCTGAAGTTTTATTATTTTGATCAAATGTAGTTACTGTTTTATTGTTATCCCGGTCTTGATTCATTTTTGTTTCGAATTGTGAAATTCTATTATCAATTAAAGTTTTAAGATGTGTATTGTCATTGAAATATCTAGGTGAATTTATTTTTTGGTAATGAGCACTCATAACATTTAAAATGTCTGATTCATTATTGATGATAGGTTTATTTTGAATGTTGCAGTTTAGCGTCTCTCAAAAGCGAATCATTTAGATTGTTTAATCTTAATTCATTAATTATTTGTTTTTTTTTAGGTCTGAAAATATTATTGATTGTAGGCATGAACCTTTGTGTGTCTCTGTAGTCTATTTTTTTATGTAAGTTTTTCCAGTGCTTTTCAACTGATTTATTAAATTCTAAATCAAGCATCTTTTTACAAGATTTTAAAAGGGATTGAATCTCTCGTGTTTGTCGTTTTTGTTTAGCAGGATTCTTTTTTAAACAATTATTGAATGAAGTTAATAATTTTGATTTATCTTTATGAAGTTTTTTGATTTTCTTATTAGAGTATTTTCTGATATTACTAGAGGGGTTTGCTCTAGGAACCGTATTTTCTATTATTTCTAAAATATAATCGGAATTTTTTTTGATAAATGCATCTATTATTTGGAATATTTAATTCATAATTATCAGATAGTTTTTTAGTAAAAATTTCCCAATTTGTATTTTTATATAGGAGATAATGTTTATCATTAGAATTATCGACTGTAATTGCAAGATTATCTTCAAGTGCTAATTGTGCTATGAGAGCTTTGTGATCACTATTACATATCTGTGTAGGAATTTTATCATTTTCTAAATTTGAGATATTTAATCGGCAATCAACTAATGCAAGATCAAGAAATGATTATAATTCGATAAAGGTGTATTCACTTGGTGGAATGATATTTGATTTCAGTCTATGCTCATTAGCTAGTTCTCAGAGTCTAAGGTTTCTACCTCTATCATTCGATGTGTAGTCTCCGTAGCAAGGGTTTCTACAATTAAGATCCCCCAATCGTTGAATAATTTCAAATTGTTGAAAAGTGTATTAAGTTCATCGAAGAATATATTTTTTCTCTTATCTGCGTTGGTGGCATGAACACTAATGAAGAAAATTGACCTGATATTCACAGTATCTATTTTAATAATTGAGTATTCGAGAATTTTGTTATTTTTGGAATTGGGATAATTAATTATGGTAAATTTGATATTTTTACGAATGATTAAAGCAGTTCCTCCTGAGAATTTTGAATTGCTACGGTCATCGCATACGATTTCATATTGATCAAATTTTATTTTGTGATTAGGATTTAATTTGGTTTCAGAGATAAAAACCATGTCTATTTTATTTTCCTACAAGAATTTTTGTAGAAAATATCTTCTTTGTTGTCTAACTATAGAATTTACGTTAATTGCAGTTAAGTTTAGATTTGCTAATTGATTTACATCTTGAACATTATTATGTATATTTTGGGATTTAAGTGTCGCACATCTTTTGATAATTTTTAGTGATCCATTATAATTTGGATGTTTTCTTTAGTAGTTGGGTGGTGCCAGAGATGGTATGACCTTAGCGGCCTTTTACCGATCCGTCCCAGTACCTACGCAGTACCTCAGCCTAATTCCCTACCCGCACTATACTTTAGCTAACTTATAACTAACTCCACAAGCTATGAGTTCGTTTTCCGACGATGAAAATTTTTCCATCACCGGGACTCGAACCCTCATGAGACGCTTTGTTCATGGGGCCAGCACGCTAACCACTAGATCAAATACGTCTTGGATGTTTTCTTTATTTTTTTCAACTTGAGCTGAAATGGGATTCAATTTAGCATTTAATTTCATGTCTAAGGCTTCAATGAAATTCTCAGTTAATTTGTTTGCCCATTGTGGGGGGTTATTTGAATCGTTATGACTAATAGACCGATTATTATTAATCGGATTGTTATCTCTTTGATTATTATTATTATTTTGTAAATGTGAACACACTTTGTGAACACCTTTTTTGTTTTGTTCAATTTGACTTTATCAGCAAATGAAGTGGATAGAGTTACTCTAGTCGCGAGTTTATTCCATTTCTCAGCTTTGTTGTTATTTATGATTTTAGTGCATGAATTGATTATATTTAAGGCACTGGTAAAATAAATACAACCTCTCCAACTAGCTGGGTGACCATTTCCACCACAATTTGGACATTTCAATAGATGTTTTTCAGTACACGGAGAAAAAAATCCCCCAAAAATTAGGGTTCTTTCTCACCAACGCATGGACATAACATGAGGGACCAAAAAAAATAGAGGGAGACACTGAAAAAGTAGTATCCCGTTCTGAAAAATTCGTATGTGGCTCACTAATTTTTGGGAGTCGTCCACTACTTTTTCATGCGTTTTCCCTAATTTCTCAGGTAACTCTTCCGAAAAACTGGATGGGCGAAATTCTATTTTCTTATTGACAAAATATACTAATTTTTATGGAATGTTCTTTTTACTTTTCGATGAATTTTTTTCTCCGTGTAATGTCCTTGAGGGGACACTCACCCGGCACTTGTGTCTCTGCGCATTTCACGCAACGATATTCAAGAGAGCAGTTCCCGGCTGAATTCCCCACTCTTTGACATTTTTGCATTGAAATGCCTCTTTTTTATAAAGAGGCTCCCATTCAATTTTTTGGTAGAGCAAATATTTGACTTTGGTCGGATTAGCAACAATTGAATCATTAGATAATTGAATTAAAAAATCAAAATTACCAATTTTTTTGTTAAGAATCATTTTGCTTACTTTAATGGTTTGAATACTCTCTAAATTTAGCTTATGCAGAGATAATATTATTTTTTCGCAACACCTGCCGTAAAAGTTCACTTTTCGGGTCAGTTTTGCGTGCGTAAAGTGTTTGTTTTCCGCACTCGAATTTCACTTTACGCACGATCTTGAATTTTACGCACTAGTTACACAATGTACTATTCTGAAAAATTTCTAAAAAGATTTTTTAGAACTAGATTTTTGGTTTTTTCATTTTTTGGAGTATAAGTGTAAAATTTTTTACCTTTTTCAGTTAATAAAGCTCTGATTGATTAATTAGTACATTATGTTATGAGGCCGATGAAGTATTAATTGACGAATGTGGCTTTATAATCCGAGCCGAAAGGCGAGGATTATAATCACATTCGTCAATAAATAGTTTATAGGCCGTTAAACATATACAATTTTATGTTACGAGGCTCGAAAACAGCGATTTAACCGAACGAAGTCAGGTTAGAATCGCGTTTTATCGAGCCTAGTGACATAAAAGTATTTAAATCGAGAGAATTGATTGTTACAAATTCTGAATTTTGAGGTTGACAAAGATAGAACTTATCTTTAAATTCAGTGTTGTTGTGTATTGCTAGGAGCTCGGTTACCTCGTTCAGAGATTTTCCACGAGTTTGAAGTGCCCCAGCCGAGATTCGAACCAAGGGACATGTCTTAAGCCTCTTAATGTGATTATGAAATGAATGCTCCTACCGAGTGCCCCACACAATCTGGATCTCTCTAGTGCATTACTCGTTCTTTATATCTCTCGATAAGTATTTCCCCTTCGTCTTCAATTGCCTTCCACTTGATTTGCTATGATGTAAAACATCCAGACATGCCATCCATCCTCATATAGTGGACAACTTTTCTAACTACAGCAGCTAAAGTTGTCCATTTGGGATCTGAAGCTATGGTCATTAGAGTGCTGAGACGTGAAATGGTTCAATATTTTCTTGACAAAACGAATTCAATCGTAAAAAAAATGTAAAGATTTTTTTTTCATCTTGATGATTCTGCGGAAGCACAATGGCTGATGGTGGAACTAGTGAGAGTCGATAGAGCTCAGCTAAAGGAGAAGGGGCGAAGAGGGGGGTGGGTATATACACGACAGTGTGGCTCAGTTGCCCTCAAATCATCGCGGGGTGTGAGAGGCAAATGACGCCCGGCCACGCGGATAATGCGATAATGCCGGCCATGAAAGGCTCCCACCGTGCGATATCTGTCGGTGCTTTGATGTCCTCGTCAGTGACGATCTCGTTTGGCTTTCACAATTTTTTTTTTCAAGTTAAAAAGCTTTTTTCAGGTATTTTCCGATGGAAAAAAGATAATCTAGGAAAATGAAAAATAATTAATTTATTGCTCATTTCGAAGTACTTCCTCGAAGTAGAATCCCTAATGATGAATTAGGTATGAATCCAACGAAAAAAGTCATGTTTGATGTACAAATTTTTGACATTTTTTGAAACTCTCTATTGAATTACTAAAATCCATCCAGAATTTGATTTCATAAACTCTTCTAAATAATATTCGAGAAATTAAGGATGTTTATAATGTTTACGAAAGTCAAATTTTTTCATGGTCAAGAAAAATGCCGATTTTTTTTTGCTGATGAAGGAACATGAAAAACCAACTTTTCTGTTGATAAAAAAAAATTAATCGCAATACCTTTGACAAAACAAAATAAACAAATTTTTCCTTATACACCGGCTCTTATGGGATTTATTATTAAATTGATAATTCGCCTACTAAAAGGCTCTGAAAATAGAAAAGAAAATAGGCGTTAATGCGGAATAATATACCAAATCCAATGGCCAAAGAAAAATTTGGTGGATCCAGGCAAATAATCGAGTTATTCAAAGAATTCAATCTCATATAATCCCAGTTAACGCATGCATTTGATGCATTTTGACCATTTTATTTACCAATAATAAACTTGGGTTGGTGGATTAAATTTTCTATCAACATGAAAGAACTAACTTCCTTTATTAGTTAAAAAAAAAAAATTTTTTTTAAATACTTGCGGGTTTATTATAAACGTGGTTTAAAACCCTGAAATATTACACTTTTTTTGAGAAAAGCAAGGAGAAATGTTCTCACGTTTATTTACTCAAGTTGAAGTACATTAGTGAATGGGCGATGGACCCTCACTAGGATGACGTTGCCACTTTTTTTTCCATAAAAAAATCCGGATGGCCTGGTAATCTTCCATTCAGAAAATTCACTCGGGCATCCCTCAGGTTAATTCTCTCAACTCTCAATGGACTCAGTCATCACGTGAATGCGGCACATGAGCCGTCGCGTAATGAATGGGCGCGCAGGACACTCTTGTATGTGGGCTAGACGGGACAAAAATAGCGGGTGCATGATCATCCGAGTATTGCTCAACGCGATGTCATGTAATTATTCTTGCGTGAGAATTTTACGTTTCATCTCCATTATTTCTTCATTGAATATTTTCATAACATGGCTTGTTGCCTTGGCCTCCAGCATCTAGTCAAGTATTTGGGAGCAGCCTTTGGCGAAGCCTGGCTATAGATCAGTACTGGGGCAAGAAGGATTCTTCTCATGAGACCATTACCATTAGATCCCATCGAAAAGTCTCGAGTTTGCGTTAATTCCGCCTCATCAGCCGTTGATGTTTGAAATTGTTCTAAACTCGCGAGAGGATGGGAGACAAACGAAATGAGAAAGAAATCCTCATCACACCACATCCCTCAACCTCACGAAGAGGTCCTCCACTTTCACATCCACCCGCTCACATCTGTTCGTCTCTTTCTGATGGTTTCGCATCGCCCTCCCGTGCCCCCATCCGGTAATGACAATCATTACCGGAATGATTGCAGCGGTGGGTCCGCGCCGCTGAGAAGCGCCGGGCACTGCTATTGGGGGATGGAACACCACCTTATAGAGTCTCCGGTCCTCGATGCGAACGGATTGTCACATGCTCCCAGCACACACTCGTCATTTGTGGGGTTTTTTTCCATTCTTCCGTTTGCTCCAATTTGGTTTATTTACCCAGCAAATCGTCAAGAAAGTGTACGCGTCAAATTTGTGGATATTGTGATAAGTGTTGCGCAATTACAGTGTCTTTCGTCAAGCGGAATTCATGGTTTATTTTTGTTTATTTGAGGCAACTGCGAGGGTCTCATGAAGAGCAGAAACAATGGAAAAACAAGCGACGGAAAATCAGGATTAAATTGCTTTCAATTTGTGACAAATCACTGACCAATTAAGTGCATGATAATCGTTATTCTAAGAGACCACTGAATTCCGGGTACTTGGCAGTTGTTTGAGGGTGAAACTTTGCTATGTAAACCACTAACCTCTGAAACCTAAGCTAGTTATCAGAGTTTCTCCAAAATGTGCAAGTATTCATTCTACTCAGATTCATAAATTTACATCAATTGAGTTATTCTTTTATCATAGTTTTAAGATGAAAATGATTTCCTCGGAAATCCGGAAGCGCGGGAAAAATGGATCCTCTGAAACGTCACGTTTCATAATTCATAATTGAAAATGCGATCGATTTCACTCCATTCACATCACATTACCAAATGGTCCTCGAAAACTCAATTAATTGATTTAAAACAAAGTTAGATGTCTTTCCACTAGATTTGACACTTTTACTGCATCCACAGATTCTATAAACACATTTTCATTGTATGACGTTTAAAATCGACTTTAAACTGTTTCAAGTATGCCTTTCTCTGTTAGCATCGATTAAAAGATCGGCCGATGATAAAACCGGATGAAAAGTTTACAATTAAAACAACCATTTGCCCCACTCACTCCTCCCATTTCCATCAATACTGAGTAAAACAGAATGGTGAGACTCGAATGGATCCGCATTGATCTCTCTAATCATGACACGTAAACATCAAATTCTGAACTCCAAGCTCAGCCCACCCAACACATAACCTCAAACAGTATTTCCGTCCGTTGCCGAGTGAGCCCATAAAATTACTGTAAAATATCACTCAATGGTCTTGTGCACCGGGACTCATGAGAAACAACTTGGAATTGTTACGCTACTGCGTTTCCACTGCTGAGCATAATAGTAAGAATCATACCCGAAGTATAAAGGAAGGAATAAAAGAAAGAAAAATGAAATGCATGTAATGCAAGGAGGCACAAGATATTTTTATTGACTCTATAGCGTATATACATGACTCACAAGTTTTATATCCTTGAAATGTTTCTTACACTGTTGTTCGCCATTTGCAAGTATCTCTTTGTCTCTGTTCTACCACTTTTGCTACCCAGAAGTAACGAGAACTTGGAAAAAAAGATCATAGAGGAGTGAAAGAAAAAAATTGTTCAAAAATTCAAAATCAAGGATTTCCGCGATGCAGATTCTTTCCTGTATACGGAGGATGCGGAGTCTCAAGATGGCGAGTGGTTCCAAAGGCGATCGAGATGTGGTTCAAGGTTTTTTTTTTCAAGAAAAAAAAACCAAGAAATATGAAGAGAAATGAATGGTCGAAGGTGGCCTGGAAAAAGGGTGTAGCCCGGGTATATAGGAGTTAGGGCATTGAAACAAGTGGATAAGGTATTCTCTCTGTTTCTGTTATATGCCGGTAAATAATAATGATGGCGAGGTGCGCGTACGCGTCCGGGACTCGCGTTGGAAACCCAGCGATAAGGAGGGAGTGTCTACTGCCGCCATAATGATAGCTCTAGCTCTCGAACAGAGCCTGACTCTCTGGTCTTCATATACCCTTTCCTCTCTCTCTCTCCCCCCCCCCCCCTCTTTTCCCCCCATCATGCATATACATGTACAACGTTGCGTTCATCAGGTACATACAGAGATATAACAATTTTTTTATTTTTATGTTTCTCTTTAGGTTTTTTACCTTCTCTGCACATGCCTGCGTCTGATGAACACGAGGCAATGTATGGAATATGGACATATATATATATGGATATGGGTGCAAACGTGACCATGGATACGCGAGTGTTATAGAAATTGTTGAGTGGTTTTTTATTTTTGGTGTGGATTATTATTTTTATGTGAAACATTTTGGTGCTATATATAAAATATTCGGGGTGGGGCAAGGGACACCTTTTGAAGTGGTGAATCTCTAAAATACAGTGGTTTGGTGAAAAAATTTAGTTCATACGAGGGTATTTTTTTCTTAAATATTTAGGTATTATGTTCATTTGAAACCAATTTTAGATTTCACCTTTAAAAATTGAATTGCATCCATACCACCTTAAAATTCTTGGGAGGTTGGAGGGAATTGAGTGGGAACTATTTGCAATATCGTACAGAGATTAGCAGAGATACGTGTCTGGTATTCATCGAAGCATGTCAAACATTTTCCCGTACATGAGATTGACAGGAGATATCGACACTTGTGGTGAAACTAATTAAACAATGATGCTCAACTTTGGTGTGAATAGAAAACATTTCTCTGATATTTCAAACCAGTCGGTTCCCAATTATTAGGACAATTGACGTGAACGTCACTGAATTCAAGAAAAAAACCTCCCCCTGAAGACCTAATAAATCAGCCTCTTTTTTTCAACCTTGTACTACCGAATTTAAGGGTTGAAGTGGAAAGTTTTTCGATCAAGGAGTTTTGAGACTTCCTATATACCCTTGGGTCGGTGCCACGTACAGGCAAGTACACACATCACTGTGTTTCTCCGCTTTAGCAGGTATATATGATAAAACCCAAGGGGGGAAATGTTATACAGCGTATAGCGCACGGTTCTCAACGATTGGTCGAAGCGAGTTCGGATTCATTAGCGCGCGGTATGCTATTGGCCGCCAGTGCCTTGGGGGGCACACACTCTCGTGTTTCTTCTCTCCTCGATTGTTTTTTTTCTTCTATTTTATTTTTTCCTTTCCTCTTGGTCTTCTCGCCTTTCTACAGTGAAGCCAACCGAGCTGGAGAACCGAGAGAGGCTCGCATAATGACTCGTCTCGGCCCATATGCAGAGCGAAGAGAGAGAGAGAGAGAGAGAGAGAGAGAGAGAGAGAGAGAGAGAGAGAGAGAGAGAGAGAGAGAGAGAGAGAGAGAGAGAGAGAGAGAGAGAGAGACTCGCGCGATCGTGCATGATAGATATAGAACGACGTCGTGTGCAATATAGTCGGGGTATCTCGTTTGTGTTTCCTCTAGAATTTCTCCTTAAGGTTTCATGCACGCATATCGAGTTTTTTTTAAGGCTATGTAGGTGGGTCGGTCTGATGGGGTTGGTGAAGATACTATACGAGGTACTAAATGGCAGCTTTTCACGCTATTGTATCAAAATCCTTATTATTGAGCTGATTGTCTTGGTGCAACTATTAATTGAATGGTTGTCAATTTGGTTTTTTTCTTTTAAAAGGAGTATGAGCACAATTCTATTATAAAGAGTGAAATCTAAACCCTTTTTTGCTGCAATTAACAGCTCTTTTCACCTTCATTGTGGTTAATGATAATTGATGGATAACGGGATGGTGAAAGGGTAAAAAAAACAACAAATACTCTCGTTTATTGCCAATTCGCGAGATTTAGCTTTCCATCAGAGCTTCATCAGGCTCTTGACATAATTAGTACTTGGTGAACATTAATAATAAACATGTAAATAGCTCTGTGTCAAGAAACAATAAAATATACAGTTCATTAGAGGTACAAATGTTTAGTGCCATCCTCTGTCGAAAGATAATGAACTAGTATCGTTTTTTGCTTCTCACCATCCCGGCATTCATCACTTATTGGTGAAATCTAATTTTTAGTTGGAATAAAAGTTCATATCAATATGGACATGTTCTTGCACAATTGCTGGTCAAATGGAAATTTTTGGAAATCTGTGGTTGCAATAAGGAAAATCAGGATCTCAAAATTTTATATTCAATATGAAAATAATCGAGTATTTAATAATTGGTAATTATAGAATTTCAGTAGTGGCTGATGAAATCAGTAGGTGATGGGAATCGATGCCGGAAACAGGGCTTACCAAGCCCTGAGCCAAGGCTCAGAAATCTTGAACGAAGGCTCAAGGCCAAGGTTGGATCCCCTCATGGGAAAACATATATCCGTACATATATCTCAGTTATATTCACTTATATTTCGTCCGAAAACGCATTATGCCAGATATATGCTATAGATATGAGTGTTGCATATATATCCATTTCCATAAAGGTCAGCCCTCGTTGAAATGATAATCGCGTTTCAGGCTAAGATCCGAAGCATGATGTGGCATGGCTTGGTGAAGAGGTTTGACCCAAGCCTCCAACTGATGAATTCAAAAGACTCAATCTCGTTTCGTTCAAACAAATTATGTAATTATTAATTGATATTTGTTTAAATAATTGCTATCGCCATATAATCCCTTACCCATGCAATCGGTTTTGTTCTGGTGTTTGTCCATCTCCAAAATCATTGAGAATTTGATTCTTTTGGCTTCAAGCTTTGGCGAACGATGTAACCAAGCCTGGCTCAAGCTAATCAGCTGTGGAGCCACTCATTCTCAGTGAACCAAGAGGCTTATCCTCATCGTCAATCTTTGTCATTCCTATCTGGGCAATTATCCACCAATATATTACATTAATTCAAGCATGTGATCTGGATTCTTTTATCGACAATATTTGATTTTTCGGTCACATACACTCATTGACTAGCTCGAAGAATTATGCATTCAAATGAAAATGAAATAATATTCAACTATTGTGTTTAATGACTCGTACACAAGGGGAATATTCAACATTTTATTTACAATGTCTTTTCATTTTTTCCCTCTTTTATCTTCGATTGGAATAAAACAATTGTTTCCAGTGCATTAGTCACACGTTCCATGTAACTCGAGTGCTGTCGACGTCGGAATACGCACGCAGAGAGGGCTCTCCAGCTTCATTTTTTCATTTTGCCTCGTTCGTTCATTCCCTGGTACAGTGAGGGAGGAGAAGGGGGAAATGAAAAATGAGAGAGCTAGTGGATCCATGTATGTTTAGGGCGAGAGTGGATAGGGGCGCTCTGTCGTGCGACACTTGCGCATTGGTACTCGAGAGGAGGGAGGTTTGTGTGGGGGTTTTTTAGCCTCGTTGTGGGTGCAATCGTATAGAAAATGTGGGGTGGCACATTGGTGAGGATGAATGTGGACAAATTAACTGGTAGTTTGCTGCCATTTTTTTTTTGTGAAACCCATGTTTTCATCCTCTCAAAAATGAAAATGATCATCGAGAATTCAGAGTAACAATAATATTGAAGAACTTTCTATTTGAGAAAATTTGAGGGAATTGAAGATGGGAAAATTCTAATCGAAGTTGAGAGGAAAAAACGGCCCATTTTGCTCCAGTCATTGGCGAGGGACAGATAAAATTTTTTCAATTTCATCGAATTTATTTACTGGAGCGAAATGGATCGTTCTTACGATTTAGTAGGGGATTCCCCTGCCCTTCCAATGACAATCATCAAAGAATTGTCAACAATGAAAATTTAGTGACGGCGAGGTATAGAACGTAATTTATGTATATTTATCTCAGAAGTGAGTGATTTAGAGAAAAAAACTGTCCTTCAATGTTTCCTTGTAAAATCCTTCATTATTGGAATCATTACATGTTTAACAAACAGTGAGAAATCAACACTTTATTGCTAAATAGGTTTCCAATTGAAAAAAAACTAAAAAAGAAAATGAACAAAATGGATACATCCACCTAGTTCCAATTTGTATCTTCACTCACCTTTTCACAAAAATATTTGTAACATCGGATGACACGATTGACATTTCCAATGATTCATCTCATAGTCTTGCGTCGGAAATTTAGAGTGTTAGGAATGCTTTGAGTCTAATTTCTATACTCATATTATATTTTTTACTGCTTTATAAAAATTATTATACAAGTGAGCCTGAAATTGGTCATCGTCTGTTGGTTTTCATTAAAACTAATAAATTAATAAAATCACTAAATGAATGAATACTCTTGCTCTTCATTCTCTACTGATTTGTATAGTTTATTAATAAAAGTGTGATCTCTTGATTGTTTCAAAAATGGCCATTGGAACGTTGCAACATCAGTAGATATGGATCGTCGTATCCCCGAGAGGAGTTGATGAGACCGAGTTAGTACAGTTGAGAGAGGGAAACCCCCGTGGGGAGAGGGGGAGGGGAGGCTGGGGGTTGAAGTTACCATGGCAACAACGATCCCTCAGTAGCCGAAGCCTCCTGATGGCACATACCCTTTATTCAACCCTGCCACGTACATGACTCTTCTCCTCTTTTTCCCCTTTTTCCTCACTCCACTACTCATTCGTAATTTTCAATTCAACTCCGCAAATTCATCGAAAATAATTTCAAATAATTATTCATCTATATTATGAGCATAATTTCCATATTTTCTCTCTACGTTATTCTGTTCTTGAATCACAACAAAAAAAGTTGTACAAAATTAATATGAACTATGGGCACAACTCCATGGAGTGCATTTTAAATTTCCATGTGAAATTTGTATCAATTGACCATTCAGTATGATTAATAATTATAATTACAAATTAGGAAATAACACAGCACTGTTAGAAAAAAATGGAAATTTCATGGACAATTTGGTAGTAATTTTCATAAGAGTTACACTAAATTTGCTTTAGGGGAGGAAAGGGTATGAAATTTCAAGTTTCAAGTAAAATCCAAGTGAGTTTATAATTTTCAAGTAGGAGTAACACTGAAATTTCAGGAATGACTTGGATTTCCAATTGAGCATGAATATTCAGTACCAATATTACCTGAATTCGAAATTCATGAATATATTCTCCTGAATTTTCCAGATTTTCTAAATTCCTACGGAATAATTGCCCTGAAATTCACAACTTTCATTGATTTTAATCATCCGCTTATGAGGGAGTCAATGGATTATATAATTTTTCAATTCCGGAATTTCCTGTAATTTCAGTCGAAATGTCACTTGTTAAAAATTTCCGGAATTCGGTATGGAAAATTCAGATTAACATTTTTAACAAAATGAGAGTCTTACAAATGAATGTCAGATTTTAAAATTCAAAGCTAGAAAATAATATGATTAAAATGTAAAAAAATCTTTCACAGTACATTCGTATGAATTAAATTTCTATAATATCCAGTCAATTTTTTTTTCAATAACCTCATTTTTTATTTCCATCTATTCAATGTCTGTGAAGATTGACCATAAATTACTCCTCGACTCTTTACCTTTCATTTCCATTCCAGGTGCATAAACAATAACACAAGTGACTCTGCATATAAATTACATCGTCAGTGTATTTTATTAATACGGTTTTTAATAAAACATTATACATGAAATTGAGTTTGTGTTTTGCTTGACTCTTTCGCTCTCCCTTTCTCCATAAGAGGCACTGAAAAACCGGGTGCCTATGAGCATTAATTTTGTCTCCTCTATATCTTCTCTGGATTATAATACACCTACGTATACCTGTCTCATCCAATCTATATATGGGGCCTATTGTAATACGATCGTGATGGCGCATTAACATAATATATCCCTCAGTTTCTCCTTTGGCATTCAAAGCGAATGATTGGAGGGGCGGGAGGGGTAGGCTCCATAGGTTCTGCCTCAACCCTCATTGTGTTATTCTGTCTCTTCCATCGTGTCTACTTGGTATCATAATGTTACACTTGATCTCGCGTTTACACTAATGTTAGGTTAGGAGAGTAAGGGCCGAGGATGTAGGATGCAGCCTTTGAGGATTATAATGAGGACACGATTCACATTTTAGGAGGTTGGCGATGGTGTTTCTTTATTTTTTTTTATCAACTGTGTTTAGGAATTTTTGAATTTCGTGATTCACGGTGGTGGATGGAAATTGAAGGGGCGATGTCGGTGGAGGAGGGGGGGGGGGGGAGTGATTCAAATGCCGGCTACATCTATTTTCGAGGGGATTGATGCACGTTAGAAATTATAATTTTTTAATAGTAGCTATTTTATTATTTAATGTTGTGATTGAGGTGGGATAAAATTAAGAAATAAAGAATGCATATTATTGATCACAATTTATGAGAAATTTGATTGGTTTTTCATGAATTTTCCTTATGTTTCTAGAGCAGACCAATGGATTTTTTCTTCCATTTTTCGATAAATTTGTTCGATTTGTTTCCATTCTAAATAAATATTTATATTAATCGAAATATCAAGTGGACATTATCAATAGAAAACCTTGAAATAATAGAATTCATTGAAGCAATTGATGGAAATCAATGTGAAAGCATGAAAAAAAGATTTTGTCGAGTGCATCTTGATGCATATTAGAGCGCGTCTGCCTAACAATTGTTCTCGTTCGAAAATCAACAGTTTTTCCGCGAAACGAGCTTTCAATCTTCTACCTTCTATCCCCTCCCCCTCTTTTTACTCCTGTACAAAACCGTCGGAGTGAGGAGTGCCATTAGCGTTGCCTGAAGTACTTTAGAAGCTTCTCCGAGGACCCACCGCAGAAGCACACTCTACACTCTGTTCCTACCGTTGTCCGACCATTATTATTGTTGGAACAAAAATTTTTCAACCGATTATTTCCCACTGGAGTAAGAGGAGAAAGAAGAATTCTTGCGATGATTATAATCATGGATACGAAATCGTCGTGAATATATTGTATATGAAGATGGCTTTTGCATCGTTTAAGGTGAATATGGGATTAATGCGTTTTTAATAGTTGGATATGGATTCATTTTTGGCTTTATTGTTGATGAAATTGTCATTAAAATCGTTTTAAATGCTGAAAAAATTTTTACAATGCACGGAGAGAAATTTTTAGTAAAAATTACCATTCTGTTTGATAAATGTGTTCTTCCATAAATTTTTTCCTCTTTTCCAACTGGAAATTGGTAAAATTTTAAATTTTAAACAATAAAATTTGATATATAAAAATTAAATTTCATTTTTCGTTTGAGAAATATTGTCCTGATGAGAATGAATAATGTCCAAGTTGTGTTAAATTTTATACCCTTCCAGCGCAGTAATTTTTATCTAGGGTTCAATGAAAATTCTAGGTTTGATTGGTAAATTTTACTATTCGTCTGGATAAAAATCACCCTACCAGTATAGGATAGGAATTACCCCTCATGGAAAGAACATATATGCGAACATATATCTCAGTTATATCACTTATATGTTCGGCGAAAAATGACATATGCCAGATATATGTTAGATATAAGCGTGCACATATATCTCGATGAAAATATTTGACATATATCCAAAATATATCTCGGATATATTTTCGGCGAAAAATGTAGTATGCCAGATATATGCGAGATATATGTCCGAGATATATGTTCTTTCCATGAGGGACTGTACCGTCAGGGTGTCTTTTATTAAGACAGAATGGTAAAATTAATCAACCAAACCTAGAATTTTTATTGAAATCAAGACAAAAATTACTACGCTGGAAGGGTAAAATTTAACACATTTTGGATATTATTTATTCTCATCAGGACAATATTTCTCAAACGAAAAATAAAATTTAATTTTTATATATCAAATTTTATTATTTGAAATTAAATTTTAATAAATTTTTTAATGGGATGGTAATTTTTACCAAAAATTTCTCTCCGTGTGATAATATGTATTTTGAAGTTATGAAAATTGTTTGAGTGAATTGAAAATATTTCAAAAGTCAATTTCTATCACATACCCCGATTATAATCAGTAATTCTAGGTGGAAATATCGAAGGATCTGTCGTTTTCATGAAAATTTTCTCAATTACAAAAATTTAAAATTTGATTTATCACAGATTATGACTTTGTTGCTGAATTAATTTTCTACCATTTCTTTCCGTTCGTGAGGAAAACCTTATCTCCCAATTATTTCTCACTACACATTGGAGGAAGTAATTTTCATCTGGGAACAATTCAAGTATAATAGGTTTCATTCACACGTCTTTGAATAACGACTATTTTCTCAACTTTACTTTTTCCAGTTTATCCGTTCAATAATCAAAGTACTTTTTATAAAATCCACAAAGTTGCAAATTTGTACCTGGAAGAGGTTAAAAATAGGGGAAAAGTGAGCAAGGACGTGGAGAATAGCTGCTATTTGTTAGCATTAAAATATACCCATGGGTTATGTGAAGAGGCACTCATTGTGATAATGGATTGCCCTGGGTATGATTATTAGAATTAAAAACCGAATCTCATTCTTCCCTTGGTAATTCTAAGAATCATTGTTATAGTGTTTGCATTTATCTCCCCCGAGATTATGAGGGGATGTTATATGGGGTCAGTTGGCCAACAGGCCGCCATTGTTTCCGAAACTCTTCTTCCGATGGGCAAAAAAATTTGAAGAATAAATTGCAATTTCAGACAAAATCTTTTGAAATAAAGAAAAAAGGTATTTTTTACTATTTTTATTTCTCATTTCAAATAAAAATGTGGAGGCGGCTGTTGTTGCACGCACGTGTATATATACGAATAGCCTGAACCCACTGTAATAACAATAATTAACACAACGAATGGTCCATTTCGTCGTACTCGCGCGGTTGCGCGTTCGATTAAAAAAAAAATGAAGAGAGGAAAGTTAATTTTTTCCCTCTGCCTTAACTTCCCTCTCTGCTTGAGGCCGAAGGAGTCAAAATGGCGTCAAAATATCAGTTAATTTTTGGGTTCGCAGAAGAGGCTTTTATTATGTTGTGTATAATCTTTTGTAATTTTCATTTATTTTTTAATCCAAAGGAATAATTAATTACCTGAAACCTCATTATCTCAGAGGAGGATCCAATTTTTCGTGCAATGTGAACATCTTGAATTAATTTTCGAAATTATTGCGGCTATATATTTAATTAAATACATGTAAGTGATAATGTTGGAGAGGTCATTTTGCATCAGAGGAATGAGGGATATAAATACTGCATTGAAAGTCCCGTTATATAGACTCCGTTAGATCCACTCTACACGGAGAGAAATTTTTGGTAAAAATTACCATCCCATTAAAAAATTTATTGAAATTTAATTTTAAATAATAAAATTTGATATATAAAAATTAAATTTTATTTTCCGTTTGAAAAATATTGTCCTGATGAGAATAAATAATATCCAACTTGTGTTAAATTTTACTCTTTCAGCGTAGTAATTTTTGTCTAGATTTCAATAAAAATTCTAGGTTTGGTTAGTAAATTTTACCATTTGGTCTGGATAAAAGTCACCCTGACGGGGTACAGTAATCCCTATCCTATACTGATAGGGTGATTTTTATACAGATGAATAGTAAAATTTACTAACCAAACCTAGAATTTTCATTGAACTTTAGATTAAAATTACTGTGCTGGAAGGGTAAAATTGAACAGAACTTGGACATTGTTCATTATCATCGGGACAATATTTCTCAAACGAAAAATAAAATTTAATTTTTATGTATCAAATTTTATTGTTTAAAGTTTTAAATTTTACTAATTTCCAGTTAGAAAAGAAGAAAAAATTTATGGAAGAACACATTTATCAAACGGAATGGTAATTTTTACTAAAAAATTTCTCTCTGTGTCGCGCTCATTGAACTAATATGATAGAAATGCTCATTTGCGACCATTACAACTAGAAATTGAACTTTTGTTGGAATGAAAAAGGTTAACGTGCGAACATGATATCTAAATGCTAGGTTAGGCCTGATCTAGGTCTAGTCTATAGGCTGCGCCTAATAGCCCTGGTCAGAGTATTATCACCATCACTCAATTAGACATTGACGAAATCTAAAATTTTTTCTCCAATAAACGACAATTGCCCACTGACCACTCATCCTTGCCCAAGCTAAACAAGCCGACTCGAGTAAATCGAGCGTAAATAAACTCCGGGATCCCCATCATCAATTGTCTCGTCAACGAGACCTCAAAGTCTCATAGCGCTGGTTGCGTGAAAAAGGATAGATAGCCGACCGTAAACTCTGTGATTACACTTCTGATATAAAAACTAATATTATAATGAGGCATTGTTTGTCATGTTTTAAGAACAGAAAAAAAAGATAATAAATGCACGGAAGTAAAGAGAGATACCGCCACTGGGATGATAGTGAGGGTGGAAAGGGGATTTAAAAAAAAAATGAAAGAACAGAGATAATCGAGTCGTGTAACATTTATAACGTAATGGGAGGGACGCCGTTGTAATAATATCAATTACGTTGGGGGGATAGGCTCAGTTCGTATATTATAGTCGTTCGCTATAGAGCAACTTTGGCGACGCAGATTCACGGATCTGTCGGCCAGAAAATTGCTCCCCTTTCCCCTCTATTTTTTTTTTTTCGTTTTTTGTCTTTAACTTTTAAGCCAAACGGACCACAGGTCGGCCAGCTGACATTCACGAGGGGACCCTCTGTGACTCTTTAGTTGATCCATCTCGACCTTATAGACAATCATTTTCCTTCGTCACGATGTAAGCGACTATAGTCGAAGGGGAAAAATCGGGGAGACCACCGACGACTCTAATCGCTTTAAAACGTGACTACTGCCCGTTTTTTTAACAAAATTTTGCTAATTTTTATTTGATGTCTTGTCGTTGAAGAATTTGAATTGAAGAGGTTTAGAGGAATTCTTCAGTTGGTTGATGATTTATTGATAATTGGTGAAAATATATTTTGGCAGGATTATATGCTTCTTTGCTACTGATTTGGGCGGTCTTTTTGGTGAGAATCTCGAAAATGTTCCCTGGAACCACTAACAAATGTTGTTGATTCGCAAAGTTTTCCCTTTATAGTGTGGGTATGTTCAATTCACAAAAAAATGGCCCATGTATACAAAAAAATGTCAAATCCTATTATTGCTTCCAGATCAAGTAGAAAAAAAAATTCTCTGAAGAATATTCTCAAAAAATAATAATTGTAAAATCTGCAATTAAAGCATGTAATTTTGTTTACCACGTCGAAGGCGTGTTGTTTAGTGCGAAGCCCGCTCTCACGGGCGTACCTGTTCGACCAATGGCAACGTTGCTGGAAATCATACACGAGCATCGCCAGCCTCGCTGGCAACCCGGGAGTGGAGGTTAGGTGAGGTTAGTTGAGGTTACGTGTTTCTCTCTTTTTCTCTCTCTTTCTCTTTTTCTCTCTCTCTCTCTCTCTCTGTCTCGTTAACATTCGACGGGCCTGTCCCAGCGCGGTTCTCTCGCTTTACTAGCGAAGGTGGGGCTTCGATCGACAATGAGAAAGAGAAAGAGAGATACTGATACGAATGCCTCTTTCTCCACCTTTCCATTGTTGGAGAAAAAAAAAGACAAATGAAGATAGAGGAGAACAGTTGGACTCTTGGCATGCAAATTGATTTTTTAGCGGTACATATACCTAATTGATAGACTTTTCTCATCAAATGGGACAAAGAAGTGTGGGACGCATGTTGATAGACACTTGCTTTGTGTTAACCGTCTACGTTTTTAACCCAATGACAATTATTCAAGTCAATTGCTACTGTACAATGCAGTGACAGTTTATCGACGTGAAGTTCATTGTCAATGGGAATGAAAAAACCAGAGACTATTTGTAATGATCATTGCAGCGGATCCTTGACATATGCTTTCTTAATGAGTTTGTTTCAATTGCACGATCTTTCTGCTAAATGGACGACTATAGGGATTTTGTTTAGTCAGTTGAGAATTTCAAATTCGTATACGTTCTGATTGTCCTTATTTCATTGTATCAACAGAATAATCAATTCCAATATTAGAATGTTCACGAGGCTTCTTCAGTTGAATTGAGGTTTAAGTACAACATATGCAATTTGGGATGCATTTTTGCTCAAAGTAGGAAATGATCAATTGAAACAAGAATATTTATTTCAGGTCCTTCCTAATGTTATGATCATCGCCCCTATTTAAATGACTCTCCTCATTGAACTTGCTCGTGCCCGTTAAATTCACCTGCTTTAATTTCAAATTCCGTACTTCGTAATAGTCGTCATGGGGAAAGAAAAATGAGTGCCTTGCGAGAAACAATCGTAAACGTGAACCGGGAGAAAGCGGTTGTTCGACTCTTCGTTTTCCAAGAAAGCCACGTGAGACGCAACACCATCGAATATCGATTCCTTCTTTTTCTGTCTCTCTTCCTCCATTTCAAAACCGCAAATGATTCCCGCAACGAATAGGTCATACACTGCGCCTAAAAAAAAAATGCATAACTGAAGAAAATTTCCAATAATAAACGGTACTTTATTTCGCTCTGTACCATTTCAACTTGAATTCAAATAAAGGAAAATAGTGTATACACTTTCTGTAGAAAAACATTGAAATATTCTATGCAAATATCATACTGGAATATTTAACGCGTCGACTTTCAAACTAGCTATCATATTGGCTCAATATTTTTTCCTGAATTGATAACCGATTTTACACAGAACAGAAAATTTCATATTTTCCTTATTTTACATAATAAGGAAATTGTTTGTCCAAGGACAATATCCTTGACTCCCAATTTCCCTTCCCCTCCTCATGTGTTGAAATGCAGAAGGACCTGAGTCGTTCTGAGCCTTCCTTTTGTCTTCAAAGATGATGATTTCCTTTTCTATGGAATACGGAAGATGACAAAATGAATATTTGCAACGACAACTCAATTGTAACGACTACCTACAGTCGTCCGTAAATACGTCTGTGTCTTCAGAATCCCAGGACCCGTTGAGCAGGCATAAGGGTTTAAGGATCAACAGAATTGGAATAAAAAAAAAAATTAAGATCTATTACAGTAGACTCTCGTTATAGTCGAATTCGACTATATTTTTCTACCACCACCATCACGCACTTCGAATTTGAGAGAAATTTATTTTTCGGTTTTATTTCTTCTGTAATTCTATATGCCTCACCAGAGAGAACAATGGATTGTTTACATCTTAGGGCCCGAAGGTGATAGAGTGGGGGGAGCGTTAATCTTCGAAAAAATCGATATGAGGGTAAGTTCGACTATAACAAGAGTGCTTATAACGAGAGTCTACTGTGAAAGCACTGATGACAATAGCGTGAAGAAAAATGTTTGAAAAATAAAATGAAAAAGTGCATCAAACTTGAAAACATAATGAGCTTAACTTTTTGTATTTTTTGTAGTTGCTTTATTCGAATATAATAACAGGTAGAGTGTCGTGTGCCTCGGAGGATGATCACGGCGCCTACATGTTCCGTTAACTCGTGTGTGTACCGCCTTTGATTGAGTCATCGAGTCATTAGACCCATGATACGTGAACAAGGACACATTATGTACACAATAAATATCAGGTACTGACATTAAGCCACAAGATTGAAAAATTTTCCTCCTCGCATAAATTCAAGGTACTTTAATACCGGAAAAAAAAGTAGTTGCATGATGTGGCAGAATTGAAACGAATGGGCCCTGAGTGCCTAATTTTCCAAGGCCTGTATATGTTAAATCACCTCTCGAGAGGGAGACTCGATGATAGATGTAATCATCCACTGCTTGTTACTGAATAAGAGCAGGTGAGAGAATTAAATCGTAACCATTACCAACTGATCGAACATTGTCGAAAGCTCGAAAGCGGTAAATTAGGGTCGTTTATACGGGAGGAATTATCCAGTGGTGATAAATTGTTGGGAAAATTATATCGATCTGAAACGGCGATCCATCACTTTGTCACCATGTTAACATCTTCATGTATTTAACTTATCCAATTTTGATGTAAAAACACTGGATATTGAGGATAATGTATTTCATTATGAGTTATTATTGATATTCATTCTTTAGAAAAATTACGCTAGATTCAATCTAGTGATGATAGATGTCTACACGGAGAGAAATTTTTAGTAAAAATTACCATTCCGTTTGATAAATGTGTTCTTCTATAAATTTTTTCTTCTTTTCTAACTGGAAATTAGTAAAATTAAAAATTTTAAACAATAAAATTTGGTACATAACAATTAAATTTTATTTTCCGTTTGAGAAATATTGTCCTGATGAGAATAAATAATGTCCAAGTTGTGGTAAATTTTATCCTTTCAGCGTAGTAATTTTTGTCTAGAGTTCAATAAAAATTCTAGGTTTGGTTAGTAAATTTTACTATTCATCTGGATAAAAGTCACCCTACCGGTAGGATAGGAATTACTGTACCGTCAGGGTGACATTTATCTAGACCGAATGGTAAAATTTATTAACCAAACCTAAAATTTTTATTGAAATGTAGACAAAAATTACTACGCTGGAAGGGTGAAATTTAACACAAGTTGAATATTATTTATTCTCATCAGGACAATATTTTTCAAGCGAAAAATGAAATTTCATTTTTATATATCAAATTTTATTATTTAAAATTGAATTTCAATAAATTTTTTAATGGGATGGTAATGTTTACCAAAAATTTCTCTCCGTGTATTGAAGAAAAATACAATGGTTTTATTCCATCAGCTATATTTTTTGAGTAAAATCGTAGCCATGAGAAGGTCGACACGAAGTCGAATGTTAACCCAATGCCAACAGCACGAATGAAATATATTTTCGTGTGGTTTTGGAATTTCATGTTTTGAGATCGCGTGCCACCCGAATATTCCAGGAATATGCTGATTATCAGAAAAAACTTGGGACGATTCTTGTGAAACATTGTATTGTATAACAATGTGTATATCAGGAAAGCTCCATTACTCGCCCACACACTGATTGCCCCTTTTCAGCTCTCTTCCGTCCTGGAATTCCACCCTACATCACAATATCCACTCTGAAAATCTCAACTGAATTTTCCATTTCACATTGTTTTCTCCTTGGCGCATATGTATTAAATATTCTGATATTGTACTCATCCACATTAATTAACATATAGCATTAATAACGCAAAATACATGGAGATTGATATCTCGGAAGCAATTATACTCTCGTATGTCTTGCTGAAGTGTAAAATGGTGGAAAATCTCAATTGAATTATTATTATTTTTTCTTACTATTGAAACACAAGTTTTGTAATTACTGCTTTTAGTTCGAACTTGTGATATCATGAATCTCATCCATTTTCATTGAATAAAAAATCCTCGGTATATACGGAGAGAAATTTTCGGTAAAAATTACCATCCCATTAAAAAATTTATTAAAATTTGATTTTTATATATCAAATTTTATTGTTTAAAATTTTGAATTTTACTAATTTCCCGTTAGAAAAGAAGAAAAAATTTATGAAAGAACACATTTATCAAACGAAATGGCAATTTTTACTAAAAATTTCTCTCCGTGTAGTTTCTCTTGGGGGCAAATATCATTTGTAATAAAAAAATCCCCAATAATTTTTTCTCTCATTGCAGAAAGAGGGAAGCGAACTCGACGTGAAATGCAAGTTCCAGGTACGGCAGTATCATTTTTTATGACGCAATCATCGGTGCGGTAATGCATCGTGTGATCATTAAATCCGCCGGAGGGCCCACGCTGGGCTTCTGCGATATCTTTTTACAACAGTACGTATGGCTCCTCGTTAGATTTCCAATTGATACGTTGAGACTGGGAATGTAATATACGGACCTGTGTCACATTCTTTCTCTTTCTGACAGTTGAGTGACGCGATTGAAAATTACGATTCCATATTTTTCGATATTTGTCGCGGAGTATGATCATTATAATCGGTAATGGGATATTGCGTCTATGATATTTCAAAAACAATCTCATGGACTGGTTTTGATGGATCGACTCTTGATATAATTTTTTATTTACGTTAGGCACAGATTCATTGTATGATCAAATTGCATGATCAAATGCTGGGTTAACACGTCAGAAGTTTGAGGAATATATTGAATTAAGGCACTATTATTTGGGTGAACCAATAATAATTAATGATTTTTGTAAAACTAAAGACAATTACATAATGTAACTGATTCCGAGGAATCCATTCAGCTCTATAACTCGAAGGTTAGATCAAAATATCCTTCCAATACTTTTCAGTGTGAAATATATAAATATTTGTTATGTAATTCTTCTTCTCACTCGGTATATATACAGCTGTGTAGCTTTGTAATACATTCCGTTTTTCTCATCATTGAAGTCATAAATGTAATGATTACTTGGTAATAACTAATAATGCAATTACAACATTCCATTGCTATTTGAGACGGTATATATTGGATAGTCATTCCGGGTTGAAGGAATCAGAAGTGTAGTTCGATTAAAATATCTTGCACTCTATAAATTAGGTTCAACGAAATCCAATATTCTATTAAATCTTTCCATCAACTTCGTTGCCGGAATCTTCAAATTTTTGAAACTTGATTTGATGTGAGATTTAAGAAAAATTGTCTAATCATTGCGTTCCTTTCTCGAGTACAATTTTTAATTACGAATTTTTGAATTGTCAGCAATAATTACTATTCATAAATCGCCATCACTGGAATTACAATAATTCATTCGCAATTTAACTCGTCATAAAAGATAAATCGATTCTCAGAATATTCGCAACAACTTTATTCAACATCTAATGCAAAACTGAGATAAAAGAACAAGATTGAAGCAAAAAGAAATGAGGGCGTTCTGGTAGTAGTTCCATCGTCCAAACTCAGTAAAAAGTCTATTCATTGGTTGGTGCAGCGGTTAGTTAGTCCGGCTTATGATTCTCATAATTGCGGTTTATTGTTCCAATAAATATATACGACACGGTGTTGCCGACAAGGAGTAAGCGGTGAGATGGACTCCCTCTTTCCATGCCTTTCCTGGGATTTCAAATCAAGCGTGTCCCACCTGGGACCTTTAACTCCCGCCCCTCCCTCATCTCTTGATACTTTTTTATATGGGAACAATTTCTCTGATATCGTTTATGATATTTTGCCCTTCTTTCAGCTATGTTTCTTGAAGGAACATCCTCATAAAGGTGTTCCTCTTCGCGGAACCGGAAAGATGCGCTTAATGAGATAACTACAAAATTTCTCGTCGTTTTTTTTGAGGATATAATTATAATTAACGTTGAGCGATTCCAATTGGGAGAAGCTGTATTGTTTTGGTCAACAATGTATCGGTGTTGACAGGTTAATGGAAATATTTCAGCCAATTTGAGTCCTCAAGGCCTATTTGGTTGAATTGATGTTCAGAAACAAGATGTGCATTTTGGAATATGAACATAAGGCCAATATTTCTCAAACGAAAAATAAAATTTAATTTTTATCTATCAAATTTTATTGTTTAAGATTTTAAATTTTACTAATTTCCAGTTAGAAAAGAAGAAAAAAATTATGGAAGAACACATTTAACAAACGGAGTGGTAATTTTTACTAAAAAATTCTCTCCGTGTGAGAATATAGAAAGGTAATTATTGAGTGCTAAAATATTTGTTTAAAATCCAAGAAGTTTCAAGATTAAGAATATTTTCAAATAAGCTCAATCATCATTTTATGGTGTTGAATACATAGAAGCCTAATGAGAACGATAATATAATGCTATAGCATAATCCTAAATCACTTGTAATTTAATAAAATGGGAAAATGATCAGAGAGTACTTGTTATAATGATATAAATCATTTACCTGCTGTTACTTTACAACAAAGAGCTCGCAATTGTTCTCCCAATAATCATCACTCATTCATACCGAAAAAATGTTCCATAGTTACAGCTAATAATTAACCAACATTACAACTGTAACACAAAATTATTTTTTACTAACAAGCTACACTCTTTCTCCCATGTCCGCCATTTTGTTTTTCTGTCTGTGTTACATTTATGTAAGATTTCGATTCATATGCAAATGAGGCAACGCTCTCCGGATGCATTGCCAATTTTTTTTTTTCTTATTTTACCACAAAAAAATTCAAATGGTAACATTTGTACATGCCCGTTATATGTGCCTCAACTCGTGAAAACAGTAAAATTTTATTGCATGCAATTTACATATATGAGTAAGGAGCATAACGTATATATATTTTTTGTTGTCTTAAAATATCACCTCGAGTTTCTTATGTTGCATTGATCTAAATACGAAGAAAATACTTGACGGGTAAACAAAATGTGAAATCGAAAGGGCAAAATTTTAGATAAAAAATAATTGTTCAAGTGAGAGGAGGGGAAATGTTCCGGTGCCACACGTGACTGCGCCGAGCAATTAGCTGATAGGCGTTTAACTGCTCTAATTTTCTAATCATCCTCGGTTTTAAACGTTTTCGTTTGTGTGCATTGCAACTTTTCTTTATCTCGAATACCACTGCAAGTGAATATTCACCACTTGGAAAATCATTAGACAGTTTAAATTGGCTGAATTAGCCATTGGATACATAAATTAGTGTTATTGGATATCAGTTAGTCATGAATAAACATGGAAAATTCAATTTTCAAATGAGGTAAACGGTGCATTGTATAATTGAAAAGTTGTGAAATACTACGGTGAGCTGTTGTGTTGACATCGAGGCATTTGTTATCAGGAATGTTGTGGTGATAAATGGAAACATTGAGTGAAGACAATTGGTATGGAAATATGGGCCAAACATTATCTTGTCTTTCATTAGGCATGTTTCCGGTTTCGCGAAGAAGGGAAAAATGATCAAAATGATCGACTCATGATGCAACAAATGAAAGGTGAACAATTACAACGATAATGATGGATTGAGACATTACAGTTATTGGAAACGATCAATTATATCACAGAAGTGGGCGCAAATGGACCCTTCATCATCATTAATATCTCCTACACTGTTAGAAAAAAATGGAAATTTCATGGATAATTTGGTAGTAATTTTCATGCAAGAGACACTAAATTTGCTTTAGGAGAGGAAAGGGTATGAAATTTCAAGTTTCAAGTAAAATCCAAGTGGGTTTACAATTTTCAAGTAGGAGTAACCTATATTCTCCTGAATTTTCCAGATTTTCTGAATTCCTAATACGGAATAATTGCCCTGAAATTTACAACTTTCATTGATTTTCTTCATCCGCTTATGAGAAAATCAATGGATTATATGATTTTTCAATTCCGGAATTTTCTGAAATTTCAGTGGAAATGTCACTTGTTAAAAATTTCCAAAATTCGGTATGGAAAATTCAGATCGAAATTTTTAACAGTGAAATATACCAGTAAAAAAATATTCAGAAAAAACTCCTATAGAGATTTTAAGATCATTGAGGCAGTTGGAAATGCTTTCAGCGGTTCAGCTCGTGCTTCAAATTCAACTTGTGCTTCTTCTTCCAGGAATAGACTCAATTTATACGATTTCAGAAAGACACGAGATTCCCAACCCAGAATAATATCACCTATACTGTGACAGGTGTGCTGGAGCTGTGTTGTTATGTCCGTTTTGCCATTTATTCTACAACCTTTTACGTTCCCTTAATGAGCGGTGGTAAGACGGGCACAAGCCTTCACACAAAATTGTGACCACTTCAAAAGGTTATTTGAGGGGTTTTGTGGTTTTTCGTGTTAAAAGTATCATTCGATTCTCAAGTCAATAGGTCATCAACCATGGTAATATTATCTTCTGCCATTCCGTGAATGTATATATTTTCGCGTGGGAATATGGTCTAATACATATGTTCAAGAAATAACCATTTCAACTGGTAGAAATATTCGACAAAAAACAACTTCTCGCCAAACTATTCTCAACACAAAATAATTTTCTTAAGAAAAAAAATAAAGTGGAAAAAACCAATAAACAATGAATAGTAACACGTGTCTGAACCAGTCCAACTAATACACGGAGAGAAATTTTTAGTAAAAATTACTATTCCGTTTGATAAATGTGTTCTTCCATAAATTTTTTCTTCTTTTCTAACTGGAAATTGGTAAAATTTAAAATTTTAAACAATAAAATTTGATATATAAAAATTAAATTTCATTTTTCGTTTGAGGAATATTGTCCTGATGAAAATAAATAATGTCAAAGTTGTGTTAAATGTTACCCTTCTAGCACAGTAATTTTTGTCTAGAGTTTAATGAAAATTCTAGGTTTGGTTAGTAAATTTTACTATTCGTCTGGATAAGAATCACTCTACCGGTAGGATAGAAATGACTGTACCGTCAGGGTGACTTTTATCCAGACAGAATGGTAAAATTCATTAACCAAATCTAGAATTTTTATTGAAATGTAGACAAAAATTACTACGCTGGAAGGGTAAAATCTAACACAAGTTGAATATTATTTATTCTCATCAGGACAATATATCTCAAACGAAAAATAAAATTTCATTTCAATATATCAAATTTTATTATTTGAAATCAAAATTTAATAAATTTTTTACCAAAAATTTTTCTCTGTGTAGTTCCCAATAATCGGAGAGAGTAGATAAACCTAAAAATACCTAAATTTGAATTTTAATTGTCCCCTGCTCTTCACTTTTTTCTCTCCCCCTTCTTCATCAAAAAGGAATCAAAGTCTCCGAGAATTCGTATGTTGGATTTACCATGAGACAGAGCCCGAGATTCGCATGAGACAGCCCTTTGAAAAATACGAAGGTAGAGGAATAAGTCGGCGGATTGTCGGCGTTCGTTTGATGGTTTTTATCCCGACAACACGAGATACCATGCGTGCCCATGGACGATACTGTGGCGACTTTTGTGACGATTGGACGATTCCGTACGTTAGTGACAGTTACCATTGGCACTTTCCCTCGAGTCTTATATATTTTTCAAAGAAACAACTCGCTGAATCCTCTCCTTGCACTACGGATCGACAGATATACTGTTTTTATTTTTCTCCTTGCTCCCTTTTTCTTTTATTTTTCGAGACTTCTCAACGACAGTGACGGAGTTGTTGACATTCTTGAGGACATACCGATGACCTTTTCTCACCGTATCTATCTTCCTCTATCCTTCTTAGGACAATCGTAAGTTTATTTATGCAAACTAATCAATGTCATTGATGGTTAATCCTTGTAATGGAGTTTTTCTTGTTATTTACAAGGAGTTGAGTTAGAAGAACAAGTAGAATTAGCGAATATTATGAGTTTCGCCTGTAAGACAGAGATAGAACCTCTTGATGCTTGGGGTGTTCTCCAAGAGATGGCGCCAAGTGGATTCATAACACTTCAACGGATCTCCAGATGCTAATGTACTATTATAATCGTAAATACATAATTCACATTGTTCAGGATCATTCGAAATTATAGCCTATTTTAGGACAATTTATCAACATTGAATGATGAAAAGAAAAAATAATTTTGAAAAATAAACAAATTTTTTTCCAGAATAGAACCATTTTTTGGGATTAAGAAATTGACAAAATAAAACTTGAAAATTCCATTTTTCTAAATAAATTTGATGACTCATAATTTTCATCTCCATAAACTGACGATAAAATTGATAAAACAAATTACAACCATAGCTCTTATTTTGTAAATAATTATCCAAAGTACATGTAATGATAATGAATGGAAAAAACTGATTTAACAATCAAATGTTTCACTTACCCTACTCTGTATGATAATATATGCATTAAAAAAAATTACTTAGCTCTCAATTAAATATTATTCCCTTACCTCATCCACACACCGTATACAAGTTATTATGGCCATCGTGCGCATCACAGCGCATCACAGCGCAACAATGAATATACGTGGAATGTGACAAAGTGTACGTGTTACGATACGTAATAAAAATTGTAATCAGTACGCGATCGACACGAAAAATTATCAGCATGCTATCCCCATTTGTATAGTTACACTGTGTATCAAACAGGCATTCTATAAATTATGTAATTAATGTATCCGTCGTTGAGTGTGCCTGTCAATTTAATGGATGAAAAAAAAATGCAATAAAACAAATGCCTCCCCTTAGAATAAATTGTAATTGGCCACAAAGTGTTTATCAGTTTATTGAATGGAGGACAATTAATTCAATCACTTGTTTTTATTGAATAAAAAAGCATTTTGTGACACGAAATAAACATCATTTAATCTCTATTTCTTCTCATTCACCAGTGATTTATTTATTTCAACTTTTCATCGTGGGGTCAATAATTGTATGAATCGTACAAATGTAACTCAATGAAAAAGAACCCACAGCTACTCAAGTGACCCGAGAAATATTATAGAGTATAGCATGAGGCAGTCTCTCTCTCTCTCTCTCTCTTTCCCCTCGTAGCGTTTCTTCAATTCAATTGAATTCTATTCCAGCGTGCAGTTGATATCATTGAGGTCGCCACTTAAATCCTCATTGTCGTTTCGTCGCTTATTGTTTCACCCTCCGTTATATGCAGTGAGACCGTGTGGGGTTTACCACTGACGAATGTTCGTTTCCCTTTCATTTGGTTCGTTTCAATGTTTAACTTTTTAAACACGAAAATTTTATCGGTAATTCTAATAAATGTAACCCGTTTTGCCCCAACAGTTAACTTTTGATTGAATAGAAGGGTGTTCACTGGGGCGAAATGGGCCATTTGTTTCTCAAAATTTTTGTGTCAACTGAAATAATCAATTTTTTTTTTTGCAAAAAAATGGAATTATTTAACATGGAAATGAGGATAAACTGTTTGAATCGTTTTATTCCTCCCACAGAAAAAATAAGAAATAAACTGGAATTCTCAGAAATGTTAAAAAATTGACTCTGAGAGTTTGCATAATAATATACCCCACCATTGCGTCTACGAATGAAATTTCGTGGAGTGTCCTTCAGAAGAGTTTCGTACCTAGTACTGGAGCGCATTTTTTATCGCTGTCAAGCACCCTTTGCGTGTTACACTGGGTAACTGAAGGGTGGGGCGAAGAGGGGGGGGGGGGGAGAAGGGAAAAAGAATGCCTACATGATGCCACATGAGTACTGGTGCGACGTCGTTGATTCACGAGTGAGCGAGCGAGTGAAACGAAGAGAAGGCCCAGTGTGTGATGCAACTAAAACCCTAATACTAGAGCCTATCCACGGCCGCATGAAAACGTGGATGGAATATAATGGGGCGTAACAGTGAAGTGCGTCGCGGTTGCTACCGAAGTGGGCATTGTTGGCCCACATGGCTCACTCCAATGAACCTGGACCGATCGACTTCAGCACCGTAAATGCACATGTACGGTGTCAATGTGGGAAAGAGTGTTATCCAATAAGTCATTTTTAATGGTATCACCCCTAAATATTACTGGAATGTAATATTACTGGACAAAATATTATACAAAATATTATGTTCCAATAATATTATTGATATAAATATTATAAGTTCATAATATTATTGGGTAAAATAATATGTGGGCAAAATATTATGAATGGATTATTATTGAGACATATTGTATACGAGTAAATGTAAATATAAATTGGTCGTATTGTGGTTGTCTCGTGTCTACTAGGAAACGTAAGAGATATCTAGATTATGATGCTCGTATTTACGCACTGGTATCGTCATGGAATGAAAACTCGAATGTTATGGAGTATTTGCGTGGAGCCGCTCACAACATTACTCCCTAGATGATCGGTCATGTATATCTATTGTATTTTGCTATGTTGATATTGGAAGTGAGAATATATTTCGTATTTTTTGCAATATTGTGGTACGTGTTATTTGGTCCTGTGATATTTTATCCAGTAAAATATTTCATCCTGTGATATTCTATCCAGTAATATTTATTCCAATAATATTATGTCCTATAATATTTTGGCATAATATTTTGGATAGTAATATTTAGTGGTGTAATCACAGAGAATTTCAGTAAAAATAATTAATAATTAATTAGATGCGAAAATTCGACTTTTTACCATCTTACTAACTAAAACGTTCGAATTTGATATTTTCGAGATATAGATGAATGAATGCTTGTAATTTTATAGAGTTCATGCTTCGGACTACCGGGGCAAAACGGGTTGCTTCACTTTAGAGATTTTAGCTGCAAGAAAAAATTCAAAAATTAACAATTGAATTTAATTGTATTACCCAATATAATCTTGATGAAGATAAAATAATGTCTTTTGATGATTCTCTGAAGAATTAGGGAATGATACAAAAGTAATACTCGTCTCAATGGAACAGTGAGACATAACATCCACTCGTGGGGGAGGAGGTTTGATTGGTCCATTGATGTAGACACGTGCAGAACACACAGGGAATCATCTCTGGGATCATCCCTCCCGCTTCAAATGGCAATCCAAGTGAGAACGTTAGTCCAGCCCTCTGGCTGTGCATCTCGTTACCAAGTCATTCAGAAAAGCCAGCGATGGTACACAGAATTCACGCGTTCACAAAATCAAGTGGAATTGTTGGTGTATCTCGTTGACGTACACGCGGGCCACACGAGACTGTTGCCATCAGAATTTGATGGGAGAGTCGATTCGTGTATGAGAGGTGAAATATACAAACTGGGGCTGTGGATTATGTTGTGGGTTTCAGGGTGCTCAAGAGTATTGAATGAGGCTCTTGAGGATTATCATTAGGATATAACTTTGTTTGAATATTGAGCGATGATTTCATATTTATGCAAAATCTCATCGAGTTCTGAAACTTATTTCTAGTAAATAATACTATTTTTATTTCATTTTTATTCTCCCTACACGGAGAGAAATTTTTGGTAAAAATTACCATCCTATTCAAAAATTTATTGAAATTTAATTTTAAATGATAAAATTTGATATTTAAAAATGAAATTTTATTTTTCGTTTGAGAAATATTGGCCTTATGAGAATAAATAATATCCAACTTGTGTTAAATTTTACCCTTCCAGCGTAGTAATTTTTGTCTAGATTTCAATAAAAATTCTAGGTTTGATTAGTAAATTTTACCATTCTGTCTGGATAAAAGTCACCCTGATGGTACAGTAATTCCTATCCTACCGGTAGGGTGATTTTTATCCAGACGAATAGTAAAATTTACTAACCAAACCTAGAATTTTCATTGAACTCGAGACAAAAATTACTGTGCTGGAAGGGTAAAATTTAACGCAACTTGGACATTATTTATTCTCATCAGGACAATATTTCTCAAACGGAAAATAAAATTTAATTTTTATATACCAAATTTTATTGTTTAAAATTTTAAATTTTATCAATTTCCAGTTAAAAAAGAAGAAAAAATTTATGGAAGAACACATTTATCAAACGGAATGGTAATTTTTACTAAAAATATCTCTCCGTGTAATGAGAATATTCGAATTCTTTTATCTCATCAAGTTCTCGAGATATTGTTAATTTTCTCACTACATATATTAATTGTATTCAATTAATGTTGAAATGTTTTGACTCGTTGAGTGAAATATTGAGTTTTTTTATATCAAGTGTTGTGCCACATATCCGATTAGACTCGAATGCCCCGATCCCATGTTCTCTCCCTTCAACCCTAAATACGTTACGAGGGTGGCTCAACCCCTCCCTCTTTCAACATTAAAGAATCGGTGTAACGAGAGTTGAACTATTTATACTGCCTCACTTCTCTGAATTAATTGAATGAGTACCTAATGTGAAATTTTCGTGGTACCAATGAGAGTCAATTGAATTCATTTAAGCAACTGCGCGATGGGAACGTGATTTCATATTTTTCGCACGTTTCAATTTTATTTCAATCTCTCACGACTTGGAATTATTCAAATTTCAGGAAAATTTAATTATACAGAAAAATTGATTTTATCATAATTTTTCATTTGTCATGTTTCAATGAGTTGAATATTCTTTAGTTGTTTCCACTCTTTGCGTCACTTTTCTCTTATTCTTTTGGTTCTTTCAGTATTTTTTAAATACCCTATTGCTAATGACCAAAATTCCATAATCAATAAAAATCGGAATAATGATTGAAAGAAAATCATAAAGCAAATGTAAATATTGATTCTATTAATTCATATTAAAAAGTATTCCAGAAACTAAAGAGGTAAACAGCGAAATTTTTCAATAACAAAAAAACTATAATCCTCGGCAAATTTGCCATTCAACTTTTTTTCATTCAATAATAAAATGATAGCTCCCAGATGCGATTTTTCCATACCACAAACTTTGGAAAACCTTTATTTATTGAGAGCCTCAGAAAATGTCCGTACCATAATTATAGAATGTATCCCTTCATCTCATTGTGGATGTAAAAAAGTTTAAAATGGAAAAAAGAGAGTGAAAACTTTGTATATGTATTGTGTATGTAGAATGTTAATATACGCAGTTTAAAGTTTTCCTCCACGTATAGAGGGTCGGAAAGTCTCCCTTATGCACTGTCTATCGAGTTGAAGCCTTGAATTAATTTTCATTGGCAACTTTGAAATATACCCCCAACATTGGCCGAAAATCAATTGTCATCTTGTGAATACGAAACGAAATCAATACAATGTGATTGGGATTGTTTCATTTTTGCATTTTCTAATTTTGACTGGAAATGATGTAGGATCGTCTGAAATGTAAAAATGACTAATGTCCGTCTATGCGGGTGGTCAGCACTTCGTTAATCGAATGATTAATTGAGGAAAACAGTATCAAAAAATCTGGAATTTTGTCAGATAATTGGTATTAGTTAGAGCTAGCTCTCAGCCAAATTTCAGCTCGATCGATTCAGTAGTTAAGGATGATAAGAGAAAGGTGAAAGAAAGAGAAAGGCAATGGAAAAAAACGTGCAAGAAATCAACATACATATTTGCTGCCGCATAACCTCAGCCGTCTGCCTGTTTTTTTTTTTTCAGGAAAGAAATTATCATCACTTGAAAAATGCACAATTGTAATAACAGAAAAAAAATTTGTTTCTTGTTCGATAACAGTAAATTATTTCAATAATTTTTGGGATACAATGACAAGGTTTTCACTCAATGAATTTCATCTGCAGAAACACAAGAAGAATTATTCCCGAATAATGAGAAATTTTTTCCATTTGAATAAAATTGTTAATTCAAGAAATTTTCATTCTCAGCTATACAACATGCGCCTCCGTAACCTTCCAATTGATTTAATACGCACGGATACAAGAAGATCTCTGGGTTTGTTACCACGTGAATGTTACTGTGCCCCGTGACCGGAAACGAAGAATTAGATGCCAGTGACGCTTCGTAGAGAAAAAGGAACGACCAAGAATGTAGTCACGCGATACTCTTCATTTTTTTCCCTCCTTCGTATCTCGGAGAAAAACAGGCAAGGACGACAAAACAAATCAACTGAACTCTTTTCATTGGATCAACTCTTATTTATTAGGATGAGAGACTGAGGTCAACCGGTTGACAGATGCGTCAATTCAATCTCATCTTGCCCTGCATCTAGTTGTCCACCCCTCCATCAAATTAATTGTGATATTTCTGTATAAAAAAATAATAATAATCATATTTCTATAAATTCGATGATAAGTACTTGAAATATACAAAAATTATCATCGACAGAATAAGTTTATGACATTTCCATGATATTTTTTTTATAATTAAAATATATATACATATAAAAATGTTTATAATGTTGATTTTTACATCTGATATATTACATTGAGTTTTCGAATGTACACTCCAGAGGAGATCGTCAATTCCACCTTGAAACTGGTTTTTTCAAGGGGCAACTCGATCAAAGAATCGTATCCAAATATTATCATTAAGAAATCGGTATATTTAATAATTCATTGACATGTCAATGAATCTCACTTTCCTCAATGTCTCGTTTCTCCCCTCTGTTAAACTCATGGCATAATGAGCCATATTGGGAATACGCTTATCTCCCCGATCCAACATGTGCAAATATTTTCATGTCGGAGGAATACATTCTCCTAAAACAAACTTTGCGAAAAATGTGGAAGATTCTGTTCTGATATAAAAGAGGATCGTCTGCAACACTCATCACTCGTCTTGAAATCAATCAGCTTTTTCTTTCAAGAAAAACTCCCAAAAAACCTCCATCATGAAATTCGCTTCAATCATCGTAGTTCTCGCCATGGTATTGGCAGCTGTTGCTGGACAACGTTGCAGAGGACGTCGAGTCAGGGTAAGTTGATATTATTATTACAATTCATCATGCAAAAAATGTCCTGGCATGATACTTTTTTCTCTAAATTGTAATAAAGGCTATTTAGTACGGAAATTAAGACTAACAATAATGATTGCCAAATTTTTAATACAATTTCTTTGCTTTCAGTGCTCCAACAATCGTCAGTGCTGCTCAGGCCTGTGCCGTACATCCCGCAGACCCCCCGTATGTGCCTGTAAGTAAAAAATTCTCTTCTTTGAAAAAAAAATTGTCAATCAATATCATTGCTCAATTCATCAATTCCTATTTGAATTATTTTCCTTCAGAGATAGAGACAGATCCATGCGGAAGAGGTACGAATCGTTCGTTCGGTATAAGATGCTGAACAGGACATTAGAGGAACATCTTCTGGGCGACCTCGATGCCATTTAAATACCTCAAACTAGCACTTCTCAAGGTTTTTGTTTGGACAATCTGCATTATTGAATTGTATTACTGAATTCTGTATCCATTTTCAATAGATGCATACCGTTAAATATATAGATTCAATCATATTATTATTGGCTTCTTTGTTATCATTTCCGCACTATAATTCGTTCAACTACATCTGAATTTTCCTCATTGTCTAATGATAATGAGGTCAACTAAGAGTACATGAAAAATACAACAATCATTATTGATCAATTGAAAAAAAAAAAACTAAATCAATTACCTCCAGGAACCCGTTTTTCCAGAAGATAACAAGCTTGGCCGATTATTTCTGAATATTATCAAGCTGACGTCGATCAATCTCTCGTTTCTCACTTTCTTATCATTTCCTTCTGTTACGCATATAAACAATGAGACGAATCCGAAAAGTTTTTATTTTCTCGATTCAATACGTGGAAATATGTTCATGAGGACTTTTCCTACAGCACTCATCATTCGACCTGAAATTAATAAAATTAGTCTATTCAGGAGAAATTTAAAACAAATTTTTATTGTGAAAATTTCCATTTTCGTCATTATCGCTATGGTGTTGGCAGCTGTTGCTGGACAACGTTGCAGAGGACCTGGAGCTAGGATGAGTTAATGATATTGTTAGAAATTCATAATTTTAATTCACTGCACAAAACACATTTTCACAAATGACTTTCTCTTCTCCTTGAATTATGATCATCTCCTCATTTTTACATGGATGTATAGGTATGAGTTGGTTGAACATTTTAACAATGTGATATTGAAAATCTCCTTTATCATAAAGTTGATTGACAATGAAATATATCGTTTTGGCTGTTAACTTTTTATTCATGTCCCGATTGGTTGATGGATCAACGGATGAATTGATGATTTCCATGACTACGAGAATGTTATCGTTTCGTTTGTATTGAATTACGCGCAGTTCGCGTATAGTTTTTGTTTTTTTTTTTGTTATTTATGTGTAGTTATAAATCGTTTTTTTCTTCACATTTTCCTTATTATCCAGCTTTTCTCAAGAGTTTTGTGTAGTCCGGAGGCCATTTATGAAGTATGGCACGAGAAAGAATCGAAAAGACAATATGTTTGGTGAGTCGGAATTTGGGGTGAATTCTACAGTCAAAATAGCCAATTTTGACATTTTCTGGAATTCAACGCTTTTCCATTTTTTTTCCGCGAGTTCTGAGTAGCCGGGCACCGATTATGAAGATATCGAACGAGAAAGAATCGAATTGACAAAATTTTTGATGAATCGAAATTCGGGGTGAGCTATTCATTATTAGTCAAAATGGCCAATTTCGAAAAATTATCTATTTTAACTATTTTGCAGTGTTTCTTGTGAGTTCTGAGTAACCGGGCAGCAAGTACAAAAATATAACGAGCTTGCATATTCGAACTGATGAGAAATGATAGAAAGTGTATGATTATGCAGAAAATGTATAATTGCTACAGCGCTCACTGGAAGGTTGTCGCGCGCGTAAACGCGCATGATGGCCCAGTCACTGTGAGATGTTGTACCAGTATATGCAATATAAACAATATCACAGTACAACCCTCATCAGTGCCATTCAAGCTATTGTAGCTCGTCAGCACGTGGAAGATGTGTCTGTTCTTTAGGGAAAAATTGTAACAGCCGATGTCACTTCAGAGATGGAGTTTGGAAGATCTTCTGGGTGATCCCTCAATGCCATTGAAATACTTCAAAATAACATTTTGCAAGAATTTTGTATAAGCAAACTGCATTATCATCATATATTGACAAAAGTATGCGATGAATTTATATCTGCAAACGAGAGCTGAGGAATTTCTCTCGGCCGTTGATAATTTTCGGTATGAGTTCGGACCACCTACGCAGCTACTCTTCAGATGAGGAAGTCGAATGAACTAGGTAACTGAATTTATGACTTACTTTCGTGGTGTGCATTCCGAGTAAAAATTAAAGAAGGAGCACACTGGAGACATTGTGTATACGTCGTTGTGGAGTTAATTGAATCAACGGGCACGCAACCAGCTATCTTTGTGTATACACATGAGGGTTAGTTGAGGTCAAATCACCAATCCTCGGGACTTAATTCGCATGTCTGACCAATCATGCATCAAATGTTTTAATCTCTATCATCAAGAGTGTCCTTGAACTTCACTAAAGAGTCTTCCGAAAAACGAAAGTAAGAATTATCACTTGGACCTGTGCAATTTTCGTTAATTACAATATTTTACTGAGAGGCTAGCTCAACAAAAATATCTTCTTGATCAAGCATCACTGGACAAGGATTTAAATTCTCTATACTATTCGCCCCAGTTTTTCCAACATATACAGTCGAGAAACTTTACATTCCATATGATTTATGTCCGTTATATTTTGAGCATTTATGCGGTAATAGTACATTTCATGCCCGAGTCTTGGAAAACAGATCATCCTCCCCCACGTGCAAGATTGCCTTCCGAGCCGGAGGCGAGGATGGCAAGCACATGGGGGAGGGTGATATGTGTTCCATGACGAGGCGTGAACATTATTTTTCGTGTCGTGGGACCGGGGAAACGCCATTTTCGTGGCGCGCAGCGCCACGAAAACGGGGTTTTTCAGGTCCGACGACACGAAAAAGAGTTTTCTTTACCAATGAATATCCAAACCCCTCAAAATCGTCCGTTCCAATTTGTTTTTCACCAAAATTAATTTAACAAATCGCAAGTGAAAATATGAAAAGACAAATGTTCAACACAGAATACGTAGCATCCCATCTGGATTGGCCGTGCGCACAGACCACATCGGTACTCGTGCGGATCCATCAATCACTGACGCTTGGCTCTCGGCGCGCATCAGGGCACTCTCTCTCTCTCTCTCTCTCTCTCTCTCTCTCCTCTTCATCTCATCTACTGTGTGTGGAGAGTGCCGCTTGCACGGTTTATGCCGGTAGCGCAAGAACGAAAATGCCGTGGCATCCCGTGCCGGCGTCCTCACACAGAGGAAGGCTTTTCTTTATTTCTTTGTCAAGCCCCCCCCCCCCCCCCCCCCCCCACTGCCCGCTTTTGAGATCGATCGTTGTGAATGCAAAAAGTCATAATAAATCTGCAAAACCTCTCAAGCTCGCAAGAAAGCAACAAAATGAAACAAACGAGAGAAAAAAGAAAGTATATAATATTAAGAAATAAAGAATTATTGGGTAAAGTGTTGCGAGTCTTCTATAGAAAAAAATCCCATTCACTTTTCGAATATTTTTTTTTCTTATTCTCTATTTCTTTTCTCTTCTCGTTGAGGGGGCACATGAGGGCACATATTGAGGGTTTCGAAGGTGTGTTAATTCAACCATACGACGAATGAAACAAGAAGTAATAATGTCGAGGGGTTAGGGTATTTTATATTGAGTTGATCATTGAAGGGAGTGCTTTAGAGAGGTATTTTTTTTTGGTCTTTGAATGAAGATGATGGGAAGAATGGGTGACTTGAGATTTCAGGAAGGGCTGAAGAGAGTGAGAATAATAAATTGTGAAATCAATTTGTTCAATGAGTTATTTTTAATTTTAATTAAAAAATTAGTGGAGGCATTCTAAGCATTGAGTCTGTGAATGTATCAAAGAGTACCAAATTACTGCTTTGGTGATGACGTATCGTGATTAAATAATTTTCAGTAATAAAATACCCAAACAAATCAGAATCCCCTTTACTTCATTTTTCCACGCAATATAACGCGGTGAAACGAAAAAATAAAGTCGTGAAAGTGAGAAAAAGTAAACCCAAAAGAGGGGGATGAATGGGTCTCTCTGATGCCTCAACTCGGCGCGACTCTGCGTTGGATGCGAGATTGTGTGTTAATGTATGGCTGGCATTCGGACGACAAGCGTGACAAATTGCTTTATTAGGTTGGCAGCCCGGGAGCCTTTCCAACTCGTGTATCTTCGCACCTCTGCGTTTCTACCACAGTTTTTTCTTCATACAAAACTGTATATCGTTGCTTTTTTTTATTCATCATTTTAATTTTCTTATTCTCATGCATGGTGTGTTCTAACCGATGAAAAGAGCCTTCGATTTGTGCACCAGTGACGGATGACGTGGGCCACTGGTTGTTGTGATGCTCAGTCCATCAATAAACATCCCGCTGTTATGCCGCCTTTAATCACACGTCACACTTTAATTATTTAATATAATGGGATTTATATAATATAACGATGTATCAGAATTTGATATCAACACAATGTTAAATTATTAAATTAAAAAATAAAAACTAATTATTTTTATTTTATTTATTAATCCTATTTCTTCAGGAGAAAATACTCTTGGGGCTTTGCCAATGCTACTGATGTGACTGGGAAATTATTAATGCAGAGGTACTTTTTTTTTTTTATTGGTGCTGAGGTACGTTGATGGATGAAAAAAGAGAGAGAGGGATCAGAAGATAGAACGGTAGTAGTCATGCGGGTCCAGCTGTGAACGCGTTATAAGGAGGACTTTTTATGCCATCACCTCTTTCTTTGTCGAATGTCCTAGGCCCCAGTTACGACTCCCGGGTGCACTGTCATTAATTCACATGTTTCATTTCTCAATTCGAGGTTTTTTTCTGGATTTTTTTAATGGTTCTTAGAAGTAGACTAGAGTTCAAGGGTTCATTAACTTTGGGAGATTTAATGGAAATATTTGAGGTCATTTTTATGGGGTTAATTGTTTGGTAGTTTAGTTTTTAACCCATTGAACAGCATCACGGTACCCCACTCTTCGTCATTTTGTGTTAGTGTGCGTGCAAAACTGGGCCTCTCTTACGGCGCACTCACATACTAAAGGCCCCCCCCCCCCCCTCTACTTCTTCCACACCAATACCTTTCGTGGTCTATGCTGTTCAATGGGTTAATGATGTGAGTTTTTTTATTGAATTTAAATGGAAAAATCGAGTACTAAATGGCAGTTGTAAAAGTTTTTCCATGAAATAGATGTTTCTACAAAAGATATTGTTATACTATTGTGCCACCATATGGTGAGACTTTTCATTAATGAATGAATTCAACTTCACCGGTTCTACTCCATCTTTTCACCGATTCTCATTGATATTTCACATTCGACATATCTCCTCGTGGATAAGTTAATACTTAATACAACAAGTGGTGTGAGTTTGAGGAGAAAATGTAGTTTTTTGCCGCAGGGTTTTTCTCATGATGTCCGAGTTGAGGGATTGACGCGTGACTGTTTGAAGAGCCATTACAACATGCGTGGATATATATAAATATGTTGTAAATGGTATAGGGTAACCAAATGATTGGAGTACTAGGCAGGCATCGAGTGTGGCAGAGGTCGAGGAGAGATCCGACGCGAGGGTTATACCATATACCGTGGACTCTACCTTGCACGCGCTTGGCAGGTGTCGAAACGCCCGCGGAACGTGATCGATGAGTCGGAAGAATCGAGAAGGGTTGAAAACACTCGAGAGGCACCTGGGAATGAGAATGTGTTATTTTTTCATTCTCGTCTTCATTTTTCAACTTTATGAAATGTCTATATTTTTGTTATTCATCTTTGGTTTTTTATCTCATTTTATTTATGAGGAAAATTAAGAGAAAAATATTTTTTTCCTATAGAATTGATCGATTAATAAATATATGGAATCATTTTCTCAGTTGATTAATTGTATGAATCTATTTCTCTTTTTATAGACAAAATGTGCAATTGAAAAAGGAGAGAATGGAGTTGACGGAGGGAGATACGACGAGGAATGATTGTTGCTGTCGAGACGTAAGTGGAACATGGGAACAGCTCCGGATTTCTGGTCCATCGTCACGTAGCGTCAGAGTCGAGTCTTGTCAATGAATAGTCAACGAAGGAGAATGAGCTTTAAGTTGAGGCACTGGGTGTTTGATACATCGGTGACATCGCCGCAATATTCATTCTGTATAATTTATTGTTATCATTGTCTATTTTCAGTTTATCAGGGATACTTAACCATTCACGTTTGTTTTAAACTCTCGTGTCGGATTCATCTCGAGCTGATTAATCCTTCCACTATTTTTTCAATTCGACAAATTAGAATGAATTGATGATGTTCAAAATAATGTTGACTTTTTTCAATAAACAAATTCCGTTTGATATATTATATTCAATTGGAAAAAATATTTTGTTCCTAATCATTTCAGGTAATTTGCCATCATCTATCTCAAAAACAAGTGATTCCAGCAAAAAAAATGTCAAGAAACATTTTTGTAGCTGATAGAATTTCTAACGAGAAATGTCCTCTGGCATTTTCTATTAAAATCCCTCATAATAAAAATGATCTGATCACATTTTATCACTTGACAACTTAATTGATCAATTAAATTCGCCATTTATTTCACAAACAATCAACTTTGGGAAAAAATTTCCTGTGATATTGTGCACTGAACCAGTCGTTATTGAGATAACTGACTAATACCAAGATATGAATGACAGACGTTTTACTCCACTATTTCCCTAATTAATGAAATATCGATTTTTCCCATCAGGTGTGTTATCAATAAAAATATGAATTATAAATGTCAAAAAAGATGATGAAGGATTTAAAACATGAACATTTCATAATAGATTATTGAAGTGATTGGAGGCGTAAGAACTGAAGGAATTCGATATTATTGGAAATGAGAGAGAGAGAGAGATAAATGTGTCCAGAGGCTTCATTGAGCAAAACCCAGAGGTACTCAGTCTCTTGGTCCGCCGTCGGTCTCTGATTGTCTTTTATTGAGTTAAATTGAACTTCCTTCTCGTGATACGCGGCTCACATCAACTGCACTCAGTAGTTGCTTTAGCTCTTTTAAACATCTGGGTAGGTACGGGGTGTCTCCAAAGTATGACGTTAAATTGAGGACTGAGAGAGAGAGGGAATGAGCTAGATAGAATTGTCCGCATGCGCATGTACTTCAAACTTTTGTTGTCAGCAGAGTCGACTCTTTAGATCATTCAATCTTGAAAGTTGATGCAGCCTCCAAAACATATGCCCATAATTCCCGAATTATTGAATTAATTGTTTGAGTGAGATTTAATGTGGGGAATAAGGAGAGATTTTCGGGGGATTTTTTATGGTTTTTTTCTTTTTTTCTACAAAAGTGCAACACCCTGCAGATTGGAGTCAAGAGGACGCGGGTTTTGTGAGGAGGCAAGAAGTAACTCAGGAATTCAGAGCGGGTAAATACGTCGAGCGTTTGTACCTCTCTCTCTCTTTTCCTTGTGGAGACCCAAGAGAATGCGTTTCACATTCATAATAAAGACACATTTGCAGTGATCAGGAGGGGATATTAAGCGAAATGGAATATATTCAAATATATGAATGAAAGTATTTGATAAAAGTATCTGATACTTGGATGAGGGAAAAAAAAAATTATCTAATCATTCATTAAAGACTATTTTCCCTGTTTGAAAGATAATTATAATTGATTATCTCTCGATAATTGAAAAAAATGTACCGTATTGTGTAATGCTGGACGATGGATGCTGGGAGGCTTCTCTAAGCCTCGCCACACAAAAAACTCTAAACACGATATTCACAGTCTTATGCGAATTTCTCGCATAAGAAGACGTTATATTCGCAATAGGGCAGGAACCTATCTTATGCGAAAATCACGCATAAAGAAAGCTAGATTCATGAATATTAATCGAGATAGTCGATCGGGGTAGGCAAGGAACACTATCTATGCATGATTCTCGCCACAAATTCATAAATTATGAAGTTATAAGGCGTGATTTGTGCCATTGCATTGACAAATCGAGGGTCGAACTGTCTAGAATAGAGGCTGGAATGTCGACTCAAGGGTCAAACGGTCCAGAAGAAGCCTTAAAGGTTGAATCAAAAGACAAATGGTCTAGAAAAGAGCCTGATAAGTTGAATTAAGGGTCAAACGGTTTGGCGGAGGGGTTTCGAGGTCGACTCAAAGGTCAAACAGTCTAGGGTGGAGGCCTGGAGGCTGAGGGGTCAATTCACAGGTCAAACGGTCTGGAGGGGAGGGCTGGAGGTCGTTTGAAGAGTCAAATGGTCTAGGGTGGAAGCTGAGAGATCGATTGAATAGTCGGAAATGGTCTAGGGTGGAAGCTTGGGGGTCGATTCACAAGGCAAACGGTCTAGAGGGGAGGCTTGGAGGTCGATTCGACGGGCCAAACAGTCTGGAGAGAATGCTCCAAAATCGATTCATGGGGCCGAACGTAGAACCCACCTTTTTGGTCAGACCGTTTGGCCCACTGAATCGATTTTTAGGCCTCCACCCAAGACCGTTTGACTTTTGAATTGACTTTTAAGCTTGCCCTCCCCCCCCCCCCCGCCCCATTTGACTTTCGAATTGACCCCCAAGCTTTCCTGCATACCATTTGACCTTTGGATTGACCTTCTACTCTGCACTCGAGACCATTTGACTCTTGAATTGACCTTCCACCCTCCACTTTCGACCGTTTGCCTCATGAATTGACTTTGCAGTTTCACCTCAGACCATTTTACCTTTGAATTCACCTTCAACTCTCCACTTTAGACCGTTTGACTTTTAAATCGACACTCAGCTTCCAGTTTCAGTAGTTTACCCCTTGAATAGACTTTTTAGCCTCCCCCCTAGACCATTTGACTCTTGAATTGACCTTCCACCCTCTACTTTCGACCGTTCGCCCCTTGAATTGACTTTTCAGCCTTGACTCTAGACCGTTTGAACTTTAAATCCACCTTGAACCCTCTACTGTAGACTATTTCACCCTTGAATTGACCTCCCACCCTTCACTTTAGACCGTTTGACCTATATAAATTACTTAATTTGGGCTTATCTCTCGTAGCCAAATCGAGTAAGGAAAAAAAAACAAAAGAATCACATGGTCCGTTTTGCCCTCCCGGTCCGCTTTGCCCTATCCTCTTCTAAAAGAAAGAGATGCAATAAGAGTGCGGGCTTTATGGAAATTTAATATTACATACATCTCGCCAATTTTATGCGAATAATATGAATAAGGCTGCGTGATCTATGCACTATTCAATCAGCCTTTATTTATGCGAGAAATTCGCATAAGACTGCGAATATCATGTTTAGAGTTTTCTGTGTGCGGATTGCCGAGGCTCGGCAAAGTGAGGCTGAATAAAGTCTTGGGTGCGTAGACCCTCGTTTATTGAGGCTCGTTGCTCCAAGGCTGAATGCAGCCTTAGGTGCACCTCAAGTCGCCGAGCCTAGATGAACCAAGGTTTTGCTTAGGCTCGGCCCAGGGTTGACCTGCAGAGGCTCAATTAGTAGCACTTGGCAGAGTGTCATTAGACCTTAGCTTGTATGAGGCTGGCTGAGCCAAGGCTGAGCAAGGCTTCAGGCAGCCCTTGAGACACGATATACATGTGCACATCGATGAATATTTGTTCATGTTTATAGATTCTATAAATGTATGTATACATGTATATTATTTTTACCAATAATATGGGAATTGTAAGTGCTTTTGCTCTTTTTAATCCAAATATGACAAAACCGTCAATTGATATCCCATTCTCCTCGTCTAATCTCCGAAAATTTTTTTTTTTCATTTGTATGGAGAAGAGGATGTTCATAGATAGCTATTCCCACGAGCATAAAGATACGAGCTAAAACGTCAGGTGAGCATCACAATCGTCGACGTGAACAATACGTAAGTGTCCTCGGCCTCCTCTCTTGAGTGCGCGGCTCTCTGCTCATCGGCCTTCGAACTCTCTGTGTGTGTTTATGTACATTTTTCACCGAGTGTTCCTTTTCACCGCTCCATACCACGGGATGCTCATTTTGGCGCTCAAAGAGCCATTCCACTCTCTTTCGTATCCATATTTATATATATAACATCGATGGTTGTGAGGAGAATGGATGTACGTTATGTAGTCCGCAAAAATAGGGGGAAAAAAAGAGACGAGAGAAGTGAGGCCAATCCAGGCGAACAGTTGCCATTCTTCGGGATCGACCTTGTGTGCGAAAGAGGGCCCAGGCGAGTCCGTCGGAGCGTAAAACCGGTGACATGGATCGAGCGGATTTGTCCCCAATGCCTATCCTCATGTGTGTTTGTGTGAAAATCCATCAAATGATTCGAAAGAGGAAAAGAAATTCTCATTTGAATTGTTTGATGAATTTCATTTATATTTGTTTATAATAAATTCAGTATAGTAAATCAGCAACATCGTTCAAGTCGATTTCATCCTAGGGTCAGTTTTTGATGGATATCTTTGAATCTATGAGAGATAGAGATATTTTTATAAGGACCTTTTTGATAGCTCTCATTTTATTCTACAAAAAAGGTCATTATAAAAATTTTGCTACCTTCCTTAGATTCTGAAATATTCATCAAAAACTGACGCCAAGATGAAATCGCGACTTAAACCGCTTTACTAATTCACTATAAATAATTTCGAAAATATAGCATTCCTTAAGGTACATTGAAAGCTACGGGTGAGGTTAGGTGAACAAATTTGTTTGAAGGCTCGAAAAGTGATGGAAAAATTGGCATAAACCCTCAGATTAATTTTATATAATAATTAAACGATTTCTGCAGTGTTCTTGATGCCACTTTATGATCGTCAATGATTTTTTATAAAAATTGTTGGAGATAACCTAGCACTAGGCGGTCACGCAAGATAGAGTGAGATGCACAGGGGATTAGAAAGAAATCGTTGTCATGCAATCATCTGTTGAAATTTATTGTGCAATATATCTACGTGAAAAGTTGGCGGAATCAATCAGGAATTATCGACTGAATATCGCTTTTCACTGTGGTAGGTTTTTTTTGAAGGGTCAATCGTCAATTTTTTTGTGGGCAAATAACTTCCTGTAAAAATTATCGAATTTTATCCCACTCCCATTTGACCGTGTATATTTTCAATTAATCATATTTTTTCCATCCAACGTGACAAATTTATCATAAAATTTGAGAAAATGGAAAAATAGTGCTTTTACAGGTGAATGTAACTCAGTAGGGGGTCAATTGTGGAGGCCGAAGCTTTCAATGTACACCTTAATCATTGAAGATGCATGGTTAAAAAAATAATGTGATTGGGGGAAAAGACAAATCAATTTATACTCGTGTACTTTCAATTCAGTAATTATTTTTGAATTCCTGATTTTAATTAATCAATTCATTGATGCATAATAGTCTCTCATTTGACTAACGTCTCTTCTATTAGGTATAGTTTTCAATTTTTTATTATCATCCACACCAAGCGATCAATTTACCACGAATCGTACTAAATTGTTCATATCAACATAACATTTATTTGAAGCAAATTTGAGATTTTACTCTTTGAGATGAAGTTGTGTCCATACTACCTTAAGAAAAAGCGGGAGATTTTAAACGAATTAATAATTAAAAAGTCGACCCGTTCTGCTGTTGTAGCTTCTGAATAATCACAATCAACTTCATGAGCAGAAAAGTTTTTTGTCTGTATCTTCAGAAACAGTGGGGCAAAATGGGACAAATTTTTTGTTTTTTAACCTTCGAGTGGTCGCGTGATGGCACGAGCGCCGTCCTGTTTCGATTTTTTTTTCTTACGCCAAGACGGTGTTGAGGAAAAATCTCAAAAAATTGGAATTCCTACTTTCCATCATAATAAACATGTTGGCAATTTTTGTTTTAATCATTCTTGCATCGATCAAAAAAGAAAATTCCTTGAAAATTCGACTCGGCCAAAATCTCCGTGTTTAACCTCTAAATTTCAAATTTTCGCACCAAATGAAATACAATTTTTAGATAATATGTTCACAATTGACGTTTTATACTGATATTAGTTGTTAGTTGAAGGTTCAAAGTTGCTCTCAATCATAAATATATAGTTTTTTTGAACTTTTTTTTTCAAAACCGTGAAATACATTGGACGGCGCAGCGCTCATCACGCGACCAGATACGTTCAGTGGAGAGGCGCGACCACTCGAGGGTTAAATCCAGGATTTAATCACATTGTCAAAATGATTTCACCTCGTGTGAACATGTAGATTGCAAATTATGATAGAAAGATTGAAACAAAGCGCCTAATTTGATCACAATTCCCATGATAAATATTTTTTGTCATTTTGAAATAACCCCAGGAGGTACTATAGAACACTGAAGGTTAAATCCGTAAACATAGACCGCTGCGTGTGTAACACACGACCCCCTCAACTGTAACATGTTATTCTCCCCGGGGGTATACAAAAAGTCCCGGGGCGCATTTAACGCGATCATTTTGAAAATCAGATTTGGCCAAGTATCGGGACACCCATTGTGTACGTTGAGAGGGGACATGACACTGTGGTGTCCTCGCTGTGACAGGGATAAGCTACTTAGTAATACATACCGCTGCATGAATAACAACCGCACGATATTCAGTAGCGGAAGTTCTCTTTCTGCATTTTTTAATGAAGCAAAAAATGTCGAGAAATATGTGAGAAACAAGGTGATATCGATTTACCTTTTTTTTTCTGTTGAGGAATATATTTTCCAACGGCACGACAAAGTGCTGGGTGCTCTAGTTCGCATCTTCATGTCCAACGGGAAGAGCAGGAAGAGGTATGAGTGAGGAAGAAAAGAGGCACACGAGTCGATGATGAGGGGAAAAGAAAAAAAACGGCTCTTGAACGAGAGGGTGAGACGGAGCATGGCCATTTTGTCCGCTTACTTCCACGCGGGGACACCCGATGTATGGGCGCCACCGGCCGTGTAATCGCTAATGCCCAAAAATTCCCTTTTCCAGGTTGAGAGGGGAGATACATGTTCACCACCCTCGCTAATCCAACTCTTCTATGAGAGTGAGATACTCGAGAATTTTTTCAGAGATTTTTCTCGATGGTGGATATCAGAGTCTCGAGACCATTTTGAGGTTGACGAGGGATGATGAATGAGGGGTGATATGAAATTATTTTTTTGACATTTTTGGAGAAGAATTTGAATTATGAATGGAAATTTATGGATGTGAAATCACTGGATATGAGGGGGAATAAGTTGAGATTTGTAAATGTGACGTTCTATGGGCACAAATCCATTTTTGAGATGGAAATCTGAAAGATTTCTCAAATTGAAGATCATATGAATTTGAACATTCCTCTCAAAAAAATCCGATAAAATTTCCTGATTTTTATTCTTAATCCATAGAAAATTACTCATCCTTAAATCTAGTTCAGTTATATCCACTACGAAGTTTGCATTTCAAGACAGAATATGCGGACGACCTTTGAGGCCTTCACTACTGGACTTGCACGTCGTTTAATTGCACGTAATTGTAACGAAGGTCGGAAGCAGCCTGTCGAGACGCACTCGGTGAAAAATAAAGAGGAAGGGAATAAATGTTGTAAGGTAGAGACTCGAAAACCCACGCGATTTCTCGACTCGCGGACCGGACGGAGCCCTGATGATGGCTCATTGTTGCCTCAAGAAACATTCCATCTTTTTTTTCTTCACTCAATTTCTCAGTTTCTTTTTTTTTCGTTTCAATGGAACTTTTGTGTGCTCACGCACGGTTGCAAACTCATATTCTTCCTTTCCCTCAAAAAGTTGGAATTTACTGTTTCCTTAAATGGACAAAAACACAACGGGACGAGACATTGACCTTGATTCAGGGTTTAAAAATTTTGGAATTGAATCTTTTCAGAGAAATAACTTTGTTCCATCACAAACAATAATTTCATTGAATTAAGAATTTTTCCTCCGTAGCTTCAAAATTACTGGGGCAGAATGGGTCGTATTTTTTAGATTCTTATGAATTTTTTTTTTTCTGCCACAAATTTTTTCTTCAATTCTGAAGACTAAATTCATAATTCGAAATTTCTTTTTCTCACGTGTGTCATCAGCGAAATAACAATCGCAGTCCCTTAACATATGAAATAATCATTTCAGGTCCGATGAAACCTTTTTTTTTTTTTTTTTTAGAAAAAATGAATTTTTCTCTCTCTATGCCTAGTTGGCCTGATTATGTCGATTTGCCGATGGGATTCTGGGATTCATTAGTGTAATTGATGGGATCCTCATTAAGGGTAATACCGAGCCTGTAAATGTACTACAGTGTTCTATATGTATACACCACGGAAACTGCACGGCGTGTCAATTACATTCGAGTCGCGTGTCGAGTGTCTTCGCTTCATTCATTCATGCAAATCTATTTTTTCGTCCTCCAGGAGCAATTGGATGTCGGATAATCATTTTTAGCGAATGGAACTACGCATAAACAATCCTAAGAAAAATAGACTGAACAAAAAAAATTATAATTACCTCCAACAATTCTTTTAAATAAAATTTTTTTCTTCACAACATAAAATCTCTTCCATTGATCCAATATTTTGCATTTGATGAAAATTTCTCTCTTCAACTGATACATTATTACTCTTTATTTACGATAAATAATTTCATCGACTTTCATAGAACATAAAAAGTCTTTGGTGGTCTAGAATATAATATAATATATGTAATGCATAAAAAAGAAAGTCTGTCACAAGGTACAAAGGCCTTTACAATGCTTATTCTGCTGGGAAGGAGGGGAGGGAGGGGGGAGGCGTTGGGCGCGTGGCACAGACGGGGAAAGGTACGAGCCCTGAAATCGGACGCGATGACAGAGTGAAACTGTGATCCCGGGCGTTACCGGGTCTCCTAAAAAAAATGTTCTTTCGTTATCGGGGTGTGTAGGGCGCATGGGGTAGCATGAGGCGAGTCACTGGCTTTTTTACTTACCTCCTGTTGGGGACCCCCTTGAATTTACACCCGGGCTTTAACGGATTTTGATCCGTATCGAAATTTCTTAATCATTGGTGGAATTATAATGTATTAAATTGAGGATTATACTGTTATTATTCTATTTGTAAATATTTGGAATTAATTTGATGAAAAAATATTTACTCTCGTGCTTAACTAAATTTTTTTCCTCTTTTCACTAGGTGAAATTTAAATTTAATCATTACAAATTTATTAAAAATTCAACTATTTCCATTCTCTTTACACACGGAGAGAAATTTTTGGTAAAAATTACCACCCCATTTTAAAATTTATTAAAATTCAATTTTAAATAATAAAATTTGATATATAAAAATGAAATTTTATTTTTCGTTTGAGAAATATTGTCTTGATGAGAATAAATAATATCCAACTTGTATTAGATTTTACCCTTCCAGCGTAGTAATTTTTGTCTAAATTTCAATAAAAATTCTAGGTTTGGTTAATGAATTTTAATATTCTGTCTTGATAAAAGTCACCCTGACGGTACAGTAATTTCTATCCTACCGGTAGGGTGATTTTTATCCAGACGAATAGTAAAATTTACTAACCAAACCTAGAATTTTCATTAAACTCTAGACAAAAATTACTGTGCTGGAAGGGTAAAAATTTAACACAACTTTGACATTGTTCATTCTCATCGGGACAATATTTCTCAAACGGAAAATAAAATTTAATTTTTATATACCAAATTTTATTGTTTAAAATTTTAAATTTTACTAATTTTCAGTTAGAAAAGAAAAATTTATGGAAGAATACATTTATCAAACGGAATGGTAATTTTTACTAAAAATTTCTCTCCGTGTAGATTCTATAATAGTTCTCAAATCCATAAAACTTCCATTTACTCATAAGACCTTGTATCATTTCCTAAATTATAATTCTATATCATCAATCATCCTAAACGGTCAATTGACCACAAATTGCCCCAGAATGTATATATTGATATAAACAGTCATTTTTAATTCAAATTTCAGATATCTCCCTCAGTAATAAAGTTGTGTCCATACCCCCTCAAAGAACTGGAATAACGATTTAATTTAAATTTCATTGTCTTCATTCCTCAAATCCTCCCACCAAAAAAGGAATCAACGGAAGTTGCGAGACTGTTACCCAAGGGCAGTCAAACTGCAGAATGAGGGGCGTGTGTACTTTCTGCTTTGGGGTAGAGAAATAAAAAAGAGAAAGAGAGAGAGAAAGAGACTGTGAAGCATTTTTGGGCGTGGAGTCGCGAATATTTTATAGATTAATGTCAATGCGCACCGCGATATCCGGTTACCGGAAGTCCACGACAATGCTCTCGTGCACACAAACGCGAATGAATAAAAAAGTCGAGTGTGGAGTTTGAATGGAAAGGGCAGAGTAAAATCGTATAGCATTCCAACGCACATTTTCATTGATTTGGTATATGGAGACTGAAAAAAAATTGCAAGTCGAGAGAAAAATTGTGATGAAGAGGTGGAGGAGGGGGAGATTGACCAGAGTAAACAGAGAAGAAACTCTTTTTGAAGAAGAGAGTGGAGATAGTGATCTGAGTTGTCTGGAGAATACCCTATGGTAACGGAGGTTGGACATCGGCGTGTGGATTAGTGTCACCAGCCCCTTCACAAGGACCGGAGAGCACACAAACTCGAGTGGGTCATGGGGTCGAGTCGTGCGTCCTTAAATACTTGTCTATTCACGCTCGAGTGCTCCTTCGACATTTTAAGAAGTAAGCCTAATCTGTTTATTCTAGGACAGGTCAAATTTTTTTTTAAAGAGTAGAAAGAATGGGAAAAGATGAACTTTTTGGGACTTCGACTTCTGTGTATTTTAGATCTATGGTTTAGATATTTTTAATCTTGAGAATTAATTTTCCTTGACAGATTGGTGCGGGAGAAGGAATTTTAGGGTTGGGAATTTTTCTTTCAAAAATTGGGAATATTGTTTCGACTTGTCTCGACTCACTTCCAATTAGTCTCATTATTATTATTTATCATTATTGGATAGAAATTGGAGTGAATTTGTGATATATTTTTTTAAAAATTGAATAATCTTGAAAGGGGTTACTACGTGGGAGACATAGGGGGTGATTTTATTTCAAAGCTCAGTGCGACACGTGGGTCCAACCCTTGCGTGGTATATGATCTCCTGGGCGGAGTTCACTATGTCCGTTTCTGACGTATATAACAACGTGCAGAAGCTTTGTACTTGTGTATCAGGGGCCTCGGTGGTCCACCACCTGGACAGATTTTTTTTTTCCCTTTCAGTTTTTCTGTCCTCGGGCAGTTAATACGTAAAAAAAAAACTTGAACTCAATATTTTTAGTACTTTCTTTTTTTCATTCATCTTTTTATCAATTCATTTGTTATTCTTCTTGCAAATTCACGAATTGTTGAATGAAAAAAAATCATTGAAAGATTTGTATAATTGTTTCATCAATTTCCTCTCATTTTTTTCATAATATAATTCTTTTTCATCCTCTCGACAATTCTGGGAGATGAAACACATGTACGTGCTTCACTCCCACTTGAGCAGACAGTGGGTGAAGGCAGGGGTTGCCCGACAATGTCGCGCAAACGAGCAAGGGCCACCCCATGCGCGCCACTGCCACGCCCTTCTTGCTGCGTGGAATCACAAATTAGCGCCTGACCTGACCGTCGTATTTCGCTCCTTCCGTGGGTTTTCCCCCCTTCCCACCCTCTCGAATCACCCCAATTCTTCAACCCCCTTTTACGTGCATTATATACCTATACATGTGCCGATTCAACCACCAAAACGAGAGTCGCTCTTCCCCATCTTCTTTATTTCTCTTTAAGCGCCGGGAATAAATCATTGGTTCCTGGGTTCGGAGACTAGTCCAGGAAAAAAAAGAAAGAGAATAAAAGCTGTTGGTTAAATTAATTTTGATGGAGCGGAAGCCATAAACTGAAAATTAATCGACTTTTACGGTAATTTTTTTTTCAATCTAGCCAAAAAAATGGTTCATTTAAATTAAATTTAATTTATTTGAATCAAGTAAACTCTTTACTTTAAATCTTTACTTTTACTTGAATGGCACCTAATATAGTCCTTATTAAAAATGAGATTTTTTCTTTAAAAAATCGGTTACTTGAATTCAATAAAAATTCAATTTAACAACAATTCAATTAAAAATTTACTTGAAATTGTTTACTCAATGCAAATAAACGATTTATTCTAAATGTCTTCATTTAAATTCAATAAATCCATTTATGAAAAATGAAGAAATGTTTTCTTTGATTTAAGTAAATGATTTTTCTGGGTGAATCCTATTCTCAAAGGAACAGCGCGTCACCTGGAGTTTCTAATTCCTCATTGGTCAAAAAATACGCGCCCAATTCAAAATCTTCTAAATGGCCGCACGTGGGAACGTGCGTTCGGTCTCTTCAGCGATCAAAATTAGGGTCATTCATTCAAATATGGATAACAATAGTTCTTGAATCATGATTTTCAAATATTTATACGACGACAGAATTTACAAAAAATCATGTTTTTATCCGTTTCGAAATTTTTTTTGTTATTTTCTCTCCCTTTCAAGTGAATATGACCACCACCGACTCTTTCGGCAGCCGCGGCCCATTGACCCTATAAGGAAAAATCTCACGAGATGTTGTTGGCCCACACGCGCCGACCAAGAAAGTATAATTCTCAACTCTCATTTCATCTATCAAACGGAAGTCTCAGCACAACCATCAAGTTAATCTAGGTCGATTGGTCACTAGAGACTCTTGATACACGTGTCAGAGGATCCCACTGATTTCCACCGGAAATGCTCCATTAAAACTCGGAAATAAATAATAATAAATTCGAATGATTCGTTGGTAATAATTAAATGTTTGAGGAGAAATATTGGGGATAGGAATCGAGTGTTTTTGCATGACTGAGTGAAAATAAATAGTGAAGAGCTTGAGTTCGAATAAACATCCACTCGACGTAATCTTTTAAGAGGCCTCGAGAACATGAAAAAATTTCAGAATGAATACAAACTCACCGCCTTAAAACACGTCTTCACGTTGGTAAAAGGGCCCTCTCTATAAACCTCGGGTAACAAATGCTCTCCAGGGCCCTTTTTTCAGCCATTGTAGTCATTATGCACCAGTTCTCATACTCAAAAAGACTTCCTTTCGAATAGACTCGACTCTTTTGTCAGTTGTTAACAATTACAAAGGAAAATATTTTCGTTAAACTGAAGATGAAAAGTATTACAATTGCTGGCCTTTACAGAGAAAAATACTTCATCAAGGTATAGTATGGTCAAAACATTAATTCAAAGGGTCAAACCTCATTTTTATTTTAAAACTGAAGTCCATATTAATATGAACAATCAGTCGCGATTTTTGATCAATTGACCGTTTAATATAATTAATAATAACAAAAACTTGACATTTGATGAAAATTAAAGAATTTGATTTTTAAAAAATTATTTTTTTTCCCTCTATCTCGGAAATTATTGGGGCGAAATGGGTAGCCTCTTTGTTATTGAAACCTCTTTGAAATTTTTAATTTGAAGAAAAATATTTTCACCATTTTGACCTCAAATTATTGTAGATATGTACGAAAAATAGTTCATTATAACTATAATGCAATTTATGAATTTTAATAATTGCTCATTACTGGGATTTTTCCCTCATAAAGTACTCATATCAATCGGAAAAATTGCTTTGAAAAAGTTTCAAATTCCCACTGCAACTGACAATGAGGTATTTATTCTAGAGACTATATTACACTCAGTTATTACACTCAGTAGAGTCTCATTAAATTGTTTGTGGTAGGATATTAAGTAGGGACCAATCATTCGCATCAACGATGAGCAATAAGGGTACAAACAGCATTAATCGTTCACTCAGGCCATTGGCATTTGAGTTGTTCTAGATTTTCCTCAACAACGGAAATAACTTATGAATGTATGTGTACATAGAGCGCTTAAAATGTCGCAGTGTTCGGGTATGTGATACAATTTTGCACAAATGTAGAGACTGTAGGAACTTGCAGGTGACTACAATGAAAAACGAAATGGTGATATGGAAATTTATAATTTACAAACTTTGTACGAATGAAGAATACTTCACAATTACGAAAGTATCAATGAATTCTGAAATTGACCCCTTCATTTGCCAAGAATGGTGAAGTAGTGTAATGATTATTCCGAGCCTGAATGAGACATTGAAATTTTGAAAAAACTATTTTCACAATAAATTGAATAAAAATCGGCAAAAAATTTTTTCTGACATTTTCCGTAAAATTGATTCATCAATGAGATATTACATATTTCTTATCCTAGGAACGAGCTTCAATACACAAAAATCATGTACTTACCATATACAATCACCAAAATAGCAAAATTTATTGAAATATCAAACGAAGGAATTGATTAAAAAATAAACCAAATTCAATTAAATTGAATTAATTAGTTATTATTCATATTTTATACAATAATAATCATAGCTAAGGTATTTTAGTTTTTCTTCAATAACATCTATGTTAAAGAGGAGGGATACGATTTTTCTCATTCACTTTCATCGCAAGAAACAAAAAAAAACCAGATATTACATTTACAGAAAAAAAAAATTACAACTAGACACAGAAAACTGGTAGAATGGATAATCGAGAGAAGGGGGAGAAGGAAATTCAGGGTGTGGGTGACTCTTTTTTTTTCCTAATTTAAATACCATATAATAGACAACATATTGCTCACTCGCCACGTGCGCGCACATACTCTCGTGCTAGCATCAATAATAATTCTTTATATCCGCTCACTCTATTCTTCATCGTCATCAACACACGTGTATAGTCACTCTCGAACGAGGGCAATTGCTCTATATATACGTGTACGCTCTGATTTTTTCATTTTTTTAAAATTCTTCAATTACAACTATTATTATTTTTTTTACAATCTTAGATCACAAAATTATATTTTACACAGATCCACTTATTGACTTAATATCTAAAATTATTTTGGACTCCCGGCGCCTTATGTACAAAGGGGAATTTCTTTTCAGGGGGAGAGGGGGGGAGACGTAAATACGCCAGGATGCTAATAAACGCTAGAAAAAAATTCTACTCAATCCTTGGGGTCATATTCATCACCATTCATTTCTTCTATTTCAAATTTTTGTCTTGAGAAAAAAAAAAAATTTCAAATTAAAAAAAATGTCCACCATTTGAGAACTTCATGAAATATAGAGGGTTGTGAGTGATAGAAGCCCGTTATGCCCCACTGGATATTGTGATATCATAGAATTTCTTTGAATTTAACCCTAGATTGGTTACTCTTCGGCCTCACATATTCTTTCTCCAAGGAGGATAAACGCCTAATCATCATTTATTCTGCACAATTTGTGCCTGCAGGGTTGAAAGAAACACACAGAACAGTGGATTTTTAATTATTCATTTAATCCTTCCCTTCGGTAATTCTTTTCCACTTTATCCATTAGGTTTTAACCCTTCGAATTTTCTTCCGTCGCCTCCACTTCTCATTTTTTCCAATTGTACATGAGGTTTTTTTCTTTCTTCACGTCCGTGGAAAATCAATACAATCGAAGAATGGCAATATTACATGATATTCTCACCATTGGTATAGAAAGAATTGTGGTTTTGCGTACAATTGTAAATTACTGGGTTTGATAATAAACCCGTACGTTTTACTGTGTTTTGATGGGATGAAGGGGGTTGTGGGAGGGGATGAAAATCACTTCCGGAATAATGTACACAGGGGTTTAAATCGATTTTCTACAATCAAATTTACATTTTTTATGGAAATTTTTTATTCAGCGTAATTGTATCCTTGAATTATTTATTTTATCCACCTTCTGATTAGAGTTTTTGATGGATATGATGTATCGTTCAGTATTTGAATGAAATTTATTGAATGCTACCTATTGAAATAATAATCTTTAACGATAATTTGCCAATGGAAAAGTATTTTGAGGTCTTGTTTTTCATTTGTATTTTCAAATGAATGAAATTGCACAGAATTTATCATTTTTCAACAAAATAAATATGTTAAACTGTTTGAACACTTGAGGATGAACCTCACAATGTGAGGGAAAACGTGGGAGTCATTGGTGGGAGGGAATTAGGCATTCTCATGAGAAGATTTGGGTCAATTCTGTTGGATGATAATTTTCGATCCTCCCCTTGTTGGTCTAGAGTAGTTCGGCCTCTCTCGTTACCCACGACGCCTCCATTCTTCTTGTGGTTCAGAGAATGACACCCCAAGAGGAGAACCGTTGGGTCTCAATCAAATATGAGGTAGGTCAATTTCACTTGTTTTTAGAGATCATTTTTTTGAGAATATCTCGCAATCCAAGAGAGATATGAAAATTTTTGTAGAAACTTTTTTTTTAGAAAACAATGAGATCTATAAAAAATGTCTTGATTGAAATTACAATATCTCCTCTAGTCTCAGAGATATCCATCAAAAATCCACCCAAGTCAAGTTGACCTGTTCCATCCCTTCACTACTGAATTTTCTTTTCAATCTCTAATAATGATAATTTCAATTGAGGATAAAAAATTTCAAAAAATATTAGTCGACCGGAAGCATTAAAGTAGGTGTGCTCCACCATTTCAACTCCCTGGCGACGCTAATGAAGCTGAGGAGACAGGTTCGGCGCCGTGAGTCTAATTTTTTCTCCTCTTCTTTTCTCTTCAACTTGACGTACCTTTTTTTTTTTGGTCAATTCCATTCTCAACTCCGAGGTTGCCTCATCCAGGAGAACAGACAGAAAAGACAGAGGGAGGAGTGGATGGGAGGGCAGAGGAGGGAGAACTCTACAGACACTGATTACATCTCGCGCCACAGCGATTGCCTCGTTTCGCTCACGAAAATGTCATTAGGATTTCATTAATTCAAAACCGCCGCAAGCAAACCCCAAGACCATACTCTTTTCTTCCGAGATACGCTTGTGCAACTGGTTGCTTCTGTGTGCAATTTCATGTTTTTATTTTTTTCTTATTTTTTCGTTTATCCTGCTTCCCTCGGTGGTAACCCGAGGGTTCAAAAAACCCCAAGTGGGTCATGTTGGCCAACCAAATGAACGCGAGTACAATGAATTCCGTGAGTTGATGGAATTGTATGGGTTTTTTCATCACTCGATTTAGTGATGGTTTTTGGAGCTTATTTTGGAATTTATGGGAAGGCGCTCGCACCTTTTGTTGGTCACTGCAGCACTTGGATCTTCGACGTTTTGAGACCTCCTCTGGTACGTGAAACAGCCGATTTGAGGGTTATGTCCGATCCCGTTTTTAGTCGGAATACTACGGGCAATGGCTCTGTTAAACTGCTGGCCATACTCTGTAATTTGAGAAAGTCAATGGATTAAATGGTAAATTCTTTTGAGAAAGATATTTTTTTTTTTTCGAAACATCTCTTCTTAAAATTATTCGTTGTTTCTTTGGAAAAAAATAACAATTTAACTACAGATTAAAAATGAGAAAATGACCTGAATTGTTTTACTTGAATTTTGGATGGAGTTTTTTTATCATTCCGATCACATCACTCGTTAAGATTTTGAGAAAGAAGAATTAGAGGAATAATTATTCAATTCGCGACTGTCGGATCATTGATATATTCCCAATCTCATGAAAAATTTCGAAAAAAGTTGAGTTGAATTATCATTATTAAGTCAATTATCCATCTCTTATTAAACATGAAGTTGTGATAATCAGAGTATAATATTAGAAGAAAATATAAAAGGAAATGCTTTGGGGGAAAATTTTTCACCTTCACAATAGTATATTTCGATACAAGTGCGGAAAAGTGCTTTTTGACTTGTAGGAGGTTTATAGCACGAGCCGAAGGCGAGTGATATAATCCTACAAATCAAAAAACACTTTCCCCATGAGTATCGAACAACATTTTTCATCACAATGTGTTAAAAAGGGACTTTTGAGGCATGCGAAGCGTGCCTGAAAAGTCACTTTTTGGCACAGCGTGATGAAAAATATTTTTCGATATTTTTTCCTGGAAAGCGAAAAAACATCGAAAAAGGAACAAAACAAAACAACAAATTATCGTAAAATCACTTATTTCTCTGATAAATTCAACGGACCAAAATGTCTTCACCACTTCATAACGGAATTTTTTTTATTCTTGATTGAGGATCTACCATAAATCAATTTTTGATTATGCATCAGTCCAAAAATCACTACCAAATTCTCAATTTCGAAGAGAATCCCCTTAATAGGATCATTCTAGTGACCAAAAGTCATTGAATACCTAGAAAATCTAAATAAAAAACAATTTACCACACTCACGTGAGTAATCCGGGATTGGGGTCCGCTTGATACCACGAGTATTGCGGCATATATCCCGCGTGATGTGGCGGTGGGGGTGGTGGAGGCGGATGATGCCCAGGCGTATGGGGATGATGATGAGTGTGTGGTGGTGCGTGTGCATGTGGATGGTGTTTCATTTCACCGGTCCATGATGGCGCTGGTGGGCTCTCGTTGTGCTGCGGTGACATATCACTACCGGGCGTCGAGCTACCCGGTGTATTTTCACCCCCACCACCTCCCATTCCACTGAGGTAACCCGTCGTTGGACTCCCCGATACCGAACTACCACCGCCTGGAACAGAAATAAATAGGAAAAGTCAATAAATTGATCAATTTCTTCATGGTATGTAAGGGATACATTATTTTTGTTGCGTGCAATTGAATCTAACTAATTGAATTTAACCTCGTGTATAAGTAGCAAATTTGGAATTTATTTTCGTTGTTATTCTGTGGTCAACGTTGTCACTATTTTGCACATAATTTTCTTATTCATTAACGAACTTCTCCTGAAAATTTTAATTAGCTGGTAGCTTTCCTTGTTTTTTGGGAACCAACTGAGGAGACCCCTTAATAAAAAATTTCTCTTGATATTGTCCTCTAAAATCCACTCATTACCGAGATAATTTGATATTTCATAATTCGACTCTGGCATATAGGAAATTTTGAATTAAGTTTTTCGTTCCTTTAGATGTAGATTTGTATAAGAGGGATATAAAAAATTTGAATGATAGCGTGACACTCACCGCCCTGCATAAGACCCCCTGGTTGTCCAGGCTGAGGCGATGGGCCACCGGCCAAGAGGCTCCCGTGCTGTCCACCACCACCTCCGCCCTGCTGTGCTGCTTTCATCATCTTCTTGTATTTACTCCTTCTGTTTTGAAACCAAATTTTCACCTGTAACATATCAATAATCACAGCTTGGTTAATTCATTGTTTCAAACGTAATCCATTTCGATTTTACAATGAATAACTCATATACCTATTGTTACAAATAAACAATTATTATCAGCAAAAGTTTAGTTTATCATTCATTCTTCGAAATTTTCATGATATTCGAATTCTTCACTTCTTGATAAATATTGAATTGTTTAGATAACGAGTGATTGTCGGAGAAAATGTGAAGAAACATTTCTTGTTGGAAATTTTCTCAGCTACACGTAGAACAATTTTCAGTAAGAATTACCATTCCGTTTGATAAATGTGTTGTTCCATAAATTTTTTCTTCTTTTTTAAGTGGAAATTAGCCAAATTTAAAATTTTAAACAATAAAATTTGATACTTAAAAATCAAATTTTATTTTCCAGTTGAGAAATATTGTCCTGATGAGAATAAATAATGCCCGAGTTGTGTTAAGTTTTACCGTTCCAGCACAGTAATTTTTGTCTAGAGTTTAATGAAAATTCTAGGTTTGGTTAGTAAATTTTACTATTCGTCTGGATAAAAATCACCCCACCGGTAAAATAGGAATTACTGTACCGCCAGGATGACTTGTATTCAGACAAAATGGTAAAATTTATTAACCAAACCTAGAATTTTTATTGAAATCTAGACCAAAATTACTACGCTGGAAGGGTAAAATTTAACACAATTTGGATATTATTTATTCTCATCAGGGGGCCTATTCTGGTTCGTATAAATTGATAAATAAATGAATAAATCTTGATTTTGCCAGTCTTCAGACCGGTAAAAATGACATTTATTCATTTATTTATCCATTTATACAAACCAGAATAGGCCCCCAAGACAATATTTCTCAAACGAAAAATAAAATTTCATTTTTATATATCAAATTTTATTATTTAAAATTAAATTTTAATAAATTTTTTAATGGGATGGTAATTTTTACCAAAATTTTCTCTCCGTGTACAAGAAATTCTACTGAAATTTTTCCCTAAAATCCCTCTTCACCGAGTCAAATTACTCAATTGTCAGAAACGTTGTTTCACCACATTCACTCAATCATAATAAGCGAAATAGACCAACACAAGTCATTACTGTTATCCCATGTACCGAGGTGTATAGAATGATAACAAATCCTCGCTAATAAAAAAAAAAAAATCCTCCTACCGAAGAAAACCTACTGCACAACCATACAATACCAGTTAATTAAAATAATTTCATTAACCAAACATTTGTACAAATATCTCCCACGGCAGTAAATATCGATAAAAGTCAGCTCTGACCGGACATACATGTGAAATTGCGTTAACCTAGGGACGTTGGATGTTTAACGTATGAAAATATAAGGGCACACGGCCCTTTGTCGGACGCCATCGACCGTGCAACATCTCGCTTTTTCAAACAAGAGCAATTAGAACGAGATTTATTCGCACCGGCACGCCGCGCGTGGATTCCCCTCCCCTTCCCCTTGTACATCCCTGTCTTCCTCCAATGTGTGTATAAGAGTGAAACGTATAGTTTGAAACAATGCCGCGCTCGGTTTTATCCCTCTCTCATTTCTCTTTTCCTCCATATTGGTGTTTTTTTTTTTATCATGCCTCATTCTTCTTCAGGAACATATCTTAGGACCAGAGTTTTAATGAACTCGTTTTGACGTGACGCCGGGGTCCTTTCCGCGGGCCATCCGGCTCCACCTTCTCCCATCTCTACCCCTTTTGCCAGACGACTCGGTTAATTAAAGTTACCAACCGACTGACTGACACGCGGCCAGAACACAATTATGCAACTTTTTTGAAAAAATCATGCTGTCGTGTCTCCTTGTGCATGTTGTTTCTTTCTTTCCGTGAATTCTTCCAAGTTTTCTGTACTACAGAAATGTTATATAAGTCGTGGAGCAATAGGTTCTTGTAATTGTATAGGTTTTGAAGATTGTAATGTATACACGGAGAAAAAAATTCAGGAAAAATTACGAAAAAAGTTGCGTAATCGTGAGCTGAAATGTGATTTCAGTGAAATTTTATTGAAAAGTTATGGAAAAAATAAGAAACGAATTGTGGATTTTACGATATGCTCCGGAAAATTTATTTTAAAGTTCCGTAATTTTTTCTATAAATGTAAAATTTACTGAGTTTTCATTAAAAAGTACAGAAAGAAATGGAAATATTACTCGATTTCTCGAAATTTGTCTATGACTCTTACTGTTTTTTTTACGTATCCCAGTTTCGTAATTTTTTTCATTACGAGACGTAAATTTTCCCGTCTGGTATGGAGAGGGGGCTGGCTTGACCTTGCAAAGAAAGTGTGCCCCCCCCCCCCCCCCCACTCTAATGATTCGGAATCCCTCGATTGTCGTCGGACAATTTCGGGGGTACAACTGTTCCAGCAGTGTATTGCGTCTTATTGCGTTATTCAATACGAACTAACAACATAATTAGTGGTGACAGTGGATAAATGAGTGGTAAAAATAGTTGAAAAATCTAGATATTGATACAAGTGTGTGTTCTATGTTCCATTAACTAACGACGACTGTATTTTCATTGTAAAATTGTGCCATAGTGTTTATTTAAACAAACGTATTTAATCGTATAAACTCGACGGTGAACAATACTCTTGGAGTTTACTCAGTTCCAACGACGTAAAAAGTTGTTTAATCAGAAGGATAGGGGGATGCGTGGGAGAAAAATATATTTTGGAAATATAAAATTGAGTTTGAATGTTAGAATGAATGTTGTTCACATTTTCTAATAAAAATAATCAGTGAAAAAAAATTTTTCATTTTTTAATCCTCCTTCTTGATCCTCATGTTCCCCAATAATTCCCAAAATTATGATCTAACGAGTGAAAAAAATCGGCATTAGAATTAATAAAAATTTAAGTTTAATTATCATTAATATTATTATTATTATTCCGCACGAAAAAAAAAAAATCAAGTCAGGGAAAAATTACGAATTTATGTAGGCAATTTTCCTACACAGGAGAGTCAATTTTTACGGAACTGAGTATCGTAATTTTCACTGAGAGATTCGTAAAATTTCCGCTACGACACGTACTTTTTACGCAACTACATTTCGCCCCACGATTACGTTTCAGTTCGTAATTTTTACGTGACTTTTTTCGTAATTTTTCCTGAAAATTTTTCTCCGTGTACACAGAGATTAACGTCTGGAAAATTCGGTTTGAGTTGTATAAATTAAAAATTTCGTTTCTCATTGGAAAATCCTTCTTTTTGTTTGGGAATTTGCGGGAATTGAAGAAACGCCCATTTCGCCCCAGTATACTGTTAAAAATTTCAATCTGAATTTTCCATACCGAATTTCGAAAATTTTTAACAAGTGCCATTTCAACTGAAATTTCAGAAAATACCGGAATTGAAAAATTATATAATCCATTGATTTTCTCATAAGTGGATGAAGAAAATCAATGAAAGTTGTAAATTTCAGGGCAATTATACCGTATTCAGAATTCAGAAAATCTGGAAAATTCAGGAGAATATATTCATGAATTTCTAATTCATTGAGAATTCAGGTAATTTTGATACTAAATATTCATGCTTAATTGGAAATCCAAGTCATTCCTCAAATTTCAGTATTACTCCTACTTGAAAATTGTAAACTCACTTGGATTTTACTTGAAACTTGAAATTTCATACCCTTTCCTCCCCTAAAGCAAATTCAGTGTCACTCTTGTGAAAATTACTACCGAATTGTCCATGAAATTTCCACTTTTTTCTAACATTATAGTTAAACGGAAAACAAAAAATTAACAGAGTAAATTGTATTTTTCAATTGTATATGAAAAAAATTATTCGGTGAAAAATCATTCAATGAAAATTGGCCCTAATTATTTCTGAGGATAATAAAAGGAATAAATCAACACTGAAAAGATTGTATATACATTCATGAAAAATGTAAACAACTCGATTTTGAAACTCAAATAATCAACAAAGTTGTCACCTTCACTAAACCATAAACAGTTCTTCTCTATACTGTACTCTATACTCTATTTTCTCTATCACCCTTGGATTTATAAAATACACAGACAAGTGTGTAACATCGTCGTAACAATTCGCAATGCCTCAAGAGTTTGACCCGAGCAATACGAGTGTATGATGGAGGAGGTATGATATGCCCTAAGGCTATAAACGGCCTTTTATCGATATTCACTCTCTGCATACGTCACCCCAACAATGTGATAGAAAATATTTTGTTTTTATTATCTATAACTTTACGTTTTTCATTACTACAGTAAAAAAACAAATCGTAAGAATAGTTTCATTTATTTATTTATTCAATACACCTGCACCTGAGGAAGCACGGGGAGAAAATTTATGCAAACATCCGTGAAAAGTTTAGAGCGGTTAGATGGAATATTTAAGTATGAAAAATAGCTGGTGTATCTTGGTGGCCTCCGGAATCTACCATATGCCGCAGTACGTGGGTTTTATATACCGTGGACTGATTTTGTATATACCAAGACACAGTCACAAGCTGTCGTTTGTCTTAGCAATGTGCAACACGAGGAGTTTAACATTTTTTTTAGTGGAATTAAGAAACTTCTGAGAGTTTTTATTCGGTTCAATCGATTTTTCTATGTTGGATGAAATTTTAATATTTACTTGTGCTTTTTTTGAGCTTTATTCTGCGCTCTGTTATTTAATACAGTACACAGAGAGAAATTTTTGGTAAAAATTACTATCCTATTCAAAAATTTATTAAAATCTAATTTTAAATAATGAAATTTGATATATAAAAAGGAAATTTTATTTTTCGTTTGAGAAATATTGTCCTGATGAGAATGAATAATGTCCAAATTGTGTTTAATTTTACCCTTCCAGCACAGTAATTTTTATCTAGAGTTTAATAAAAATTCCAGGTTGGGTTAGTAAATTTTACCATTCCGTCTGGATAAAAGTTACCTTGACGGTACAGTAATTCCTATCCTACCAGTAGGGTGATTTTTCTTATTATTCAGACGAATAGTAAAATTTACTAACCAAACCTAGAATTTCTATTGAAATCTAGACAAAAATTACTACGCTAGAAGGGTAAAATTTAACACAAGTTGGACATTATTCATTCTCATCAGGACAATATTTCTCAAACGAAAAATAAAATTTAATTTTTATATATCAAATTTTATTGTTTAATATTTTAAATTTTACTAATTTCCAGTTGGAAAAGAAGGAAAAAATGTATGGAAGAACACATTTATTAAACGGAATGGTCATTTTTACTAAAAATTTCTCTCCGTATAATGTCGAGAATTGCGCCAGAATATTCACGTTCATATAAACTTTCATTTTGTACAAATTATAAATTCAAATTGTCAAACTGGAACCTCAAACGCAAGAATTGTAAGTTGTATTTATTCAATTTTTCAGTCAAAACTTCCAATCGCTTAATTAATGTAAATAAGAATGGACAATCTACGATAAAAATGATGTAAACATATAGCTAACCAGTGATAATTCGTGGGTGAAGAGTACACTTATCATATCATTTACCTATGATTACAATAATTATCTGATTGAAATATCAAGGTGAGATTGAGTAATTTTCGATCCTAGATAACAACTATTGGAATTTGAAGAGAATAAAGATTTGGATGAAAGTTGAAAACATTAAACTCCAACAATTTATTGAAGCATGTGTGAATTATAATGTATACGTGTTTGTCGTTAACAACTCCATAAGGTATCTAATGACCGTAATAACAGGATTTAATAATAACGTAATTTACATGGTTGTAGTGGTGCATTTGAGGGCACGAGCCAATGATTATTAAATTAAATAGGAATGTTAACACGTGGAAAATTAGAATTTCATTCTTTAAATATTAAAAAATAGTATATTTCGATACAAGTGCGGAAAAGTGCTTTTTGACTTGTAGGAGGTTTATAGCACGAGCCGAAGGCGAGAAAAGTCACTTTTTGGCACAGCGTGATGAAAAAAGCAATTTTTTTGCAAACATTCTGTTCAAAAAAAATCTACAAGCATGATGAATTTGATAAGTTAATGTCTCTGTTCATGATTAAATAACAACTGCTGGGGCGAAATAGATTATTTCTCGAATTTTGACCGCAATTGTCACTTGTTAAAAAAAAACAAATGAAAATTAATTATCACAGAATATGCGTTATTTTCATTTTTTTTTTTTGAGTTACACAATTTGTCTATATTCCACCGCAAAAATAATCTACAGACAAAATACTCTGAAAATAATATCAATTGATATCAAGGGGTCATGACCCTTACGATCTAATTTGTCACGGACAATAAGCAATCACAGTATCATCCAGTGAGTCCCAGCTCATAAAACATGGTAACGAAAATAATCCGTCATTTCATTGATGACGGGGTGGAGAAAGGAATCAAATGAAAGTTAGGTTGAATTAGAGATTGGGTGAGGGGCACCCTCATACGTCACATCAACCGCCCGTCGAGTGTTGTGACGTATTAAAACCGTCGAATTAGCCAACAAAAGTCACCGTCCGAATTACATTAAAAACCTCATTCATTCTTTCCTAGCCTATATTGTTGAAGGTATTTGTCTTTTTCATCACTTGTTATGTCAGTGTTTTTTTTTATTTTTTCCTCTTGCATGAGTGAATTCATAATGCCCTCTGCCTCTGCTTCCTGCGTAGCATCAGTGATGCGCAGTGCCTTCAGCGATCCGAACTCTCCAACAATTCTCATTCATTTTAATTTTATTTGAAACGCTTTTTTGTCGTCTTTATTTATTGCGAATTTTGTAAATGCACCGTATGTTTAATATTTTTTTTTTTTTTTTTTATATAACCTTGAGATATACCATAGAAATAAAATGAGTGTCGAGAGGATGCTCGTGAGCCAACGAAGCGCGCTTCCATAATTATACAAGACAAAAGAAATAAAGAAATAATAAAAATAATAAGATTCAGAAAATGTGATTGTAATGTTACAAGACAGATAAAAACTAAAAATGATAGTTGTTAAACTTTGTCTTTTTGTTTACATAACTTGCAAATCTGAGGTCAATAAAATGACTCATTGTTGAGTGTTCTTTAGTGATAACAATAGATGACAAAAAATTTTTGAAGATATCCTTCAAAAAAAAAACCCAGAGAAATGGAATTCATCACAGAATAACTCCAAAAAAATGATATCCTCAACTAAATAATCATGGGATTTATGTTGAGATATCACAGTACGGTTTACTAATTACACTCACGTAAATTAACGCAATGTGTCACCGTGTCGCCCTATTGATGGTAACAATGGCGCACGCGCAGCCACACACATAACCTCTCGTCATCCTTTTTTTTCCCCCATTATATTTTCACTTTTGTATCCGTCATAATATTCGTTACTTTCTGAATATATTCATAACACAAGCTATTGCATAATCCCATACATCTCCCGTTCCTGTTTTAATATAATTATGTTGAATCCAGTGGTTGTCATATACTCTCCTAACCAACTCTAATTCGAACTAATTCCGTTGAAAATCGATGAAATTGAACAGAACACAATCGAATGCAGATTCTTCCTTAACTAAAAAAGTTATTGCTCATATCTCGAATATTTCGGCAGTTATGGAAATAATCGATTCGATTAATCGAAACGCTGAAATGGGGCATTTTCATGAGAGTTTCATGAAAATGGCATCAACAGCGCCGCCACTTGCGTCAAGGAATGAATGCTCACAAAAAATAAAAGACTGAAATAAGAAACTAACGAAAACATTCAAGAGTCGTTGGGAGTAAAAAAGAAAAATCTGAAATTAAATAACGGTAGAAGGATTGAAATTAATGCCTCCTCGTTAATCCCCTCTCTCCATTTGAACGCCTAACCCTCAATCATTTTTCCATTTTCCTTCCCCCAATTTACGTCTGTCGCGTGTCCTAATTACCCCCTCAAACTAATTATTGATGTGTATACAGAAGCCAGCCTTTCCCATGACGTTCCAACAATATTTCTATTTATCATCCGAACAATTTTTTTTTTCTCTGTTTTTTATTAGTTCTTCTCTCATTTTGCCCCAGTCAAAAGTAGAGGAAAAAAAATTGGAGGGAATATACTCCCGTTTCGTAGGTGGATACCTTCGTCACGGTTTATGAGCATCATCATCGTGGTTTACCGAAGAGTCGTGGTGGACGCTCGTCGAGGACGATGAGCAGTGGAGAGAGGCTGATGGAAGGGGGAGGTTGTTCTTGGTATCCACAAGAGGGTGGAGGAGGTCGTGAGACAGATAGTCAAGTAAATGAGATGGTGAGAAGAGAGAGGAGAGCGGGACGGATCCCATCATTGAGGAGGACGAAGGGGGACAAGGAGAATGTCGTGCCGTGCTCATCGAGGTGTAGTTCCTCGTCCCCTGGATGTCCGTTCCTCCAGCATGATCAGCGTCCCACTAAACGCATTTGCTAAATTATCTCCTGCTGGGGTACTCATGATTTTTCCCGTTTTCTAACAGAGAATTTTTATTTTTTTCATCAATTTTATGAGAGGTTGAAAAAATATATAATTTGAAAATAATAACCCGTTTTACCCCGGTAGTTTCTAAAATACTTTTTCTTAATGGGACGATTCACAAATTTCGCTTATCCTATTTTAGAAAGAAAAAAAAATACATTTTGCTTGTACAAGTTATCAAAAAAATCCATTCGCCAAGTTTGAAACTAAAAGATTGATGCATCAGTGCATTTACCTATCTCTCGTTAGTATCAGTGAGTACGTAATGCAGCTTAACACAAGGGAAAATAGTGTACATACATTGTCACGCCACTGGTTCATTCACGCTAATAAGGCGTGAACTTTTGAAGTGGATAGAGGGTCATGTGGAAATCAACTTGTTATGTGGGTTAAGGTTTTTCAACTCGGATTTTGGTTTAAATTAATTCAGACAATTTAATGAATAATTGGGCATCCTCAATTTTTTTAATTGAAAATTATTTTAATAATCACATTTGTTTTTTTCGATCAACACTTTGACCCTCAATAATGAAATGAACATAAACGATAAATTTAAAATACACAAAAGCGTGTTTTTAATGGAAATTAATTTTTTTTTCTTTGTTCATTATACCTTTTTTGTAATAAAAAGAATGAAAAAGGGTTTAGACACAAGGCGAATATAAATGCGTGTTCGTTCTCAGCTACTTGTTAAATGAATGAAAGAAAAAGAAACAGCGAGAAGACAGATATATCGCGATGCATCACATGTCCGTCAAGGGAAGAGAAAGAGGGGAAGGGCGAGCCGTAAGATCGGTCACCGGAACGGACGTTCCTTCCCTCCTGATGGCTGCTCGACGAATTTACGTCACGGTCCTGTGCTCTCCATTGTGGGATGCCACGTGATTCCTTTCGAGAAAATGCTAGATCATGCACCAACGGAATTTTCAAAACCACTCCAATTCGTCAATCAATGCGAATTAAAAAAGAGAAGCAAAAACAAAAATTAAATGATTCATGGAAATAGAAATTGTGAAAATTCATTTTGTTTGGAGAAAAACTTTCAAATTCAGAGAAAAATATTACTCAGAAGAAGGAAAAGTTTTAGAAAATAAAGTCAAGTCAATTTTCCGCTTTTACTTGAGATTTTTCGACTCGTTCTCCAGAAAAATGTCTCCATGCTGATGAGGATCGATCCACGGGGGCCGCCGACTGTGCCTTATTCACGAGGGAGACACGCGAGTCAGGCCTAGAAGACCGCAAAGATAGTTACGGGAGCGTGCACTTCCCTCGTGGCCCGCAAAAACCTTATCCTCTACTAGCATCTTCCCTCATTTTTTCCCTCTAAACATCGCGGTATACATCTATACATATACGTTAACGCCACGCGAGAAAACTCCCGTTTCGTGCTGTTTACACCCAACTGCACTTGGGGGTTTGTGTCGTCCTGCTTCGCGATGCGTGTGCATACAACACTTAGTTTTTCCCATATTTTTCTGTCATTTTTGTATTGTCATTTTTTCATGAAAAATTATGATTTTGAAAGTCAATTTATTTCTATATTTTGTGGTACACGGAGAGAAATTTTTGGTAAAAATTACCATCCCATTAAAAAATTTATTAAAATTTGATTTTAAATAATGAAATTTGATATATAACAATGAATTTTTTTTTTCGTTTGAGAAATATTGTCCTGAGGAGAATAAATAATATCCAAATTGTGTTAAATTTCACCCTTCCAGCGTAGTAATTTTTGTCTAGATTTTAATAAAAATTCTAGGTTCGGTTAGTAAATTTTACCATTTGATTTGGATAAATGTCACCGTAAGGGTACAGTAATTCCTATATATCCTACCTAGGGTGATTTTTATCCAGACGAATAGTAAAATTTACTAACCAAACCTAGAATTTTCATTAAGCTCTAGACAAAAATTATGTGCTGGAATGGCAACATTTAACACAACTTGGACATTATTTATTTTCATCAGGACAATATTTCTCAAACGGAAAATGAAATTTAATTTTTATATATCAAATTTTATTCTTTAAAATTTAAAATTTTACTAATTTTCAGTTAGAAAAAAAGAAAAAATTTATGGAAGAACACATTTATCAAACGGAATGGTAATTTTTACTAAAAATTTCTCTTCGTGTACTATTTTTTATCATTCATCATTCATTTTTATGCAATCGATAAAAAATTTCACTATATCTATTTGATTTCCAGATATTCATGAAAAAGTCAACTCGGATGCATCAAGTATAAAAATCATTTTTGAGATGATTCCAACAAACTCTACATGAACAATCGATTTTTAACATTTCACCATTTTAAAACCCATTTTTCCCCACAAAATTTTTCCCTCTTTTAAATCTGCGGAATTTTCCACTCCATCACTCATTTTCCACAACCACATGAATAAAAATCATCTCTATATCTCTGGTATCTTCTGCACACGCAACAAACCGATTTACCATAACATGAGGATGTTTGCACGATGACGTGGTCCCGAGGAGATTGATCAGACAATCGAAGAATGCCATAAGCAAGGAAATATCGATGAAAGAGAATTAAAAAAAAAACCCACGTGCAAGTGCATTCCTATTGATGTAAGAAAAACGATAATAGAATCCATGATTATCTAACTGATAAAACAAAAAATGTAAAAATTCTCGGAATGCATAGTGTGTTTTATCCAATTAAAATTAAATAACTCGTCGTCAACCGATACACATCAATTAAATCCAATAATTATGATTAAGTTTGACTATGTTATAGGCGTGAAAGTATTTAGATGAATGGCAAATGTGTGTTATGTCTCTCAACTTGATCTGTCTCTTTTTTTTCTAGATTTTAGTTTAACTGATCAACACAGAGGCCGAGCCATTTGTCAGCGGGTGTGCCGCCAGTGGATCGTAGCTTCCAACTTTGAGTTTTATCGGCTTGTAATCGCTGTCGGGCTCTATCTCACTAGCCTGGCGGCACCTCGCCAACCTCGCACAAACACAACCAAATGCTCACCATACACATTAAAACCTCATACGAATGCCTTTTCAAACAGCCATTGTAGACATATACGTATTTGTCTGTCTCACGTGAGGCCATTGTTTGGTATTTAGCGGCAAGGTGAAATTATGTAACGCGAAGAAGGTAGATCGTATCATTTCGAGTGAGTACCGTGTCTAACTACGATGCCGTTTGAAGTTATCTAAAAACAATGTTATTGACGAAAACGGGGGGAGGTGTGTGTACTTGACTCATAAGCTCGTTGACAAATGTGAGGGAACAATTGACAATTGGAAAAAAAAATGGTTAGCCACAAATTTAAGATTTCTCACGTTCTATATATTCTACATTGAATGATCTTGATGATAATGGGTGATTTTAGAGGAAAATGTCAAGAAATATTTTCTGTTGACAACTTTTTCAACTATACGGAGAGAAATTTTTAGTAAAAATTACCATTGCGTTTGCTAAATGTGTTCTTCCATAGATTTTTTCTTCTTTTCTAACTGGAAATTAGTAAAATTTAAAATTTTAAACAATAAAATTTGATACATAAAAATTAAATTTTATTTTTCGTTTGAGAAATATTGTCTTTATGAGAATAAATAATGTCCAAGTTGTGTTAAATTTTACCCTTCTAGCACAGTAATTTTTGTTTAGAGCTCAATGAAAATTTTAGGTTTGGTTGGTAAATTTTAGTATTCGTCCGGATAAAAATCATCCTACCGGTAGGATAGGAATTACTGTACTGTCAGTGTGACTTTTATCCAGACGAATAGTAAAATTTACTAACCAAACCTAGAATTTTTATTGAAATCTAGACAAAAATGACTACGCTGGAAGGGTAAAATTTAACACAAGTTGGATATTACTTATTCTCATCAGGACAATATTTCTCAAATGAAAAATAAAATTTAATTTTTATATATCAAATTTTATTATGTAAAATTAAATTTTAATAAATTTTTAAATGGGATGGTAATTTTTACCAAAATTTTTTCTCCGTGTTCTAAGGCTAAATAAATTTCTGTTTCTCTCATTTCTAAAAAAAAATTCCTTGATGTCTTTTCTGTCAAACAAGAAAAAATAGTCGCATAAAAAATATTATGTTGTTTGACGGGAAAAACTCTTCAATACAATTGGGTAATTGTTTCCAAATTTTTATAAACTCCCCAATATATGGTTTTTCTCCATCATTCCCATCCATTTGAGCTTGACAAATTCAAACCCATCTCCATTAACATAATTTCCTCTTCTAGAATATAATCGAGGGTGAAAGGGAATATAAATCAGCCAGGGTTCTTTAATTTATTATCGAAGCGGTAAAAAGGTCCGTTGGAGGCTTCGGGTGAAACAGTTTAATAGGACGAATTACGCTAATAAAAGGTAACAACGTCAGTCGTTTTCACGGTAGAATAACAATGGGGCAACATATATTCTACACACATGGTATCTCTCTGGTTACAGTTGCGTTTCGTGGGCTATTTCCCCCATTTGAATATTACTCTAGTGCCGTATAGGTATACCCCAGGTTGATTAAAATTTATTTACCAGACACATGCGCGCGCTTTTTCGTATACGCATCAACGCCCTCTGACACTCGCTCAACGTATGTCGTTTTGGTGATGCTTCAATTGCAATTTTTAGGTTCATTTATTAGTATTTTTCTACCAAAATCATTGAAGAGAAGAAACTAACGCGATTCACTGTTTTGGATATTTACATTATTCTGTGCGTCAAAGACATTTTTTTCCCAATTCCGTTGATGGTTACATCATAAATAAGGCCGTTTTTAACAGTTATGACTCGGAACTGATAACGTTTCAAGTGATTAGTTATATGCAATCGCAATTACGTGGAAATTTTCTCCAGTTATAAAAAAGAGAACGAAGACTTGAGTGATAACGCGTAACTATAGCGTTGGGTTATTATCCACTAGGGGTCTTAATTTACTCATTTTCCATCATATCGCAAACTCTTAAAAAAAAAAAATTCAAGATAATTTTTCAAAAATAGGAATACACCCACGAAATGTCATTGGGGGATGAATAGGATATAAATATGACATTTTTCTCTTGATTTTATCGTAAGATGGATTTGTTATGCAATGCGTATATTCATCTAGTTCTAGGTATACTGACTACATTTTATTGTTGTCAAGAGTCTGATGAAGGTCAAATTATAATCGAAATGTCGCGTATTGACAATGAAATAGTATTCTATTTTTGCCAATTCCCGGCACGATTTACACTTTGTTAATGTCTAAAATAAGGGAGAACAATGACATGAATTATGGATATAACGATCATCAAAATTTTGGGCATATTCAGTGAAATGATTCTGGGGATACAACGAGGAATGTAGGATGGGAGTCAATTCAAGGCCGCCATCATTACGTTGTAGTCGATTCGAGTGCCATCATCGTATCGATTACGGCTGAAGTACTCGCCGATTGGCCAAGAGGATCCCGAAAGCTGTGTGTATTCGATTTCTCTCTCTCTCTCTCTCACTCTCTTTTTTTTCTCGGTCAATTTCACCGTGACACTGGGGCGGCTGCCGGCGTTCACGTCCTCCGGCCAATCGGGAACACCAAAAATGAATAAAAAAAAAAAAAAAGAGGGAGAGAGAATATGAAATCAAACGTGGCGCAAGACGCGACCAATAAATCGAGAGAGCGCGCGCGCACATGGGAGAGGAGAAGTCGATGGGGCTCGAGAGCCCTGTCACGCTGCGTCACTCTCGAGCCTTTCGATATAAACGCCAACGCGCAGTCGCCTATATAGCCCATTTGTACAGTTTTATAGGGCATAACATGAAAGTCCTAGGGTTCTTAAATACACGCTATAAACATTCACATTATTCTTGATACATTTTTTTGGAAGTTTTCACATTAAGGGAATATGGACACAATTCAATTTTGAGAAATAAAATATACAATTTGTTCCGAATGAAAGTTTATGTCAAGAGGAGCGTTCGGGGGTAATTGTCAGTGCATTAACCGTTTGATATAGTTAGAAAGACCAGATCAGCAATTAGCAAATGACACAGTGTCTTATCGGCAAATGACAGCTTCTGAGATTTGCGGTTAGAGAAAAAGATGAGAATCTGAAGGGAAGAATCCTCAAAAATGAGCTAATGAACATGGGAATTTGATGTTTAATGTGGAATATAGAATGTGTCTCAAGTGTTCATCGTAATCTGAAATTCAAACATCAATAACGCGAACATGTTCACTCTAAGAACATCCAAGGCACGGATTGATTCAAAATATAAGTCGTCCTGAGTCTTCCTTTTGTCTTCAAAGATGTCAATTTCTTTCATTTTCGGATTTTTTTTCCATTTTGACCCAACAACTTTGGGTATACTGAATTAAATTAAATCAAACTGAATTAAATAAAATTTCTCTTTCAATGATAATGATGTTTTGTTTACAAATATTCAATGACTTTTGACCTTACGACTTTAATAAGCTCCTATCCTAATCCCAAACTCTCAACAAAAACCTCAAACCTCACCACAAAACTCCGATACAGACGTAACTCTCCCACGGAACAAGAACCAAAACAAAACAAACATGTGGTAAAAACTCGGAAATCAGTGTTGTATCCTCTCAAAAAGGCCGAATCGAAGCAAAAGCGCGAGATCCGTAAAAAAAAAATTGGAAACAAAAACAAAGGAGAGAAATACCTCGAATGGTTCGGTCGAGGCACAGAAGACAGGCGGAAGAAGCGACGAAAGAAAACACAACGAGGAGCGAAGTGTACAAGTGAGCGGGAAGCGAGTGATGTGTTCTCAAGGCACAAAAGCAAAAAAAAATATATTGAAGGAGGCAGAATAAAATGGAAAAAAAAATAAAACATTGTGGAGCGTTTGAATCCAAGTATGATCGGGGTAAGAAGTGCCCGGTGGAAATGTGTTTTACGACAGCTGTAGAGAAGTACGAGTGGAGGAAACTATCAAGTGGGTTTCTAAGACGATGTTACACGCCGTTTTACTATCTTTCGCGTAAGAGCAGCGGCGCTATACTCGATATACCGCTTGCCATGAAAATTCACGACTTCTCGTCTTTATTGCTCGACGTATCTTGAGTTATGGAGAAAATTTTATGGTTTAAGCGTCTATAACCTTCTCAACAATGTTACCCAGCGCCTGGATACACGTCGATACATCCAAAAGTCCAAGACAGGAGAGTAAATTCAACGTGTCGGTGAAATCGCACAAGAAAGTTTCTTGAGTGATGATCGTAGGTATAATATTCCATAGGAAAATTACTATGAAAACAAGTAAAAATATGAAAGTTTGAATTTTTTTTATTTTCATTTGTATGCATCTAGGTTTATAGATAACGTGAAATATGAATTTCTAGGAACATGGTTGATGTTTGGAGAAAAGAGAAAATGATAATAAAGTGAACAAGGAGACAAAAATAATTGTGGTAAAGTTATTCTCGTAATTGCAGCTCCAATCAACGTCAGTTAAGACATTACTGTTATTATTCAAGTTATACTGACAGTTATGTGTATACAATTATTATTAATCTCTCGAATTAAATCAAAAAAAAAAAAACATGGGAGAATGAAATTGTTTGTTGATTTTGTAAAATTAGAGGATTTTTATCATTATTATGTATCCTATTATTATAATAATAATTTTATCATTCATGTTAGAGTTTTATTTTAGTGTTTATCATATTAATAATAAAATTAAACTAAAAATTGCGACATGAAAAATCTAAAGAATGATCTGTTTGAAAAATTAATACAATTTTGACGGAATCATTTCACACATGAATATTTTATTCAACCATCATTCTGATATGGCTGAATGAGTATGAATGAACATTAAAACCCCCATATTATTTCTTCATTATCATTTATGATTGACATGTATTGATGAAAAAAAGAAAATTTTTAAAAAAATAGAGAGGGAAAAAATCGAGGGGAAGGAAAAACTCAGCTCTGTATTGATGCATAAAACGTACATATTTACGAAGCCTGTTTTCACGGATGTGAACACCCGGTATGCAACCTGCGGGAGGAAGGCAAAATAACGTGGATATACGGCCGAGGCCTCACCATCAGACGCCATTTATTTATTTTACCTTTGCACATATAACGATATATAACGCAAACGGGATGGATGGAAACGTGTTTATGGACAGTGTAGATATATGTATATCTGAAGGAAGGGGATTTGCCCCCCACCCCATTCTACTGTAGTCAATTACAGAGGAAAAAAAAATGATTGGATATTTTTATCGAGTATTTCTTGTGAAGCGAGTGAAAGAAATTTCTTGGTTTTATTGGTTCAATAAACTCATTGAGTGAACTAGTTTGTTTATCATCATTTGAAAATTCACAAGTGTATTAAATTAATGAAATGTGATATTAAAAAAATACATTTTATTCCATCATAATACTTTTCAACTCCTCATCCTGCACATCGAGTTTATTCTATTGAAGATATAGAGGTACATCTGATGTGTATATATATACGCTAATAAACTGAATATCAAACACGAACCTATACAGTCACGAGATCCGGTGTCGTATTTCAATTTACTCCAGTCCGCACGTTTTATTTTGTTTCCATTAGACTGTCCCGTTTTACTTTTATCAAAATATGTCGTGCGGGTGTAAGCCAATAAAGAATAGCAGTTGGAACTTTACGTATTATTCGTATCGGCATTCTGTTGTATAGATGTTGAGAGAAGTGTGACTATATCACTGCAAGAAATTTCGAGAAGATTTTAAGGCACATGTGCAGGAAGTTATTTTCAATCACCAGTACTATAAAATTATAGCGCATGGGTATGATAAAATTTTTGTAGTTCTGCATGAATTTTCATATGAACGAATCAAAAAATTATGTCTCAATGGTACTTTAATTTGAAGGTCGCGCATAGAACCGATATTCGAATAATTATGCAAAAAAACATTAATTATTGTTCTTTCTTGTTTTATTTCCATTTTTCGGATGTTTTGGCGAATTGTGGTTATGATTATACATTGTAGAATTAGTTTATTAAAATTAATAATTGACCTATCTCAGGCGCGAACCCAAGTCCTCCAGAACTAAAAAAGGGATATGCTCATATAATCGAACGTGGTGGATGCTATGGAGAGAATCGATCCGATTAATCGAAGCGCTGACATGGGGCATTTTCATGGGTGGTTCGAGAAAACGGCATTAACAGTGCGTTAATATTAAGTGAGGAAGCGTAAACTGACTATAGACACCACGGGATGCCGTGTGTGTCGTCTCGTTGATTCATTTCCATTTCTTTTGGGAGGGGGGAGGGGAGGAGGGAGGAGGGGAATTATCTCGGATTGTATCTTATATACACATCGCTGTGAGACGGTATTTAGGAGTCACCCTAAACGTTTCGCGACCAACGATGCTTAACTGAGTGGAGGATCATTATTACCATGATTCATGTGGTAATTTGGTCATTAACTTATGACTTTCTTGGTTTTTCTATTGCTATTATACTTCTATTCTACTAAAGTCATCTAACATGTTAAATATTGGGTCATCTCGATAATGAGTGATTTTCTCAGAAGACATTTATTTTTGAAATTTCGTAATCTACAAAAAAAGTTTTTTGACATTTTCCATTAGAAGTAGTTAATTGCGAGATGAATGGCCAGTTTCAAAAAATATTCGTATATAAATTTGACTCATGATCATTCACCATTTGATTTCTTTATTTCAATGGAACTCACAGTTTTCCAATTAGAGCAATTTCATTATTTCACCCTAATAGAGTTTCATCGACTCTCCTTTTGTCATATAATTCCTCAGTTTTATGTCTTTTATTTCAACTTTTGATGGTTCTCCTGTCAGTGCCATCGTGTTCTTAAGGAGCTTTGTGTTGGCTGCAGGTGCCCGCACTTTTTACCCAGTCTCTGTGAAAAATCCCCGTTGCGTGACACTGAATAAGGGACAAGAATTTTATACTTGTGGTTTTTCTGAAATCGAGCTATTTATCACAATTTTATGTTCCCTTTTTTCGTGCCAAATTACCTACATTTTCATAGTGAATATTACGAAAATACTTTTAAAGACTAACAGATTAATTCAAAAATATATTTCTCAATTTCTCGAATAATTTTCTCCAGTCGACGTTTGTCCTCCCACTGTGAATAATCGCTATGCGTTTGATGGGTATTCTTAATCAAAGCTACAAAACACATTAAAACTCGTGTATCCCTTTTTTTATGAGTATGACGATGAAGGGAGATCCCACCTCCTTTTACTAAAAAGTGGGTTGAGCATCTAATCAAAGTTCGATTTAACCAAACTTCAGAGGTGCTCTTGAGACAATTTTTATTTATGCAAATTCATAATTCCTCTTTGAAACATTGTAATGAGGAATCAGTGCTGAGAACCACTGAGTTAACCACGGTGGGCGTACCACATTGGAACATCCCATATACCTATGAGCGTGTTATACCGCTATTCGTATATTTCGTGTTCAGGCACAGTTGAAAAATTAGACTGAGAGAGAAATATGTATTAACCGAAATTTGAGACTAATTTTCTATTACTCGGGTCTGCACGGAGAGAAATTTTTGGTAAAAATTACCATCCCATTTAAAAATTTATTAATATTTCATTTTGAATAATGAAATTTAATATATAAAAATGAATTTTTGTTTTTCGTTTGAGGAATATTATCCTGATGAGAATAAATAATATCCAACTTGTGTTAAATTTTACCCTTCCAGCGTAGTAATTTTTTTCTAGATTTCAATAAAAATTCTAGGTTTAGTTTTAGGAAATTTTCCCATTCTGTCTGGATAAAAATTACCTTGACGGTACAGTAATTCTTATCCTACCGGTAGAGGATGATTTTTATCCAGACAGAATGGTAAAATTAACTAATCAAACCTAGAATTTTTATTAAACTCTAGACAAAAATTACTGTGCTGGAAGGGTAAAATTTAATACAACTTGGACATTATTTATTCTCATCAGGACAATATTTCTCAACTGGAAAATAAAATTTAATTTTTATATATCAAATATTATTATTTAATCCAATTTCCAGTTGGAAAAGAAGAAAAAATTTATGGAAGAACACATTTATCAAACGGAATGGTAATTTTTACTAAAAATTTCTCTCCATGTAGCAAAAATTGATTTAAAAAAAAAAAAATCGTCTGTATTTTGAGAACAGAATAAGGCAAAGTGGGTCATTTGTGATGAAAATTTTAATGACTCAGTTGAAAAAAAACTCAAACATTTTTGTAATACAAATCATTATATAATTTCTCAATGAGTGCAGATTCTCATTCTCTGGGACTCCCCCTTACAAATATATTCATAATAAAATTTTATGAATGGAACTTCACCACCCCATAAATCTCAGAAATGCCGGAAGAAACGTAAAAGATGTTGATAGTAATTTTATTCTGACTGGAAATAATTTGGTGACTCTATTCCGAGGATCGGTCAAAAGAAACTCGAATAATCGATATACAAACGTAGAATCAAAGGGCGAAGCCGCACGCCGTGAAAGGAGAAGCGAGAGTGTGCGCGAAAAGAAAAGAGTATAATCGTACAAACTGGTTTTATAGAATAAAATGTTTGAGTGTGTGTAAGTGAGATGAAAATCAATGAAAGAGATAAAATGAAGATAGTATTAAAGTTCTATGGATGAGAAAACCAATGTTGAAAGAATGGGAGAGAAACGAGGTGAGAGCCAGTGCCTCTGACCATTGAGTCGTTAAGGCAAAATGTTGAACCCTGGATAATATATACCGTTGTCGTAATTAACCACTGGGTTAATGACTTAATGGATCGTTTAAACAGTAGTGTGACGAATTCTGATGATGTTAGTTATCGATAAAATTATTTACATTTCCACCTATTCATCCTTATTGGATAGTTAAAAAATGCAAACATCAATTCAGAAGTAAATGATAAATTCATGCTTTTGCTCTATACGATTTGTCTTTTTGCTTCTTTCAGGAACGATGAGTCGTGTGGATAACTTATTCCTGTCTTTTTTTCATTAGTCACTGGGGGACGGTAATTCAACGTATACTGACACACGTGATTCTGTCATTAAGATCTCATGGGTAAAATCATTTGATGCTATGTGATTTTTTTTCTCAACAAGTTTTGGAATTTTCTCAGGTTCGAAAATGTATTTTTCATTGCTCTAACGAGTCTTGTTTATTATGGAGAATGATTTTTTTTCAACTTTGAAATATTTTATTCTTGATTTACTTGAGAAGTGAGGGAATGAGGTATAATGACTTCATTTGAGGATTAGTTTTCGATGAATATCTTTGAAACCATGAGGAAGATGAAGAAAATTGACATGAACTTTTTACATTCTCTTATTTGAGTGTCATTCGAGAGACAGATGAATTTCACCCTGAGTTTAAAAAAAGCTGATCCATTTCGCCCCAGTAGTTTACGAGTAATGACAGGAATAATTACCTTAATGATTCATGATTCTACTTGTTGTTAATTATGCATTGGTTACGATAATGAGTGACTTTACGAGGAAATACTGAGAGACACATTCTTTTTTAGAAAGTGAAGTCCTAAACTCCAATTAGTAGAATTGGACATTTTTGTTGAGTATCCATTAACTTCGAAAACAACTTTTTCCACTATGGGAGACTTCAAGAAATATATTCGTAGCTGAGAAAATTCTCAATAAGCAATATTTCGATATTTTTTTCTGAAATGTCTCCTTATCAAGAAAACTCATGATTGACGAGCTGTTGAAAATCGAATACCCTTCATCACTCTTTATAATTTCAACTGTTTCTCTCAACTAGGGATGTGAGTGACAAAAATGACGGTCAAATGACGGTCAATTACCGCGGTCATGATCAGTAATTACCATATTTAGAAATCCGACAAATTGGTCAAGGATTTGAAAAATGACCAATTCAATTCTAACTGTAAATTTTCATCTAACAAAAATTTTTGTTCGGTTATTTAGTGCTGGTAAGGCTATACTAGATATAGCTAGATTCGTTGCAATTTGCCCTAAAAAGAAAAGCCGAGCATCGAATTTATTGTTGTTCAATTCGTTTCAAAAAAATTACCGAAATGAAAATGACCGTCAATTTGCAATTATATAGAGGAATTTTGACGGTCATTTTGCATGGAGAATTATCTCGGTGTCTGAAGATGGTCAGAAAACGGTTAATTTTCCCTGACCTGAATAAATTAAAAAAATGAGGGTCATTTCACATCTCCACTCTCAACCGAGAATTCCCAAATTTATACGTTTGATCATAATATAGGTCAATAATAATCTTTTTTTTTATTTTCTATCAGAGTGACCAGAATGCAGCACATGGTTTCATGACACAACGTTGAAAACGCTAGAGCTGAGCATAAATATTCAAGCGACAAGCCGTTTACACATGTAACTGTTCGGTGTAATACGCACACGTGAGATCAATACTACCGTACACTCCAGAAGGAAGATAGAGAGGAGGGGGGAGGGGGGGAAGAAATACCTATGAAATGAGTTATCAATACGTTAACTACCGTAGAAATAAAACCCCAATTGATTGCCCGTCAAATTGTCACTAAAAGTCACAAAGTGAAGCCCCACAAATCCACAGATAAGTATTTTATTTTCCCAAACAGTAATAAATTCAATCCATTCACTTCAACAACTTGTTGAGTACATAAAATATCTTTTCAATCAGTAGTCAGATCGGGGAATACACATTAAACCTGTCATTAATCCTGCATCGCAGTAGCCTAATCTGAATATCTATTCGCAGTGAACGAATCATCTTATTTCCTTAAACGACTCGAGTTCCAAGATTTATGTGCCACTCTTTCTCTTAATGTTTGTGTGTTTATTTTTATTTATTTTTTTTTCTTTGCAGTTGATTTTTTTTCCTGTCAGTTGATGTGATCGATAGGATTGGAAAACCTGTTCTGGAAGAAATTCTGCATGTAACAATGAACATGTAAGTATACAGGGTGTAACATTATTCGTGGAAAACCTCCCGACCCCCGACGTAAAATGACCTTCTAAATACGGGAAAAATATTTAAAAAATTTAATTTGGCTAATTTTTCTAGTACATCAATTTCATATCGCCTTAATCATCGCCGTGACTATCGACACGGGTGTTGCATTAGGTTTGACTCCAATCGCCGCAGAGGCTATCGCTACAAGTGTTGCATTCTATATTGCCTCGATTATCGCTGTGACTGTCGCAACAAGGGTGGTATCCTCGGTGGTATCCAAAATCACCTAAATTACCACTGTGTCCATTGCCACAAGTGTTGCATTTTTATGCTGAGGAGTAATTTTTTGCGTATTTTTTCCGTATTTAGAAAGTCATTTTACGTCGGGTGTCGGGAGGTTTTCCACCAATAATGTTACACCCTGTATAGAAATACTCATTTGATTCAATATTTCATTTTTTTTTTTTTTTTTTTTTGTAAAATTGATGGAACCAGGGAGGGTGGGGCAGAACGGGTCATTAGGATTCAATATTCATACTTTTTCAAATTTTCTAATCACTCTGATAAATTATTTATTAGGAATATATTATCTCATACCCCAAAAAATGCGACAAGATATTTGCTTCAAATTTTTCATTTCCAAAAAAAAAAAAAAACTTATTGAGATCCAAGAGTAAAAATTGATATAAAAAAAAATGAAGCAACCCCGTGTGTCTGAAGAAGCGTCGATCGATTAGTCGATGCGATAGAGCACGTGGTTTTTAATTGGCCTCCGGCGATTTATGCTGGCAAGAATGCCGCCACGAAAATTCCCCCCAAGAGTTAAAAAGGGCGCCCTCCTTCTCACAGCAACCACCTCTCTTTGCCCAAAGATAATATCCAGCATACAAATAAATGATAAATAACACGCGATAAATAATAATTGATGCCTTTTGGGATAAATCACGCATTAAACGCAATAATTTTATCATGTAAAAATGAGATTTGGGGAGGGGGAAAAAATTCAGAAGTCAACAGGTAGAGGGGATCAGATTTTATATGTTATAAAATGTACATTCGATACCATCAATTATCATGTCAGATTGATTGACGGAGAAGAGGGCCAGGGGATTTACACTGAGTTTGACGGATTGCATTACGTAATTTTTAGACACGCGTATTAATATTGATTTCCTGCACGCTTGCATTTTTCTTGGGTCTTTTTTTTTCCCTTTTATAGAATCAATATGTACAGTTTTATAAAAAAAAGTTGTAAATTAAAATCAGGGGAGAATACAAGAGTTGAAGGATTGAGACATGTATATATGTATCAGCATTTTATAAATTTAGTAGAAAAAAAATTGAGAGAAATTGAATTTTAATTTTATAAATTTTTATCCTTCATTTTCCACTCTGAAGATGGATGAGAAAGGAAGACTTTCTTCAACTTTTCCTTAATCGTGCATTGAACTAAAAATTTTCAGGAGGAAACCCAAGAGGACCTTCTTTGTAGCTAACAAAATTTTCAACAATGAATCTTTTCAGGAATTTTTTTCCTAAAATTACAATTTTATCAATACTTTGAAAATTATTGGGGTAAAATGGGTCATCTTTTTTAACTTCCACATGAAAATTCCGTTGTTTTTCTATTATGAAACCAATAATCTCAATTGTTTTTTCAATCATGGACAATATACTCTCAATTCAATTGAGTTCTTTTGTCCTATAAATCAATTAATCATCATTTTTGTAACCACAACGAATGACGCTAGAAAATCAGATGACGAATCTCACCATTATTCTGAAATACCTCGAAGCAAATATACACTATCCACACACACACACACATATCCATATACCTATCTATCGCAAAGATATCTACAAAGACTAAAGCAAAAGTATTGCCAACTGTACGTGTGTTACCCGGGGCCTATATAAGCGCCTCGTCTAAGTTGTGTCCGGGAAGAGGGAATTACGTAAGCAGGCCTCTACCTTGTATAAAGCCTCACAACACAACTTTAATGCTACAAAACGTCAAGAGTATGCCTCTAACTCTTTGGCCCGCCTTCTTTCGATCTATTCCTTTCTGTCCTCTTACGTGCGTCTTTCTGACGTTCTATTCGACTTTTATACGGTATTCCAACTGCCGGTGATTCTCGTACATGCGATATTGCACAACTATATACTATTTGTACCATCACGGTATATAACATCCGGCGCACTTTGACTTGGCATGAAAAATGTATATAAAAATCATTCCAGGGATTTTTCAGTCGATTGAAGAAAAAACGAAGCTATGGAATTCAGGAAATAGAGAAGAAATAATTCAATTTTTCATGAGAATAGGTAGAAAAAAAAACGGACTGGAGTATTATTTATTGATGACGTTGCATGACGCGGTGTTATGTGAACGAGGTAGAGGTTAGGGTGGCGCTCGTGAGCCACAGGTGGTTCCCAGGAACCGTTCCAACATTTGTCTTTGTCCCTCTCCTCTCACTGCCCCGATCAACGCTTCATTCGTCCCACTCTCTCTATATTTTATTTTATTTCATTCAACCCCTCGAGTGAAGAGGCACAAGGGGCGCTACTCGTGTGGCTTTAGCGACCAACTCTCAACGGTCTTGGACACATATGTGAACCGGGACTGCTCAGAAAAGGCGACTGACCGCTTCCGGTGTGGGGGCGGTTACCTGCAAAATGTGTCTTGAATTCCTTCAATTAAAAGGAGGTCTTAGGTTTTATGAGGAATATATATATATTTTTTTTTTCGGTGTCTTATAAATAATAGTGACATTTGAAGTGACGGAGAGGGGAGGAGAAATTCTCAGAACGTGAGGAAACAGGTGCGTGACGTCAGGTGCTGGGAAGGAGAGTTTGGAGGTCTTGGAAGTGTCGAGGTGACAGAACTCAATGGAATCAGTAGTAGAATATGTTTTCTGGTGATTTTACGCTCAATGTATTCATTTTGCACAATTTTTTGACTCTTGGGGAAGAAATTTGAATATTTCTTCTAATGTATTCAGTAGAAGATTGCCGTAGTCTTTGATAAAATACAATTTGTAGTGTGAAAATGAAATTTGACTACGAGATAAATAACTGCTAAAATAGCACTTTAGAGTAGACACTGCCAATAGATCTAGAGGCCGCTAGATTAGCACTAGATAATATATCATTCTCTCAAGCAGTTTTGGGTGCTCATCTATCAATCTATTGATGATTCATAGAAAAAAATTAGATATGCTATTGCTATCGTCAGATCATTATGATAATTAATTGATAGTAAATTATATCAAAGCACCATGTTAAACGATTTTCTACGATTTCTTTTCACATGTGTCTAGAATTCATGACAGTATTACATCAAAGTTGGACACATATACAATGTTTACAAGATAGGAAATCGTTAAATTATACATGAGAATGTACATCACGGTGAGAATAACATAATTGTTTGTTTATGGTCTCATGTAAACACCAATCAATGGAGCAACCGCATCACAATATCGACGCTCCCGTGTTGATCCTCAACAAGTGCGGCCGCCGGCTCGTTTGTTTTGTTTCGCATAATGCCTGACCATGAATCAGTGTTAAATAGTGTCGAGTGAGAGAATACGAGTCGATCGAGACTGCGAATATTCACAATCACTGACAACTCTATCAGTTTCCCATAATCGTTTTTTTTTCTTCTTTACTCGTACATTATTCAGTTTTTTCCATTATTCGATGGAATTTCCCTCATCCTTCATCTCCATCCTTGCGTATTCTACGAGTGACGTAAGCCCTTTGTGAAGTTGAATGTCAAAGTCGATCGGTGAGGAAGAATCCGCGGAATTGAATTATTGCATTCAATGAGTTGGTGGTTAAAATTCAGGAAAATACCCATATTCACATGCGATTAAGCAGAATTTATGATCAAAGTTGAGCTAATGGAGGCAAACTCTATATACGTTCTAACAGGTTTATATTGTGAAACAGAATTTCTTATTAAGGAGAGTGTATGAGAGAGTTTTTTGTTAGAGAATTTATTAGTGAAAAGTAGGAATAATTTCTGTTAGCAAATCAATGCACAGAAGTGTTGTAAACTCATGCAAGAAAATTAATTGCAAAGTTTGAGAAAGCTGTATTTCTGTGGAAAGTTGATGATTTTTTCAGTTAAATTAGATTTTTAGTTTATCGGTATTCGAAATATTTTTTCTAGGTTAGGAATTATACACAATCTAGTGCTTATCACTGGATTCTAACGACATTGAGAGTCCGCTGGAGAGAATTTTCAATTCTTCTTCACTGTTAAAAATTTTAATCTTAATTTTCCATGCCAAATTCTGGAAATTTTTAACGAGTGACATTTCCACTGAAATTTCAGAAAATTCCGGAATTGAAAAATTATATAATTCATTGATTTTATCATAAGCGGATGAAGAAAATCAATGAAAGTTGTAAATTTCAGGGCAATTATACCGTATTAGGAATTCAGAAAATCTGGAAAATTCAGGAGAATATATTCATGAATTTCGAATTCATTGAGAATTCAGTTAATTTTGGTACTGAATATTCATGCTTAATTGGAAATCAAAGTCATTCCTCAAATTTCAGTGTTACTCCTACTTGAAAATTGTAAACTCACTTGGATTTTACTTGAAACTTGAAATTTCATACGCTTTCCTCCCCTAAAGCAAATTTAGTGTCACTCTCATGAAAATCACTACCAAATTGTCGCATGTAATACCACAAGAGCTTCAAAATTATCGGGTAATTCCCGATAGGTTCGTTGCAAACAAATGAAGGAGTCAAGTTTTCCAAGTTAAAAAATCACGAGTGCGAAGCACGAGTGATTTTTCTGGAAAACTTGACGACTTCATTTGGTTGCAGGGAATCTTGAGGGAATTACCTGATTAATTTTGGAGCTCGAGTGGTATCCGGGGATTATTTTTTCATCCAAATTTTGGTCGATAGGATTGCACCATGAGATAAAATTCACGGTTAAAAATTCAATCTGTCAGATCGGATGGGATTTAACTTGATTTCTCGTCTTTTGTTCTTGATATATAGGCAACATGAAAAATTACCAGTGAAATTATCGAAAATTATCAGTTGAATACCGTATTGACTATACAAAATAACGTTGAATGGTGCAATCCTATTGGCTGAAATTTGGATGGGAAAAATAATCCATGAAATTTCCATTTTTTTCTAACAGTGTTCTAGAGCAATTTTTTGAATTTAGTCTTCAAACATCTTAATACCCCACAAAACATAACAGATACAAATATCAACACATAAACTTCACATTTCGTTTCTTGAATAATCCACAAGGCTAGAGTGATGCATACATCCAGTATATTGGATTGGCTGAGTACATAAATATTCATGGTTACCAGAGGCCCCGAGGTGTGGGTGAGACTCTCTGGGCATTAACAGACCGAGTCCAACAATTCCCTTGAATTCTCAACGTGAGTAACAAAGAAAAACCTACTATGCGAAAATGAAAACAAAAAATAAAATGAGATGGAAGAGCTGCGGAGGCCGAGGGCGGAGGCGATATTAACGGGAAGTTTAATCGCCGCCCGGTTCATTCGTTCTCTCGGTTGTGGACGTGCGCCCGGGTCAGTCGAGGCCCTTGAGGTCAATTAGCGTGGCTCAACACTAGCCGTTGAGTCGCTTATGGAGCCTTCACCAAACGCTCACAGGCGCCAAACAAGAAGATAATGTAGGAGAGAAACATTTAACATCGAAACAGGTGACACTAGTTTGTGTCGAGGATAAATTGGTTTGTGATATCAGTGAACACGAGCGGGACATGCTAAACCATTAGCATAAATTAATTGCTTCTCCCACTGACTGGCGTTGCCTATCACTCACCCTTGTGCTTCTGAATTGTATTACACCTTTCTCAAGCTACTTCGATAACTTGTTTACATTTATACATCTAGTCGACGATTTTTAGAATTCATGAGTTTAGTTTTTCATCATTCTTATTTATTACCTTTTCCTATTGAATTTTTCATGATAAATTATCCGAGTAACTGGATCAAAACTCTGACTATCCTTAAAGTATTTATGCAGTAAGTAAATGGAAATAGAAGAAAATGTGTTGCAGAGTAAAAATTTTGAGGATATTTTAGGAATATTCCCCCGCAGCTCCAAAGCCATATGGGCTACATCATATGTTTTGAAGAAATAGCAAAGATTAGGCTGTCAAAAGTAGCAAGGATAAGAGGAGATTAGAGCCCTCGGAGTATCGCTCCCGCCAAAATGCTTCAAGGCTTGCATTGTTGATTCTACAATGTGATATAGGACCATCTGAGGACACAATTGTACTTTTGTCGCCAAATGTATTCAGAAATTTTGATACATAAATAAATTTCATATAAATAATTTGTGAGGTCGAAATCTCGAATCGATTTATTGAATCCTATCAATAAATTGACACTTCTTCGATGTTCCACTTGGCTGAATCTTAATACATTGTCTATTTTGCAATGGAATTGTTCCATATAAAAAATTCAGATAGGGGATATCAATTTTTTAATTTTCTAATAAATCTATATCATTTCAACATGATACGTTTCATTCTCGAATTGTGTTGAATACTCATTAATAGAACAGCTCAAGTAGAAATTTTATTGAACAATTGTGGAAAAAAATTTTTGGTAATTTTTTTTCAACTTCCAAAAAAGGGCCTTCAGTTTGTCTCGCATCGTTGACGACAGGAAAGACACAAAAAACCGGTGTATGTATACAAGCCCACTGTTCTGCACACAACACCAGAGGGGGAGAGAGGGAGTGAGATGAATGCAGAGAGATAGTGTGTTACCGGGTGGGGGAAAAGTGTTTTCGTGACCATGAATTTCCGGATCAAAACCCAATACGTTGTACATACAAGAGGAGAGACAGACGTGCCAGCTCTGTCATTATTGCCCACCGTCGTATGTCTTCGAATATGTCCACTCGTGCAGCCGAAGGACAGCACGCGGATTCCATCAGAGCCACCCATTTTCGTTCTCGGGTGCAACCTGTCGTTGTTAGCTTAAGGCTGGTAAAAAAATACTTAAATATTTCTTTGAGATTTGCTGATAAAATTCACCTTTCCAATGCTGTGGCAAAAATTTGCTTAAATTGAGATTTCATTTTATGAGAATTATTTCCGAACTCGGTAGTAATAAAAAGGTAAAATTTTTTCGATAACGAAAATGTCAAGATATAAATCCATATTTATTGCGAATAATATTGCTAATTTTTAATTTTTTTTTCTCTGTGAAATTTTCAAAATCCTTAAAATTTGAACTAAATCCACTAATTAATCAAAAAATCTATTCACAATAATGAATAGTTTATTGACAAGACAAACCCACAAGTTTATCAAACTTCAGAAAGTTTGAGTATTCCCTCTCAACCATATATCAATCCAACGCGGCATCCTGCCTTTGTCAGCGTAAGTATTTTTTCCTCTCCTCACTCCATTCACCCAATGTCTTTCCCTCTCTCAGTTTTCTCTCTCTCTCTCTCTCTCTCTCGTGGTCTCTTATATCCACGCCAGATCATTTGTACGGTTTTATATACAACCAGTGTGCCCCTTCCCCACCTCTCACTCAACTCAAGAACATACACCTGAGATGGTACATAAAACCGCGTGACGGGATCGATGGGAAAGTTATCTTTACAATGTTCTTTTTTTTTCTCTCAAACTCCACTTGAACGTAAGACAGACGTACAAAAGTCTGTGCTATTTTTCCTCTTTTCTCAGTTCGTGCGAAAGCATTCCGCACAAATTCTACGAATTCTCGATGCAATCCTGAGAGAAATGATTCGGTCGATTTCATTTGGTCTTTGACATTTGAAATATCAAATGTAATAGCAAAGATTTTCTTCTTCTTCTATTCGTATTGGTTATATCCTCTAACGGATGTAGAGGCAAGCACCATAGCAAAGATTTTGATGGTTAGATTTATCACAATTTTTTTGTCTTTCACTGTTATTTGTATATCTGTGATGGTTTTGTCCTTTTGTCCGCTATTGAATACAACCGAGTGACTCGTGAAAGCCCATGGATAATTATTCCTGAATTGAATGTTCCCGCTGGCCACTGCTATTTTTTCTTGTCGTCTTTTTTCTTCTTTTTCAACTCATTCGTCATTACTTTATAACCCATTATTCGAGCTGTGTCGTAACGAAAATGAATTAACGATCCATGAAAATTGTAAATTTTTCCTTGGTAAGTTTTTTTATAGACACGGTGTTAAATATTTATTGGAATCTAATTGATGGTTGTGACATTGGATTGGATTTTAAGGGGTATGATTCATTTTTGTGAACAAAAAAATCAAGGTTATCGAGAGAAAAACTCGGCCCATTTTTTGTTGCATCGTCTCTCACTTGATTAATTTTTCTTCCATTAATCATAAACCATTTTTTTCTCATTTTTTAAAGATTTTTTCTCAGTTCCAATCCTCTCTCTGACCCCAAATCCCAAAAACAGACATTCCTCATAAGATCCTGTGGTATTTGCTCGTTTTCTAATTAATAATTATTTACCATAATGACCAATAAATTGAAGGGGAGTTGCAGCGGAATTTTCGTATTGATATGAACTTTCATTTGAATCATTGAATTAAATACATTTCAATTTTTTTCATTGAGATACTTGATGAATCGAACGTTTCTTTGAACCAATAAAGTAGTGTTGGCAAATTGAGTAATTAGGAAATTCTTTATGGATAGCACTTCCATATGAGATTCGGTTAATGCTTTAATTTAATATTTAGACTGGAGATGTCTGTCATGAAATTGGGGGTATAGCCTCTCTTTTCATGTTGAGGTGAATTGCGGGGACTTGTGTGGATTTCTTTCATCTCCCAGTCTTTCTTTTTTTTTTCTTCAGAGGTAATTTGATAGTCTGATCCAATTCGGAAATGAAGGGAAAAGTAGAAAGAAAATAAAAATAATGGGAGAGTTGACAATAGAGGCTTTTAAAACTGGTCTAGCATTTTTTTTCTCCTCCCATTTCATTTTTTTTTGTGAATAGAATAGGTCACTTGATTTTTTTCTAAATAATAAAATTCACTGTCGAAAAATTTTATGAGTAATTTCTGTAAATTTTTCACAAAAAAAAAAAAATTCTCAGCGAAAAATATTTTCAATTTTATAAACAATAATACTTGATTTGAACACTATTTTCAAATCTATGTGATTGTCTCGAGATTGAAGAAAATGTTAGACATGACATCCCAATATTTTTGACGTATAATAAAAGTACACCTCTTCGCGGTGGTATCGTGAAAAAGGGCTCGGGGGCATGCTCTCAAGAGAGGGGTATATAGCGTTGAGGAAAAAAAGAAAAAAAGGTGGATAGGAAGGAGAGGAAGAAGAGACGAGACGGTGGGCGGGGCGCTCGCCTCACGGGCTCCAAGGCGATCCACTCTGACCGAAAGGGCCCTTTCCACCTTCTTTTTTAGACCGATGGATAGTAGGCGCGCATCAACACGTTACGTCTCGCTTTCAACGAAATCACAAACGAGGCCCATGTTAAAAATTGAGGGGAGAAAATAATCATTAAACTTGGGATTAATCAAAAAATATTAATATCCAATTTATTTCATTAATTTTCCATCGAATTGTCATTCTCCCTTTTTTTTCCTCTGAAACCAATCAAATAATAATTCTGCCCCATTTTCAATAGAGACTCAATTTCGGGAAAATTTCAATTCCGAAAAAATAAACCCATTTCGCCCCAGTAGTAGTTATCAAGAGACGTATTGTTGTAATTGTTGTAATAATTTGGAAAATACCGGGGCAAAATGGGTAATAAAAACAATGAAATCGTTAGTAAATTAAACTTCAACTTGACCCTTAATCTCAAAAGGAAATGACGTTAAAAAGTCATAAATTAATTACCATCCATCACAGTTCCCCTAACCCCAGAAGAAATTTGTGTGTCGAGTTTTTTATAAACGCAATTCAGATCAATATCTCCTGAAATAAACATTATCCATTAAATTTCGAATTGAGATGTTCCTAAGAATGTTCACCGACACATGGTGCACCTCCTATTTTTTTTTTTTTTCATCTCCATACATTTCCTCAATTCCCTTATTTCCACGTTTGGCATCAGAAAATAGAATGATTCCACAAGGGTTAGCGGTTGTGAACGAACGACCAACGGTTGACATACGATGTGTCAGCGGTGACAACTGGCGCATGCGCAGCCTGAATACACAATGAGGTATCTTCTCAACTCGACAGACCCATCGTATACATGTCCTCCCCGCTTATCGCTCTGACCCACAGATTATTTGTATTTTTTTTTTTTCACTCTTCACTTATTTCTTCGACGTGAAAAGGAGAAAAACTTGAGGGAAGAGAGAAAGAGAGTGAAACATTGTCGTGGGTATTTCTTGAAATGAAACAATGTTATAAAAGGAGGTCGCGGAAAGAGCAAAATGCAGCCAACAATGCGGTACGTATAGGGATGCCAATCCAGAAAGAGAGAAGACACTGGCGGCGGACTCAGCCACCGCCATGAAAACAAACGAAATACCAAAACGAGGGAGACAGTGGTATACGATGAAAAAAGAAGAGATTGAAGGGAAGGTAAAGAAATGAAGAGAGGAGGACGACGACGAGAAAGAGAGAGAGAGAGAGAGAGACTCGGCAAGAAAACGAAACGCCTGGCTACTTCAAACGATCCGCTCTCGCGCATGCGCCCCCTTCCCTTCCTCTATCCTTGAATGTCCTACGGGAATACTCTCATGAGGACGTATAAACCTTCCTCTCCTCTCGTCTCAGCTACTCTGGATTCCTATAATTGTTCATTTTTGCAAATTCCCAAGTTTTTCATTGAAATCCCCCAGGGGGGAGAAATATTTGAAGGGTTCGGTAACCTCTCTCTCTCTCTCTCTCTCTCTCTCGCTCACTCAAAGATCCTCGGTGTCTCGAAACACGTTCGTGGTACCACCTTAGTGTAGGAGACCACCAGGAGATTTACTGACACGTGATGAATTTTCAATCGAATCATTTGAAAAAGTAGCAATTTTTCATGTTCCTGTTGGTTTTAATTCGTGAATAATTTTTGTCGTTTGTGGACTTGAAAAGATTTGAGGTTATGACTTTTTTGAATACAAATACAAGGAAATTGCATTTGAAATTTGTAAAAAGAGGATGACTCATTTTGTCCTATTTTTTTTCAAAAATACAGGTAAAAAGAAAAATCTGTCTTAACTTATTCATTACTGATAGATAGAGGAGAACATTTCAAGTTTAACGAGAATAATAGGTCCTTTTTTCAATTGTCGATATAAGTCGTACGTTTTTTTTCTCTACCAAAAACGTCCATTTTATGATTTTTTTCCCAACTAAATCTTCTGAAATTGTGAAAGAAAAAATGGATAAAAAAGAGGAATAATTAATTTCCCATCTCCCGAATTTCAAGAGCCAAAGAGTGAGAAAGAGAGGAAAGGAGAGAGAAAGAGAGAGTCTTTGGATTTACCGGCGAAATGTTGAATTTATTAGATCGAGATAGGGCGTGGGCGTTCCAAGGGTCTCCCTCATCCCCCTTCAGCCACACCAGCCCTCTCAACCCCTCGATATAACACACTTGCACGCATCCGTACACATGCAGACCGCGCTCCACCTATACGAATGGCCTCGCCCAACCCCCGTTTCATTTCTTTTACTTTATTTACCATCTCTCTCGGCTTTTTTTTTTACAAATAACAGCGCGAAACCTACATCGAAACGTATTCACGTTTCGTAATATAACGTGATGGTGAACCCCGGGCCCTTTTGGAGGCCTCTTTTTCAAGCGTTCTAGGAATCGAAAGGACTATCGAGGAGTTTGATCATCGACTGATGATTTATTGGATCAATTCGTCAGAATTTTAAATCAAAATTGTAATAAAAATAATTGGAAATGAGAACTGGTTCCAACAATTTCCGTGGGAATTATCTGAGAAGTGAAAGAATCAATCATTAGATGAATGCTGCTGAAATTACTCCCTTTGGAAAAGGAGTTAGTTTCGTTTAATTTCAGAAGAAATTTCTCTGTTACAACCTCTGATCTAATATTTTTCTCAAATTACGAAAAAATGAAATTAGACAGAGGAATCAAATTTTATCATCTGGACCTCCAACCCCTACATGCAACACTCCCCGCCATTGACAAGTCGAGGGGGTGAGCACATGAAAATACGCATTTCAACTTTACACGAAACCCCAGCACAACATTTGAATTCCTAATAGTTCTACGTTTACATATACTGGCGTATATGATGTCAGGGTCCGTTATTTACAGCTTCTTGGCATGTATGCGTCTATATCCTCCCGACTTTTCATGAGTGCAGCGATATACTTTGAATTCACCATCAAACGATTTTACCTCCTTTCCTGTGATAAACCCCCCCCCCCCCCTCCCTCCACCCCTGAAGTGAGGAGTTAGAGCGGCCCAGGGAGAGTGCAAGAGACGAGTAGAAGGAAGTAACGGATGATTTATATCCGCTGCTACCAGTCCTGCTACCCTACCCGCGATAATACCAATCATTATCATCGCTTAATAACAGGCATTACTGCCAACATTGAAATAATGTGTGTTACCCCCCTCCCTCTCGGGGGCCCCATTGGCTTCACTCGTATGCCCACAATATGCTTTTCTCTCCTTCTCTCTCCCCCCCCCCCCCCCCTCCCATCATCTTTATCCAGGCTCTGACCCCTCATGTACCCTCGGGGCTTATCTTTATCCAGGTTTATTTTTTTTTCATCCCTCTGAGGTTTCTTTAGGCACATTTTCCACAAGACTCAATGTCAATGAAGTTGATTCAATAAATTTTTAATGTCTCAACTGATGGAGAAGTTGACACGAACGACTGGTGGGAGATGAGGCAGAAAATAAAATTAATTAAATCTTTGGATCGTTCATTTTTCAATTTGATTTCCGGGTTGGTATATACTGAATGCAATTATCGAAGATAATCTGGGAGGTCTGTGAATGCGTATGCGTGAAAATAATTACTACCCTCCCACTCTAATATTCCCCATACTGCACCAATATCTCGAACCATATATAAGCTCACACATTGTGTCCTATTTGTTCTCTGCCATACTTGTATCAAGTTTTTTGACTCCACACAATTTCCATAGTTTAAAAGATGAATTATTTAAATGTTACACACTACCTTATATGTTCAACAACAACTAGAGTACAAAGAATAATGTTTTTTTTAGTCTATACTCCATTGGCACAAAAGAAAATGTTATGCATTACGCAAATTCTGAGCTGTGTTTCGAATAGTTGCCTATGAGGGTCGCGTGTTCCACATTCGTAGAAATTTTGTCCGCCAATTTCTCTGAAATTTCCGACAGAAAAAGAACATTGACGACGAGTATGTTATAACGGCAGTGACTGAAGGAGGAATCTGTTGAGGGATTTTGGGTAAAATAATTGAATAAACCATTCAATCTAATCCTTCTACACTTGTGAAATTTCTCTCCCTTTGGTAAATGCCTCTGAAGGAATGAGAGGGAAGTCAGAAGAAAAATCCGCAAACCCTTTCGAGCCAGGTATCCGCTGATTGATCCCGACATACAGGGCAGTAACCTGTCGTCTCCATGGTATGACAAACCATCAGACAAGCCTCGACAAGCCGTCGTTACACCGTGTGTCGTGGTAGAAACTGTCTTCCCACACCAGCTCTAATAATTCAACTTCCCCGATGGAATGTCACCTCACCACCTCCCATCAACCTCTCTCTCTCTCTCTTACGATTAATCGTAGATTAACTGAAAACTGGCTCTCCCTATCCACCACTTCACAATTTCCCATTAATCCAAATATTAATATGCAACAGAAATTGAAATATTCATATCCAACATGACATTTTCATCATCTAAAATCCTCTCCCAACAACTTTCTAAAAATACCTCTAATCAATGCAGATACTTTTTCCCCTGTGTGAATACAAAGGAGGAATCCCTCCATTTCCTGTAAAACTTGGGGAAAACAGATATTCTCCACTGTATCGTATCACTTGGAAAAAAAAGAGACATTTTGCATCGCGTGCCAGCAGGCAAAACTTTCTCATCTAATGCTGCGTGCATATACGCACAATGAGCCGACTCTAACGTTCAACATATTCCCCTGTATGCGACCAATGAACAGATTACACCGAAGATAGGAAAACTTACCAGGTAGCTCTATTTAGTATTGTCGAATGCCTCGATAATGGTTGACTGTAGAACAAACCAACACTGATGATCGTGCAGATTAAATATTTTCTGATCAAATAAAACATCATTGAAATGGCATCGGTGGTATGAAAAGTCCAGCCAATGGGATTGCAAGAGGCTTTGCTCTCAGATACGAAAAAAAAGTGTGCAAAAAAAAAAAGAACTGTGTGCACCACGCCCAAGGTGGCTTGGCAGGAGCGATCAAGAAAACGAGTAAGGTATCCTGGTGTCTGTAATGTATGTGTGTGAGCTCATGCAGAGCATACAACATCATTCTGCTACTGCTGTCCTCGAACCGCCGCTAGCCCTCAGGCAATTCAAGAAGGAAACAGAGAGACAAAAGAGAGCAGCAGCATCATCAAAATCTATCGAAATTCTGATGTTTCAAGAAAGTTTGATCGTGTACAAAATGGAAAAAAATATATTAGACGAATAGGAATGGAGGGAGTGGGTGTGGGTGACACAGAGTATTTGACGAGAAACTTGAGTGCCAGTAGCTGAAGGTAAGGCAGAATTTGCTTGCCTTGATTGGCCCATTATGGATTATTCACGGCATGTGTTAGTCACCACTCCTTGAAGCAAATAAGCAACAAGGTAGATGGTGATTGTTTGGAGTTTCTCATCTAATAACTGCTGTGCACAGTCGGTTCCAGTTTTACCGAGGAGGGGAGTTGATTCAGATCAGAAGGGGACTAATGAAATTATCCGGTTCCCAACCCCTCGTCTGACATCAGTTCACCACAATTGAGAGGCTACATTACACATACTTGTTTGCTTAGAGCCTAAACAAGTGAATCACATTCACGTAATGATGCTGATCGTGATCTGATTCAATCTCAGTATGGTTCATTGGTTTACGTATCAATTTGATATAACAACGAGTTTGGTGAAGGGTTGCAAGTGAGATTAAGTACGTGAAATGAGTAAAAACATCACAGAAATTATCTCGGATGACCGGACGTTGGAAAATTTATAGGTTGCTCGTTAGAGTGGCCACAGTGTTGGCAATGAGACGTTCACCGGACACTCTCCTCGAAGCAACCCTATCCTTGATGTCCACAGGGCGTGGCGAATTGGTGATTTACTGGGAGTCATTTGTGCTGATAATGCTGACAGATGCTGTCCAGTGGACGGCGGGATCATATTGCATGGTTTTCGTAATATGATGGCTTGTGAATGTGGATCCAAGTGAATTCAGTGGGCTACTTTTCTAATCAACTCTATATAGGAACTTTGTATTCAGGATAGATTGATCAAAATCATGCGTAGTCGATTTCCTTGATTATTAATTTTGTTGTATTTGTTGTTCTCATATCAAACAGTATATATTTTATCAACCGAGTGCTACTTTTCTAGAAATCTATATACTCAAGAAATCAAGCATCAACATGAGCGTATACACTCAACTAATATCTAAATCCATGAACAAACTTCTGCAAAAGTTTGCTGTGTCATACTTATATTGGGGATACACAATATATAAAACATAACGCACATGTTTGTTGTGATATCAATAATAAATATTGTCTATAATCACAAAACATTTGTCGACTGCTGTCAGATTTCTAGGAACGATATACTTATTATCGTTTTCATCAGAGTCAACATTCACCCATTACCCCATACTATCAGTATAGATAGAAAAATATTTGAAGACTCACCTGTGTCTGCGTCAATCCTAGACTAGCTGCTAATTCAGCTCTTTCAGGTAACGCTAGATATTGTGTCCTCTGGAACCGCCTGTTGAGTTGTTGCAGTTGAAGACTACTGTAGATAGTCCTTGGTTTTCTCATTTTTTTTCCTTTACCATTTCTCAGTGATCCACCACCACCGCCACCGAGTTCATCGACAAGGCTACCACCTTTGTCACCGAGTGGTGAAAGGTCTGTAAACATACACCACCCTGATATCAACCATCAGCGTCCAAGTCTTACGCAGGGCAACAAATAAAAATAAAATAAAAAAAAGATGAAGTTGATTGAACAATAAGGCTCTATATTGTGAATATTATTCTTAATTTGAGAAAAAATATATTCTCTGTTGAATGAAAAACCTACGGTACACTTAACGGAATTGTTATGCATCAATTTTAACAAGGCCTCTACATGATATCCCTCCTGGATGCGGCTAACGATGCGAGGGCGTGCGAAGAAATGTTAAGAATAATCGATAAGGTACCAAGAATGGCAGCTCAGAGTGGGAGCGGTCTACGGTTCTCCAGGACTCCCTCTTTGGTACGTTTTTTTTTTCTAATATGATGTTGTTCATGGGAAAATTGGACAAATGATTACGACACTATCTATCGTCAAATCAGCAACGTTTTGATTAATATTTAATCTTCATCAGGCATCTAATAGACAAATTACAGACAAATATTACTTAACATAACCTGACAAAAGTAGTATTGCTTTAAAAAATATATGTAAATACAAATAATAACAGAAAGAACTATTATCACAAAATTATCTATACCTTGACAGCGACAGTGTCATGTTAATTAGTCTAATAAATTCTCTTGTGAAAATAATAAACCACATGATGTACAAATTTATAACCATGCGCAAACCGCAGCAGTCAACGGTTAGCGCTACACAAATTCACGGTGAGGTGAGTTTACAATCGATGACGATCGATACGTAAAAAGAGCGACAGATGGCGTCACCTTATGGACCCCGACTGCACCGATCCATCTCCATCTTCACTCCCTCCTTCTACCCCCTTCACCCACCATTGAATCCCACTGTTGTAAATGTGAGCTATTTGTTGCATCATGTTTACTCCGATCTGTAGGTGTTTTGACTGACCGTTTTTTTTTTCTGTTTCACCGCAATACCAACTACTCATGGATGCATGCATCTCTAGCCTCCGAGGCATATATGAAAAAAAAAAAACCCTAGTATAATACTTATGCTTTATACACCTCCATGAAGGCTCACGTGGGCACGATTTAATCGGCCTCGTTAATTAATTACCGTTCATCACGGAATTAGCACGGGCAATTACCCCAGGAGTATTACGATGTTGTCACGATGAAAGTGTCGATTCACTCGTTATTGTTGCCAGATTTAATGTTTGAGAAGCGAATTTAAAAATAAAATTCTACTATTTTTTTTTTTTCGCACAAGGAAAATTTATGGCACTGAGAGAAATCACATTAATGCACATCCATCACCTTCAGTTATCTGCAAGTGACAGCTAACTATTTATCCATCATATTTATTATAAATGATTACATGAAAAAAAAGATACTGGAATGGAAAATTTTTCATCAACTCTGTTGATAACGATCGGTCAGACGTTGAAGATGAAAGAAGGAAGACATGACTTTCATGTAAATCTAAAAATCTGAAAAGATGCACATCTTCAAAAATCTTTGGGGATTCTTGATGGTCAAGTAGCTACGACCAAAAGGAAGAGCCCTGATCCTTGTAAAAACAAGCATTTAATACCTGATCCATCATCTAGAGTCTCAAAGAGGAAGCCGGGCCCATTGTCTCTGCAACCGCTGAGGATTAATCTCGGCAAGTGGCAGATTAAGCAGCTAGTGACCATTTTTCCTGAATACCCCTCGCTCGGGTAATTCCCATCAACTAATTGGATTCTCTCATTAAGAAGCTTTACATTTGCCTTTAAAAAAGCAGCAGTCACACACCGCGTATCACAAATTAGCAATAATCTTACAACTTCTTCACGGAGACAGACGAAGATGTTGGAATACTACATTGTATTAATGCACAGCTGGAACAAAACTGTGTAGAATCTCGCGAGAATCACATAACTACCGCGAATAATACCTGATACAGTGCTTCGTGTAATACGATAAAATCTACCTTGCTGATATGTTCACCAAGGCGTTTGCGAATATATGTTTGCCATGGCGCCGAGGTTTAACCACTCGTGTACACTCTTGAGGTGGAAAATCACGCGATCGCTACTCGATCTCTTGCTCGCACGATCCTCTTCAACTCGAAATACACCACTTGAGGGAGGCTATCCTCTCTTTCGCTACGGCCTACCGCCGACGCTTCTCCAACGCTTGATGCAAAAGCACTCCCTACTTGCCAGGCTTATCCCATCACTGGATCTCTTCTACCAAAGGCAACACACACCCGTTGAATATGAAGAATTCAATTCCACGGGAGCGTTTACACAAGTATCGCTTTGAACATTGTATGTATAGTTTTTCTTTTCGGTCGATGCCGCTGGGTGTCTTACTGCTGTTTTACGGTGAGTTTTAATGCACCAGATTATCACAATACGTGTTCCTACTCAGGGGATCGAATAATAGACGAGACAATGTAATGATGTACATGTGTGTTTGCTGATTGTATACCTATTGGCATCTGTAGGAATTTATGTAAACACAGACATCTTTGAATGTCAAAAGTCTTTATCGTGAAAAGAAGCTAATGGCGCGTGCAGAAGTTTGTCAGCTGATGTAGTAGTAGCGGGACGAGACTTGCAAAAGAGGATTCACAAACAATGGCGTGCTAAATGGCAATTAACCGAATCATGATTGCAATGTGATATATTTATTATTTAGTTAATCATACGTAGGGCATACCGCTGGTGACCCTATTAGTATGCCGCATTGGAAGACTGCAAGAAGTCCTACTTCATGGAGAACGATGATCCAGGTGATGGCGCCAGGGTGGCGCTTATTAGCAGAAGAAAATACACATCCTCTTGATTCTCATGATTATTCAATACTTCAAGTTGAATTTATGGAATTTATTTTATCAGGTACGTACATTTTTCATTTCTTTCACATTGCGTGTTGATTTTAGTTTGAGAGGAAGGGGATATTTTATCATATCAAAAATGGGATATTGCTGTTGATGATCAGTATTTCCATGCGATGAAGTGTCATTGAAGATTAATTTTATGCTGATGAAGATGATGAATGAGTTTGTTATGAATTCTCACTAGTGTGTAATTCGGAACCAGAAAAATCATTATCACTTGATGACAATGCTATTTTTTTCACGGGAGTGATTCACATCAGTTGCAATTGTTGTTTTTCTAGAGGAATGAAAAAATGAGGATGTGAATTATTGAAAATTGGAGGAACTATAGTTTCTGGTGAATAAACGACATGCTTTACTATCTCGCTCCCTTCTAAAACTCCAAACGAATCGCCTCGGTGAAATTCATCAACTTCCAGTGATTCAGTGCGACGATAACCATCCAGACGTCGTTGAGTTAAAGTGCCCAAAGTGCATTGAAAAAAAAGTGGAAAATTAAAGGATTGCTGGTGAACCACGAATTAGAGATGAATAAATGACGCACAACTCTGAAGGAAGGAGACAGGTAACCCTTCTGCAGCCGATTATAGTGTAAAAATTGTCCAACAAAAAAAAAGTATTGTTGAAAAGTTTCCTTTGAACCTTTTTATTCCCATCAAAAGTGTTGGAGAATAACCATAAGCTTGTCGGAAAGTTGATGGCACATGTGGACATCGTACTGTCAGTCTTCAACTTTTTATGTATAAACTGGAACTGAAGGAGAATCTCACATTGAAAAGCTCAGGGAATATGATTTCATCGACATTGATTGGTTGAGTTTCATACCAGCTTACCAGTTATCTATATGACATGGCAGTTGTCTCTTCATGCATTACGAATTAACAGAATTGGCATGGGGGAGTGAAAAGGATTGCGTGTGCCCACTACCATTCAACTCCTTGAAACTTTACTCCCTCATGTTGTCTATCCATCCTAACAGAGAGTTCCACAACCCCGTTCTTTACCGTTTAAAACTGGTCATTCTGAGAAGGATGAAAGTTATCGAGCTGTATGCTGGATTGTATAATAGGGGTTGTAGACAACTCGTTACCACTTTGCCAAGGCCTATGTCATTTTACCTAACATGCGCAAAATGGTTAGCCACTCTTGTTACTTCATGTATCATGTCACCTGTAATTTTACAACTTCACCCCTTTTATATTTTACGTGAAAATATAGCTCCCTTATATTAGTCAGCTGAACGCTAAATGAGGTAAGCCAACGAGGAATGCTTGATGTGTCTTCATTAACATTATCTGGTTTCTCTCTCATGATCAAGTGATGGGTAACAAAATGCTTATTAGACATGTGACATATCTCAGGGTATTGCACGTATAATTACTGCAATAGTTACATATGCAAATGATCTAATTAGACTAGGTCGTCATTAAGTGTTTCACCGCTTGATTCCCAAGCGTAAATTAACCATCAGTTCTTGATGATCCGGAAGATTTTCACTGCAGTTCATGAACATTGAAATAATGCGGTTTCTTTTTGTCCAATTTTCTGAGGTCTCGACGACTCTAGTTGTACCGTTTTGCGGGAATTCTGCAGTATCCGGGCTTCCTATACCCCTCCCGAAAACAGGCCCTCCTTCCCCCCCCCCCCCCCTCTGTCGTATATCTTTATTCTCTTTTTGGGTGGCATTTCTTCTTTTCCGCGTGTATATAGGGCCGTCGACCACCGGCACAACCACTATACCTGCTACTCCAGATTCTTCCGTTTTTTTTTTTTATATATTTCGGGGGTTTCCTCTCTTCTTTTCCCCCGCTGGCTTCAACATCACCTCTATTCCATTCTTTCGTTTCTTTTCCTTTATTCACTGCTGGAGGTTGATGAGCTCTTGCATTCTTGAACAGGTTTTATGATACACCACTACGATCCCCCGCTGGATATTTTTTACCCTCGTTACAATTAGAGTAAAAGACCAATGATGAATTCAACGATTTTCTGATAGTCGTGTATCCTCACGAATTACTTGGATTTCTACATTTTGTTTGTTTATTTATGGGAGTGGTTAACTGGGAAAGGGAGATGGGGAATAGAACCCTCCTGAGGCAGAAAAACCGACAGACAGTTAGGCGCCTATAGTGCGTCATACGACTCGTCTCTCCTATCCATAGAAATAGAAAAAAAAAATAAATGAGGAAACGAGTGCACGACCCTTGTTCACATGTAACACACCCTCGTTGAAGTTTGCAAGCATGTATCGCGAGAAGTTCACGGGGTGAGCTTGTGCACGCACTGCATTTTTATATTATTATGACAGATGAAACAACCGATGCACATAACATTTCAATCGGCTTTTAAGTTATTGATTTGATGATTCTCTTTTTTTCTTATTCACTTTGAAGGGTATCTGTAAACTGTAATGTTTCCTCCTACTGTGTACTATGTTCATGGGGGGGGGGGGGGGCGTAATTTGAGAAACTTAAGAAGCTATTTTAAATACTAAATATAAGATGGTAAAAAATTTCTGCGAATACATACAGTTGGGGTACTCACCGTCCTTGGGCGGTGAGGGACACTGTGGTGCATAGGAACCAAGATGATATCCATAATTATGCTGATGCATCGGCGCAAATGGATAACCAGCCAATGCTGATCTTGGACTTGGAAAGCCAGCATCAGCGTGTTGTTGATTACCACTACCAGGACCACTTCCTTGATGACTGAGTGAACCAACTTGATGGGAAAACTGATGACCACCGGGCACATTATGTCCACCAGGATAACCACCCCTCAAACTCGCTGGATTATAAAGATTATTATGTTGTAATTCGATGAATGCACTTTTTCCAGATTGTGATACTGGTGTACTTGATGCACTATCACCACCATTTCCAGGTGGTCCTGGTGTCACCGAGCCAATTCCATGGTGTAAATGTTGCTCCATATCCGAATTAGCACCGGTACCGGTGGCTGTACCACCACCACCACCACCACCACCTGAATTTGGTCCACCACCACCCGACATGCTGTTCGGGGTCGGGGTACTCGATGGACAGGGGTCGCCCGCCCCGAATGGGCTCCCCAGATCCGTAAAATTGAGCGTCGTCGTGCTGCCCGGACGTTCCACCTTAGTAGCGACGTCGACGCCGTACACGGCACTTGTCGACGTCGCCGCGACCCTGAAGCCGCACGGAGCCCGAATCTTGGGGCCTGCCGAGCTTGCGCGTCGGCGGTTCTATTAACTGAGTTCGAATCAATCGAACTATTTAAGAGATTAGTTGTTCAGCTTTGATCCAACTATTTGTTTAGGACATCTGGTATAAATTTTCTTATGAATCATTGACACACGTATTGAATGCTGGTATTTTGTTTCATGGAGTTTCATGGAGTTATTCCTCAGGGGGGTTCACTCAGGAGTCATGTCATTGGGCACTTATCACACACACGAGCACCCGACGGATACCTCAAGTTGTCCACTTCTCCACACAAATTAATCCTAAGATTGGGTTTTGATGAAATACAAGATTTTTGATCTCTACAGCAATTGTTCGAATGCCCTGCGTCAGCTAGCTATCGTCCGGATGTCGGTTGGATATTCACGAAAAACTGATAATCTCCACATGTTCCCAATGAGTTTGCACAAAAAAAATAATGAATTAAAAATACTAATTATAATCACAGTATTCACTCGTCAAAACACAAGAGAGTCGTTATCTGATAATCGTAGAACCAGAAGAATTTGTAAAACGATCAATGGTGATTAACACAAGTGTAAGATTGAAAGGTCATCATCAAAGGTATCCACGATGGTATATAACTACCATTCACGTACCAGCCATTTGCGATAATTGCCCGTCGGCAAAGTGCCACGTGAATTGTAATTCACTTTCACCCCCTAAAATAAATTAGCCTTTCAATTTTCACCAAGAATACACTTCTGACCAATAACACAGCCAATTATCAACAATCCTAGTAAACCAGTCACCCAGTGTTCAACCACTGCACTCACTCCTCAACTGTCTCCAGACTCTTCGGACAAAATAGTGAATCCAGTGAGCGAACAAACTACTAACTGATCAACTTGTATCGGTTCACTGGAGTTCCACGATTGATGTATCCAAGATTATCAACGGCACCAAACTTATCACTTTGACTTTTGTATCTCTCTTTTCCGACAGATATAAAATAACAAAACAAAAATTGAAAAAAAATAAAACTATAAATATCCACCAGTATTGAAACGTCACGTATGTTGTTCCAAAGAATCAGAGAGAACAACATGAATTGAATATAAGCGTCACGTTCACAATTTTTCGCTCGAGCACGTCGTAGCGTTTAGAAGGTAAGGCTGGAAAACAACGGGGAACCACACACGCGCGCCTTTGCCAGTAACTGCAGTGCACACCGCGCGGCGCGGACCGGTATAATGATACATAATGAAGCCTGAGCCTCTCCCCGAGCTCTCCCTCTACTTCACCTAGTCACCGCAGGACAGCGCCACCGTTGACTCCACCCACTGCGCTACAGCGCACAATGTCCATTGGTCGACACCACATCTCCCCACCAGTGGCAATGTGACGTCCGGATAAACGATTGGATCAACGGAGGCCATTATGGTATCCAGCAGGCGTTGATGATAACCCGTCTACGCCCTCAGTGTACCCAGAGGGACAACAGTGAAGCTGTTCTCGCCTACCTGAATCCCAGCAACGATCGTCACACGACATCCTCATCGCCGAGGGTTGTATCTCCTATGGTAGCCAAAGTATCTTCACTCAGACGTGGAATACAGCCGGTGGGAGGATTTTTCTTAATCTTCATATTTCATCTTTTTGCATATTGTGTATATATACATATATATGTTGTCGAATAAGAAGGATTTTTCATCATGTCTAAATCCTGATTCCAGAAGCTCGGTGAACTAGTCTGTGATTCAAATTATTGGAATTTCATCAGGATATTTTTTTCCGATAAGATACTGCAAAGTTGGTGATGGAACTCGATTTCAAAGTGTTGAATTCAATGAACGAATGTTGAATGGATTGGACACACCTGATCATGACCAATGGATTGACGCATTTTTTCAGGTGTGGGTAGGATAAGTAGAGTGGGGATAGATATACGTTAGAGCCGAATTGAAAAAGTACATATGATTTCAAAGCCACGCCCACTAGGACTCTGACTATCTCAGTATCTTCTATTTATGCTACTTGTGTGTACCTTCGCTTGTTTACACTGATCAGTAAGGATTACTGATTTTTGTTTACATTATCTAGAGCACTGCAGGCTATTGAGGTGATCTTACACAGGTCTCTGTCAGGTACATCAATGGGATAAATCTGCATATCACCTTGCCGAGGGTATACACAGAGACTTGTCAAGTAGCAGCATACCTGTCCAAGGTGGTTATTACTATTAGGATAAGCAATTTTCATGGATATTGACTTAAGGGACGGGTGTCCCTGGAGTGTCGACCTTGACACTTCAGCATCTCTCCTTAAGCACCAAAGTGTTACAACTTTGGATATGGAAATTATCTGTATTGACATAGGTACTGGATAATTGGTCTTCTGATAGTTGGAAAGGGCAAGACAACTTGTTGACTCTTGGTTGTCTTATCTGATGCTTGTGCTCATCGATTGATGCTGTGCTGGATAATTTTCACTCATCGTTAATCTCTCTGACCAATATTAACCGAAAGTCCCTCACACTTTGCTACATCCTTCTGTTTCAAAAGTTGTATACTAAACCATGAAAGAGTACTCATTCGTTTCTCGACATAATGTTCCTCCCTCTTGCGTCTGCCGTGAGAACCGGAAGTGACAACTGAAGACCCGCATTAGCCCCGTGGCGTACTCCTTCTCCAAAGCGACAACAAAACTGTTCGGACCAACGGACCAGGAACTATCTGTCTTCTTCTGTTCAACCCACTGATGACACTCTCTTCGAAGATTCAACACAGATAAACGAGAAAGTTTCTTGAACGCTTTCATGCCACTCATAACAGTCATAAACTGTATGAAAGATAATGATGTTCCAAGTTGTGTCGCAATTTGGAATTGCGTCGTGTGTCCAAGAGGAAACAATTTCATCATTGTTGAGGTTAGGAGAGTTTTTTTCCTTCCGTTTAATCCCAATCAGGGGTCTTCAGTACCATCAACATCACCATTTGTTCACAGGAGGTATTGGGACTAGGCCAATGTGGTGTGACTTCTGTTTCTGTGTCCAATACTGTAAAATTACGAGGACGCAGCTAATTGCATACCAACCAGAATGTGTATACAAACACATGTCATCAAGTAAACCCAACACATACCACAATGATCAACCACTGGGTTTAGAGAGTAGTATATGCCCCATTCTTGGAATATAACGTGCCTCTCTCTTTCGTGTGGTTGTTTTGTATACAGCGAAATTACGTAATTGAGGTAAATAGCCGCTATCTAGAAAGCAGGGGACTGTGTTAAATAAAATGCTTCATTCAATTAGGCCTGACCAAGTGAGGGAAATTGGTTGAAAACGTCTACTTCAGGAATCAAAGAGAGCAGTCCTAAAGCTGATAGGACCACGCTATAGTGACACTTTAATTCAATCGATTTGAGGAACGGATTCCACTTGAATTTTTTGCTTCTCTGTTTGTTTGACTCTCCAGTCCTTTTTTGGGGAAGAATGGGAGAGGGAGGACTGGCCTCGGGTACTGGCTGGCGTTGCCTGAAGCAGTGACAAGCGTACGGATCATAATTTTGATACTTTACTGCTTGGGTTGTAAAAGCCAGGGCGAATATGGGTGGGCGTTGCCCGCAAACAATCCGTTTGACTGCGTTCTCTCGGCAATATTGCCGCAGAGTGTACTCGGGGCCACAAATGGTTTCCTATATTTAGCTTCAGCGCCACCTTTTTGTACATCTCGGCGGGGTTCTGTGGCGATACACGTTGCGCAGGGGTGTCAATTTTTTTCAGTGTCTAGGGAGGAGCATTCCTAGAATTAGCAAGAGTCGATCTTGATAGGTACAATTCATGATCATATTTTAACATCACTCAAAATATAAACAAATTTATTGATAATTTTTCATGAATTATTCATGAATAATCATTATTTTTTATCATACTTAACTTGTCTTTTCTGAACTTGCAACATTTTATGAAGATTTCACTACTCCCTTTCTTATTTCAAGATCGCCTGAAGATAGTGATTTTCGTAATGCACGGACACTTTGATGAAAGGCTGAATCAGGTATTCAATATATAGGGTAATTGGCAAGAATTTACATGACGTTTATTCTGCATCTAGTGCGAAGCTGTTTGTCTTGATGTTTTGGTTTCTTCGAGTAATTTCTAGTCAAATTTCGAAAAGGTTTTATTTTGGTTTTCCCACAGAAGTTTTGGTTTTGACACATCTCAAGTAGCCCAGCAAAATCCAATTAACTCTCATCAGTCCTAACAGGTACCCATTTCTCTCTGTCAGGTATATTTTTCCCTTTTTTCGGACACAAGAGAGGAGACAGGGAAAGCCGGAAAGACAATGAAAATTAGGGAGAGAAGTGAGGTCGTGTGCTCGGCAACATCCGCTGGTTTTTCGTGCGGTCTTTCGTCAGACCCACGAAAAAAAAAAAAAAGTGAGAAGGGACAACCGGAGGACTCTCGCACAGGGGCTGCTCTGCCACACCCTTTATAGTGTGCACATCCTTCCGCCCACCCTGGTGCCATGTCACTTTTTTTGACGTCTACCTATCCTTAAGACCATCATGCATCACAGATATTGCCTTTTGTTTCGAATTTCAGAAACAGGTTGGCCTCTTTAGCATTCTTCTTGTGATGTTCAACTGTCGTTGGAGAAGTTTAGTCAGGGTATTTTTCCCTTTGCTGGTCGATAATTGTTGCTTTCCTTCTTTGCACTTCCTTCACTCCGTTAGAGTGGGTTGAATGTCATGAGAAAAACCAAAGTAAGAGAAGTGGCTAAATGATGGGAAAATTGTTGAACTGTTTTTCATCAAATAAATGACATTTATTACTTTCATTGACAGAGTTATATATATATTTATTTACGAAAAATACCTGCCCAATCGTTCCTGTGATGTAACACAAATGAATCTAAACTAATGAAAACTGAGATAAAATATTTTGTTCCCTATTTAGGTCATCTTTTTATCATTATTTCAATTTTAAATAGAATATCTGTGATAGAGTTCTTCATATGATACCATTTTTAACTCTATATGTCAAGTTAAGTTTTCAACCTGAAAATCGGCAAATTTCATGGATTTCCTATTATCGTGACTGATTTGAGTATACCTGTTGAAAGCCCTCCATTCATATTCTTCAATTCAAGTTCAATAAACATGGCTCTAAAATTATAATATTCATTTCATCACCTACGATTTGAAAAAAAAAAAATTCATCCACAATTTGAAACACTAAATTCCATATGCCGGTATATAATTTTCAAAGGTGATACGAGATACCTAATAATAAATAAAAAATATTCACAAGCCATGCGACGCTATTCTCCTTCGATGGTACTTGAAACTTCGAATGATTAATGACCCATACATTTTTTCTCCCTATCTCTCAATTCCCCCCACCCACCTTATCGAGTCATCGGTGTCACAAATAGATCTCTCGTTGCGAGCCTAGAATTCCAGGGTGATATAAAACCCCCATGGTTTCACCCCTCCTGTGTTTCATCCTCTCATAATGTCCCCATTCTCTCTCTTTTTTTCAACTGAGTGGACATATATGAACATTAGTCTATTAAAAAAATATATTCAGTACTTGTATTTCAATGAATAGAGAGTCCAAGAGAGGGAGAGAGAGAGAGGACTCCACCCAAGCGCGTTACACCGCACACCGGCGAGTGCAATGTTATATACAACCACTGTAGACTGTCGGCCACGGACAAAAGAGGGACCCGGCAAGAACGTCAGCTGGTAGCGTTCTCGCGTGACGACGCATCGTCGTCCTCGCCTGTGTGTTCCCGCCGCGGGAAAAGACCCGCCTTGTATCTCTGTCCTTCATTACTATTCCATGTCGTCGTATAAACGCCAGAGCCAGAGAGGAGGATTGTGCCACACCATTTTTGGTGGGTTGTGACGGCCAAAATTACTATTACCAACTATTCCTTAGTGAGATGGTTCCAAGGGAATAGCTCACAATGCTAAGATATACATTTTAGAAGTAATCTTATGTTTTTGCTGAGTGTTGTGGGGCAAAATGCCCTGAATCTAGGGGAAATGTTCCTTTATAATCAAATTGGTCAAGAGTGGACACAAAAGATGATATCATTATTTGCCATAAAATCAATTTTCCACATCTCGTTGATGAGTCATTAAATCATCTTGGAGCTGCATCTCTTCCATTTGCATATTTATGCAATTTTTGATAAATATTCTATGATTTTAATAAGTTTGGGAGATTATTGATTGATGGAGAATGAAAGGGTGAGTTCATGAGTCTAGTGGGCTGAGACGTGCTGAGTATGATAATCCTGGGGTGTCTTTCATATTGCGTAGTTCTTTGTATTATTCAGTGATTGAATAGGAGATTATGAGAGGTATTTCAGTCTTCGAATGTTAAGCGATCGATTGAGTAATGATTTGTTGGATTTATTAGAATCAAAATAAAACAGGTTATTCAATCATCAAATACTCTATAAAGAATCGATTTCCTGAATGCTTATAGAATTTTTAATTTTATGAATGTTTCAATTGAATAGAATAATTGAACATTTGGATGAAATCTACTTACTCATTTGACGATTGATCCACAGCAGGGATGTGAAAACATGTCACGTTTTAAAATCAGTCAAGTCAGAAAAAAAAATGATCGTCATGTCATGGTCATGTGACGTCATTTTTTCTCATGTCAGAATTTTGGTCATATTAGCAACTGTCATGGGACAACCAACTAGTTAGGTGTAATCTGACCGTCATCAATTTTTTTGTCACAATTGTCACAATTTCTGGAGGATCAATTATTCCATGTTTGTTTTTCATTTGAAAACTTTTATTTCATACGGATGATTTATCGATTTTATAGCACCTGTTAGTTGCAAATATTGAATATCACTCATATCCAATACTGAAGACTGCATATTCCAGTTCATGGGATATTTGTAATCGACAGGGTATTGACCATCTGATCGAACTTCGGATTCTTCATTGTATTTATACAGTATAGAGCTGACATTGTGTAGAAATTCCGTGACTATTCGACCACTGATTACCATACAGCCTCCTTTCGAAATTTGGAGCGAAAGGATCAAATCACAAATCCCCACAACAACTGATGATTTTTGATGGGCCAGTTGACTTTGTTCTCAAGTGGGTATACAGTCATGACAATTGATGAATTTTCCATTTCCAGCAGGTTTACTAGTATACAATTTGTCCCCTCGAAATGATTATTATTTTTTTTTTTGTTGCAGAAATATGTTTTAGGTTTTGGCTTCATTCGACTTTTTGGACTTATTGTTTTCCCTCAGGAGTTTTTACGGCTTGACTCGAGTTTTTTCATCTTTTCCCAATGTATCGATAGTCCTAACGTACGAAAAAAAGTGTTAGTTTCCATGTTTCCTTTTTTGTCATTCATTTCGTATTTGTCGGTTGTCTCTCATTTTTTCCGTCTATATGTATTATTGCCTGGAAATGTGCGTGGCGTGAGCAACGAAACGGACGTGCGTGAGCCTCCAAACAGGGTTCGTGTGCACCAGGGACGTATTGCTTCGAAAAGAGAGAGAGACCCAAAAGAGAGAAAACCCACGACCCACGCTAGCCCGCAGCGTGTGCAATGTCAATCCGCGCTGCTATGCATCTGCCCCACCATGCCGAAGGCTGTCACGTCAACTTCTATATAAGCGGTTGTAAGTACATTTTTTTTTTATTTCTCGATTTGGTGCCTTTTCGGCGGGAAAAATATGATATTCACAAGAGAATACCACGTACTGTCTTGAAAGTGCCACATCACATCAACGTTGAAGTAGAAAAAACCTTCATTCTGATGTTGAAATCATTTCTATTTTCTACTTTATAAACTTTTTCTATCGTAATATGAACTGTTTTGATGGGGCAATTTTTCTAGTCTGGAAACTTGTCGAGATTAGGGGTTGTATGTGTGGTGTCATTGGGAAGACTGAGGAATTGCATACAAAATATATACATTTCAAATAACCCTTTTTAAGGGGCGAGTATTGTGAGAGTCCCCAAAGTGGCAGGGGCTTAGATCTACTGTGCTGATAGCTTTACTACTATAATGAATTCACCAATACATAGAAAATAATTTAAAAAATCGAAAAAATAAATATTTTTGAAAAATTGATTAATTTTTTTTTGTTAATATATTCTGTGTACCCTGTCTAACCAAATTGGAGTAAATCTGTTGGAAACCCTGGTAAGAGAACTATTTTGAAAATTTTATCCGTCCAGAGCCTAATTTCATCATGAATAAAAAAAAAAAAAAACTTCTTTTCCATTTTTTTAGTATAAAAAACGTCAATGAAGAATGTTTAGCTATTCTTCATTGTTTTAAAATGATTTGAATAGATTTTTCACATTTATTTTCTCTATTTTTTCATCAAATTATTAGGAATATCCTCGGAGATAATGAGAATATATATTTTTCTGACGTCGCATTAATTTGCAATGGTGATGCTCCAAGAATTTCTGAATACCAGAGGCTAATCTGCTGTTCAGTCCTATTTTAACAACAAGCGTAATTGGCCCCTCGGTTGGTCAACTAAAGTTTGTGCCCAAGGGAGTTAGAGTGGATTTCTAGCCAAGTTCTTAGTCCGCTAAAATCTAGTTCTATACCTTGCGGCGATTATGGCACCATACATCCCTCACACTGTCTGTTTCAGGGCGATTCTTTCGTGATCTCGTTTTCGCCAAAACTGGTGGACTCCTTTTCTCTATTCTTTCGTTTTTACTCCTGGGTGAGCTTATATGAGCCCGCGGCATCGTTTATTGCCGGATCCATGTAAAACTATACGTTGTGTTTCCCCTCAGACGTTGTAAAGAAGCCCAAGGGGAATTGCAAGGGTCCTATACGAATTTTATTAACACGCTCCACTCTTTATTTCATAGAAAAATAAAAAAAAAAACCATTCCACGAAACTGATGGAGAAAGAAATTCTCTCATAAAATTGTTTCAACATTGAAGATGATCAATTTCTATTTCATTCAATAAATCCGTCTATGTTATATTTTCAAATAATTTTTTTTCGACATTGGATGAAATTTTTTCGAGTTACAAAAATTTCGTTTTGGGCGCACTTATCTGAGTACAACGTCTTATGAAGAATCGAACGGACATCAGAATCGCATAATCTGGATTCATCTGACCTGAAAATAATTATAAGCATGATCAAAAAATCAACTGAAAACCTATTCCCTTTTCCGCCTCTTCTTGACGCAATAATTGAATAGCTCTTTTACAATCTCTACCCCCCCCCCCCCCCCCCACAAAGAAAAAAAATCCCTCAATATTTATTCCTCACATCCTCGATTTCGAAACATAGAGGATTCGTCGGAATCTTTGATCGATGGTAATCGAACACATCGTTGCTCTTTCCTCGAAAGAGATATAGCGTGATAAAGACTGTTCACCTTGGGTTAGGGTTGAAGATGAATCACTAACGTGTAGGATAGAAGAGTAGAATAAGAGTCTTCTCTTTTTTTCGTGAGAAGAACCAGCCCCCCCCCCCCCCTCCCCTCAGGGCACAGAGAGAGCATTCAGGAACAAAGGGAAGAAGAGATTAACGTCTAACTAGTAGAAGTCAGAGTTGAGGTTCTGTACCGCCAGTATCCTCTCTAATATCTCAAGGCGCACATAACCTCCACGATAGGTAGAAATGAGCAGAGAACGACAAGTAGACAGAGAAAGAAAGAGAGAGAGAGAGAGAGAGTGCGAGAAGGTCGAAGGGAAGGTCGTGGCCAGGAAGCGGTTCGCTTGTCTTTGTGATCTTTGGGGTGGTGGTGGTGGTGGAGGTAGGGGAGTCGCAAAGGGGTCAGCCCAGTTGTGGGTTTTACCTGCATCTTTTTGCCGGTGAATATTACTTCAAGGGCAATTAGCGCGAGATGAATCCCTTTTACCCCCTCACGTTATGCACTCTTTGGGCTTCATTAGTTACCGGCCAATCAATCAAGCGACGGAAGTGTTTAATGGAGAGCAAAAAAAAATTTCAAGCTTTATGATATATTTCCAATAAAGTTGCTTGGTAACGACTTGGCCTCATCTGCTTCAATCAATTAAGGCATTGATCACTTTTTTTTCCTCGCTGTTAACAGGTTTTTTTTTTTTTTTCTGTAGAAGGTACTTCTGGCGCCGTGCACTGAACCTTCATTCGGAGCTTGACATCCATCTCCCGCATGGGGTTGATCCTCTCCACACGGGAGTTTCGGATCGAGAGAAGGTAATCTTCTTTCTGTAGGTATACAGCCCCACAGCCTCTGGTGGTTCATTAGTCAAAGAGCTAAGGACTGAGAATTTTTTGAGAAACGGGTAGGTTAAGTGAGCCGTGAGGAAGGTACATTTGACTTTTGGAGAGTTTTTCAGATTATTTCTTTGGGGAGATGGTCGGCAAAAATCAGGTTTTTATGGAGTTGAGCATTCAACTGTTGGTGGATTTTATAATGATGGTGAAATATATTTTCTTCTGCTTTTTACACAATCTCCTGAAACGATAATCATTAGTCGGAATGGAAGAAATTTCCCATAATGAGATTATTGTTCAGTCCAATTGAAAGTTAAATTTTTTACTTATTTACTTATATAATTCCAATAGGCAGGATTGGGAAAAAATGAACGATGTTCCACCTGTTTCCTTTGCTGCATACTGATGGACTTGGCTGGGTCCAAACCCCTATGCATGACTCTCTAATTTCCTGCTCTCCTCAGTCCCCTCCAAGCCCTTCAGAATCGGTAGGAAACAGTTATAATCAGAATGATAATGCAGAAATTTTATTTTCACTTCCTTCACGCGTCCGAACAAAAGAGTCCCATCGAACAGCGGCAATTGGCCACTTAAAAATCGATTAATTACGTCTACCAAGTAGAGAGAATGAGATAGTAGTTTTACGCCTGCTTATGTTCATTCAAGAGATGAAGAAAACTGAGGCTAAAGAATACTTGGAACATGATTTTCATCACAACAGAGTGGGTTAGACTATATATATCATCGATGTTTTAAAATATTCTCGGTTAGAATCTGAATGTTCATAATACGACAGAGGTGGATTTTGATAATCAACTGAAAGTAGACATCATCAGAGAGAATGCAAAAGAAGCTTATAGCACGACACTAATACCATCAGAACAGGTGTAATCAAATAATGATAGTCCAAGCCCTGATGGTATATATGCTCTAGTTGAAAGTTAGAGGGGTTTCATCATAGTAGTTTCAGTGGGCTCGGGTGTTGTTCTAGCCCACTTTATTCACTCTTACTACTTCGAGTGTTAAGTGTAACAAGACTTATTGATTGAAAAATTGACACCAAAAGTGGAGTTTTTCAAACAAAGTTATAAGCATGGAAAAAGGATAATGGATATATCGTTACAAGGTCAGCCTGAAGTGATATTGAATTATTTTCAATGCCCATTGATGGTTAAATTATCCAATTGGGTTTTTGCATGAAATTTTTTTATCGATAAAAATGATGGAATACGAAAATTGGGTGAGAAATATGAGATACGTATTTTTTTATTTCGGAAAATACTGAAAAATCAGGAAGTTATAGCGAATTGAAGTAACGTATGCACTATGACGTCACAATGCTTTTTATATGGTGTGACGTCATAGTGCAGACATTTTTAATCGTCCATAACTTATTCAATTTTTATTATTTTTCAAAATAAAAAAATACGTAACTAATATTTTTCATTTAATTATCATATTCAACAATAAAAAAATTTCATGCAAAACCCCAATTGGCAGAGCTATACAGACCAGTATATACTTTAATAATGTGGATTTTAATCTCACGTGGATATCTTGGAATTTTTTTAAAAATTTATTTACTTGGAATTCATCCATAGAGGGTGGCAAAGTAAAAGAGCAAACTCCCTTGGTAGGTATTACAATACAGGATATCGTGTCACAAGTGGAAAAAGTTGCACTTCTCGTACACCCGTGGCCCATCATCCCTCTTATAATTCTTGCCCGAAAAGTTTGTGACTTTATCTGCAGAGAAATTTTTGGTAAACATTACCATCCCATTAAAAAATTTACTAAAATTTAATTTTAAATAATAAAATTTGATGTATAAAAATTAAATTTTATTTTTCGTTTGAGAAATAGTGTCCTGATGAGAATAAATAATATCCAACTTGTGTTAAATTTTACCCTTCCATCGTAGTAATTTTTGTCTAGATTTCAATAAAAATTCTAGGTTTGGTTAGTAAATTTTACCATTCGGTCTGGATAAAAGTCATACTGAGAGTACAGTAATTCGTAACCTACCGGTAGGGTGATTCTTATCCAGACGAATAGTAAAATTTACTAACCAAACCTAGAATTTTCATTGAACTCTACACAAAAATTACTGTGCTGGAAGGGTAAAATTTAAGACAACTTTGACATTATTTATTCTCATCAGGACAATATTTCTCAAACGGAAAATAAAATTTAATTTTCATATATCAAATTTTATTGTTAAAAATTTAAAATTTTTCCAATTTCCAGTTAGAAAAGAAGAAAAAATTTATGGAACTAGGTGAGCGTCGTTGGTCGCTCGCAAGCTCGCTCCCATGGTATGTGTGACCCGATCGGGCCACACAAAAAACTTCCCGGTTTGGCTACTCGCGCCAACAATTCGATGAGATCCGTTATGAAGAAATGAAAAAATTGTGATAAAATAGAACTTTTTTCACTTTGTTTACCTAAAACTCAAAACAAATCAATAAAATTCTAAAATCACAACGTAAACTCCACTGGAGATTTAATTAGATCTTAACAACCCGTAGATATTCCATTTGGGTGATGGATTACCTCGATCACAACAGTTGTTCATGAAAAATCAGTGACTAACATTTTCGCGAGTTCTGTTTTTCATGTTTTTTGCGAAAATTAGAAAAACTATTAGATCGATTCCATCCAAAATCTAATCAGCGCTAAATTGCATGATGAAGACGCATCGATTGAAAAAAAAAAAATCTAATCGGGCTATTTGTTCGCGAGAAATCGTTGACGAAAAATTTCACCACATACAATGCACACACACACACACACATACATACTGACATTTTTTTGAAAATGGTCCAAAACGATTGTGGAGACCTTGAAACGTGAAGATATGTTGAAAAATCGATTTTCGATTTTCGAAGTGATTACAATAACTTCCCTACCCGGGAAGTTAATAACACATTTATCAAACGGAATGGTAATTTTTACTGAAAATTTCTCTCCGTGTAGTAGGGGTGAGCAGGCAAGAGCGTATGAAGTTCACGAATTTGATGTATATATATTCACGCATAGTGAATGCACAAAACAAGCATTGCAGGCCCGCAGTCAATCCTCACGAAAAAATGACATTTTCATGCAGGTATTGCAAAGAACATTTTCTTCAATAAAATGCAGTCATCAAATACCATGTTTCAATTTCCAATTATATTTTATGATTTTGTAAACACAAAATGACATGACATTGAAGCATAGAGATATACCCAGGGGGTGAGTGTTCGTCACCCAGGGGCTTCTCTCAGAGTATTCAACATTCGATAAACTCCCGTATGTGGTCAGACTATTGGTAATCTCTCTCTTCATATATGTACCTCTCTCATTCTCAACTTAGGATCCTGCATGATGTATATACGGTGTGCGGGCATGGGGGCGGAGCGGAGACAGATGGGCGTGTGGAGGATCCCTTTGAGGCTGCCGCGTGCGGCGCCAGTTTCTCGTCTTTCTCTTCTTTTGACTTCTTCTCATTTCTATCCTCTCGTTGCCTCCTCGGTGACTCTTCTACATCGGTTGAAATTATTTGACTCGAGGGACAATATTATCAACATTGAAATAAAGAGTCGAATTCCTGCGGATTTCTTCATCCCTAGGGTGGCAATCATTGATGCTGTTGACTTAGGGCTCGAGAAGGCTCTAGAAATATCGGAATTTTCCCGCGAGCCTCGCGTGTCCCGGATTTTGATGGGCCGTGCCGCACCTCTGGCGTCTCATTTTTTTTCTATTTTTTAAGATAATTTTTTTCAACGTCTCGTCTCCACCAACTCTTGCATTTGTATATTTGTAGGTTTCTCTTTCACTTGATCTTAATATACTCTCCCTCTCTATTCCATGCACACTTTTTTTTCAGGGTTGATTCGCTTAGGATTAGGATCCACCTGGGAATCACGCGATATTCTGTTGGACGGAAAGTTATTCGTGAATTTTTTTTTTCGGGGAATGAGGAATATATTCCATCGACACATCACGATTTGCAATTTTCTTGAATTTTTTGCTGCAAAAAAATATTGTAACTGAATTAATGATTCAACCGTTGCATAGTTGATGCTCTCAAGGAACTCAATTGAATAAATCGATTATATTTGCAATACCAAAAAATTATCAAATTAACATTGACAACCTTGAATCTCGCCAAATAATATTAATCAAGATTTTTTTTTTAAATATAGAACAAAATGTTATTATTCATAATCAATTGTTTATTGATGTATATAATGTTACATATAAAAGAAGTATACAAGAAATACATACAACTGATCCATCGATCGTATATAACTCTGTTCAAACCAGTTCAGCAAAATTACAGACTGAAAGTTTATTGCGTGGGACAACAGGCCTTTCCCGCCAAAACTTAAAAAACACTAGAATGAAGTAAATGAGAAGTAACAAAAAAAAAAAAAGAGAAACAGATGGATGAAAATGAGCCATTGGAAGAGTATCTATATCTCGTATTATAAGTAAAACCGAGGCGAGAAAGGCAGTGTGAAGGGACTAACAATAAACCTCGGGCCACTTCGTTGTGTGGTCGTACGAGTCTGGCTAACAAGCGCACATATATACACAACCGATCCGAGAGATAGGGATGGCGCTACGAATGGTTTTAACACCCAATAAAAATGTGTAAATATTTGATGCAAAAACAACCCGATACTAAACAGAATAATAAAGTGGTTTTTCAAAATTTATTTTTCTTTTATATGAAAGTGTAATATTTTCTTCAAATGGTTATTAATAAACTAATCTTCTAATTATATAAAAAGTGAATTATTAATTTCCCCCTAAATCAAATGTTCAATAAATTTCCATTGACAGAAAAATTATCAAAACGTGTTAATTCCCCAATTTGTTGTATATTTCGTATACCTGATAAAAGAATGAAAAAGAAAAGGAGGAGTATTCGAAACGTGGCGGGAAATGGGCATACAGAATCTCTTTGTAGTTGTTCCGATTTAGTCCCAAACCTCATTTATAAAACAAGCCGACAGGTACGGTTGAAACAAGGACCGAGGATTCGACCTGGGTCGGTTATAATTGCTTCCGAGCCACGACATCGATGATACACATCCCGTGTCTCGATCTAAATGGACCCCCCGACTTGAGCCGACCTCCTTCTTAAAGGATTCGAATATGTATTTATAATATTTCTCTTCCGGTCCTCATTGGGGATTTGTCGGTTGCCACCTTTTCTCATCTTTTCCTGTACCTGATCCATTTTGGGGTCACCGAACTCTTTAAAATTACCTCAAAGTAATTTTTTTTAATAACAACTCTTTTTTTTGTGAAGAATTTTCTTTTTCATCTAGAAAATTAATTATTTTATTAAACATCTTTATATTCTTATTTTTGCGAATTTTAGAAAATAAACATATATTTTGGTTTCTTTATGAGAAATTTGATTTGAAAACAATGTTCGTGTCATCAACCGATTATTCATGGATATCGTTGCAGGTAGCTCAAAAACCACTCATAATCCCTCAAAAATATGGACCAGTATACCTTTTACACATCTTAAATTCCAGATAAATGTAAAATTTTTCGGTTCATCCTCAGCATTAACCCGAACAAAACGTTTCACCATCATTCCGTTTTCATGGTCGTCTTCCAAAAAAATCCCTTTTGTACCTTCTCCCAAAAATCACTAGACCTCTCCTTTATAGCGGCAAACGGCGCCAGGCGCCACGTCTTCACGCCTCTTCTCTCCATATATATTGTATTTTTTGTCCATCCTTTTCTCTCATCTACTCATCCCTTTCAGTGAGGCTCTCTATGTTGTCCCGCCACTCCCAAAGTGCCCATAAAAGTAGAAATGAAGATCATTCATGGATTTCAAAACTCAATTCATTAGTGACATTACATTTTCATTCTAATGTACACCGGGGGATAAGTAAAGAATAAAAAAGGTAGATTACATTGGAGTCAGTCGTTTACACCTGTTGAAGGCTGATTTGACACTTGATGCGCACTTGCCAAGTCATTCTCAAATAATTTATAACCTCCCTCTCCCATTCTAGGAAGGAATTGGTTTAAAAGAGGCCTGACTAAATTGACTAAACGCCGTACTAATTTCATTTAACACCCTACCACGTTGCTCTCGTATCTCTGACCATGGGGGGTTGGTTATTGAGGCCAGAATTTACCCTCTGGACCCCAAATGTGAAACAGATACTCCTTTTTCTGAACTTACAAAGCGGAATGAAAAGGTACGAGCTGTCATATTTTTAGGATTAATCGATTACGCCTCCGAAACTATGAATTTAATTTTGGAAAATTTTTGAACCAATTTGGACAACTTCAATCTTGTCATTTCTGTCGTTTGGAATTGACTGATGAAAAAAAGTTATATTTTCATGAAGATCTGAAATCAGAAAATTATGGGTATAGTTTTCACGTGGGATTTGAACCCAGCACTATTGAATTATCAATCCGCTACGTTAACCAATGTAGCTATAGCGAGACTCGCTCTATAGATGAGAACTCATCTCCAATGTTTTCATAAATTTTCTTCATTCAATTTTTATTGAATTCTTCTATAAATTTATATCATAAATCTTCCTGGGGGCCTATTCTGGTTCGTATAAATTGATGAATAAATGAATAAATCTTGATTTTGCCAGTCTTCAGACCGGTAAAAATGACATTTATTCATTTATTTATCCATTTATACAAACCAGAATAGGCCCCCTGGATAATATTCGGAGATGTTTGAAAATATTTTCAAAAAATTCATGAAACACTCGCATGGTGGCGTGAGGGTGCAGTAAATGGCTGGCACGCAGAGGATCTGGGTTCAAATCCCGCAGAATTTTACAGATTGCATGCTCTGATGATGACAAAATTACAAATCAATTAGAATTCCTTCCATGAATTTCTTCTATTGTTCATCACGAATAATAAATAAAAATTTAATTGATATCCAAATGTCAGCAGAAAAACTATCCGAAAAGAATAAAAATCCTTGAAAATATCATATGCATAAGAAAATTGAGAATTGTTATTTTTTTCAACAAAAATGATCCAAATCTTCATGGCTAATTTGTATTAAAGAGAATGTTCCGATTGTGAAAAATTAATTCCATGTTTTTTCCTAATCTGGGCGGTATACCTTCATCTAAAATTAACACTTTTCTAATTTATGAATATTACACCATTATCCAAAGCTGTATTATAACTGGAATGATTCGATGACCTCGTTAACGTCCGCCTTTATCGATTTGGGTCTAACATTTATTTGAGAACGATAAATAAATGAACTCATTCATGTTTCTCACTTAACGAGTCTTCAACATCAATACCAAACTCTTATTTACGATGATAAATCCTCCATGTTTCAATTACTATCAATTTTCCCGTTATTTTTTTTTACTCACTATATTAATGAAGTCATTGAATCAATGGAAAACAGAAGTCACGGTAGTGCTGGATCCCAGGATTGACGCCCAAACTATTCTCTCAACGATGAAAGAGCAATTTTTTACAACGACATTCATGGGAGAGTGAGAAATATCGAAACAAAAGAAAAAAAGAAAAGATGGATAGAAGGGCGTCTCACCGGACGGCGTCATTACTCTGCATGACGCTGCGCTATATGGTTGCCGCTACTTCTTCAGCATCTCTACATCTTCCTTTTCTTTACCATTTTTTCTCATGTTTTTCTCGCATTGTATCATACATATATCCATAGGCAACTACTCACGATGACTATTGTTGATCGAGTCATCTAGTGAATTAAAATTTCAAGCTCCAATCACAGAGTTATCTTTCATTCCATGAATTTTATAAAATAGTTTATGATATCAAATTGGCATATTAATTCTAATAATACCATGAGATATATGTATTTTTTCAAATTAATTTTTAATTATAAATAAAAATCTATTATTATTCAAATTTGTAGAATTATTACAACTTTCACAATTCATCAAGTATTCTAATATACATCAATATTGAAAAATAATATTATGAGCTTGTGCTGGCAGTAATATTTCAAAGATGGAAAATAGAGATACAACCTTTTCATTTCATCGTGTGTTATATTAAATCAGTGTGATGAATCATCTAATTGTAAATTGACTCTAAATGATTAATGCCCATTAACCCCATAAAAGAACAGAGAGGGTGTTAACTACACTAGCAAACACAAAACAACAAGTTGACCGAAGCGAGTAATGCCCAAACGATTGGGCGCTCGCGCGTTTCACTCATCGGGCACGGGTGGAGTAGCATCCGACCCCATTGCATGCCACAAATTGCCTCAAATATTTACGCAATTGGCATGATAACCGCATTACGTGATTATGTACGCTCGTTGCGCGCGCGATACACCGTACTATACCCATCTCTCTCCGCTTCACTTTGGCCATGGCTCTTTTGGTTGTTCTATTCCCGGACACTAATGCATCCAGGTATACAAATGTAACTGGAGGGTCATTAAACGAGTATTTGTGCATTGTGTACGCATTGCTCGGTTTCCTTTCAGTCAGATATATTTCCGCTCCTGAAGTTCTCTCAAGAGGGGTTTTTTTTCTCAAGGCTTAGGAGTTTGTATTTTTTGAAGAACTTGTTGGAAATTTTCTTCATTTTTTTTTTATTAAAAAAAAATTCCGGTGTTTTTAAAGTCAGAGGAAGATTATTCATCCCTTCTACGTAGATTATTTTCACAAAACCTAATTCATGAGTTGAGAATCTCATTTTTAATTCTCTTATTTTTAATCAAAAAACAGAAGATCTCCATCTGAAATTGAAAATAATAAAAGTCGTTGGCACCTCTGTTTTCGAGGTACAGATGAAATAAATTTCAGTTTGAAAAAATTTATTTTCGTAGTATCTCTAAACCCATTGGGGCAAAACAGGTCACTTTTGTCATGTTCTTGAATGCATTTCCCTGTTTTCTCAATCATATGATTCAAACTTTGTATTTTATCAAATTATCAAACCAGAAGGATCTCAAACAACAACCCTATTTCAGACGGGGCATTTCTCCCACTTTCGAGCTAAAGCACGGACTTCCATAACCCCCACCAGAGTCGACCAGAATGCTCTCTCTAATGTTTCACTGATGTGGTTTGTTTTAGAAAGGGTTATCTTGAAAAAAAAAACGAAAACGAAGTTTTCTTTTAAAAAAACGCCAAGTAACCATTTTTACGCGTATTTGATTATCTTCTGGGCATTTGAAAAAAAAAAAACAAATGGACTAAAAAGCGCCAAGTCAGATATACTTACGAGAAAAAAATTAGTAGAGGCAGGACCAAGGGACTTGGCGCGGTTTTTTTCTATTGTCAAAATCACTGCTGAGCATCATTCGATCAATTCAATTTTAGCAGTACTTACTGAGAGCCTCGTCGTCTTCATCTTGTCAACCGCGCCAAGTACCTTGGTCCTGCCTCTACTAATTTTTTTCTCGTAAGTATATCTGACTTGGCGCTTTTTAGTCCAAAAACCCAACAAAAAATTTATAAAATGAATTCATCTTTATTACAATGACAAAAATACAAAATACAAAATTGAAAAATAATTAGTCATCACTCATCTTCACTTCTCTCTCCCCTACAATCCTCGAAACTCTTAGAAAATATCAATTTATCTCCTAAAAATCCATAAACCTATCAATAATCCATTTATCATCATCGAATCAAATTAAAACTGATTAACTAAACTACTGCGTATCAATGACCCTATCAATATGTCCCTTCAACATCTGCAGTTGCCTGAGAGCCTCAGCATCCAACTGAGAAATATTAGAGGAAACCCCTCTCGAGTGTGAATTTGATCTTCTATCACTCGATGCACTCGATTTTTGGACTCTCCCAGTTGTTCTGGATGATGATTTTGAATTTCTGGGCTTTTGGGTCATTGATGTGACCTTGTCAGCCCTTGAGACCCTCTCCTGACCAATCCCACTTTCTGTAACATATCCATCGTCCACAGAAGCTGCTGTGTGTCTCTTCAGAGATTTTGAATTCTTGACTGTTGAGGGGGGAATTAAGGGTGGAATGTCTTCACTGGTTGATGAGACATCGTCGTAGTCCTGGTCCTGATCCTCCAGGAATCTTGATAGAACTCCAAGTGTCAATTTATAAGCCTCTGGAGGAATTTTAGAGAGTTACTCATTTGGTTTGAAAAACTTTTGAACATCATGTCGAAGTCTGAGTCCATTTTACGAAGACGAGCTTTTGCTTGATGTTGATTGAAAGTCTTTTATCAGCATGTCACTCTCCTCATGGGTGGAGAGGGATGAGTTGCGTTTACGAGGCTGCTTGTACGGGGCATGATGATGGTGTTGGTGGTGGTGATGATACAGATGTTGATGAGGTTCTGAAAGATTTTCAAAGCAGTTAGATGGGTTCCTTCAGTTTGGGGGGAGATTATCTGGAGAAGAAGGGGGTTTAGGGGGATATAAAAAAGGACCTTTTTTGTAGAAAATTTTGTAGGCTACAAAAAAGGTCTTCTAAGATTTTCGGATTAAGTCACTCGATTAGGAGATAAATTGATAATTAAGTGAGAGTAATTTAGGAATTGGTCCTGTTGGAATTCTCTCTGATTAATTATTGAATTTTCTGGGAAACGTGAGGTTCTAAGAGAATTTATCAAAAGACATTTTTTGTGGGAAATTTTGTCAGCATCAAAAAAGGTCTTTTGATATTTTCTCCTAAAATGAATAATTCCAGAGTTAAATGCATTATTGAGGAAGATTTCACGGTTGAGGTTAATTATTTTATGATTTTAATCAGTAATTCGTGATTTTTGAGTGGATTTACCTTCGAGTCGGTGTGAGAATGTGTCAATAGCTGGCGTTTGGTGTCATCCTTCAAGCATTCGACATTTTTGAGGCCCAGATATCTTTTTTATCCAATTAGTTAATTGTTTAAATACAGTCGAAGATTATTTGACGAGTGTTTACATCTTTGTTTCGAATAACCAATTATTCCTGAACAATTAAAATAAACCACTAATTAGTTATTTTCTCTCTTTCATTTTCGTCACTTTTGTAACGATTATCTGAGAAACTGAGGATTTTAAGAGAAAATATCAAGAGACCTTTTTTGTAGGAAATTTTGTAGGCTACAAAAAAGGTATTTTGAGATTTTTGGATTAAGTCACTCGTTTAGGAGATAAATTGAGATAATTAAGTGAGAGTAATTTAGGAATTGATCCTTTTGGAGTTCTCTCTGATTAATTATTGAATTATCTGAGAAACGTGAGGTTCTAAGAGAATTTATCAAAAGACATTTTTTGTGGGAAATTTTGTCAACCTCAAAAAAGGTCTTTTGATATTTTCTCCTAAAATGAATAATTTCAGAGTTAAATACATTATTGAGGAAGATTTCACGGTTGAGATTAATTATTTTATGATTTGGATTAGCAATTAGTGATTTTTGAGTGGATTTACCTTCGAGTCGGCGTGAGAATGTGTCAATGGCTGGCGTTTGGTATCATCCTTCAAGCATTCGACCTCTTTGAGGGCCAGATATTTTTTTTATCCAATTATTTAATAAATATAGTCGAGGATTATTCGATTGAGGCCCAGATATCTTCCTTATCCAATTATTTAATTGTTTAAATACACTCGAGGATTATTCAATGAGTGTTTACCTGTTTATTTTAAATAATAGCAAATTATTCCTGAACAATCATTAAAATAAACCACTAATTAATGATTTTCTCTCTTAATTTTCGTCACTTTTGTAACGATTATTTGATAAACTGAGGATTTTAAGAGAAAATGTCAAGAGACCTTTTTTGTAGGAAATTTCATAATCTACAGGAAAGGTCTCTTGAAATTTTCGCTTCAGATGATCCATTACAGAGATAATTCGATTATTAATACAGTAGTTACCTTTTTGGATGGTATTTCAGCCTGTGAATGGCACGTAGAAATTCCAGTGATCCAGTGATTTGTAAATCAATTCCTCTGGCTTACGTGTATCAATTCAAAGCACATATCCATCCTCTTAACCCATAGCAACTTCATGGGAATTTACTGAATTCTAGGCAACTGCTGTTGTATTATAACACTCACCGTTTGATTGACAAGTTGACAAGTAAATTACAACAACAAGGGAAAATAACCTCAATATCACTCGCCACTCAGCGCATGCGCAGCGCTGTATTTTCAACGCAAACATTTTTGGCTAATTCAACGCCACTACCAACTTGCAAACTTGATTCTGAGACGAAATAATCTCAATTGATTATTTTCGAGAAATCCGCGTTGTTTATTTTTGTATCTCCGTAAATACTCATCGGAAAAATATGATAAATATATTAATCGCAAGACGATAGGCGATTTATATAATGAAAGTGACGTTAGTTTCCGCGTAATCAGTGCCATTCTCATTTTATGGAGATATTAATATACGGTGGTAGTGGAGGGGGTAGTTGTCTCGTGTATAGATACGCGGTAGCTGTCGGCCACTTTTATTTGAGTCGAGTCGAGTTGAGTCGAGCGGGAAATTTAAAAAATGGTTACTTGGCCGATACGCTCCCGCGTATCTCGATCACTTGTTGCTTCACCACTCGTTCAAACATCTCCACCTGACTCACATCAGCCCCAAAACTTCCAGAAAATGTGAATTTCTTCGCCACAACATCAACATTCTTAGTTAAATCCTGTTCTACGTCTTCTAGATTAATAAAAATTGCAGGATTGATGACTTTGTAAAGCATCAATTGCTGTTTACTGAGTTTAACCCCTTTGTCCTTGAACCTGTTCTTTTAGCAGAAAATTTTAAGGGTAATTTTTTGTCAGAAATTTCCTGATCTACAAAAAATGTTTATTGACTTTTTCCTCTAAAATTACTCATTAACCAGAGTAATTTAATCAATAAAATATCATAAAATTCACCTTATTGTAAAACATTCCCAATTTCCTCACCCAGCAGGAAATCCAATGATTTACTCACTTGTAATTAAATCAATCTGAGTAAACATAAAAAAAAATCCATGAATTACTCACTTGTGGCAATATTTCACCAAAAATAACGATTGTCAAGGTTGAAAGAATTATTGCAACTACACCAGATATCAGATCATCCAATAGAATCGTAAATATTGAATTGATTGTTGAATTGATTGTTGAATTGACAAGAACATTTGCAAATTACAACAACAAGGGAAAATAACCTCAATATCACTCGCCACTCAGCGCATGCGCAGCGCTGTATTTTCAACGCGAACATCTGATTGGCTAATCACGCTACTACCAACTTGCAAACTTGATTCTGAGTGAAAATAATCTCAATTGATAATTTTCGAGAAATCCGAGTTGTTTATTTTTGTATCTCCGTAAATACTCATCGGAAAAATATGATAATAATATTAATCGCAAGACGATAGGCGATTTATATGATGAAAGTGACGTTAGTTTCCGCGTAAACAGGGCCATTTTCATTTTATGGATATATTATTATACGGAGGTAGTGGAGGGGGTAGTTGTCTCGTGTATAGATACGCGGTAGCGTCGGCCAGTTTTATTTGAGTTGAGTTGAACGGGAAAATTCAAAATGGTTACTTGGCCGATACGCTACCGCGTATCTCGATAATGCTGGGATAATCCCCCAGCAATTTCATCTCGGAACTAAACACAACTGATTTTTCCCATTTCTGCCTCATCTTCTTCCCACAACGATTCACTATATTAACATTTCATATTCGTACTGCACCCAAGAGTACCAAAACTTCCCGCAGATCCCGCGGAAGTCCTCCTACCCACCTCAGACACGTATGCAGAAACTATGGATGTTGTTGATCCCCAGCACAATTCGTTACATAACATTGAACGAGCATTCCTCTCACCTCTAACCACATTTTCTTGAATTTCTGTATATACATGTACATTACGTGCGGTTTCTATAAATATTGCTACGTGCCGCAGGTGGGTCTTATCCCGCTTTTGGTCTTCAGTTGCTTCAGTTGCTTCCGTAGATATTTAATGGAGTACAAGTGTAAGAAGGGCATCATTTTCAAATTACCCGAATATCAATGAAATAAATAGATTATGGACTGCCAGATTATTTGGGTCAGCGTGGCACGAGAGGGAATCGGTTGTTGCTCTTATCGCAAAAGGATGCCAATTGAAATTACTGGTCGGAGGAGTGAGACGACGAGATAAACACAAAGCATCGCTTTGAGTGCCGGAATTATTGTAATTGCAACAATTTATTGGTACCGTAGGAACGGAGTGAGGAACAAAGAGAGAAAGAGAGATACGAGCTGGGGAAAATGCTGGTTATGACACACACCCGGGGTTTCTCCGTTTTTTAGGCATGATGATATGATGAGTTATCCCATAATTTCAGCTCCACTGTGAGCCTGGTGGCGCCCTCTCCAAAACTAATTGCTAAGCATCTCCCACTTCTCCCTATCGATAATCAAGAAATTCTCCTCATCATGATAAAAGGGCACTGAAAATGTGAGATCATGACCTCTGTTACCAAATTCGTGAAACTCTAGGAGAAAACTGCAGAAATAGTATCTTTGTATGACATTTTTTTTTTTTTTTTAATTCTATAACAAAAATTGATTTGCATATGTGAGCGCCCTGGGCACTGCCCTCTCATTACCATAATCGCTTCCACGTTGCAATATTTTCTCTATCTCTGTTGTTCAAGTGTAATTCGCACGGAGCTGGAGGAAAAACCCCCTTCATACACTTATGGCTCATAGTCTTGAAGCCGTGACGACCCGAGGGTGTATCCACTTCTACTTATTCCTCTATTTTTCAAAGGGAAAAAGAATATTTCCGTGCGAACCGCCTCGGAGTTTCACACCTAGGAACGTAAAATTTTCAATTCGATCACGTGCCGTTCTCCAGATAAGTACAGAGCCCCAGGAGCCGCACCAACGCCAATTGGTCTGTCCTCCCCTGCTATACTTCACCTCTCTTTACTCATTTTTTCACGCCTTCAGCCTCTTATGATCATCGAGTAATCCATTCGACTATCATCGAGAGGATCAATTCGATGCGCGCAGGCATCAGTGATGTATAAGGATCTCATGATCGATTCTGATCTCGTTAACTCACCTCACCGATCACGAATTCGACGGGGAATTAGGGCTTTCTCGTTTGTAAGTCAACACGAATGAACATTTTCACATTTTTATTCATCTTTTATTTTTTTGTGGATTTGATACTTTATTACAGTAATTTTAAGATTCATGTCTATTGATTGTTACAAGAGTTATATCGAATTTATGGTTTATTTCCCATCACCTTAAGCTTCTTAATTCCATTTCTTCGTTGTGGTAAGAGATTTTACTTCTTTCTGGAGTTAGGGGGAAGCTTTTGGTAGTGAACGCTTATCCCTCGACCAGAGATCATTGTTAATTCTGTTGGATAGATGATATTGTAGATTATGTCATTAGGCCAGTGAAGTATTTATTGATGAATGTGCCTTCTAATCTGAGCCAGAGGCAAGGATTTAGGTCAAATTCATCGATTTAATACTTTACTGGCCTAATGGTATACACAATTTTATGCTGCGAGACTCAAAAATCGTGATCTAACCGAACGAAATGAGGTTTATCGAGCCAAGTGACATAAAATTGCTTTATTAGTTAATTCTCATTTCATCGGAGATATAGAACATCTATTGGAAATGTTGAGATCGATTAACAATTGGATATGAAACAGACAGGAATTCCTATCAATCATCTTAAGTGACAAGTGTTAGCTTTCATTATTAGTAGTTTTGTTTAAAATCACTTGGAATACTTACTGATTTACGGAAGACGTTCCATATCGATCGTTAGCATAAGAAGCTAAAGTGCGCCAAAGTTCTGGAGGACCCTCAATGGCCAGGGGGAAGTGTCCCCACGCTGAAGAATCTAAACCTGATTATTGCAAAAGAAAAACACGATAAAATTCTTGTTCAATGAATTTAAAACAAATTGAACATATCACAGACCTTCGGTATTTGCATGGTTGGTCATTCGCTTTTGACGCTGGATGAAGGGTTCACGCTCTTCATAAAAAGATTCTGCAATCTGAATGGAAAGGATTCGTGGGAATTGATATTTCTAAATCTTGCGTCACCTGATCCAGTAGCGGAGTGGTGAAGTGTAGCAAATTGATTTCACATGTTTTTTCAAACATGAATTTTCACGTCAATGGGTGAATGTAGGAGAAAATATCAAGAGACATTTTTTTGTTGGAAATTTCTCTGGCTATAAAAAATATCTCTTTACATTCCCTTGTGCATAACTCATTTTCAAGAGTAATGCACAATTACTACGAATGTTAAATTTAATTTACGACAATTCATCACTCCATTAGTAACAAAATGAGTCTATCTCTTTTCTTGATCGCTATGATATTAAATCAGTGGAAACTCGATAGTCTGATTATACCTGGTCATAATCCCCTCGTTTCCCCATTCTCGGCACATTTTTAGCTTGTTTCAGGAAGTATTCGTGATACTTGTCGCTTCGTCCAATTCTCGGTACATTTTTTGCGATTTTGAGAAAGAACGCGGGTACTTCTTCGTCAGCTTGTACGGTGATTGAGCCACATGACAATAAAACGAACATCAGACAGGTACCTTATAACAAGACAGAAAGCTCCATATTATTTGCCTTGAATAATTTTCTTTTCTAGTATATAAGCTTTTCAAAATAAACTATTGAATTTTCACTCACCGATAACCATTTGACTGAACATAAAATGTGACGTAACTTTCATGTTTGATTGAGTTTGATTCATAATTTCTGCAATAAATCCAAGTCGAAAATTCCAATCAATTAGGTAAATATACTATTTTAAATAACGTCACTATATGACTAGAGTACGATAACTGTACGAATAGAGATTAATGCACAAGCTCACACTTCAAATGATGTGTTTCAACTGGGCGATCATAGACAACTGCTGTTTGTATTATAATACGTATATTCATCTGATAGATTTTACACGTTTTGGAGGAAATTGCGCATATTGCAGGGAAAAGTGTTTACTGAAAGCCCACGTGATTCAACAGTTATCATGAGAAGATTTATACATATACAGCCATATATACTTCAGAGAGGCACTCGTGTCTGGATTTGTTTGTTTGTTTCTCCCCATATAAGCTTTTCGGAGAAAAAAGTCATCGATTTCTAAATAACAATAGGTTCAAATAACAAGAATGACCTCAAATTTTTTCATCTATATTATATCTCAATCCATCGACGAAATGGTGTAGTAAAATGTTCATTAGCACGAAAATTATTTCCATTTGATATAAATCAATGTTTTTTAAACGAATAGATTAGTTGTCTTATTAAATACAACGATTGAAAAAGTTTGTAGTTATTCTACCAGAATCAATAAGAATATTGCAGAGGATATTATATGTGACGGATAGACGTCTTCACCTATTTTATATGATCGTCGAAAAAAGACAACGGCAGGATTAAAGCAGATGAAAGAGAGTGAAATTTACCTTGAGTTTGTGATTTACTTGCAACTGATTCCATTCCTCGAGTTACTCTGTACTTATAGTGACGCCAACCCTATTTAATTATTTTCCTCATATTCTTAGTGTGACCCGTTAAGTGAGAACAATGTTCCGAAATGTCCAAGTTTAGTTGTACGGGTACATTTATTTACTGTGCATTTGATCAATCTACTCTTTCAATTCTATGGATACAGGTCAAAATCCTTATGCTGGTAGACAAGCTACGTGTTTACCATATCGATTAACCACAGACTCCGATGGGGGTATTTTTCCTACAATAAGATTTGCGTACCAATACATCACCCAGAAATTAATAATGAGAAGCATGTGTAAGATTGGATTATATATTTTTTGGAATACTGTAATTTGTGCATTTCTCTAAATTGTGAGTTGATGATTAATTTTTGTTGAATGATAGTTTTATTTAAAAATCAGTGGGAGTCGCTAGATATGTATACAGTGCATTTGTATATAGGTGCAATCCAAATGAAGAATAAAAATGTATTTGATCCCTACAAACATTGTAGGTTTAACCGAAACTAAAATAGGTGAAGAATAAATACTTTGAAAGAAAAAAAAAAAATTATATTTATTCCGAGGATGAAGCAGTTAACCAATTACAACTTAAAGGTGAGTATCACTCAGATGGGATTTAAGGATATCCAAGTACGTTGGTCATGTGATCTATTATTTTTTATAAAGAATTTGAAATTTCATAAAATTATTACCATAGTCATGATTTTCAGAATTTTTCATTTGTCCTTAATTTTTTTGGGAATTTCTTTCGCTGAATATTATGAGAAGTAATTTATTCGATCTCAGACTTGACTCTCGTTGTTGTAACCTCTCACCATTGCTAGACGCCGGAAACGCATGCATTTAAACCATCCAATATGACCGCTGTGCACAACTACAGGTTTTCTAATTGCTTGTTTGCAATTATTTGGTCGGCAACTTATGTTTTTAACCATTCAGAAAAAAAGTAGAGACTCTAACGAACAAAATTATATACGGTCATATGCACGAAAAAACATTTTGAAAGGATGAATTATTGGTTTGAAGATGAGAATCAGTGGCTCTTATGGACACACTGTGTTAAATATCATTCTTTGAAATTCATTATCTCGAGAAAATGGTCGGCAACTAAGGTTGAAATTGGGCTTAAAAAAAAGTTCTTGGTCCATAGTATTAATTCCAGAAAGATTTTTTCAAACAAAAAAATCTCTGAACTACTTGGATATCCTTAAACTCCCAACCTTCTGATTTCTGGCGTAATACTTTTACAATTGAGCTATCAAGAGTTACTACAATCAGCAAATAATTGTTCATTCTCATAAATTGCAATTTCAAATGATCCTGAAACATTTCATGCAATATTACGAGAGATAATCATTTTACATGTCTTTGTAAGTAGGAATCGATGAATGGGCAGAGACATCCATTTTGGTCATATTTTGATGATTCCTTTGAATCATGTTGATTAAGGAGACAGAAAGCTCAGCCAGGAAATGTGTGGGTAGTCTTAGAAGACGTATGTGGGTGGAACCTAATATGAAATATTTAGAAACAAATATTGAATGAATGTAATGATTCAAAGACATATTGGCCTTTTTGACAGATCGTTTATTAAAATTCAATTTTTGCATCATCATCATCAGCATTGTGAGTTGTGAATTTAAAGCCAACAGAAAATATCTATGTGATCATTATATTCTACACACATACACATATGAATGCAGCTCTTTTGATTAATATTTACTAGTTCACAGAAATTTAATCTAGAGTTAGCGATTGAAGGAATTATTATAACTGTTGTAGAAAAATTATCAAAGTTACAGAGGAGGATTTGAATGATTTCTATCATAGGACTATCAAGATTGGGTAATGCAGAAACTTCCAAACAATAGTTGCGTTATCGGTGAATCAAGGTGAGTCCAGCGGTCGGTAAATCATCTTTAGTTAGAGTCCTGATGCATCAGCCAAGCGTTGCAGGTTTCACTGGCTACTTCGCACATCGTGCTCAGGGCTCGGTTGATCATTTCGTTATCTATGGTACGGAGTTATAAGATAAGGTGAAGCGAATCGAGTAGTTTTCGATCATCAATATTATGAATACCACTACAGGAAACATGCAAACTAGATATTCTATTTCAAAACCATTTTTTTTCAAGTTTCGATTAAAAGTGAATTGTTTGCGTACCCTCTAGGAATTTGAAATCTATCATTGATCGAGCACTTAGCGTACAATTTAACTTAGATTCTTCATAATCTATACTTGAATATGAAAACATCTCGTTAACGAGTATTTTCAGAGGAGAATGTCAGGTGTGATTTTTTATGTGAAATTTGCTCAGCTAAAAGAAAGGTCAATATTTTTTTCAAAAACCTCGCGTCCGAAAGGTAAATTGATATTCAACGGAAGTATTGAATTCGACTGAATGCGATTCACCGCATTGTTAGAAAATTATAAGAATTTATAGTCTTGTGATAATAATTAATGATTACTTACCAGTTCCACTGCTGGACCGTTTTCCAAAAATGCTACCATTGAATGGAGGTTTTCTGTAAGCACCATCTACACTCAAGGTGGCGATGATGACGATGAGAAAGATGGCAGAGATGAATCGTGCAGACATCATTTTTGTTACTTGAAAACAATAGAAAATAGAAATATTGTTAAGGTAATTTTTCAACAATTCCTGATTTTAGGTTTTTTATCATAATAAACAAGTTTTTATCGCTTCAGGGAAGTATCGGACAAAACTTAATGATTGTTTATAACGAAATTAATTGTTTTAGTTACTACGATTACAAACCCTGTTATATCTGTTGAACGGTCCACTGAACAATGCAAACGTTCATCGAAAAATGTCCGCTTATATACCATTTTACAATTTTATGACAAATGGATATGTCTGGTACAACTATTGGACGATTACTTACATTCGCTCAGACAATCATCGGGAATATAAGTCTGCGTCAAATGCAGGCAATGACCAAGACGTGGCATTATTTTTCTTTGTACAATTGGAGAATTTATTCGTACCTTGGTCTGATGTGAAATGCTAGAAGATCTTCGTCGAGGTGTAAAAACCGACTGTGATGTTTTCTGGGATGTCGAGGGTTTTTATAGGAAACTCGATGGGCCGATGACATGCCCTATAATTGTGTTCCCAGATAGGGTGACATCGGGATGGAATTGGTAACCTAACTATAGAAATCAAATTATGGTTGTTTTTGATGGAACTCGCATCGCTTGGGGAATACATCCACTTAATCTAAAGTAAATTGTATTATGATGCGTCAAACTTTTATCATTCATTTTAACGTTGTTTGTTGTAACTAAAGTTTTCAGCCAAAAATGATAGATATTAGATATATCATAAAATTCATAAACGACTGAAAACTATAAGAATGGCAAATTTATAAGAAATGAAATAGATATTACAGATGATGCAAATATACGAATGAAAGAACGAAATACAAATATAGATCTTCTCAAAGCGAATAAGTTAAATCACTCCGAGAATCAAACAAGTTTTTGTTGTGAACAACAATGGTTCGCTACCACCCTGGGTAGAAATGTTTTGGTCTTTCGAAGATTTTTGGAAAATTGTTCGCAAGATATTCCGAAAGATTTTGTGGAAAATCTTTTTGGTGTCGCTAAAAGATTATCTGAAAGACGAAAATTTATTTTTTAAAGATTTTCGAAAGACAATGAGAATGATTTTTGGAAGACAAAAAATTGTCTTTTGAAGACAATACAGGAAAATTGTTGTGTACTGAAATTCTTTAAGCAGAGAAGTTGGTGCTGGCATGAGGGAGAGATGAACCTTGTCAATTTTCTCCTCCGCTTCCGGTCCTTCTTTGATGTTGCGAAATGGGGATTGAGCGAATGATATCGATGAGGACCAACATAATAATAATAACGAGTAGTGATGGTGTGATCGTTTGCGGGTCGAACCGATAACTTCCCGACCAATACCCTCTTCAGTTTAGATTCAACGCGAAAAATCATAAAATGTGAGAAATTCATGCAAGTAAATAAACAACTGCTGAAATAATTTTGCCTAATACCCAATCAGAATCATGAAAGAGAAGAAAAACATTCATTTGCAAAACTCAATTTCTGTAATTTCCAATGTTTTCAATATTTAGAATTCACGAAATTTCAAATTAGGAAAAAAATAATGTGATGATTTTTGAAAAATTGCTATATTTGACCGATTGGGTCGATGGCGAAGAGGAGGGGGGGGGGGGGGATTATGTGATTGAATCGATCGAACAAAAAAAATTGTATATTTGTATATCCTTAACTATAAATCCTTAACTATAAAAGACATGCTCATGTAATCGAACATGGCGGATGCTATGGGGAGAATCGATTCGATTAATCGAATGGTGACTGAGCATTGGATGAAAGAGTAACAGTTTCATAGGGTAGATGGCGCGAAAGGATCTCTCCGTGATTTTTTACATGTGAAGAGCTTCAACAATTTACACCTCCGCGATTTTCGTTAATTGTGCTCTAATGATTATCAATTATCGTCGGTTTTGCGTACAAATAGCTCCATAAACTCCCAAAAAAATCAGAGAACAATAATTTTCTGTAATAATAACGATTTATTGCCATAAATCAATCACTGGGGAATTCTTCGCATTCCCATAATTTCGAGTCGGTGTTGCCATGTGATGTAATTAATGGATAATTACCGGTAATAAATAATAAATGATAAAGATCAGTGAACCATTAATTACTGTTAATGAGTACTTGCAGATGGATTAACAATTTTTCTGTGAATTTTTTAATACTGAAACGAAAAAGTTAGGTTAAACACCAAAAAAGTCAGGTAAATTGGTTTTTTCATTATTTAATCATTTGATTATTTAATTTAATTGACTCTAAATCATTGATATTATTTATTAGTAATATTGAATTACTTCAATTCATGATATTTGAATCAGGGGTCTGATTCTGGTTTGTGTTTCGTGTGTAAAACTAAAAGTTATAGTTCCTAGGTGATTCTGGAGTTGTGTTTGAATAAATGTTTTAGAAGAAATTTCAAATGTTCCGAAGAATAATTCATTTTTTTTCATAACATTTGATAGTCGATAATTAATTGAATAATCGATTATTCAAGAAAACATTTGACATTGATGCTGAAACATTTATTCAAACAACACCAGGGGGCCTATTCTGGTTCGTATAAATTGATAAATAAATGAATAAATCTTGATTTTGCCAGTCTTCAGCCCGGTAAAAATGACATTTATTCATTTATTTATCAATTTATACGAACTAGAATAGGCCCCCAGAATCACCTCGAAACCATAACTTTTATTTTTTTACACAAAACACAAACCAGAATCAGACCCCTGATTCAAGAATTTTTTTTTTCCGTGTAATGAGATAAATTATTAATGGTACAAGGTAGGAAAAAAATTTCCTTCATGATCTTCTATGACAGTTGTACAAAAACGAGAAAAAAAAACATTCCACGAGATTAGCGAGCGTGACTGATACTTTTTACCGCGAGTTTCAAATTCATGGGAGCTACGACGTGAACTCGGTAACGTTTGGAAATATTCGGTGTCGTTCGAGACCAAATTCAATTCATCCAAGTTCATCGACAAGATTGTAACCATAAATTCTTGTGAGAGTTTTCATTCAACAAAATTTGCCTCTGATTATTGACTGAGCAAAATCCTATTTTCTACCGATTAGAATTTTGTTCATGTCTAAAACATATTTATCTTGAATTTGAGAACGAATATTAGAGAGGCTCCCAGTACGCGCCGCAATAAACTCAGTGAAAACGCCGTACGCAAGCTTTACTTCAGCGCAATAAAGAGCGCAAACGCTCATAATTCAAATGGAATATAATATTTAACATATGGACCATAAAAACAGCAGTATTCCATCATGCAATATTAACTATTTAACGATATAATTGATCTAACGTGATTGAATCTTTTGATCTAAAATTGAAAATACGAGATTTAAAAACATACCTCCAACCACCTGCCAATCTCTTCCCCCTTCTGTATCGTTGCCCTCCACTTGTTCGTCCTCGTATGAGGAGTAATCGTCGTCCTACAGCTGGAGAGACTATCATCTTGTCTCTTAAATAGTCGCAGATAATTCTTTATAGACGATTCTGACAATAGATACCTATAAGGGAAAACAAAAGAAGAATTCCAGAGAAAATCAGTGCGTATCCACTGGGAGATTAGTTTTTAACTTCCCGATCCTAGAGGGAAGATATTGTAATGGGTCCGAAAATCAAAAGTGAAAATTTCAGCTGATCTCCACGTTTCATGACCGCTAGAAACGTTAGCCCGCGTTTTCTCTTAAACTAATGGTCTGATTTGAGTTTTTTTTTTCAATCGATGTGTTTTTATGTAGCTTAGACCTGATTAAATTATGAACATGATCGTCTAAGCGGTTTTTGAGTTATTTCAATAAAACTTCGTTTTAAAAAATTACGTTTTTTTACAAAATCGACGATTTCTGCGCGAAAAACAATGGAATTCAAGTGTTTTTTATTGCAATTGATGCGTCTTTGAGTAACTCAAAATTGAGTGGAATTTGGAAAAAATTGTCTCAGCGGTTATTGAGTTATTTATAAAATGCAATCTTTTGAATATCAACAAATTATCAATTTTTTATAATTGACTAGCACCACCGCGGCCGCAAGCGGCCGCGTTGTTGATCACCGATTGACATGAAAATTTGAATGATTGACGTAATGAAAATTAACGTCGAAATTTTCATTTCATAATGACGACAACCATTAATCGAATGAGCAACTGATATATGATATATAATCATTGTACTTTCTGAGATAAAATCAAATGAAATTTTGGCTGCCAAATAAAAAAATCTAGATTAAATTCACAGTTGAATAAAAGAGTAATAAAAGAGTAATAAAAACAATAAAAGAATAACAACGCGTGAGTTTTGTGAGAAAATATTGCAAGAATGAGAGTGAGAAATCTCAGATTCTTGTTCCCATATTCACTCCTAATTGCTTGAATTGGATTTTCAACATGAGTTATTGCAAACCAATGGATTTTAAGAATCCCCCTACGGTTGATTATCACATGCAAATGATCCCTATCAGTTTACCCCACATTCGACGGACGTATTTCATCCACCAAATTCTTTTAAACTCTCCTAGGGGCCTATTCTGGTTTGTATAAATGGATAAATAAATGAATAAATGTCATTTTTACCGGTCTGGGGGCCTATTTTGGTTCGTATAAATTGATAAATAAATGAATAAATCTTGATTTTGCCAGTCTCCAGGCCGGTAAAAATGACATTTATTCATTTATTTATCCATTTATACAAACCAGAATAGGCCCCCTGAAGACTGGCAAAATCAAGATTTATTCATTTATTTATCAATTTATACGAACCAGAATAGGCCCCCAGGCATATTATATGCTTGATTTGAGCATAAATAATATTCTCAAATCAGGAATATTATATGTCTGAATTGGGAATATTATTCTCAATTTGAGAATATTATTCTCAAATCAGGAATATCTATATGCTCGAATCGAGCATATTTTATTCTCAATTCGGGAATAATATTCCCAATTCAAGAATAATATTCTCAATTCAGGCATATAATATTCCTAAATCAAGAATATTTATATGCCGGAATCGGGCATATTTTATTCTCAATTCAGGAATAATATTCTCAATTCAAGAATAATATTCTTAAATCAGGTATATTGTATGCCTGAATTGGGAATATTATTCCTGAACTGAGAATAAAATATGCCCGATTCCGGCATACAAATATTCTCGATTTGGGAATATTATATGCCTGAATTGAGAATATTATTCTTGAATTGAGAATATTATTCCCGAATTGAGAATAAAATATGCTCGATTCGAGCATATAGATATTCCTGATTTGAGAATAATATTCTCAAATTGAGAATAATATTCCCAATTCAGGCATATAATATTCCTGATTTGAGAATATTATTTATGCTCAAATCAAGCACATAATATGCCTGATTCAAGAATTTTTTTTTTTCGGTGTATAGATTGTTAAAATGTATGCAGCAAAGTTGTCCGGGAGTTGCAAAACGAAGAAGAGGGCGGGTTGTTATCATTCACAGACACAACCACCGAAGAAGGCCAGAGTATAAAGACATTGATCTCTTTGAAATTGGTTTAATTAGAAAAAGTGTCAATTGTTGGGCTAATGCGAGAAAGATTTATAATGATGTCCTCGACGAGTGAGTTTTCATAAATTTGCTATCATTAACGTCGAGTAAATTTACGTTAATTTTGTACGATTGATAATATATGGAATTGGTTATGAAAAAATTTCAGTCATCCAAATGCTCGTCACTGGATCACATTTAATCGATACCAGAGAAATATTATAAGATGGCAAAAGAATGATATGTACCTACCTCAATTAAATTCGTTCAGAGATTTCGAGGAAAAAATCAACCAGCGACCTACACTCAAAGAGTACGATGGAGGGGTTCTTGATGTCAATTCGGTACGTCTCCACGATGGAGCAGAAATCGGTATCATCGGTACGAGACAGTGAAGCGCGCTGCGCGCGCTGTGTAAGTGTGGATTTTTACTCATTCAAATTTCCCGGGTGAAACCTAACCAACTTCATACCTATTGCCATTGACCAATGAGGAATCAGTCTTACGCGTTTTCGAGATATTTTCGACTCTAACGATGTTCATTTATGTGTATGAGCTTTCTTGAATAGGAACCGCACAATCATTCAAATGCTCCTCCGGCATCCAGTACAAATGCGAATTGAAATTATGAGCACATTGATACCTACACAATTGCCCGTTGAGAAAACCGTAGCTTTTTCACTTATTCACACACGCACAGTAAGTAAATTATCGTTTCAAAAACATCTGGAAATTATTTATTCATATTTGGAATAAAAAAAAAATACATTTTTACTAGAAAAATCAATTGATACTAGAGCTTTTTCTTTGATGCTCAATGTTTGTGAATATTGTAAAGTAGAAATCACATATTTCCATTGAATCTCCAGTTTTTCAGTTGAGAAATACTAAACGTTGATGTTAAAGTGAATTTACTAGATTCCGAATGTCATTGCGAATAATTTAAATATAATTCTTCCGATGCATGTATTAATTTTTCACAAATGTATTGATTGCTTATCAATCCCGAGTGGAAAATCTCGCTCAGAGGCGTTACATGCCTGATCAGGTACCTGAGTAAGGTCCTGATCAGTGACTGAGCATAGCCTGACCACAATTTCCACTCGGGTGTGAGGTTGATTGAGAGAGGGAATTCACAAGTGTCCTGGTAGCTCAGATGATAAGAGCACCCGGCGCGATACTAGGAGGTCCCGGGTTCGATACCCGGCTAGGAACAGTTGAATTTTTTCTCTCAAAAATTTTAATTTATAATATTTGCCTAAGGTGGAGGCGGTGAAACCCGAGTGGAAAATCTCGGTCAGAGGCGTTACATGCTTGATCAGGTACCTGAGTAAGGTCCTGATCAGTGACTGACCATAGCCTGACCACAATTTCCACTCGGGATATTGTAGATGATCACATGCGTTCTGGCGTTTATTCCAAATTCTGAGCCTCTCACTTTCAATCATCTCATAAGAAAGGTGAAAGAGCAATTTTTCAGAGAGCTGATCATCTTCAGTATTTTCACAACTTTTGATCGTGAATTGTACGATTCTCTCCAACAATCATTCCCTGGAATCCCCCTCAAATTCACGTTCACGGACCATGCTAAGGTACATTGATTTGATAAATTATAAAATCAAAAACCGATACATTAATTATATATTATTATTCTAGGAATTAGTATTGGCAGCCAACGGTATGGAAATCGATTTGCATCAAGAGGATGAAGAGATCATTGCCACAAAATAAATCTCTATTTCGTTTGCACGTGAAATTCCATCGTCATTTATTGGCCTCGCAATGATTCCAAGTGATGAGCAACATGAAAATCTTCAAGATTTATTTCATTATTACCAGGAAGAATGGATCAATGGTGTTACACCTGATTTATATCATTTTTACCAAAAGCTAGAGAGTTTCTTGGAGCCAAAAGTGCCCACATGGCTCAAGTTGAAAAAACTGTTGAATGGGAGAACCGAGAACATGTGGGATTGGATGAGTAAGTTCATCTATTTTTCTCATGATATTCATCGGTAGTGAATAAATTAATCGGTGAACTATTAAAATATTCATTCTGTTATCAGCCCCATATATTACTTCTTAATATGTATTGGGAAGTCTAGCACTTGAATACTCTATCTATCGGACGGGATAGGAACCCGTGTAAGTAGGTTGTAAGTCCTATCTCTCCCAAGGAGCTAGTGTCGAGTGGCTGAAATGTGAACCCGTGCAAGTAGGTCCAGAACCCCGTCAGAACGTAGGCCCCGCCCACGTGAGACTTCCCAATAGCTCATTCTATTTTTGGCTAGGATGCATCGTTCGTCACCAAGAGAAAACTCATCAAGATGTACGAAAATTATTGAGAGGTCAATGTGTTCGAAACACTTCTAAACTCCAATATATCATCCATCCTACCGATTTGAGACAGGCTTGGTCAGCCCTCGATCACTTCGAGAATTACAATTCTCAAGAATTTCTAGCTACTGCAAGTCTTCTCATCAGACCGTACATTGCAGATTTAATTTTCAAGACTGATGGCTCCACCAGCGATATCCATTTAATACATGGTCAAAATCATGAAGATCATTGTGAGTTCAGAAGAACAAAATAGTTATAAATTTCTACTTTATACTAATGACGGCAATTTTCAAATTTTTTTTTACTTGTTTAGTGGAGGGAATTGTTTTGGCTGACCAACCGAATCCACAGTTACTTCTCAGGGAGGTCAATATCGACGCAGTCAATGGGACAAATTACAGGAGACGCAGAAGAAATCCTGATCTAGGTAAAAATGAATTTTATTACCACGTCAAAGTGAATTAATTATTTCGATTTCTATTATTCTCTTTTCTAGATGATACGATGATGAAATGGAGATTGCAGCTCAGGCTGCTGATGGTATACCAGATTCAGGTGAATGATCGAAAAATACCTAGAGTGAACTATAGTACACAATACTATTTTTCAGATGACAATGACGGATCTGTCAACGGAGATTTCATTGATGAGGCCAGATTGTTCGATGATGCGTCAGAGGAAGAACAGGAAGAAATAAATGAACCAGTTGGTGAGGAACCTGCTGTGGAAGATGGTAAATACGTTAAATCCTTAAGAAATGGGGCTATATAGGTTGAATTATAATTATTTTATTTTTTACACTATGGAATAGTACTGATAGATCCTGATGAACAAGAAAGACAAGGAGACTTTCAAGACAACCCAGCTGCTGGGAATATCCTACTGAATGAACATGCTTCAGCCCCAGTGCATAATCAACGTGCTGCAGTACAAATGCCCCATGAAAATGCTCCAGCCCCAGTATTCGATGAGCGTGCTGAAATAAATGGTAATTATCATCAGTCACATGCAAAAACATAAATATCCAAGCATTTCTCTTACTTTCCACCATTTTAGGGTGTCTAATTTATCTCTGTAATGTTCTAGATGTTTTACGTCTTCTCTCTTTTTTGACGTGGATACGTCTATAGTTTCGTTTTGAACTTTATGGGGATGGGGGGCGATTTTGTGAAATGATGTAAGTAGTATTTATGCCCCAGCGCCATCTACCGGGAAACATTTTACTCTTTCGAAAACTTATCACGTCACATTGATAACTTATCGACGGATAACTGCGAAATAACATACAGACAAAGTTAATCGTTCACACAAATACGTTGGTTTTCGTTTCATTATAAAACTTGTCAAATTTATGGAAGCTGAATTTAATTCAACTTCATGTCAGACTCACCCGACGACATTAGGGAATACCCGTTTGGACCTGCCTTTTGCTTGAAATATTGATGTCAATATTTTGTTATTGTATCATACTTTTCTTAGCACCGACCAATACTTAATAAAGTGACATTAAAGTAGCTCATCAGTGGAATAAAATTTAAAGATCTTTGAAAACTACAAAGAATCGCCTAAAAGTGTTATTAGATTTTTTAATCGTAATTTTTTGCTCGATTTAATTAACGTTTTAGTTTTTCAAAAAATCAATTTTGAAAAATCAACATTTAACCCAGCGTCTTATGGAAAAACTCATAACTTTTTTCTGAATAAAGATTAAAATCTGAATTTTTCACTCAAAATATGAAAAAAATAATAAAAAATATTGACACTTGTTTCATGAGGCTTAACCGTTTAGTTTTGTTCATATTAACAATAAACAGTACAAATTGACGAGAAACCGGAACCGAAATCGACATTGCAACGTCTGCTCGAGTAAAGAGGTTATGGCGTTCACTCCACTCGACTCCCGCCTGTCATTTTAACATCCAGCGTTGCCACGTATATTTGCAAGCTAGTCAACTGAATTACTGTTTATTGATTTTTACTTTTTTAAAAATCGAAAAATGTTATAATTTTCATATTGATGACCTCAATAATTCTTATAAATAATTTAAAAATGAAAACAATAATTTTTGGAAATTGTTTAATTTTTGTACACTCAACGACTTTATGTGTACTGATGAGCTACTTTAAAACAGTAACCATTGTATGCAACATGTTCTACTCCTCATATCTCTCTGAACGTGAGACGTATCCACGTTAAATTCTACGGCTGTATCGACGATATAGCCACCTGTCATTTTTTTTTGGTATTTTGATCTCTCTGATTGATGTTTCCGTGGTTTCCTCTTCTCATTTTATTTTTTCGGGAGAAAAATTATTTACTAAGTGTTCATAATATTCCAGTGGAGCCAATACAACAATTTGACACAGAATATGCAATCTGTAGAGATAGGCAGATTGAGTGTGTTTTTGTTGGTTGTGGACATGTTACATGTGCTTTGTGTGCTAGTGAGAGTAGAGCACGCAGCTTACAGGAAGATGCTGATTGTCATTGTCCATTCTGTACTCGAGTCGTTACACAAGTAATTAATCTCTTTATCCCCCGAATCTCCTAAAAGGAACATATATTCCAGGAATAGACTAATTTGAAAAACCTTCGAAAGATTATTTTTCTCGATGTTTAACACGAAAGTAAAATTCTTGTTGTTATTTAGAAGGACATAATTTTCCATTGATTACAGTTGTGATTGAGACTCGATGAGGAATCATTCAAATGCAGTGTGCATTTGTGTATCTAATTTTTCTCAACGTTGCATTGCATGATGGATTTTGTTTAATTTTCAAATGCACACTGAAGACTTATTTATCGGTTATATATTGAGATCATCACTTTGAAAATATACCTGGGAGGAAAATACTTATTTTTTACGTATAATTTAAGAAGATTAATTCTGAACTAATTATCATTTTTGACCCTTTCATTTATGTTTGTTTAATAACCAATGGCAGCAATTCAGAACATGATGAAATATTTTGATAACAACAATGCCCTTAAGGTTTCCAACGTAAGTAAAACTACTGATTATTTCGAAGGATGTTATCTTTCCTCTATCAAATGCTTGATTAAGAACTAATGTTCATCTTTTCCATTACCAACGTGGATCATTTTTTTAATTTTTTATCTGAGATTTTCATTTTTGAATTTAGCGAGGGAGAAAAAAAATTACAAATGTAAGAAAGATAAAAAAAAATAAATAAAAAAAATACAAAAAAAAACGAAGAGTTTGGATTTATAAGAAAACTATTGTTTGTTAATAATAATTTTAGCTATTAGTTATTAATAATGCAGTCGAAGTTGCTCATCTTTTCGTTCAAGAGCAAATTGCAAAAATCGAGGGGTAGAGAGAACATTTGAAGAATTATTACAATTTTTTTATGAACGAAGTGAAATTTTTTTTTCATTTTTTGTTTGGGATTTTTATTTTTAAGTTTAGCGAGAGAGAAAAAAAAAATGAAAAATGCAGAGGAAAAAAAGATTCTTTATCCATGACAAAACTATTCATAAATAATGATTTCAGCTATTGTTTATCTATTAAGTTGTCAAAGTAGCTCACAAGAAAACGAGTGGTTGATAGAACGTGTGAAGGATTATTACATCTTTTCTATGAACAAGGTGAAATTTTTTTTTATTTTTTGTTTGGAATTTTTATTTTTGAGTTTAACGAGAGAGAAAAAAATGACCAATACAGAGGAAAGAAAGAGTGTGTATTAATGACAAAACTACTATCTATTAATAATAATTTCAGCTATAGTTAATTAATTATGCAGTCGATGTTGTGTCCATGAAAAAACGAGGGGTTGATAGAACATTTGAAGAATTAATAGAATCGTTTTCCACCCCGAAGGGAAGAAAACGTATATTTTGAGTCTTGCCGAGGCTTGACCCTTCGGAGATGATCTTACGCATTCCATGCATGTGTGTGTGCCCAAAACCCCCCCAGGGAGAGACATCTATAGAATAAGAAGGGTACTTCGAACCGTCTTTGAGTGTCGGCTAGCGCGGTGGGCCCGAGTTTCCTCAGTGCTTTCTCCGAATAAGGGGAATGACGGCAAGCCCTTACTCGGGTCAAGCCTCGGCAAGACTCAAAATATACGTTTTCTTCCCTTCGGAGTGGAAAACGATTCTATTTTAAGTCTGTGCCTTCGGTTTGACCCTTCGGAGAGATGTTTAAAATCTGCCGGCACTTGAAAGTTGTACTGTGACTTAGTATTTTGAAATAAAACCTTTATTTATTTATCCAAAATTAGAATTTGTCATACATAAATCATATTAAAGGACAAGGTAACGATTCAGCAGTTACACTGGTGTAAAACTATCTATAATCAAACTTTTTGGTCTGGGACCTTTGGTATCTACTTTTTTGCAGTAATGTTTGAAAAAATTATTCGCTCCTTTCCAGTTTCCGCGTTTTAGTAATTCGTCCATTGACATTCTGCATCCTTCGCCCTTTGAATGCCAATGGCCTTTAACAAGGATCTCACCAATGGATTGGAGCTCAAATTGTTTTCACCCCCAGGATTATTCAATGAACAGATGACCGACTTCTCGGTGAGAATAGAGCTGTAGGCTAACTCTCTATCGTAGAAAAGAAAACTCAGGTAAGCGACCAGGTGTTGAGCACTGGCCTTATCTGATGGTACCTTCACAGCTTTGCACCAAGACCTCCATTGCTTCCACACCGATGAATAAGTCCTCCAGGATGAGTCTCTCCAAGCTGAACCCAAGAGACCTATCTCTGGCGCAGACAATCCTTCTACGTGTTTGGCCCACCTCGTACCTTCCAGACCTCTAAAACTAGGTCCTTGATCTTCTGAGGAGGGAGACCCGTTGACATGTCCATCAAATGTTTTTCCAGATTGAGAAGTTGGAAAGGAGCCGCTAGACTTCTGGTCTTTAGCTCGCCTTTCCAGAAAGTCTTCTCCCATCTCGGAGCAACTACCAGAAATGTTCCCTTCGCTGAGTTCAAGTGGTGAAGAACCTTTGGGATCAGTGGGGGAGGTGGAAATACCCAAGCCAGATTCACATCCCATACTCTGCTGAAGGCATTTATGAACATCGCCTCTCGGTCGCTTCCAGGGAAACATATTTCATTACCACCCTGGATCGAGCTGTCGCGAACAGGTCGATCTCTGGGATCCCAAACTTCTCGAAAACTCTTGCCAGGATCTCCGGAGATAGATGCCAATCCGGTAGTGGAAGGTCTCTGGAGAGTCTGTCCGCGAGGATGTTGTAATTCCCCGGGAGGAAGAAGGGGACCAGGCGAATATCGTATTGGTTCAATAGCAATAGGAGATCCTTCGCCAAACTCAATAGAATTTGGGATCGAGTGCCTCCCTCGTTTCTTATATAGGCTATCACTGTCTTGTTGTCTGCTTGTACCCTGGCGGACTAGTCCGAGAGCTCCGATTCTCGGATTTGTCCTCGGTCCGAGACCTTCCGAGAGTTGGGATGACGCGGTGCCTTTCGAGGCATATCTTTTTACAAACGTGAATTTGCGAATTATTATTTCGATAATTGATCAATTTATAGATTATTTCTTCAAAATATATTATTTTTTAATATAATTTATACTCCATCGGACCAGCTCTCGACCGAGAGCAAATCCGAGAATCCATTATTTTAATGAATAAACTATTTGTTGATCATTTTTTTATTAACTTAAGGTTATTGCAACATAACAGAGGAGAAAAGGGGGGGAAACAGGGACCAATGAGAGGTCTAGAGCTCTCCCTTGAGGCATCGGATGACCTCTCGGACGAGCTCTCGGACCGGCTCTCGACCGAGAGCACATCCGAGAGTCCATTATTTCGTTGAATAAATAGATTGTTAATGTTTTTTTTATTAATTTAAGGTTATTGCAACATAACAGAGGAGAAAAGGGGGGGGGGCGCTGACAATTGAGAGGTCTAGAGCTCTCCCCAGTGGCATCGGATGGCCTCTCGGACCGACTCTCGGACCGGCTCTCGACCGAGAGCAAATCCGAGAGTACATTATTTCGTTGAATAAATAGATTGTTAATGTTTTTTTATTAATTTGAGGTTATTGCAATATAACAGAGGAGAAAGGAGGGGGGGGGGCGCTGACAATTGAGAGGTCTAGAGCTCTCCCCAGTGGCATCGGATGGCCTCTCGGACCGACTCTCGACCGAGAGCAAATCCGAGAGTGCATTATATTGTTAAATAAATAATTTGTTAATCATTTTTTCATTAATTAGAAGTTATTTAAACATAAGAGGGGTGAAAAGGGGGGAAGCAATGACAATTAAGAGGTCTAGAGCTCCCCCCAGTGGTATCGGATGGCCTCTCGGACCGACTCTCGGACCGGCTCTCGTCCGAGAGCACATCCGAGAGTGCATTATTTCGTTGAATAAATAGATTGTTAATGTTTTTTTTATTAATTTAAGGTTATTGCAACATAACAGAGGAGAAAAGGGGGGGGGTGCTGACAATTGAGAGGTCTAGAGCTCTCCCCAGTGGCATCGGATGGCCTCTCGGACGAGCTCTCGGACCGGCTCTCGACCGAGAGCACATCCGAGAATGCATTATATTGTTAGATAAATAGATTGTTAATCATTTTTTTATTAATTAGAGGATATTTTAACATATTAGGAGAGAAAAAGGGGGGGGGGGCGCTGACAATTGAGAGGTCTAGAGCTCTCCCCAGTGGCATCGGATGGCCTCTCGGACCGACTCTCGGACCGGCTCTCGACCGAGAGCAAATCCGAGAGTGCATTATATTGTTAAATAAATAATTTGTTCATCATTTTTTTATTAATTAGAGGTTATTTTAACATATTAGGAGAGAAAAAGGAGAGAAGCAATGACAGTTAAGAGGTCTAGATCTCTCCCCAGTGGCATCGGATGGCCTCTCGGACGAGCTCTCGGACCTGCTCTCGACCGAGAGCACATCCGAGAGTCCATTATTTCGTTGAATAAATAAATTGTTAATGTTTTTTTATCAATCGCAAGGTTATTTAAACATAAGAGGGGTGAAAAGGGGGGGGGGGGCGCTGACAATTGAGAGGTCTAGAGCTCTCCCCAGTGGCATCGGATGGCCTCTCGGACGAGCTCTCGGACCGGCTCTCGACCGAGAGCAAATCCGAGAGTCCATTATTTCGTTGAATAAATAATTTTTTAATCATTTTTTTTATTAATTAGAGGTTATTAGAATTATGAGAACGTAATAGTGGTGCCAAGAGGGTTTGGGATTAACAAAGGTGAGATCCAGTGCTCTCCAGAACAGTGTTGGATGGCCTCTCGGACCAAATCTTGACCGAGAGTAAATCTGAGAACATTCAATTTTGTTGAATAAAGAATTTGTTGATGTTTTTTTTTATTAATTTAAGGTTATTTCAATACACAATATCTCATCAATCCGTCTCCCACACATTTGGTAATTTAGCCGCATAAATTTTTGAATTTACACGCACTTGAAATGCTGGCTTCCGCAATTTATCAATGGTTACAAACCTTTCTTGATCTGACAGTTCTACAATTCGCAAGAAAGCAGTTCGTGGGAAATATCCCACGTGCTTTAATGGGCAGATGAATATCCCTCTTGTACATTGGTTGTCCTCAATGAATTCCACTATGGATGTGATCTCCCCGAATCCAATCTGGTCACAATATACGGTGGAATTAGAAAATTTCCTATTTGGACGAAAGTCACGAATTCTATATTCGATGCCATCTATTTTGGCTTTGTCAAACTGTTTAATTTCAGTAGGATCGTATCCAGCACTATTAAGTCTTTCCATTCTCGATTCTGAAAGCTGACAAGTTTTTGCTTTACCAATTCCAGTGAATCGTTGGTGCTGCTCATCACCTTCTTCGATTTCATACCTTATGTTGAATAAATCACTTATATATTCCCGAGTCTGCCCAAAGTGACTCATCATAGCAACAATTCTGTATAAATTTGTGCAGCAAAAAACGAGTATACATCTGGATTAGTCTTCCATGGGGGCTTGTTATATTCTCGATAATTCTCCGATTTATCGCTTCGAATGGAAATGCATTATTCGCCCAGAATGGACCCCAGTTTCTGACCATCTCCGCAATATGAGTACTCAAATGCATGTTGTACGTCATCTCCTCTTTACCGGAATATTTTTGAAATTCTCTCAAATATTTTGTTATAAGTAACTCGGCTCTATCAACTTGCTCGATGGTGAATGAGCTCTGGTTGAAAACGTAAAATACTTCACATATCTGGGCTAAGTGGTTGAGGTACTCCTTACTAAGAATGCTTTCGAGACAAGGTAGACAATAGTAGGCCCAATTTCGCCATTCGCTTGCTTTCCACATATGTACATATGAAAGACCTCTAGGAGTGCGTGATATTCGATTGGGGAGATGAACTGAGTTGATTTTCTCATCTATCATTCGCGTTTGTCGAGGTGCTCCAATGTACCATTCCTTGTTAGGGCTTTCTAGTAATAATAACGAATGTTGCTTTAGAATACCAAGATATTCATTATGCATTGCGTCAACAATCGAACCAATTCTCAAATCGAATCGTGGCAAAAGTCCTAGCATTGACAATCCTTGGACCCCTCTGACATTCAAATTATTCGGTGGAATCTTGCCCTTGCTTTCATATTCCTCCTCTAATATTCGTAGAGCAGCCAGTCCATCGCGTCTGATTGATTCGTCAGTTCGTTGTTCATAATTCCCTATGGGATATTTATTGTGATTTCCAGGCCCTTCGGATGTCTCTCCTTCCGCATAGCAATATGTACAACCGTACTTACCATTGAATTGGGTCATTCGTAAGAATTCACATCGTGCTACTGAATCGGCGTTGAAGATTATCGGTATGAATTTGCTGGTAACTTCTCTTTCATCTGATCGCCATTTCACTCCCTCTAAGTGCAATTTTTTGATTTGGTCAACAAAGGGTTCTAAAAAGTAATTAGGACTAGGATGAGCCTCATCTATCCAAATTCCAGCTAATAACATGTGCTTCTTCCTCATGTGTGGTGGCAGTTCGTTTATCTGGACCCAAATTGGGTAAGCACTCGCTTTAGAAGAGTGTGACACTTTAACACCACCAATGTTAAACATCAATGAAAAGTTCCACTTGTTTGAGAGAAAATGTCCCTTGTTACACAATTTTTGATATTGCTGCCCATCGAAGATATCTTCGATGTTGTCTCCATTTTCCTTTCTCCTTGTGAATCTGTATTGCAAAGCTTTAGTCATGTTGGGACTTTGGAATAACTCTTCGATTTGACTCTTTAAATCTAGTGAAAGAAAATATGATTTTTTTTTAGCCGTTGTACCGTCTCCACACTCACAATCCTCCAGTTTCTCACCTTCTTTTCCTAGCGTTGCTCGGCACTTTTTACAGTAAATATACTTTGTGAATATATCTTCCCGTTCTAATAGCGTCCATAGTTTCGATTTTGACTCAGGAAGAACTCGACCACCCAGATTCTTGTTTATCCATTTGAATTCAGCCAATAATTGTTCCCACGTTGAATGATATCGCAGGTTTCTAGCGAGGGAAGAAAGTAGATGGTCTTTTGCTGTTATACCCCCTTGTAAAATGAGTGGCACCTGAAGCTTCGTTAATTTACTACTAAAAGCTCGCTGTTTTATACTTCCATCATCTCTTTCGTCGTCGCTTTCAGTATCCAGTTCTGTTGATTCATCATAATCTGAACCCTCCTCATTATCAACAAATGTTTCCCTCACGAAATCCTCATCACTGAATGTTTCATCGTTCCTATCTCTCTGGCTTTCATGATCAATTGAATCTGGATCTTCGATGGTACTGCCAGGACGATCAACGTTTATCTGAAAAATTCCAAGGTCAAGTACATCAAATATAGACCACTCTTTGACGCGCTAATTGGAATCTTCCAGGCGACCATTTTAGGATGAAATAATGGTAAAAATAATGAATTTTCCATGAATGGTTTGGTAAATATAGTCAGTTTAGTACATTCAATATCATTGAATTTCCATCAGAATATGGCAGAGATAGAATAAAACTTAATCAATCGAAAATTGTTCCAAAAGAAAACAATTCAACTCATCATTCCCGAATGTCAAATAACGAATATTTCAGTATGAAGCGGATGGTTTTCTTTATAACTTCCATTCTTGATTACCATACATTCAACGACTCAACTGGAGTCTGATCATATTACTCCAGATCTTGCAATGCGTTGGGCAATCATTCAACTTACAACCTTACTAGTCGGAGAATCCATAACGTTAAGGATGTTCTCCCCCTATTCCCAATTTTTTTCTGTTTTTTGGAGATTCCCCACGAATTTTTGATCGGATTGATATGCAAAAACGTTTTTTCGCAATATCATTGTTTATTCACTCACAAAGTTTCATGATTGTAAACCCATTTTTTTGCGTTTTCACTACCTTTTTATGGAGATTCGCCAAACTTTAGACAAAAAGCACAAAATTAAGGCTACGATGATGAAACTTTGTGAGTCAATGAACAATGATATAGCGAAAAAACGTTACATTTTTGCATATCAATCCGATCAATAATTTGTGAGAAATCTCCAAAAAACAGAAAAAAGTAGGGAATAGGGGGAGAACATCCTTAACTCGACGTTCATTCTGTTCGATATCTTCATATATTATCCTTTCTTCAAAGATTCTCAATGAAATCCTATTATCGCATGCAATCAGTTTTTGTGTTCAATTTTCATAAAATATGTCGTCAATGTTCCTGGTTAGATGTGAACATAACATAATCACCTACCTCGGATGGTCGTGATGTGGATGGGCGATCTTCAAAGCTTTGTGGCTCTGTCAATGTTGAGATGCCGGCTCCGGGATTCACAATGAGGAAATCAGCAATTGCTCTTCTTTTTCTCTTAGATATTCCACTTTTTGTGAAGGGTTGCTGAGACATTGTGATTGAACTGCAAAGGTAAAATGTTATTTTGGTTCCAGAAAATCAGTCAGTTTATGACTCGATCTTTTGTTGATATGGATTGTACAAATATAGGAAATGAAATCAGTAGCGAATTGGTAAAATGGTTCAAGTCGATATCATCCTTTCAATTATTTTTTATAAATATCTTCGAATCTACGGGAGTGTTACATCGTAACACTCAAATGAGGTTTCGGGCGTTTACGCATGTAGCGATTATTGGGGGGCAGCACTCTCCAGTGTGGTGAGTTTTGGGGTCATGCGCATGCGTCAACGGCCAACCTCACACTTGTTGTACATCTCTCACGGTTGCAACACGTTTTCTCTTGCCTTGTGCATAAGAATATCATTTATCGTATCCAATCAATCCAAAAATATCGATCTTATCATACATAATCGACGAGGTCGTGAACCTCAATCGTTTAGTGCACTAATTACGGGTTTATTTTAAGTGAATATTAAAATAAAACTCAACAATCGAACGAACAATACCGACAAGGAACATAACCGTTCCGCGTCACCACGTGTGCACCGTAGCCACGTTATAAAACATTATCATTCCTCTAAAACTAGTTTGTAATCAATATTATCATAATCAGAACGTTATCACATAAATAATACTAAGTGGATGTGTGTGAGTGTGTGGGTGTGTAATCGTCATTCGTAGTTAACGTATTCTCTCGTGTATCTAAATAAATCTGGGTTTTTTATGCCAACGGCTTTTTCCCAATCAAATTTTCAGTGTTATCAATCATTACCAAGCCTTTACCAATCATCTCACATAAATTTTAGTTTTATTAATTTATTATTAACCGATTTAACACAACTATCATACCACCTAGGGTATGATAGTATTCCACAATCTTTCAGGGAGATATCAAAATTTTTGTAAAGACCTTGTTTGAAATGAAAAATCTCTAAAGTTTATATTAGCATTCCCATCGAAAATGATCGTAAAATATCGAGGCCTTTCGGGTCAACAGTTAGTCCTGCAAAAATCACCCCACCTCTAAAAAGTAGTAGTCAACTAGCCTTAGAGCAAGCAAGTAGTCTCAATTTCGTACTTATAGACTCGTCGTCATGTAGCCATCACCGAGTCTCGTGCTAGCACTCAGCGAGCATGTATCAAGTTGCTTTCGAGCCCTAACGTTTTCATCATGTAATCAAATAACCGAACTTTAGTAACTCTCTTGCGGAAATTTAAGAAAAAAACTCTCTTGCCTTCGGGCACTCTAATCAGAAATCACCGTGTAAATCATCATTAAGTAAAACATTGAGTGAGTGTAATCACGTTAATCAATTTGTACTTCAACAATTAAACATCAAACAGTATATCAATGTAATATTGATCAATATTTTATTCAATTCTTAAATGAGTCATAAAATAGCAAAATTCTCAAATTAAGTATTCAACGATTATCCACAGTTCAAAGACATTTTTCAATTTAATTCTAGTTTAATAACACCGTTAAATCCTCCATTTATTCTTCAACGAGCTTATTTATCACGAGTGAATTTTTCAAGACAATTTTTAGTACAAATCAACTGATTAAGTGTAATTGTTCAGCTTTATTATCAACTAATCCATTAGAATATATCGACTTTAAGCTTTAAAATTCAGTACCAAACGCAATAGAAATTCTTCAAGTATTTATCCAGTTCGAATCATTTTGTTAAGCAATCATTTATCAAGTTCACCAGTCAAATTAATCAAGATATGAGACATCATCAATCATGTAAATAGTGTATAATAATCATAACCTGCGGTTCAATACCGTTAATAAATTCAGTGTTAGTAATTTTAACAAGTGTTCTCAATGATTGACTCGCAACTTTTAAAACTTTCCTCACACTATCCACATCCACGGTAAAAACTAGTATCCATCTCAAACAGACCTTTTTTGTAGCCTTCATTTTACTCTACAAAAAAGGTCCTTACGAAAATTTTGTTATCACCCTTGGATTCCTAGATATTCATCGAAAACTGACCCTAGGATGAAATCGACTCAAACCGTTTTAGCAATTCACTATAGGGTTTTTTTACTATTGAAACTAACCCACTTATGTGTTAATATTTTTTTTTTTACATATTTATCGTTCATTAGGGGATTATTTATCATTGTAAAAATGGTTTAAAGGCTGACTCTCGAGCCAACAAAAATTTCAAAGTATCTCCAACTGTGATTGACGCACTTTCGGAACGACTCTCCATCGAAGCTACATCCGAGGGTTATCTATTTATTAGTTGATTCATTTTGACTACATCGATATTCCTGAAAAGGCACCCTTACTTCTCGTATGGAATGGGAGTCGGTCGTTTGATCAATTTATCAATGCCAATGAGCCCTCAACTAATTGAAAATCCTTCATATATCGATTATTAAAACATGGGATGAGTCTTCTATTAGCGCTATTATCGAGAGATAACCTAATTACGTTTTGCTTACCAAAATCACGAAATAAAAACTATCCACAGTAATTCAATGAATAATTTCGCTTCAACTCCACACGACTGAAAAATATTGATACCACGCACTACTGCATCTATACAATTTTCATAAAGTTATTTACAATTCTTAAAATCAGTCGAAACAGAAAATAGTCGGAGAATACTGAATAGTCTGAATACGCGTATGTTCTCTCGAGCATACGAATAGATTGAAACAAGCATCGTCGTGTCAGCAGTCACTGTCTACCGCACCGCTCTGCGCAGACGCAGCGAGCAGTCCCAGATGATAGGCAGCGTTGTCCCTCGAGACATGTCTCTCGAATCCGAGCGAATTTGAGAGCCATCAATTTTCTTGAATTATGAATTTGTTAATAACTTTTCATTAATTGCAGTTTTTTTCAGAGACTACAGAGATAACCAAAGAGTAAACTTTTGACGGAGAGAGATTTTAGCACTCCCTGTAGTAATATTAGATGTCCTCTGGGACTGGCTCTCAACCCAGAGGAAATCTGAGAGTCACTCATTTTTCCGAATAATAAATTGGATAATGATTTTTCATTAATTGGAGATGTGAAGGTACATTGAAAGCTTCGGCCTCCACAGTAGACCTCCTACGAAATTACATTCATCTATGCAAGCACTCTTTTCTCTATTTTCTCAAATTATCTCATAAATTTGTCGCGTTGAATGGAAAAACTAGGATGGATTGAAAATGTACACGATCAAATAGTAGTGGAATAAAATTCGATGATTTTTACAGAAAGTTATTTGTCCACAAAAAAATTTGACAATAGACCCTTAAAAAAAACCGACCACGGTGAAGAGTGATATTCAGTCGATAATTCCTGATTGATTCCGCCAACTTGTCGCGTAGATATATTACACAATAAATTTCAACAGACAATTGCATGACAACGATCTCTTTCTAATCCCCTGTGCATCCCACCCCTTTTGCGTGACCGTCTAGTGCTAGGTTATGCCCAACAATTTTTATGAAAAAAATCATTAACGATCATAAAGTGACGTCAAGAGTACTACATTAAACTCTTTAATTATTATATAAAATTAATTTGACGGTTTAGGTCAATTTTTTCATTACTTTTCGAGACTTTAAACAAATTTGTTTACCTAACTTTACTCGTAGCTTTCAATGTACCTTAATATATCAGCTCGAGAGGTATGTACTTTACATCTATTCAACGGTCAAAATTTATAAAATATTATTTACAGTGTATACATAAAATTATGTTATTTACTTCTAACTGCGATAAATTAGATGAATTACGTCAATTACTCGATGTGCCACCCCTCGTACCTGTTCAAGATGATAACATGACTCAATTACAGCTCTGTGAAGTTGGCACCCGACCTTGACGGATTTGAATTCTCGACTGTGATTTTGATAGATTTTGAGCCATAGATAAGTGTAGTAAGATTATCTTCGTTTGTAGTTCAAGAAAAAACGTGTAATTCATTTTCAAAAGACAGTTAGGAATTAATTTATAATGACAGCTCAAATGACATCGGATTGTCATGCACAATCGTTTGTAGTTGATTGTAGTGATGGGATTTTTTCAGTCGAATTAAAAATGAGTGTGCCATAAAGTTTCTGGTAATATTAGGGGGAACAACTGGAGCTAAGGACCTCAGAAAGATGCGATACTTAGTAGAATTCGTTTGTAGTTGTTTGTAGTACCGAGGAAAAGAAAAAAATATAAATTATTTAATTATTATAATTTATATTTTTGATTTTTGTTTCTTCAATTACTCGTTGATGATTGATCATCAATAGTTTTGTTCAATTTTCAACGAGATTTCATGGAAGTGAAGGAAGTGATGGAAGTGAAGGTCATGGCATTTCAATGACAATTTTTTAGTAGGGGTAAGATTGTGATTTCATGTGAAAAAAAACCATTATCAGGTATTAGATGATGATAGGTAGGTGTACATATTCAGCAAAGTCTTCTTGAACTACGTAAATGTTTGAAAAAAAAATTAATTCCGGTATTTCTTAAGTGACTTGTTCATTACTGAAATAATTGAGATTGACTCGCGAATCATCACTGTTCCTGTAGCCAGATTAGGTATTGTCCAATTGATGATGACTGAATCAGTCTTTGAGTGATTCCAAAATACAAGTTAATATTTTAAATTCAGCTAAATATCTTATAAGTTTTATAATTTCTGATTTTTGGAGAGAAAATTTCACAAAGCATCTTTCGTAGAAAGTTTGTCTGGCAACGGAGGCCTTTCGTGGTTTTGGATGAATATTCTTGTAGTCTTGTATTAATATTTCATCTTACCATCACTCATGATGGTGAGAAATAAATCTCAAATTCTCTGATTTTATTTATGATGGAGTAACTCATATCTATTCGATAGAAACCGTGAGGCTACCACTGAAATATAGTATACTTATATTTCAGTGGAGGCTACAACTTGGATTAGTCTCAGATTCATGTAATTCCTGTCTCGGGTCACTTGCAGAACTTTTCTTCATCACTGGAATCACTCTTGTCTTTCACGCTCTTCTACACCCTCCGGCATCTTAAGACATTCTCTCGTTTTCCAGTCGCTCTAAGTCGCGTCGACTATTTTTTGGAATTTTCTCCTTCATCTTTTCCTTCGTAAATTCACTGCGTTCACTATGTATCTGTCTTTCATAATTTAAAATGTTTGCTACCACCAAACCAGACATTTACTATTAGGTTCTCGAATCCATAACAGGGGTGTTTTACAGTCTATAATCACTTGAATATGTAGGTTTCTTCTTCGTACAACTTGGTCTTCTTGTAAGTAATACTTCTGTTAGATCCAATAGCCACTCAGATTCCTCGTGGTTGTCTCTGATTTCTTCTGATATCTCATTACGTTCCTCAATCGTTAAAATCTAATCTTCAGTGTTTCTATCATCAGCTGAAGTTGATGCTGGTGGAACTCTCCAAGTTTCTTTCCTGCTCCACACAATTCAATCGTAGACTGGTATCCTTATGGCACCCAACGACTGTAGTCACGTCATGAGACAATTCCCGCAACGTTAACGCAATGTTCCACACTGCTGACTCCTTATATGGATGTGTGTGATGGCGTGTCAGGCTTCCATCAAACTCAACACAATTTTCATGTTATTGAGGTGATAGAATATTCATTTCTGAACCTGACACAGTTCTCTTTTCAAAGTTACTATATTTTCCACAGGTCCTACTTGATCGATTAATTTTGTGGTTTATTTCATTCCATCATATAGGACAAGAAATCACTGTTAGCGAAGACTTTTTGTTGCGTAAACTGATTCTCAATTTGAATATTTTTTTTTATTCCTCTGATCACGTCAAATATTTATAATTACGAAAAAAAATATATCAATTTCATTTACCCTGAATTAGTGGAGCCTGTGAGTAGAAATATAATGAGCTCCAAATACTGTTTATATTGTTCGTAATGAAAGATCATCCTGTTGTGGCACATGATATACATCTTGATCTTGATAGTGAGTTTTCTACAAATTGATTTTGAGCACTCACAGCATATGTATTTTGTCCGTCTGTTTTGCTTACGAGAGCGAGTACGAGAGTCATAAGCACCGAGCTCTTCAGGGATGTGCTCCCCATTTCGTTGCACTGACAATAACGTCCACCAAATTCATCATACACGTAGCGCCTCGAAGGAACTTTCTGTCCCTGGATCGGTAGACGAATAATTCATATTTTTCATTGAACTGATTAATGGAATTAAGCATTTCCTGCATCAGCTGTTAGTCCTCTGTTGAAAGCATCGACATCCTGAAGCTCAAGTCCATGGTGACGAACAATTCCAAAGTAAAATTCTCTCAAATTGTACCAAAGGAGAGTATAAATTTCTCTCATCATGTGAATATTCAAATATAGAAGTGTCGGGCAGTTGCGAACAATTGTACAACGGTGATGGATCAAAACTGCCTTCAAGTGAGTCGCTCTGCGCACAATTGCGAAGAGTCCTCCGAAGACATTTATTTGACACATCATTGTCGTTCACTACTGGCACATTCATAAGGTCTTTCTGCAACGATGGGTGATACACCATGGCCGAATTCGCTTTCCATTCTCTCCACTGTTATAGTTGAATTATTCATATCGCAGCATGCACTTCTGAGTTTAAAAAATGATATTCATTCATAGAAAAAATGGAAGAATTGGATGATTATGTAAAGTCTGAAAAACGAAGACCTGTACCCAAAAGGTTCAGCTCATCACCACTCTGCAGAAAATCTAAACAAGTAGGCCATCACCCATGCGGCTGGTGTTAAGCATTGAAAGAAATGCGTTATGTACTATTATTATTTTATTATTATAATTATTATATTATGTTTCTCATTTTTTTCTACCAATTCTATTGGCAGTAGGCTTCCCGACGAACAATCGATTGGTAAATGATGAGCACATTTTTTCTGTAAAATTTCTTGGCCATTAATTTATCATTTCTTTCCTGTGATTTTTTTATTTGTTGAAGAAAACACAATATGAAAATTTACAAAATTCATCAGGGACTCCTGTTGGAAAAATTTCCATGAAATATTTGTTAGAGAACAAACTCTGTCGAGAAAAATTGAATACAAATTCGTGAATTTGAAGCAAAAAACAGTTATGAATAGCCGTATCTCAGGAACAAATAGACAGATTCACATAAAATTTTACAAAGGTGTATAAAGTGAGAATGTTAACTACTAGCCCAAATTTCAGAACTTTAGCCCAAACTCAAGTGGCATTAGAGAGCGTCTGAGCGAGTTTTAGATGTGAAAATAGAAAAACGCCAATATCTCGAAAACTTTCAATGGGCGGGTATGCATATTTCGATTGAACTAGATAGAAAATATCGTGACGAATATTTTGAAAAAAAAAAAAATGCAATCGGTCTCATAGTTTTTGAGATATTCAACAAAGTAGTTTTACACTTAAAGTCGAATATCTCCGGAACTACTGGTCCGATTACGCCCAAACAAAATAGCAACCTTTATAATTATAAGGCCTAAAATCATACCAAGTTTCAACTTTTTATCTCAAATATTTCTCGAGTTATCGTGCGTACAAGGATTTGAGACAAAAAATAGAAAAAGCGCAATAACTATGTTAATTCTACATCCCCGGAAAAAATGATATTATTGAAAAAGATAGATATTTTTATGACGGATATTTTGAAAAAAAAAAAAATCGATACCTTGTATCATTTTTGAGATATTAAAGAAAAACGATTTTTCGAAAAACGGCTATATCTCAGTAAGTAATGGACCGATTAAGCTGAAATTTTGCACAGACTTTCACCTAACTAATATCTATCAATGGCCAGAATTTCAAATTTTTAGCAATAACTTTTGCCCTTTTTAGTGGAATAATTCTGAAAAAAAATCATCACATAATGGCATTTGCACACACATACATACGGACATTTTCTAAAAACATCATATCTCCACGTTTCACAACATTCCCCATCATTTCCAACCAAAATTAGAAAAAGTCAAAAAAAGGCTGTCGCAATGCTTCCCGTCGGGAAGCAAAAACCCCGATCGTCTAAGAGCTCTTTGGCTGAAGTCGTAAGTATTTGTTATCATTGCCTCAAAATTATCAATGATACTATCAATTTGGAAAATTAACATTGTAGAAAAAGGAACGTGCAGATAACAGAGCTGTTACAAGTAGAGCCGACAAGAGAGTACGCCAGCGAATGGAGGTGAAAAAAATACAATACATTACGAGGCCGCGGCAGAAAAAAAAAAACTACTGAAATGCGGGGAAAACTCCATCAAGAGAGCGCGGAAAATTATGAAATATACTTTAAAAAATCCGTTATTTTTTTTAATCACCAAGTGAAACGAGATGAGGATACCCGGAAGAGAATAAATAATTTTTTTTAATGTTTGAACATACGAGGTGTTTGACAGATCCCCGTGCCACCATCTTGCTTGGATATCCCCTCTCCCTTGACACCAAGATGACTGCTCGAGGATCTGTCAACCACCTCGTATGCTTAAACATTAAAAATAATAGATTATGTCACTAGGCTCGATAAGTATTTTTGTGACAAATATGTCATAATCCGTGCCGAAGGCGCGGATTATGATCCAATTTGCTATAAAAACACTTTTTGGGCCATGTAACATACGCTATTGTATGTCACGAGGCCCAACTAACCGAGTTCTCAACAGTCCTAGTCCGGGTAAGTGCACTTACCAGGACTAGGCCTGAAAAGAACGAGGTTAGGGCGGGCCCGAGTAATATAAAAATTATTTTCTCCCGCGGCCTCTTGAATATCCCCTAACATGAGGACTACTAACGATTACTTTTTCAAAATAGGAGGAGGAATTGTCAAGAGACCATGATGATGATGAGAATCCCAAGAGTGAAGAGGATGAAGAAGAGGAGGAGGAGCTGGAACAGAATGAGAAGGAGAACGAGAAGCCTAATGAAATTGAAAGTGAGAGTGAGGATAAAAATGAGGACAAGATGGATGAGCATGGAATGGAAGTTGCTAAAAGCGGAGATACTACCTCGGGAGAAAATCCTAAAATATCTCCGACAGGGAAAAAGTCAGATTCAGCAGGATCTCATGTAAGAAATTTTGTTGATCGGTTAGTTTCCTACAAACTTATTCTCTCAACTATTATTCGATCGAATCTCTGGTTGTATAAAACCTACATTTTTGTCACTAGGCCCGGTAAACCGCGTTTCTAACCTCACTTCGTTCGGTTAGAACGCGGTTTTCGAGCCTCGTAACAAAAAATTGTATATGTTCAACGGCCAATAAAGTATTCATTGACGAATGTGATTATAATCCTCGTCTTCGGCTCGGATTATAAAGCCACATTCGTCAATGAATACTTTATTGCCCTTGTGACATAATCTACTATGATGCGGTGTCAATATCCAAAGGTGATATCACTATTAAAGTGTAAAATAGATGATAAGAGTTTAGAGTCAGATCGAACTTTTAAATCCTTGAATGCTCCAAACAAGTCCCTAATAATTTAGTCGGATTCGAATTGATACCATTCTGATAGTCAATGATTGCACTAACATGAAGTTGCCATATTATACTGAAGCACGAATCTGGAATAGTATCTAGTAACGCAGTGGTCAAATTTAACAGGTAGTAACTGGAATATTTGCAAATGCATCAAATGATATAGTTAACGAGTCGTTGTAGGATTAGAATTTAAAACCTATACTGCCTTCGTGTTCCTTTTGGCAAAAAATGAGAGAATTCAACATTTCGAGACGTCTGGCAACGATGTCATGTACAATTCATCATCTCCACTTTTGAACTATATTCAAATGAGAAGTATTCAATGACAAGGCATGAGCTGTTGAGTACGACGATAATTTCGTGTAACAAATTATATGTTTATACAATTCTCTGAATTCATAATCTCGTTTGTATACAATAGAAGTTGATGAATAACGAAGTGGTCGAAGGAACAAGCTCGCTAGCTTCTTCGAATGAAGATGATCCTTCATCTCCGACGATAGTAGAAGAATCAGCAAAATTTAAGACTACCAAAAGTACTGAGGAATGCAACTTTTCCTCTTCCTCTCTACCTAATGGAAGCAATTCTACCTTGCCTTCTGACCTCACCCAACTTAATGTAACTCAGTAATTGCGCAATAATTTCTGTCAATTTCATATGATAACCACTCAACATTTTGTATATGTTAGAAACGTGAAAGAGATGTGGAGTCTGGAAATGCAGTACAAAGTGATCTCCTAATCATAGCTTCCACCTCCAGCTTGCCATATGACGGTGGATTCAATGAACCCAAGGTAAATGATTTGGAAATTAGGTCCCAGAAGTCATCCATCGGAATGTATCAATATTTTCTTTGTCCACTACAGATTGTAGGAGTTGACAAGGCGAAAGGTGACAGAATCGTCTTATCAACAATAACTTCTCCATCCGATCCAAACGACTTACTGCTGTCTACAAAGTTGAAGACTGAACATACCAAACCAGCCACCGTCAAAGATACCGAGACGGTTCCTGCGGCTCCTACCCCTATTGTTCACAATTCCAATTCACCTTCTGACTCCACCAAAAAAGAGGTAAGTCATTTGCACTCAATGCTCAACCCTAACTTTCAACTACTAAAACAGATTGCAAACGATAATTCCGACCGGTGTTCTTGATGTATTTACACTGCAAAAACTAATGTTTGAATTTCACACACTTTGATAGACATTTTTCAATCATTTTTGGGAAAATTTTGTAGACACTTCAATTATCAAAAAGGGTCTGAATAAATGGAAGTGTCTCATTTTAAGATACCTCTATGTCTGAAATTCAGATACCTGCAGATTTGAATGGCTGAGTGAAAAGTAACTAATTATTAATCATGATTCATCGATTAATGAAGTTAATTAGTAATAAATATTATTATCTATGATCATTGATTGATTTACAATTGGTTAAACGATAATTATCATCATTATTATAATTATAATGAATGAATAATTGAGCATTAACTTTTAATAATAATAATATCGATTTTTCACGAAAAGATGAAAATAATGATATCAATCATCTATTATTTCGTCGCCGTAGAGTTAAAGGGACGTAAGTGCCAAAATTGTTTGATTTTTTTTTTATAATAACAAAGGGGCATGTTTTTTTTTAATCTTCGGAATTAGATGTATTACCTCTTCGGCATGATTTCAATTCATAAATTTTTTGTAGTAACAAATGGGCGTAATGCCACGAAGTTAATTACAAAGAGGCGTATCTCCAGCACATACGCCCCTTTGTTTTTAGCTGTTACAGTTCATGTTAAAAATAAATAATTACAGAGGAGCATATCTTCAGCACATACGCCCCTTTCATCTTATGATAAGCATAACATGTAATATAAAAGAGGCGTAAGTGTCATTTTTGGAAAAAAATGAAAGTGGCGTAAGTGTGGAGATACGTCTCTTTCTTATTACAAACTGGTCGTTACGCCTGTTTGTTAGAACTTTTTTTTAAAGGATTTTCGATCAGGAATTCGATGAAAAGCCCAGAAACATCGATTTTGGACATACGCTCCCTTGACTTTAGAAACGGGGTTCCTGGCACTTACGCCCCTTTAGCTCTACGGCGACGATATCAATAAACAGATAGTAAAAATTAATATATCATTTTATCCTATTAAAAAACACTTCCGAAACAGCTTGAAAAAATTGATGAACTCGTAGATGAAGCACTAACATGGAAATATCCAACTTTCCAGACGGGCCCTCGAATTAAAAATATCATATTGGTGGAGAAGCAGCGAAATTTAAAAGATCATATAGACCTTCAGCAACAACCCAAGGATGGAGAATCAGTTAAGGTAAATAAATATATTGAAGCATCACAAGCACGCCCACTCTGAGTTTTAGAACATAGCATGGACGTTCGCATGGGAAGGGCCAAGTTCATCACATCAAGGGAAATTGAAAACGAATGAATATCTCGCGCTGATTTACGTCTCATAAATTAGAGTACATGTCGTGATTCAAATAAAGTCCACAATTTTTTTGTACATTTTTCATCTTCTCAATCATCAAATTCGGCGTTTAAACAATCAGCTGTGTTGATCCCAATGAGAGTAAGATAGGAGAATTCAGTATCTAAAGTGAAAAGTTCTCAGATTTCCGAAGCAAACAAAAAAATGGAAGAAAATTTGGGAAACGCAGTAAAGCAAGATTATTTATTTACTGAAAATCGTGTTTTTAGCCAGAACGATTCCAATTTTTTTTTTTTGGTTTTTGATAAATGGAGAAAACTTAGTACAATAAACATGAGGCACATTTCTTTTGCTTCACGTGTATTTCTAAGGGTGGAAGTCCATCGAGAAGTTACGAGCAAAAACATTGAGCGCCATGTTCATCGTGAACTCACACAGCTCAAAAGTTGACATTTAACCATATTAAGTTCCAATCCAATGACTAAGCAGTTACCTGTGAAACCGCTCATATGTGAATAATTTTTAACCTGGGAAACCCAATTGTTTCACTATAAAGTCAAATAACGCTATTTCCATCGCATGAAATTGCTAAGAGAAAAATGAAGCGGTAAATACCCCTCAAGCTTCAAAATCTTCCTTGAATAACAACGACGATGTCAGCTTTCAGAGTGAAATCTAGGAATATGCAAATTGTGCAGAAAAAATTGCTCATTTCAAACTTTAAAACGACGAAATGATCAAGAGAAACCAGATAATTTTGAAACTTTTGGGGTTATGGCTACTGACTATCTTTTTCGTTTAAATTTCTTACAATAGAAACACGATATTTCACATAACGAATTGCGTGTAATATCGATCATTTCCAGCTGTACAATGGTTTTCGTTAAGTGATATACAATGATAAAATGAAATTTGAACTAAGGATATCGTTAGACGAATACTATTCGTGTTTAAATTAATCTGATACTTCCCTGAAATTTCTCTGCCCAGAAACATGTGTGTATCATTTGGCACACAATCCATCGCGTAAGAACTCCGTGATTTGATAGGCTGCCACACTTCACACATATGTTTTTGGGCAACGAAACTTCCGGGGAATACCCGATAATTTTCAAAAAATCGTGGTATTATAACGGAAAATTTCTAATTCCAGGGATCTAAATTAATAGATAAAGAGCAAGTTGAAATATTGAAGAAAAAAAATGCCTTACTACATCAACAATTGGTGACTGCCCTCCAGGAAAGAGACAACGCTCGACATTCCCCAAAAGCTGATGAAGGATTCATCGGAGAGACTCCAAGAGCTCAAGCACGTAACAGTGAAATCGACGAAATCATCAAAGATGCCGTCAAAAAAGCTGTTGATAAAGTTTCGGAAATAATCGTTGGGATTGTTCGAGAGACCATGGAGGGTGTACTGGATCGAATTCCCGAGTTTGCACCCGCCAAGAAAACTTCAGTCAGTGTAAGTCGTTTATCATATGAGGTCTCATAGCCAACTCCGGTTTTTTTCAAGCTCTTGCCTCGACGGGAATTTTCCATATCCCCACCACAACTTCGCGAATACTAGTATCGATTGAAAATGCCTGACAATCCGTTTTCTGTTGATCTTGCGATGACTTACTGGTAGAGGAGGCCAATAAATCGTCGGGGGTTTTTAATTTTAAATTTTTTGGTAGTCAATTTTTTAAATTTATTACTTTTTAAGGATATCCAAGTACGTTGGTCATGTAATCTACTATTTTTTATAAAAAATCTAAATTTACAGAAAATTATTACCATAGTCATAATTCTCAGAATTTTTCATTTGTCCTTAATTTTTTTGGGAATTTATTTCATTCTATATTATGAGAATGAATTTATTCGATCTCAGACTTGACTCTCGTTGCTCTAACCTCTCACCATTGTTAGCAGCCGGAAACGCTTGGACTTGAACCATCGAATATGGCCGCCGTGCGGAACTACAGGTTTTCTAATTGATCGTTTGCAATTATTTGGCGGGTAACCTATGGTTTTTGCCACCGATAAAAAAACTAGAGAGTCTAACGAACAAAATTCTATACAGTTATATGTACGAAAAAACATTTTATAGGTATGTATTATTGGTTTGAAGATGAGAGTCGGTGGTTCTTATGGACACACTGTATTAAATATAATTTTTCAAAATTCATTATCTCAAAAAAATGATCGGCAACCAAGGTTGAAATTGGGTTTTAAAAAAAGCTCTCGGTCCATAATATGAATTCCAGAAAGGTTTTTTCCCAAAAAAAAATCGCCGAACTACTTGGATATCCTTAAAGTTACATTCATTTCTGAATTTCTTTTCTTCCATTCGAATATTATTTTGATTGTGACAGAAATTTCAAGGGTACCAACACATTTTTCTCCACTCCCCTCGCTAGGGGTTTTTTTTAAAATCTAGTGTTTCGTCAGAAATGAATTTTTTTTAACTAAAATTTTAGGAAATTAAAGATATTAATCATGAAACAAGCTTCATACGTATATTCATAGTTTCTTCTAATTTATTTCCAAATTTCATATTCCTTTTTCCAACCCCGTTTTCATATAGTTATGTCTCTACCAAACGATCGGGAATTTAGGTTAGCGCTAGCCAAACGCATATACCCCTCGGTGGCTGCCGTCGGGGGTAAAAATACCGTTTGTCACTAGGCCGAAAAAAAGATTCTGACGGTTGTGTATGTAATTCTCGGCTTTGACTCGAACTACAAGCTCACTATTGCCACAAAAGTTCTCCACGACCTCAGTGACGACACCGACTAAATTGATATTAATATGAAAGGCGAAATCACACGCATGATTCCGTTATTTCTCTTCCTAGAATTGATCATATTATTAAGAGTATGATTTTTGTCCGATACAGGAGGAGATTGCTAGGGACAGCGGGTTATCAATCGCTGATCTGTCAAAAGTGGTGAACGCACAGACGATGAAAGCTCGAACCAAAGCTGCTGTGGGGTTTTTGATTCCTGTAGAAGAAAGATTAAAAATGTACAAATCGGTTCCCAAAAGTGCAGGGGATGGGAGTTACCGTATAAGGGAGGATCAGTTGACGAGAGTGAGAGGTAAATATGGAAGAAATGTCAGTGTAGAATAGACCTCATCCTGATGAAGGAAAACCTGAGAGATCAGTAGAGTCTAAGAGGCGGATGATCGTGTTCCAAAGAATCCCCAAATCCAGGCAGCCTGGATGGCATTCTTCAGAGATCAGCAACGGGTTTGGTCCAGGGATAACCAAGCCTTGTACTGAGACTGTCAGCGTTGGGCCCAATCTGGCCTGTTGCTAATCTCTCATCAAACAGTTGCATCTCATATAGACATGAAATATTTTCGCTGAAATTCTTAACCCCCATTTTTGATGTTGCACAAATGAAATTTGACAAATCGCGGAAAAAAAGTCCAGATGACATCCTCGACTCACTAGTTGTCTGAAATGAATGACATTCAGATATCGTTGGCTAATGTATTACTTATTTTCTCATCGACCTACAAAAGCAGTCAAAATCATGGAAGAAGGACATAAGCAGATGTCATTTTCTTGAGACCAACATAAGATTCTGATACCCAATTTTTTTCATTTCCCTTCTTTTATTTTTAAAAAACACCTTTCAACTGCAATGTGATGAGAGAGTTTCAAACACTGGACTCGACCTATACCTTACCCTGAATTGTTTATTCAAGGGAAAACTTGATTTAAAAAAGTTTATTTATTGAGATCTGTTCTGAAAGAAAAATTACCGGAATGTAAGAAGATGAAAAAAATTTCTTGAGGATATATGCTGTTGCTTTCTTTCCGCACAACGAAACAGGTCGCCACAAGAACTTGGCAATGTCCTTCAAATCTAATGAAATTCGTAGAGCGTCAATAATCAATTTTTATTAATTTGTTGATTCCATTGAGTCAGATTATATAGCTTTGTTATATATACAATTCAAATGATTTCAGATGTCGTGGAGATAGCCAATCGTATACAAAAATTATCAGAACGTGAGAGTCATGGATGGAAAGAAAATGTAGAGAGCTGGTGTGCAGAAAAGTTTGCCGACGATCGTTTCGACAGGAAGGGAAAGACAAAAAAGCAAGGAGATAAAAAGGTCCAAGAAGAGAAGACAAAGAAAAGCAAGAAAGAGAAGAATGTGGGGAAGGGGAAGAAGAGCGATAGACAAAAGAAGGGTATGGAGGGCAAGAAGGGGAAGGAATCGAACTCAGAAGATAATGACGATGAAGAAGATGGAATGGACAGCGAAGAGGAAAACGATGAAAAAGACAGCATATGAAAATACTGGAAAAAATCTTTATTCTGTTATGTTAGAATGACCTCTGATTAATAAAAAAAATGATAAACAAACAGTTTATTCAAAAAAATAATGCAGTCTCGGATTTGTCGAGATTTCGTCGAGAATTTGTGATTTGTGATTTCGTGATTTGGTCGAGAGCTCGTCCGAGAGGCCATCCGACGCCGCTAGGGGGAGCTCTAGACCTCTCAATTGTCAGTGCCCCCCCCTTTTCTCCCCTCTTATGTTTAAATAACCTGCAATTAATGAAAAAATCATTAACAATCTATTTATTTAATGAAATAATGGACTCTCGGATGTGCTCTCGGTCGAGAGCCGGGCCGAGAGGCCATCCAATGCCACTGGGGAGAGCTCTAGACCTCTTAATTGTCATTGCTTCCCCCCTTTTTCTCTCCTAATATGTTAAAATATCCTCTAATTAATAAAAAAATGATTAACAATCTATTTATCTAACAATATAATGTACTCTCAAATTTGCTCTCGGTCGAGAGTCGGTCCGAGAGCTCGTCCGAGAGGCCATCCGATGCCACTGGGGCGAGCTCTAGACCTCTCAATTGTCAGCGCCCCCCCCCAATTTTTTCCTCTGTTATGTTGCAATAACCTTAAATTAATAAAAAAAACATTAACAATCTAGTTATTCAACGAAATAATGCACTCTCGGATTTGCTCTCGGTCGAGAGCCGGTCCGAGAGTCGGTCCGAGAGGCCATCCGATGCCACTGGGGAGAGCTCTAGACCTCTCAATTGTCATTGCTTCCCCCCTTTTTCTCTCCTAATATGTTAAAATATTCTCTAACTAATAAAAAAATGATTAACAATCTATTTATTCAACGAAATAATGCACTCTCGGATGTGCTCTCGGTCGAGAGCCGGTCCGAGAGTCGGTCCGAGAGGCCATCCAATGCCTCAAGGGAGAGCTCTAGACCTCTCAATTGTCAGCGCCCCCCCCCCCCCCTCTTCAACCCTCTTATGTTAAAATAAACTCTAATTAATAAAAAAATTATTAACAAATTATTTATTTAACAATATAATGCACTCTCGGATTTGCTCTCGGTCGAGAGTCGGTCCGAGAGCTCGTCCGAGAGGTCATCCGATGCCTCAAGGGAGAGCTCTAGACCTCTCAATTGTCAGCGCTCCCCCCCCCCCCCCCCTCTTCAACCCTCTTATGTTTAAATAACCTGCGATCAATAAAAAAAAACATTAACAATCTATTTATTCAACGTAATAATGTACTCTCGGATGTGCTCTCGGTCGAGAGCCGGTCCGAGAGTCGGTCCGAGAGGCCATCCGATGCCACTGGGGAGAGCTCTAGACCTCTCAATTGTCATTGCTTCCCCCCTTTTTCTCTCCTAATATGTTAAAATAACCTCTAATTAATAAAAAAAATCATTAACAATCTATTTATCTAACAATATAATGTACTCTCGTATGTGCTCTCGGTCGAGAGCCGGTCCGAGAGCTCGTCCGAGAGGCCATCCGATGCCACTGGGGAGAGCTCTAGACCTCTTAATTGTCATTGCTTCCCCTTTTTTTCTCTCCTAATATGTTAAAATAACCTCTAAATAATAAAAAAAATCATTAACAATCTATTTATCTAACAATATAATGCACTCTCGGATGTGCTCTCGGTCGAGAGCCGGTCCGAGAGCTCGTCCGAGAGGCCATCCGATGCCACTGGGGAGAGCTCTAGACCTCTTAATTGTCATTGCTTCCCCCCTTTTTCTCTCCTAATATGTTAAAATAACCTCTAATTAATAAAAAAAATGATGAACAAATTATTTATTTAACAATATAATGCACTCTCGGATGTGCTCTCGGTCGAGAGCCGGCCCGAGAGTCGGTCCGAGAGGCTATCTGATGCCACTGGGGAGAGCTCTAGACCTCTCAATTGTCAGCACCCCTCCCCCTTTTCTCCTCTGTTATGTTGCAATAACCTTAAATTAATAAAAAAAACATTAACAATCTATTTATTCAACAACATAATGCACTCTCAGATGTGCTCTCGGTCGAGAGTCGGTCCGAGAGCACGTCCGAGAGGCCATCCGATGCCACTGGGGAGAGCTCTAGACCTCTCAATTGTCAGCGCCCCCCCCCCAGTTTTCTCCTCTGTTATGTTGCAATAACCTTAAATTAATAAAAAAAACATTAACAATGTAGTTATTCAACGACATAATGGACTCTCGGATGTGCTCTCGGTCGAGAGCCGGTCCGAGAGCTCGTCCGAGAGGTCATCCGATGCCTCAAGGGAGAGCTCCAGACCTCTCAATTGTCAGCGCCCCCCCCCCCCCCCTCTTCAACTCTTTTATGTTTAAATAACCTGCGATCAATAAAAAAAACATTAACAATCTATTTATTCAACGTAATAATGTACTCTCGGATGTGCTCTCGGTCGAGAGCCGGTCCGAGAGTCGGTCCGAGAGGCCATCCGATGCCACTGGGTAGAGCTCTAGACCTCTTAATTGTCATTGCTTCCCCCCTTTTTCTCTCCTAATATGTTAAAATAACTTCTAATTAATAAAAAAATGATTAACAAATTATTTATTTAACAATATAATGCACTCTCGGATTTGCTCTCGGTCGAGAGTCGGTCCGAGAGCTCGTCCGAGAGGTCATCCGAAGCCTCAAGGGAGAGCTCTAGACCTCTCAATTGTCAGCGCCCCCCCCCCCTCTTCAACCCTCTTATGTTTAAATAACCTGCGATCAATGAAAAAAAACATTAACAATCTATTTATTCAACGAAATAATGTACTCTCGGATTTGCTCTCGGTCGAGAGCCGGTCCGAGAGTCGGTCCGAGAGGCCATCCGATGCCACTGGAGAGTGCTCTAGACCTCTTAATTGTCATTGCTTCCCCCCTTTTGCTCTCTTAATATGTTAAAATACCCTCTAATTAATAAAAAAATGATTAACAAATTATTTATCTAACAATATAATGCACTCTCGGATTTGTTCTCGGTCGAGAGTCAGTCCGAGAGGGCATCCGATGCCACTGGGGAGTGCTCTAGACCTCTCAATTGTCATTGCTTCCCCCCTTTTTCTCTCCTAATATGTTAAAATATCCTCTAATTAATAAAAAAATGATTAACAAATTATTTATTTAACAATATAATGTACTCTCGGATTTGCTCTCGGTCGAGAGTCGGTCCGAGAGCTCGTCCGAGAGGGCATCCGATGCCACTGGGGAGAGCTCTAGACCTCACAATTGTCAGCGCCCCCCCCCCCTTTTCTCCTAATACGTTAAAATAACCTCTAATTAATAAAAAAATGATGAACAAATTATTTATTTAACACTATAATGCACTCTCGGATTTGCTCTCGGTCGAGAGCCGGTCCGAGAGTCGGTCCGAGAGGCCATCCGATGCCACTGGGGAGAGCTCTAGACCTCTTAATTGTCATTGCTTCCCCCCTTTTTCTCTCCTAATATGTTAAAATAACCTCTAATTAATAAAAAAATGATTAACAAATTATTTATTTAACAATATAATGTACTCTCGGATTTGCTCTCGGTCGAGAGTCGGTCCGAGAGCTCGTCCGAGAGGGCATCCGATGCCACTGGGGAGAGCTCTAGACCTCACAATTGTCAGCGCCCCCCCCCCCCCTTTTCTCCTAATACGTTAAAATAACCTCTAATTAATAAAAAAAATGATGAACAAATTATTTATTTAACAATATAATGCACTCTCGGATGTGCTCTCGGTCGAGAGCCGGCCCGAGAGTCGGTCCGAGAGGCTATCTGATGCCACTGGGGAGAGCTCTAGACCTCTCAATTGTCAGCACCCCTCCCCCTTTTCTCCTCTGTTATGTTGCAATAACCTTAAATTAATAAAAAAAACATTAACAATCTATTTATTCAACAACATAATGCACTCTCAGATGTGCTCTCGGTCGAGAGTCGGTCCGAGAGCACGTCCGAGAGGCCATCCGATGCCACTGGGGAGAGCTCTAGACCTCTCAATTGTCAGCGCCCCCCCCCCCCAGTTTTCTCCTCTGTTATGTTGCAATAACCTTAAATTAATAAAAAAAACATTAACAATGTAGTTATTCAACGACATAATGGACTCTCGGATGTGCTCTCGGTCGAGAGCCGGTCCGAGAGCTCGTCCGAGAGGTCATCCGATGCCTCAAGGGAGAGCTCCAGACCTCTCAATTGTCAGCGCCCCCCCCCCCCCTCTTCAACTCTTTTATGTTTAAATAACCTGCGATCAATAAAAAAAACATTAACAATCTATTTATTCAACGTAATAATGTACTCTCGGATGTGCTCTCGGTCGAGAGCCGGTCCGAGAGTCGGTCCGAGAGGCCATCCGATGCCACTGGGTAGAGCTCTAGACCTCTTAATTGTCATTGCTTCCCCCCTTTTTCTCTCCTAATATGTTAAAATAACTTCTAATTAATAAAAAAATGATTAACAAATTATTTATTTAACAATATAATGCACTCTCGGATTTGCTCTCGGTCGAGAGTCGGTCCGAGAGCTCGTCCGAGAGGTCATCCGAAGCCTCAAGGGAGAGCTCTAGACCTCTCAATTGTCAGCGCCCCCCCCCCCTCTTCAACCCTCTTATGTTTAAATAACCTGCGATCAATGAAAAAAAACATTAACAATCTATTTATTCAACGAAATAATGTACTCTCGGATTTGCTCTCGGTCGAGAGCCGGTCCGAGAGTCGGTCCGAGAGGCCATCCGATGCCACTGGAGAGTGCTCTAGACCTCTTAATTGTCATTGCTTCCCCCCTTTTGCTCTCTTAATATGTTAAAATACCCTCTAATTAATAAAAAAATGATTAACAAATTATTTATCTAACAATATAATGCACTCTCGGATTTGTTCTCGGTCGAGAGTCAGTCCGAGAGGGCATCCGATGCCACTGGGGAGTGCTCTAGACCTCTCAATTGTCATTGCTTCCCCCCTTTTTCTCTCCTAATATGTTAAAATATCCTCTAATTAATAAAAAAATGATTAACAAATTATTTATTTAACAATATAATGTACTCTCGGATTTGCTCTCGGTCGAGAGTCGGTCCGAGAGCTCGTCCGAGAGGGCATCCGATGCCACTGGGGAGAGCTCTAGACCTCACAATTGTCAGCGCCCCCCCCCCCTTTTCTCCTAATACGTTAAAATAACCTCTAATTAATAAAAAAATGATGAACAAATTATTTATTTAACACTATAATGCACTCTCGGATTTGCTCTCGGTCGAGAGCCGGTCCGAGAGTCGGTCCGAGAGGCCATCCGATGCCACTGGGGAGAGCTCTAGACCTCTTAATTGTCATTACTTCCCCCCTTTTTCTCTCCTAATATGTTAAAATAACCTCTAATTAATAAAAAAATGATTAACAAATTATTTATTTAACAATATTGCGAGGAGGTACGGGATTTATCCCTCCCGTGCCTCAGAGAATGGGGGTAGTGGACTAGGGAATGGATAAAGAGAGGATACGACTCGGCAATGGATGGGCGCGGATGTGGGAAGCTCGGGAGAAAGGGATGGGACTAATGTACTGAACGGCTATGGGAAGCCAAGGCCGACCCGTGTGGAACTGCTTCCCGGTTGTGTCCTCTCCACCAGTCCAGTCCGGAGGACGCGGGTGCAATGCCCCAGCGTACCACTTTGTTGTTGCTGGAGCCCGCGATAACCAATAATTTTAATGTAATATTTCAGAAAAGAAGGATAGGTTGAGCTCAGCAGAGAGAAAAGTACAAGAATTCAGAGATAGTGGCTCGGTTTATTATTTGAGAATTGAAAAGAAAGAAATGAAAAATACAAAATTAAATTGCCTCAGGTATTTGGGCTCTCTACCGTAGTTTCAATGCCAAACCATAATAATAAATGAAAATCAAATAAAATCAAAATAAACTTAAGTTGAAGACCCGGCTGATCAGCTTACACTAGTCGATGGCGTCGTAATTCAGATTAAATGATAATAATATGTAATATTCCCCTTTTTCCCTGGTACTAATAACTCCAGAGGACATCCAGACAGGGACTCATCCCCTCAGCAACCCTCCCCATTCATAAATATCATTATTTTACATCGATCTCTCCGGGATGGCCGGGATGACTGACTCTATACACTTCAAGAGTATGTCCGGTTGTCCGAATGAGAAAGACGGTGCGAGGAGTCTTCGCTCGAGAGAGAGGTGCCTCAAGCGGCTGCAGGTTCCCTACGCCTATTTTCCCCCACCGAAGGGGGAAGTGCAACGAGCAAGTGTCCACGTGGGACACCTGTGGGCTACAATTGCCTCTTTACGCGGATCTACTAATCGAATTTCTCTCTCTCTCTCTCCTGGAGGACTCTGAGTCCCTCTTTCCCACTCTCTTTTTCCCCTCTTTAACTCGGAAATAACGGGGTTTTTGGAAATGCGCAACTATTTAATCTCAGCCTGAATTACCCCAATTAATAACGATAATTATCCCCTTAAAACTAAATATATTGATTACTTTCCCGACTCCCACTCACACCGACTGTAAAATATCCAATAATTTCTATTCAATATCTCTCTAAACCAACTGCGCAATAAGATGGCGGCCCCGTGGCCACGCGACCAACGCGTGCTATGGGCACACGAATTACCCCGGAGTTTATCTATGAAAACTGCGAGTTTATTCGACAAAAAACGAGTTTAATTCCTCAGCAAGATCTGTACTCCCGGTAACGACCATCCGTAACCGCAATCACATCAGCAACAATGAATAAAAAATCAATGCCAACTCACGTTGTCGCTGAATTCACCAAAGCCGGTAGCCGGTGACCACTTGTGGAATATCCGGAGGTGTTTATTAGATATATTTCAATGTTTTTCAGGTATTGATTCACTTTGCTCTTTTCAGAATATCGCTCAGAATTTCCTCTCACCAATAGCACAGCCCGTGTCACCAAAAATATTCAATTAACACAAAAATTTTATAAAAAACAACGACAATGAATATTTGTGCACGTGTATGCCTGAATAGATGAGAACGGAGTGTCGGCCATTATGAAAAACGTCGTCACTCCGGCCACTTTGGTGGGTGAGATGGCGCCAGCTCCCGGTCAACCCGTGTCAGCTGACCTGCTGTTCGCTGTATCACCTCCATCTCAGTGCGTCGCTTACGCGGGCTTTCAATTTTTTCCTCTTTCGTTCACTCCGTCTCTCCTTTTTGGACTCCAGAGAGGGGTTGTTCTAGAGTGTACTCTCTTCAGACCAAGGCCGTATTTACGGGGGTCTAGTTTATCCTCAGAGATCTAATTATCATTGGATATCAATTCGTAGGTAAAGTGGCTATTGGCTTATCCTCACGGGATGCTTTTGCACATGAACTTGACGTCCTCGCTGTCTTCTCCGAAACTCGGATTACGCTTACGCGAGTCATTACCGGGTTATTATCTAAATTAATATAGCTAGTCCGCGTGTGTGGTGAGGGAAAATAGTACTTAACACTACTCAGATCTCATTTTTCCACACGTCCACTCGATATCCGTGATTGATTCTCACAATATAATGCACTCTCGGATTTGCTCTCGGTCGAGAGTCGATCCGAGAGCTCGTCCGAGAGGCCATCCGATGCCACTGGGGAGAGCTCTAGACCTCTCAATTGTCAGCGCCCCCCCCAGTTTTCTCCTCTGTTATGTTGCAATAACCTTAAATTAATAAAAAAAACATTAACAATCTATTTATTCAACGACATAATGGACTCTCGGATGTGCTCTCGGTCGAGAGCCGGTCCGAGAGCTCGTCCGAGAGGCCATCCGATGCCACTGGGGAGAGCTCTAGACCTCTTAATTGTCATTGCTTCCCCTTTTTTTCTCTCCTAATATGTTAAAATAACCTCTAAATAATAAAAAAAATCATTAACAATCTATTTATCTAACAATATAATGCACTCTCGGATGTGCTCTCGGTCGAGAGCCGGTCCGAGAGCTCGTCCGAGAGGCCATCCGATGCCACTGGGGAGAGCTCTAGACCTCTTAATTGTCATTGCTTCCCCCCTTTTTCTCTCCTAATATGTTAAAATAACCTCTAATTAATAAAAAAATGATGAACAAATTATTTATTTAACAATATAATGCACTCTCGGATGTGCTCTCGGTCGAGAGCCGGTCCGAGAGTCGGTCCGAGAGGCCATCTGATGCCACTGGGGAGAGCTCTAGACCTCTCAATTGTCAGCGCCCCCCCCCCTTTTCTCCTCTGTTATGTTGCAATAACCTTAAATTAATAAAAAAAACATTAACAATCTATTTATTCAACGACATAATGGACTCTCGGATGTGCTCTCGGTCGAGAGCCGGTCCGAGAGCTCGTCCGAGAGGCCACCCGATGCCACTGGGGAGAGCTCTGGACCTCTCAATTGTCAGCGCCCCCCCCCCCCTTTTCTCCTCTGTTATGTTGCAATAACCTTAAATTAATAAAAAAAACATTAACAATCTATTTATTCAACGACATAATGGACTCTCGGATGTGCTCTCGGTCGAGAGCCGGTCCGAGAGCTCGTCCGAGAGGCCATCCGATGCCACTGGGGAGAGCTCTAGACCTCTTAATTGTCATTGCTTCCCCTTTTTTTCTCTCCTAATATGTTAAAATAACCTCTAAATAATAAAAAAAATCATTAACAATCTATTTATCTAACAATATAATGCACTCTCGGATGTGCTCTCGGTCGAGAGCCGGTCCGAGAGCTCGTCCGAGAGGCCATCCGATGCCACTGGGGAGAGCTCTAGACCTCTTAATTGTCATTGCTTCCCCCCTTTTTCTCTCCTAATATGTTAAAATAACCTCTAATTAATAAAAAAATGATGAACAAATTATTTATTTAACAATATAATGCACTCTCGGATGTGCTCTCGGTCGAGAGCCGGTCCGAGAGTCGGTCCGAGAGGCCATCTGATGCCACTGGGGAGAGCTCTAGACCTCTCAATTGTCAGCGCCCCCCCCCCTTTTCTCCTCTGTTATGTTGCAATAACCTTAAATTAATAAAAAAAACATTAACAATCTATTTATTCAACGACATAATGGACTCTCGGATGTGCTCTCGGTCGAGAGCCGGTCCGAGAGCTCGTCCGAGAGGCCACCCGATGCCACTGGGGAGAGCTCTAGACCTCTCAATTGTCATTGCTTCCCTCCTTTTTCTCTCCTAATATGTTAAAATAACCTCTAATTAATAAAAAAATGATTAACAAATTATTTATTTAACAATATAATGCACTCTCGGATTTGCTCTCGGTCGAGAGTCGGTCAGAGAGCTCGTCCGAGAGGCCATCCGATGCCACTGGGGAGAGCTCTAGACCTCTCAATTGTCAGCGCCCCCCCCCTTTTCACCCCTCTTATGTTTAAATAATCTGCGATAAATAAAAAAAACATTAACAATTTATTTATTCAACGAAATAATGCACTCTCGGATGTGCTCTCGGTCGAGAGCCGGTCCGAGAGTCGGTCCGAGAGGCCATCCGATGCCAGTGGGGAGAGCTCTAGACCTCTTAATTGTCAGCGCCCCCCCCCCCCTTTTCTCCTCTGTTATGTTGCAATAACCTTAAATTAATAAAAAAAAACATTAACAATCTATTTATTCAACGAAATAATGCACTCTCGGATGTGCTCTCGGTCGAGAGCCGGTCCGAGAGCTCGTCCGAGAGGTCATCCGATGCCTCAAGGGAGAGCTCTAGACCTCTCATTGGTCCCTGTTTCCCCCCTTTTTCTCCTCTGTTATGTTGCAATAACCTTAAATTAATAAAAAAATGATCAACAAATAGTTTATTCATTAAAATAATGGATTCTCGGATTTGCTCTCGGTCGAGAGCTGGTCCGATGGAGTATAAATTATATTAAAAAATAATACATTTTCAAGAAATAATCTATAAATTGATCAATTATCGAAATAATAATTCGCAAATTCACGTTTGTAAAAAGATATGCCTCGGAAGGCACCGCGTCATCCCACCTCTCGGAAGGTCTCGGACCGAGGACAAATCCGAGAATCGGACAGCTCTCGGCGCCATCCGTTAGGGTAGCATAATTGTTCTGCCCTGAAGCTGGTCCTTGAACATCATAACTGCCAACCACACTGTGTAGAGTTCTTTCCTGTTGATATGCCAAGCTATTTGATCCGCTGACCACTTCCCCGCTCGATAAACTTCGTCCAACTGGAATCCCCAGCCGGAGTGGGAGGCATCTGTTGTCAGAAAAATGTCTGGCTCCTCTTGAAAGATCGGGCTCGTCTGATGGATGTTCGCTCTCCACCACAAACAGTCCCGAAGACCCAAATCGAGAAGGGGAATCCTGTTTTTCGGGGATTTCTGTAACAATGGTCGACCTTCTCTCTGCAGTTGTCGAGAGAATAGTCGTCCTAGAGGTGTGACAGTTGCTGCGAAGTTCAGCATCCCGAGAACGGATCTTCCGGACTTCCAGTTCCAGCTCCTCGAGCGTATCATCTTCTCTAGGATGACTAGGATTCGATCCTTCTTGTCGTTCATCAGCAACTTCTCGTTGTGTTGAGTGTCCCATATAATTACCAAATAGTCGAGCTTTTGTGTTGGTAAGGTTATCGACTTTTGAGTGTTTATCACCCAACCGAGAGAGCTGAAGAGGTCCACCACGAGTGAAATTTGATCCTGGAGTTTGTTGGCGTCTTGATGGGCCACAAGGAAATCGTCCAGGTACACCACTACTCTTATCCCTCTCTGACGGAGTATATTTGCCATCCAATTTGTTACTCTGGAGAATGCTGAAGGGGCAGTTGACAGGCCGAAGGGTAGACAGGTGACGTTGTACAGTTGATTTTGATAAGAAAGGCAGAGGAATCGGCGGTGACTGTGTTTTATCGGGATATGGAGATAAGCTTGGGATAGGTCGATTTTGGCGAGGAAGTCGCCCGATTGTAGGAAGGAAGGAATCCTCCTCTTGTTCATCAGAGGGAATTTTGGGGGCTTTAGATACTCGTTTAGGCATTTTAAATTAAAAATTTGTCAAAACCGACCATCTGGCTTCGAAATCAAGAACATCGGGGATATGAAGCCCGTTTCCCATGCTGCCTCTTCGATCACCCCCTGGTGAAGCATCAATTCTATTTCCTCTGTCATGGATTCCGAAGGTTTTGTGGAATATTTTTCTATGTTCTTTCTGCTGAGTGGTACTGTCGGAGGTTATTTGATGAATGGGATTGAATAGCCTCTTAGAATGCTAAGAATGTGTTTTGGAGCCCCTAGTTCCATCCACCGAGGAATGAATCGACTTAGTTGCCCCCCTGTGAACGAGTAGTCATGCTTTTCGATGGTAGTGGTCATTCCTCCTCTTCGTGGAACTTCTGATATGACTTTTAGAGGACTTCGAGTCTTGTTTTCGAGAGGAGGGGACTGATGAACTCTTGCTCTTTGGTTGACGTGATTTGAAAGAGTTGCCGCCAACATTTTGTGGTCTTGGGCGAAAGGTATTAGTCTCTCTGGGTTGAAAAGGCTTTTTCTCCGAAGCGAACACCTTCTGAACTCCCTCCTCCCGCTTCAAGAACTCTGTTAACAACTTTTCCTCAAATAAATGAGTTGCTGATGGAGGGATCTCAGCCAGAGCAGCTGCCTGATGTGGCTCCTTGGTCTTGAAGGCATTTCTCTTCATTTCAATGATTTCCGCCCTCTTGGCGCAAGTGAAGTGAAGCAAGCTGCCTGATATTGATCTCACCGAATCTTCATCTCCAAAAAAATGCTTCTTGACCTCCTCAGATATCTCTGGGTATTTTGTTAGTAGTGCATTGACCCCAGTCGATATCTTCTGCCTTTCCAACAAGAGGCCATGAGTCAGTGTACCAGTCAATGAGTCTGACTTAGCCAGAAGCATCTGGCTGTAAGACTTTGGAGCAATGGAACCCAACTGACTGTTTACCTTGAGGGTATCGAACACAGGTGAAGCTTGTAATTTTTTCTGAACGTCCTTGTATCGAATTTTATTCCAGCTCTTCGTATTTAATTTCTGACAAGCCATCCCCTGCTGCCACATCAGTGAACTTGGCTCCGCAATCTGGGGATCACATTCCTGGACTCGAGGGGCCATGGACCAGTCTGACATCGCTTCACCTATTGAGTGTGGACCTAGCTCAGGGGCTGTCCAAGGGGATTCCTCGATATCCGAGTCAGAGCTAGACTCGCCTGAGGAAGCGTTTTCTTTGTCTGAAACGGTTTCAGACTCCCTCCGCCTAAGGCGTTGGTTGTCGGACTGTATAGCATCAATTTTATCAGACAAAATCTGGAACATGTTCTGGACATTGACCTTGAAAGTCTCGTCAAGGTGAGCTCGTTTGGCTTCAGGTTTATCATCTGGGTCAGGATCCTCTGGCCCTCAATCTGCTCTCATTGCCTCCTGTCTCAGTTGCTCGTTGACGTCAATTCAAGAAATAAACAGGTGTTTCAGTGGCTTTACCGAGTCCAAGAACAATTGTGCCTGAGCACTGGACCCTCGAATCTGATTGACAATAGCTGGAGGGCTGGCAATCAGGGCTCTGCAGAATGACGAATGTACCATCCAGAGCTTTATCTCCTTAAAAGCTTTTTCACTCAGGCTGGCCGCCTCGGGTTTAAAGGCTCTGACAATCCCAATTGTGGGGAGAGCGAACCTTATCTTATTCAAGACCTGGGGATCGATGTCACCCTCTCCGAAGAGATCTTCCAAAGACAAGTTCACAACTTTCTCCTCTTGCCAGCCCTCAGGCAAGGTGTCTAAGGCTAGTTTTTTCAGATTATCTAACACAGTGTCATCCTCCACAGTCTTTCCTGCCTCGCTCATCAGCTCCTCCAACGAAATGAGAGCTACTTTGTCAGTTATCTGAAATGTCAAGAGAAAAAATTTTCTGTCATGGCAGAAGAAATAGGTGTATGTGTGCTCGAGAGAATGTCAGCGAGCAGGGACATCACAGGAACCGAGGTGAAACCTGCGGTATATCAGTCGATATTTTGCGAGCTGAGAAAATAATGATAGGAACGAGGCGACGCCTACGGCTCCTCAGCCTTCTCGGCTGCGGGCTACGGCTCCTCAGCCTTCTCGGCTGCGGGTGCGGCTGCGAGCTGCGGCTGCGCAGAGCCTCAGCGAGCCAATGACAAAATGGCGGAGTACGCTCTATGGTCTCTTGACCTCCACCGATGCGGACTTGGATAATTCCAACACCGATAGTACCCTAAATCTCTGTAAAAATCAAAAGAAAATATTTCAAAGGATAATTTACTTACCCTGGCCTATTTACCTCGCAATTATGCACATTAAGTGTCCGAGATACAATAGAAAAACGAACGTTACAACAACGTTAATTAGGCACACATACACGCTTCGGAAAACGAAAGCGTACTGAGGAAACTCAGGCCCACCGCGCTAGCCGACACTCAAAGACGGTTCGAAGTACCCTTCTTATTCTATAGATGTCTCTCCCTGGGGGGGTTTTGGGCACACACACATGCATGGAATGCGTAAGATCATCTCCGAAGGGTCAAGCCGAAGGTACAGACTTAAAATACAACTTTTCCATAAACGTATAACATTTTTTTATTTTTTGTCCGAGATTTTTAATTTCGAGTTAGATTTCATATGTGTATGTAGTTTTATGATTGATTATTAGAATTAGAATAAGAAGAGGAAAACTGATGGAAATGTTTGTTATTAAAAATGTAAAATGGAGCAGGGAAAACAAATGAGATAAATTCTTTAAAATATTGTGGATCAATTTATTGATAAACATCTTTGATAATCAATAAGTGCCTTTGGAAGCCTGTGAATGTTATTTAAGCTGTTTAAAAAAAATCCTGTCAATTTAGAGTGTAAAATAATTAAATAAAATTCGTTCACAACAAATGTAATGGTATTGTGGAATTAAAAAGAAAGACCTCTGATCATTTTCCCGTTCCCCCCAGTCACCCCATTATCATTTCTGCACTGTTAATAAGTTTGAGAATAAAAAAATTCAACATAATCGCAAAATTTACTCATTAAAATCATTTAAATAAATTATTTCACTCAATTCTACTTATGTACACAGAATCAGACTCCTCAGATTGAGGGTTAGAGGTTCTCAAACTGGAGATCTTTGGATAATTGCGATGCTTGAATTATCGACCAGAGATAATACAGAACGACCATTCGTGTGCGCGATAGTATTTGACAATCATTGCGTTGCGAAAATTCAGATTGTGTTCTTAGTGTGTTGAGCAAAGTTTATGAATTACTGAGACCCAATATTAGCCAAATTATAATTCATTTTCTATCATCATTAGCGGAATATCAATTCATCTGGGAGAAGATTCAGTTGTATATGAAAGTCTAACGATCTTTCTGTCTTCGGAAAATTTCTCCCCTGAATCTTTTGAGTTGGAATGACATTATACTTTCGGATATCAATAGGTTGAACCAGCAAGTGAATCGAGATTTTTTTTAAATGATAAACTATGGTTATTGTGGTTGTCATTCGACAAAGAAGGGACATTACTGAAGAAAAGAGGAAGACCACCGAAGAGAACTGTCAGCTCCCTAGACACATGTCTATTGGATGAACCACCTATCTTCAATAACGAGGAGGAGCTGATCCCTGCACAAGATGATGGCAATCCAATAATTGATGCAAATGCTGGAGAGACGGAGGAAGGAGAAGATACTGAAGAAGAGGATGATAATGGAAGAAATGAAGACAGTAACGGGGATGATGGGGACGATGAGGGGGAGCTTCAACAAAGAAGTGATAAAAACATAAGTAACAAGGAAAACAGAATATCTCACGAGGCAGCTAAAACGAACAAAACGGTGAATTTAGAAGAATCATCAGGTCTTATGAGAAAACGTGCAGTGAAGGAGAGAAGGCAGTCGATGGTTAGAACGAAATCAAAAGCACTGCAATCGATAGAATCAGATGATGAGAATGATAAAGAAGAGAGCGATAGAATGAAAAAAAAAACAATGCCTTCGAAAACAGAACAAGGTTCCTGCAAAAGGACATGAAGTGGACAAGGATGGGTAGAACGAACATAGGAAGCAATTAAGAGCAAAGAAGAGTGAATCTTTAAATCGTCGGGGGAATAACAGGAAACAGGAAGAGAGTAAAAAAAATGGGGGAGTATCGAGAAACCAGTCGGTTGGGTTATCGACATCATCAAGCAATGATTCAGAAGAGCTCGCCGAGCAGAATGAAAACCAGACAAGGGGCAAATTATCACGGAGCGAAAGAAGTCAACTGCTGATGAAGAAATCAGATGACGAGAGCGATGGTAGGAAATAGATTTTGGAATTACTGGTAACACATACAGACACACTGACACACAAGCATGGACACAGTTATAGGTATACAGACATATACAAACACAGCCACACCGATTCAAAGGCACTGATGCACATACAGATGCAGCAGATACACGTACACAGAGCCACTGATCCAGATAACCGCACAGATCCACAGATACAGACACACGTACACACACACACACACAGTCACTGCTGTAGCCACAGACATGCACACAATGCGCGAAATTCATAACATCCTATATGCACTTGTAACATAATAGAACATATTATTACAGAGAACGAAAAAAGGACAGTGAAAGTGGAGTTTAAAAAGGGCGAAGTGGAACTAGACCACAATCGTCTTCCTGAACCACGCAGACGTGGACCTGACGTACATTTCAGCAACAAATTTGATACTTGTGAAAAAGCACTGATCCCTAATTCCTTTTACAGGTAGAGATTTATCCAAACTCTGGTATTTTCGTTTCGAAGAGGAAGCTAAGAGAAATAATGAGAGAGAACAGAAGCAAGCCCGGTATCTTTGCATGTAAATTAATAGATCTGGTTATGGGTGTAGAATTAATTGGGAAAACAGCACAAGGCAAGGGTCAGAAAACTAAAATACCTGACAGGATATTTTATGCCGTAAAGTGTAAGTTCAAGACTTAGTACTGCTCAATAGCGAACGAACTAATGGTCTAGAGTCTCAGAAGGTTGTGGGAGATTGAAGAGTAGAATGGAATTTCCTGAAAAATTTGACGATAATCTGAAAAGCTGTCCAATTGGTCGAGTATGATTAGTCGTTAGATTGTAGAAATTACGTCTCACTTCAGAATATCATCGACATTTCACGAACGTTAGTATCATCATAGAGGCGAAAGCTTCAGTAGTGAAGCTTCTTGCTTTCAGGTCTTCTTTCCCATGTGGTCGGTATGTCGCGGATCCCGCGGACAAATTAAATAACATGTAATGGAAATATTAAGATGCAAAAGGGGGAACCGCTCTGTGTGAGAGAAGGACAGCATTATGGGACTTTTCGAAAGACACCCCACAAAGTAGCCGATCGCCGAAAACTTGCCGACAGTACCATATAGGGGAACGCCACCCACCCACCCACTCACCCACCATATTGGGATGAGTCGATGCGCCACGTTTACAGGGGGCTAATCGGCAGAAAAATCTAGACACCACCTAGACCACATCCAAACATTAAGGGGTACTCAACACATACAAAATCCAGTGGTACATTTTTCACATACACGAAGAGGCGGGAGTAGCAACCATGGATACAAGGGAGGGTACCAATGATATATAAAGGAGGACCCTGCACCTCTAGAAGTCAGTCAGAAAACAACAGCATCACTGACCACTAGACGAAACTGAGTCAGTCACGAAAAATTATCAACACCGAATATACCGAAACTCTGCCCGTCATCCATCAGAATTAACATCTCTCAGTACAAGAGAGTCCAGTAACAAGTCATTGAATTCTACAACTCTTTCATAAGAGTTTACATCTTGGTACCGCAGTTCAAGTCTGATTACGAGGTTTCACAAGGTTGATTCTCTCCACAAGGGCTCCGACCAGTCTCAGAAAATCGCAACTCTCATTGCGAGAGTCCTGTACCAAGTCCTGTCACGGGACTTCGCCGAGCTAGCTTATTCTGCAATTGTAAACGGCAGTATTCTCATATTACTGAGTCTCATCCGAGTACTGTTGGTAATCACCCTGTTCTTCGAGTTCATCTGGTTCTACGACAAAATTCGAAACCTGTTGAGGTCATCGACCTGTCCTGACCCAGTCTACAGTCGACACCTTGGGGTTTTGCACCCCTGCTGACACCTCCGCTCCACCGAGCCTTCTACACACCGCACCTACATCGCTATCTGCCACCGAATTCCAGATTCTACGGGCCTGAGTGATTCACCCTAGTTTTCTCCCATCAGCTACTGTAAGTTATTTTAAGAAATCAACTATCACTATTTTGAACTCCACTACCTCCTACCCATTTCCTTTCGGTTTTATCTCAGGCTGTGTGTGTAACTTCATTTATGCAGTAAAAATAAAGTAACTTCATAAAGGTTTATAAATTATCTCTTTCTTCCTCCATCATTTTCTCTTTCCACTGTGACATTGTAACTCCGTTTCGTACTCTAGTGCCTAATCCCACACAATCAGATCCCACCTATTGAGGAAAACCTGTCCCCTATTCTTTCGGTTTTCTCCAGTTGTAACTAGTTACGGTCTGATCAGCTCTGAGGTCCCCTTTAGGTTGGTAAAATTTAATCAATAATCCCTTCAAAACCGTAACAGGTAGGTATGATTGACATTCCAGCCCTTCATGAGTTGCTGTATTCGTCCGAATTGCACTAAAAAATAAGACAATTCTTTCAACACAAAACTCTCCAGTATCAGCTAGCTATGGTGATGCGAACATCGGAATGGGATACTCTGACCATACGAAAGCCAATATTGGTAACTGTGACCTTGGCAAATCCCAACAAGGTGCTATCTTTTCATCGAAAGCTTTGAGACCTTTGTGACAATTCGTTTTAAAAATTCCGTTACCTTCTGAGACCATTAACGCGACTTGAAGAATTCGTAGGATTCTATAATGTCCCCAAACATTCCGAGAAAAGGAAACGTATACTTTCGATGCATTGAGGAGTCGATCTTTGGCAGATATGAGTAAAGACTCCACCAGAAATTTTTAATGGTTTCACTTAATAAATTGAAAATTTTCGTCTTGAATTCAATTCTTACATTGTTATTGAGCGTCGGAAAGCGACTTAGTAATCTAAAAATAGGTTTGTTTACTTTAGTCAGGCTATTGTTCGGAGGAATTTGTCGGAGCACGTGACATACCCATGGGAGCGTACAAGTGAGTTCTCCTGTGGTCAGTAGTGAGGTGTTAGTATGGATACATCTGTCGAACTGTAAACATGCGTATCGCGGAGATCGATGAAATGTGCCGTGATGTCTCACAAGTAATTAAATTCTTACAAGACCGGAATGTATTGAATAGTGAAGTGTTGTGCCCGAAGTGCAATAAGGGTATGAGTTTCAGTGAGCAGAAGATGGCGTTCAGGTGTTCTAGAAGGACGATCTGTTATGATGTCCACAAGAAAAAGATTTCGAAAAAATGTGAGGGTTACACCAGTCTATACAACGGATCGTGGTTTGAAAACATCCACATCCCACTCACAACCGCTATGCGATTCATAGGTTGGTACCTAATGTTACATCCACCTAGGCAGGCATTTTTGAAGTTTGAACTCCAGGTGTCTGACCATATGGTGGTTGATTGGTCTAACTTTGTCAGAGAAACCCTCATAGATTGGTGTGAGGATCACTCCACCATGATTGGGGGACCTGACAAGATTGTTGAAATAGACGAGACTAAAGTAGGCCATCGAAAGTATAACCGTGGTCGTATAATTGAAGGTCAATGGGTATTTGGGGCCTTTGAACGAGGCAGTAAGGCTCATGCTGTAACTGTAGTTAAAGATAGAACCAAAGAGACACTTGTAGGAATCATAAAAGAATGGATTAGACCCGGAACGACCATCATGTCTGATCGGTGGAGCGCGTACCACAGTTTGCAACAAGAAGGCTACAACCACCTTACTGTCAACCACTCGGAGAATTTTGTAGACCCGGTAACGGGTGCACACACTCAAAACATTGAGAGGTCTTGGAGAGACTTAAAGAGTGCAATACCGAGGTATGGAGCGAGAGAAGAACACTTTCATGGATATCTATGTGAGTACTTGTTTAAACGTTCGATAGATTTTCCAAACAGATTCGAAACTTTCTTCACAACAGTAGCTAGACACTATCCACCCAATGTCAACCCCCCCCTCACCTACGGATGATGACTGATGCACGCAGCGATTCAACTTTATTAATAATTTTTAGTTTTATTAATTTATTGCTGTAGGAAGGACAGCGGAGGTTTTGTTGGAGACGTTGTGTGTATTGGTCCATTATCCTTCATCTTTGTGTTGTCCCATGTCTATAATCGTAAAAATGTGTTGTTTTGGGACCAGACACCGCCACGTCCACGCCGTTGGTCCTGGGTAGCGCAAAGAGCGGTGAGGTAAGTGACATTCATAAAGCCATAACAACCAAAATACTCGTTTCCGACACTTAATATTTTACAGATATCATCCATATATTGTATATTTCAAGGTCACGAAGTCATAATAGAATCGGAGGTGGTGGAGTCTTTACTCATATTTGCCCGATCTTTTTTTTTGTAGATGCAGTCAACAGTATGGTACGCTCGCAAGACATGATGTCAAAAGATGTTTATAACTGGTGTATAGCTCAAAAATGTTGGCGGGCGAACAAAGCCGCTGGTGTTAAATCACAAAAACAAGAGAATATGATAGATCCTGAGGCAAGCGAAAACATCGAGTCTAAAAATGATATGAGTGAAGAATTAACAGCAGTGACACCTAGAGCATCAGAGACGGGAGACAAAATTGAAACGGAGACATCGCAACGAGGATATGATGATAGTGATTATAGTGATGACGAGCTGATCGAACCATTTGAGGAAGTCGCTGAAATTTATAAGCCAACCCAGCCTACAACACCTATAACCCCAAACCCGGAGCCCAAAGATCCCAAGAGATCCAAAGGCCTTATGATGGAAAAGAGATTGCAAGAGGCTTGCACTGGACCGATAATGAGCTCCAGTTTAGGTGAGGACGTGAAACAATCCCTATTCCTTCCTTTTCCTCCTTTCTCTCGCAGTTGTTTCCTATCTTCAAGCAGAACTGCACCCCACTGCAGAACACACACACCACTCCTCCTGTTGCACTCATAGTTCATGCCGTTGTAACCAGTTTCTTACCACACGCGTTCCGTCATTTAAATTCTAATTCTGTTTGAATTAATTTCGATGCCTAATGGTGGTAGGCGGTGGTTAGTTGTGGATCTAGAGATATTAAATTTCCGTGATCCCCGGTAGCTTAGTTGGAAGAGTTCCCGGCGCGATACTGGGGGGACCCGGGTTCGATTCCCGGCTGGGGCTATCGGGATTTTTTCTCTCGAAATTCTAATTCTGTTTGAATTTTTTTTTAAATCCTTACAACGCGCGTCATCCCCTCCTTTCTCCTGTCGCTTTTTCGTTTCATCAGAGTTTGGAATCACAACTCAACAAGCGCTAAAAAGTTTCACTTCGGAAATGCTCTCATATCCTCGCCTTATTTCTCCACGTATAATATCTCTACATATGCCGAACGCGCGAATTCTGTAACATATCGCATGATCATTCCGTTTATAGATGAAATGATGATTGACGAACCAAGAAATGACGGCATAAATGGGAACACAGGAGCAATGAACATGGAAATGGGACAGGGAGAGAAAGCCAATTGTCAAAGCGAAAAGTCAGAAACATTACATGCCACCGAGACAGAAAAGAATAAAACCAACAACGGCGAAGAAACAAACAACGCTACATCATCGGATAATGTAACAAAGACAATGAACGCAACGATCGTAAATGCTAGAACAATTTCCGAAAGGAGCTTGAGGAACAGAAGCAAGGAGACTGATCATAAATATGATACCGTAAGATCAGAACGTACAGACAGAAGGTGCAACTCAGAATATCAAGGCAGGAAAAATGAAAGGAGTAGAATTACCAGAAGCGGAAGCAGGAGAGGAAGCAAAAGCAGGAGCAGGAGAGGAAGCAGAAGCAAGAGCAGGAGAGGAAGCAGAAGCAGGAGCAGAAGAGGAAGCAGAAGCAGGAGAAGAAGCAGGAGCAGGAGGTGGAGCGGAAGCAGAAGGAGAAGTGGAAGTAGAAGAAGAAGCAGGAGTAGGACCAGGAGAGGAAGTAGGAACAGAAGGGAGAGCAGAAGCAAGAGCAGAAGGAGAAATAGAAGTAGAAGAAGAAGCAGGAGTAGAAGCAGGAGAGGAAGTAGAAACAGGAGCAGACGAGGAAGCAGAAGGAGAAGCAGGAGCAGGAGCAGGAGCAGAAGAGGCAGCAGAAGGAGAAGCAGGAGCAGGATCAGAAGCAGGAGCAGGGGAAGGAGAACAAGTATTAGAGATAGGAGAGAAAAATCGAGATATAGGAGTAACGATAGAAAAAAAAGTGGTGCGTAGAAGCCTACGCGATAGAAGTGAAACTTTCCGAGCTCATCCCCTAGATCACAAATATTCCTACGAATAAAACCGTTCTTTGATAACAGAATGAATTTCCCTTATTGATTAATTCATTGGGGAGCTAGGTTTATGAGAAAGGACATGTGATATTTTAGCTTCTATTTATAAAACATTTATAACGGAAGAAAAAATTAAGTTTTATGTCGGGAAAAACGCGCAAAGTCTCTCCCTCGAATGTGCCTATAGTCGGGTTTACAGTACAGACCCCGCACCCCCTTCACCGTCCATAGACTCCATCTAGTGCCCCACCACGCGCGTTTCCCCTTCCCTACTCCGAGTTTGTCATATTTTCGCTTCTCTCCCATGTCTCATTCTACCCGAGCTCCCCCACCACGCGCGCTACCCCCTCCCTTTTCCTGTCGTTATTTTTCGTTTCATCCGATACTAAATTTACCCTCCAACGAGCCGTAAGAAGTTTCACTTCAAAAATGAAAAGAAACACACTTATACGCACGCATAGTTAAAAGTTTTAAGTTTAATGTTTAAAGTTTGATGTGCTGAAAAAAAAAATAAAAATACAGACACACGCATGCACGCAGACACATACACAAACCAAGGACACAGGATCAGGCGGGCAGACGAAGACACAGACGTACAGGAACGGATAGAGACCAGACACATTGAAACGAACACAGACATACTAACCCAAACACGCAGCAATAGATACGCAAGTACAGACAAATTCGGGAGCGAGCTTGCAAGCGATCAACAATATTGCGCAGGCCAGCCACACCCTTCACAGAGAAAAAAAGATTCTAACTTTTAGAAATTTTTTTCTAAATTTTAGAAAGTGAAGTTTATCCTGTGAATTTGGATAAAATTTAGAAAATTCTTTCTACACGGAGAAAAAAATTCAGGAAAAATTACGAAAAAAGTCGCGTAATTGTGAGCTGAAATGTGATTTCAGTGAAATTTTATTGAAAAGTTACGGAAAAAATAAGAAACGAATTGTGAATTTTACGATTTGCTCCGGAAAATTTATTTTCAAGTTCCGTAATTTTTTCTATAAATGTAAAATTTACTGAGTTTTCATTAAAAAAATATGGTGTGTCGTGAAGACACGCGACAGAAGTGAAACTTCATGGGTGCACACGGAGAAAAATAAATACTTGATTCTAGTATTTAAATATACTTGATTCGAGTATAAAATATACTTGAATCAAGTATAAATATACTTAAATTTAGTATAAAAAATACTTGAATTTAGTATAAAAAATACTTGAATTAAGTATTTTTATATACTTGAATCAAGTATCTAATATACTAGAATCAAGTATTTACTTTTTTCCGTGATGTATTTGAAAGGATAATTACGTTGGTTATACATATGTCTCGGCTGACGCTCTGTTGAAAACCAACAGCTGTGTTCAGCGATCGCCACGCCGCCTGAGCGTAGTAAATATAACTACGGCCTGCTAGAGAGAGAAGGCCATACGCCTCCCTCTTCCCCGATACACGGAGGCAAGTGAGACACGGTCCCCACTCTCTCAACGCTACGTATTACCCCCACCTATTTCCGTCACCGAAAAGGTTGCCGATCGGGATTTCAAGACCCTCCCGTAAGAAGTTTCACTTCAAAAGTACAGAAAGAAATGGAAATATTACTCGATTTCTCGAAATTTTTCTGTGACTCTTACTGTTTTTTTTACGTTTCCCAGTTCCGTAATTTTTTCCATTACGAGACGTAAATTTTCCCGTCTAGTGTGGAGAGGGGGCTGGCTTGACCTTGCATAGAAAGTGTGCCCCCCCCCCCCCCCACTCTAATGATTCGGAATCCATCGATTGTCGTCGGACAATTTCGGGGGTACAACTGTTCCAGCAGTGTATTGCGTCTTATTCAATACGAACTAACAACATAATTAGTGGTGACGGTGGATAAATGAGTGGTAAAAACAGTTAAAAAATCTAGATATTCATACAAGTGTATGTTCTGTGTTCCATTAACTAACGACGACTGTATTTTCATTATAAAATTGTGCCATAGTGTTTATTTAAACAAATGTATTTAATCGTATAAACTCGACAGTGAACAATACTCTTAGAGTTTACTCAGTTCCAACGACGTAAAAAGTTGTTTAATCAGAAGGATAGGGGGATGCGTGGGAGAAAAATATATTTTGGAAATATAAAATTGTGTTTGAATGTTAGAATGAATCTTGTTCATATTTTCTAATAAAAATAATCAGTGAAAAAAAATTCTTCATTTTTTAATCCTCCTTCTTGATCCTCATGTGCCCCAATAATTCCCAAAATTATGATCTAACGAGTGAAAAAAATCGGCATTAGAAGTAATAAAAAATTTGAGCGTGAGTCGTCACGTGGTAGAAGTGAAACTTCTCCTCACCGCTCGGTCTCCCCCACTACTCTCCCGTCATTTCCCCTTTTTTCTTACACTCCGTTACATTGTAATTCTCATTTACCCTCGACGGCAGCTACCGAGCCATAAGAAGTTTCACTTCAAAAATTTAAGTTTAATTATCATTAATATTATTATCATTATTCCGCACGAAAAAAAAAAAATCAAGTCAGGGAACAATTACGAATTTATGTAGGAAATTTTTCTACACAGGAGAGTCAATTTTTACGGAACTGAGAATCGTAATTTTCACCGAGAGATTCGTAAAATTTCCGCTACGACACGTACTTTTTACGCAACTACATTTCGCCCCACGATTACGTTTCGGATCGTAATTTTTACGTGACTTTTTCCGTAATTTTTCCTGAGTATTTTTCTCCGTGTATACACAAAAAACACTATAGCTGTTTCAGCTTTTGTTGGGGTTGATTTACCCCTATCCTTTAAGAGGTGAATCACCACTAATCAAGGCGTAGTTTACCGATACTAAGGTGTAATTTACCACTGCCATGTGGTATTTTACCTCAATTCAAGGATTGAATTCCCACCTTAAAAGGGTGAAATACCCTCTCAGTGAGATAATTTACCACATATTTAGTATTGAAATGCATCGATCGCGAGCGCAATAATATGAGTGAATTTTCACATATTCAAATTCGATTCATAGAAGTGCTGACTGTCTGCGCATGAGCAGGGTCAGCTGTAAATACATAACAAACAGAACAGGTACAATCTTGCCGGTGGCTACCGGCGAATGATCTGTTTTGGATCAAAATCATGAAGAGATAGACGAAAAGTTTCCCTAGGCCACCAAAAAATAAGCAATCATGTAGCAAAAAAATATTATTTTTAAAACAGAATAATTTTTTACACATGATCGACATCTTCAAGGGTAAGTATAATATAATATTGATGCTATGAGGCAGGAAATAAAAACCTGGCAAAGCCCATCAAGAGAATTTAATGAGAAAAATAAAGCAACTAGAGAAGTGAATTGAAGAAGTAAAAAGTCTATTCGGTCATTCATAATTTTGATGGTTACGCAAACGATAATAGATATCCAATAATTAAAAACATAATCAATACGAAATTTTCATCTACAGAGCAAGAAATTTTTGAATTTATAACCTCGCAGAGTATTTTAGATTCCTGTATCGACATACATACGTCGATAACCCTTGTCGATGAAAATAATTTTGGATCATTTTTCCTCATCTGAATATTCCTGAATATTGAATGCGATTCATCCAAGTAAGGATGAAAATTTGATCAATAACTGGCCCACTTTCAGGAGGAAAGTTCTCCAAATTATTCGCAAAACTGCACTCAGTGACAAAAAATACAAAACATGTAAGAACTTATTAAAAAACGAGAAATCAGAAGGTAAGACAAGTAACATGATCATTGAGTTTAATCATGTAAGTCACAATTATCATTCTAACTTATCATTTCTTCAACAGCTGCAATTGATGCACTAATATTGCATTGTCTGCCAGCACTTGTACCACCGAGACATCAGGCCAAAGTTGGGAAGGAAAAATTCAAAAAACTATCCATAGAGGATAGCAGAGATGACTTCATTTATCATGTTACAGTATTTATCTCTATTGCCGTTTAAATTGTCGATTTATCGATTTAATTCAGTAGCCAAGTCGAGATATAGTTCGTTTAATACATGTTAATCATCTTCAATCCTGTTTTGATGTCACAAATGATTGATTTGAGGATAGAATACTATTTCTCTGAACTGAGAACCCATTCCATCACATATTCAATCAAAATTCCCCTTTGAATCACTTATTTGTGGAATATTTTTCATTGTACCGGTGACAGAGATGTCATGACTCGAATCAAATCATGTTAATCCTTTTCTACTGAATTGATTGATTAATAATCGAAATAATAACATTATAACATGGCTGAATCATTAATAATTGATAATTGATGGTTCATTATGGTTGGATGGTTAATGATCTACCATAAACAATTTGATAGTTCTATGAAATATAATTTCAGACTGACCATTAGTTGGAGCAGCTACGTGAACGTAAGATCACAGAAGCCTCGAAGAATGGGGTAACAGTTCAACCATATCTGATTTACGTTGATTCAAAGATTAACAAAGTTAAGAGGGCCTATATCTGTATATACAATTTCTGGTCGCAATTTCCCAATATTCTTAATGCAGTCGATTCACTCTTCAAGTCTTTCTACAGTCTGGATATTCATTACCCCACTAAAGCTATGCATTTGTGGAATTTAATTCAGACATCTATTTTTGATATTGATATTGAAGAGCAGAATTCCTCATTATTCAATGTTGTTGGATTCAAATCAACTTGATAACTCGCCCGAATTCTCGTCAATTATTCCCCCATTTATCGAAGAGGCATTATCTGTGAAGAAAGTCACTGCATTTGGAACTAAATACGACTTAACAATGACATTACTCATCAATCTCAATGACGATTTCCCTGTATTTGGTGAAATAAAATATATCCTCATTGATGGGAAAGATCCCAATAAAGTATATTTCATGGGAAAAGAATACATTCTTGATGATTTCGATCAGCATTATCATGCTTATCGAGGGCAGCGATCATCCAAATGGTTTTTTATTTCACACGCAGAATTAGTCTCCTTCTATCCAACTCACATACGCACGGCAGTAAATGGTAAATTGTACGCCACTTATCGTCATATACTATGAGCAGTTGAATTTTCAGCAAAGAATGTAATAATAATAGGGATAATTAAATAATAAAATTGATCAAAACAACCGAATTCTGTTAATTTTTGCGATTATAAAAAAATCTTAATTTCTTCCTCTTCCAAACAGAATTGTCTTAAGAATAATCAAATGATAATTTTTGGGTTCATTTGATCTCCAATTTTGGCATGAATTAGCACCTTGATTGAGTTGATTCATGCCCAGACATAAGTGGTGCTATTACCTGAAGTTAGGGGTAAATCACCCCCAAATATGAGGTATTTCACCACTTCGTGAAACATACCGAAGTTAAGGATGTTCTGCCTACATTTTGGACATTATAAGGAAATATAAGAAGTTGATGAAATTTTTTTGTAAGATTCTTCAATCTATTGAAGAACCGCATGCAAAATTTCAGCTCTCCTGCGAGCTGCATAATAAAGTTATGATTTTTTAGAAAATATCAATTTAACACGTGTTCTTATGTAAAATTCACGAAAAGTTAGTGAAATCGATGAAAAATGGGTCTAGCGTAATGAAACTCCGGCTATAGGTCAATCGTTATGTCACGGAAAAACGTTATATTCTTACGCATCCCCCAGACTAATAATTAGTAATAAAAAATGGCAAAATAGGCGAAAATTTACCTTTCTTGCGCGCGCAGCTGGAAAGTACGACAACGTCGCGACACTTTCAACGAGAGAGGGGCAGCGCGCAAAATACAAATCTGGGGTATCTGGGGAATGAATAAACGTTTACAGCCGAGTGTGGCCTAGTCAGGCAATGGTACCAGCCCGTGTTACCAAATTTCTCTAGTTCCCAACGTTGCCGCTGTTAACGACTAGATTTATGTTTTTTTCAGAAATTATTAAATCGATTATCGGAAATTTTTTGATTGATCCTATGAATATTTATTAGGAAAAAGAGTTATGAGGAATATAATGACACCATAAAAGTGACCAAATTTAACCTCAATGGGATAATTTAAAATTTCATTTTTTCGTCTTCAGGGGTTGGAATTCCCCACAAAACCCTACCTTCCCCCTACAGCTCACCCCCCCGTTGCAATCTAGGCAGAACATCCTTAAGGGTAAAACACCCCAAGAAAAGCTGAAGGACCCTTACCAAGAGTTGAAACAGCTATAGTGCTTTTGTGTATAAAAGTTAGACAAAAAAGGATAACATTAATCTTCATAAATTTTAGGATAAATTTTAGGTAAAAATTTCCTAAAATTTATCACAAATGAGGATAAAAGGAGGAAAATAATTTTTTTTTCAGTTTCAATCCATTTTCCTTTAAAATACCAACTAATAAAAATCCGCGTTTTACGGGATAAAAATTTCGTTCGAAGACACTATCATTAATCTTTCTGAATAATCAAGTGAGTATTACATGGGATTGGATGGGGGTTGATGAAAGAGTAACCAGAAAACTTTCAATCGAAAAAGTATTTATAGTACATTTGAGTTGGAATAATCTTATAACATGTGGCGAAACGTTACGAAATTCTTTTGATCAATTCCTGCGCAGATGTGAGTAGGGAGACTGGATAACAATTTGTCATAAGTAACGAAAAAGCATCGTTCTGTATTATCAATCTCGTAGGCTTGATAAAAATCATTGAATCTCTTAGTCTTCAATTTTTTTCCTAGAAAATAAATTGGCTCCACTTCAGAGGGTTCCAGAATAATATCTAGAATTTCACCAAATACATGGGCATCATCGAGGATATCAAGAAGCAAGACCATATTTATAGTAAATCGCCTTCCGAGCACTTCAAATCGACTTTATCAAGAGAATGAGGGACCAGAGATTAAAATTTGCTGTATTCAGTGGAAGTTTTCAACGAGATGGTCGTTCGTTTCCAAACTAAATTAACTCGTTCGAAGCCGTGTCCAGTTAATATTCTAAATGCAAATTTTATTTGTTGTCGTTTCAGTAGAGTTTGCGGAAGATTTCGATAATTACAAGTGCCATTTACATATGTTTTATTGTGTCGTTCGTACTTGAGACAGGATGGGTGTACCAATGGACCAACTCGCTCAATATCATCTGGGGTATGTAATTCGTTGTGAAGTTTTGGTGGTAATGTTCTTTCTGGGAACAGTTTGAGGTAAAGAGCAAGATGTTCAGATATGGAATGCCGTAACAGCGGTATTGTTTCTCTATCGATGAAAGGAGCGGAATGGATTCTTGTAATTTCTCCAGTTGGCGAGAGGTTGGCGAGAGTTGGAGCAACTGAGGGAGGGGACGCCTCCCACTTTTCTCCACTATACACTCGCCTACCTCTCGTCATTGTATTCGCGGCGAGAGTTAGGTGAGACCTTCCACTATACTCTCGCGCACCTCTCGTCATTTTTCTTGCGGCGAGAGGTCAGTGAGACCCTGCACTGTACTCTCGCCTACCTCTCGTCATTTTTCTCGCGGGGAGAGTTAGGTGAGAGTAGAGTCGAGGGTCTCACTGACCTCTCGCCGCGAGAAGAATGACGAGAGGTGCGTGAGAGTATAGTGGAAGGTCTCACCTAACTCTCGCTGCGAGAAAAATGATGAAAGGTAGGCGAGAGTACAGTGCAAGGTCTCACTGACCTCTCGCCGCAAGAAAAATGACGAGAGCACTACAAAAATTCGGATCTTATTTTAAGATCCATTTGTCCGATTTTTAAGATCGAAATGTCCCAATTTCTAAGTACTCAAATATGACTCAGTTTAAGATTGATTTTTCAGCTTGAGGCTAAGATGCATTTCGAATCTTATTTTTTTTTTCTTTTAATTAATTTTCTAAAATGATTTATCAAATCTTTTTTTTTTCCTTTCTTTCGTTAATTTTATTCGGATTTTCTTTCTATCAAGGAACAAATATCAAAGGACATTTTTTTTTTTCATTTTTTTTAAATCGAAGGACGTAATTTTTTTATTGTTTTATTTAAAATTGTAGGACTAATTTTCCATTTTTTTATCAAAGGACAATTTTTTTGAACAGTAGCATAATGCCATGTGATAAATATCAAAGGACAATTTTTTTAAAATTTTTCTAATCAAAGGACTAATAATTTCTTTTTGTTTTATTCAAAATCGAAGGACTCATTTTTTTTTATCAAAGGACTATTTTTTTTAACAGTAGCATGATGCCTTGTGACAAATGTCAAAGGACTGATAATTTTTTTTTGTTTTATTTAAAATCAAAGGACCAATTTTTTTTTATCAAAAGACATTTTTTTTTTAACAGTAGTATGATGTCATGTAACAAATGTCGGAGGACAATTTTTTTGTCTTTTTTCCAAAATGAAGGGACTAATAATTTTTTAAGTCCTTTGATTAAAAAAAAAATTATTAGTCCTTCGATTAAAAAAAAAAATATTAGTCCTTTGATTTGAAAAAAACGAAAAAAAAAATTGTCCTTTGACATTTGTCACATGGCATTATACTACTGTTAAAGAACAACAAAATTATTAGTCCTTTGATAGAAAAAAAAAAAATTGCCCTTTGAGATTTGTCACATGGCATTGAACTACTGTTAAAGAACAAAAAAAGATTAGTCCTTGGATAGAAAAAGAAAAAAAAATTGTCCTTTGACATTTGTCACATGGCATGACGAGAGGTAGGCGAGAGTATAGTGGAAGGTCTCACCTAACTCTCGCCGCAAGAAAAATGACGAGAGGTAGGCGAGAGTATAGTGGAAGGTCTCACCTAACTCTCGCCGCAAGAAAAATGACGAGAGGTAGGCGAGAGTATAGTGGAAGGTCTCACCTAACTCTCGCCGTGGCGATAGTGACGAGAGGTAGGCGAGAGTACAGTGGAGGGTCTCACTTAACTCTCGCCACGAGAAAAATGACGAGAGGTAGACGAGAGTACAGTGAAAGGTCTCACCTAACTCTCGCCGCGAGAAAAATGACGAGAGGTAGGCGAGAGTACAGTCGAAGGCCTCACCTAACTCTCGCCGCAAGAAAAATGACGAGAGGTTGGCGAGAGTATAGTGGAAGGTCTCACCTAACTCTCGCCGCAAGAAAAATGACGAGAGGTAGGCGAGAGTATAGTGGAAGGTCTCATCTAACTCTCGCCATGACGATAGTGACGAGAGGTAGGCGAGAGTACAGTGGAGGGTCTCACCTAACTCTCGCCGCAAGAAAAATGACGAGAGGTAGGCGAGAGTACAGTGGAGGGTCTCACCTAACTCTCGCCACGAGGAAAATGACGAGAGGTAGGCGAGAGTACAGTTGAAGATCTCACCTAACTCTCGCCGCAAGAAAAATGATGAGAGGTAGGCGAGAGTATAGTGGAAGGTCTCATTTAACTCTCGCCATGACGATAGTGACGAGAGGTAGGCGAGAGTACAGTGGAGGGTCTCACCTAACTCTCGCCGCAAGAAAAATGACGAGAGGTAGGCGAGAGTACAGAGCAGGGTCTCACTGACCTCTCGCCGCGAGAAAAATGACGAGAGGTAGGCGAGAGTACAGTCGAAGGCCTCATCTAACTCTCGCCGCAAGAAAAATGACGAGAGGTAGACGAGAGTATAGTGGAAGGTCTCACCTAACTCTCGCCGCAAGAAAAATAACGAGAGGTAGGCGAGAGTATAGTGGAAGGTCTCACCTAACTCTCGCCGTGGCGATAGTGACGAGAGGTAGGCGAGAGTACAGTGGAGGGTCTCACCTAACTCTCGCTGCGAGAAAAATGACGAGAGGTAGGCGAGAGTACAGTCGAAGGCCTCACCTAACTCTCGCCGCAAGAAAAATTACGAGAGGTAGGCGAGAGTATAGTGGATGGTCTCATCTAACTCTCGCCATGACGATAGTGACGAGAGGTAGGCGAGAGTACAGTGGAGGGTCTCACCTAACTCTCGCCGCAAGAAAAATGACGAGAGGTAGATGAGAGTATAGTGGAAGGTCTCACCTAACTCTCGCCGTGGCGATAGTGACGAGAGGTAGGCGAGAGTACAGTGGAGGGTCTCACCTAACTCTCGCCACGAGAAAAATGACGAGAAGTAGGCGAGAGTACAGTGGAAGGTCTCACCTAACTCTCGCCGCGAGAAAAATGATGAGAGGTAGGCGAGAGTACAGTCGAAGGCCTCACCTAACTCTCGCCGCAAGAAAAATTACGAGAGGTAGGCGAGAGTATAGTGGAAGGTCTCACCTAACTCTTGCCGTGACGATAGAGACGAGAGGTAGGCGAGAGAAGAGTGGAAGGTCTCACTGAACTCTCGCCGCGAGAAAAATGACGAGAGGTAGGCGAGTGTATAGTGGAGAAAAGTGGGAGGCGTCCCCTCCTTCAGTTGCTCCAACTCTCGCCTACCTGTCGCGTTGCTCTCTCCAACTGGAAAAATGTGAGTCTCGCCAACCTCTCGCGCATGTCTCGCGTAGTTCCGTTAGGGAGAGACGCCATATTCCTTCATCTTCTTCCTTATCAACATAATCCCCCACCATCAAACCGAAATAACGCACAAGGCAAATCATTTGACTCGCAGATTGATGCAAGGTTCTCCTTTTAATGTGATCCAATGATATGTAGGAGGGTTTATTGCTTACTTCTGCCGTTCCATAATGGAAATTTTGAATTCTATCATCAAGAAATTCGCAGGAAAATCTTTTTTTCAGTATTACTAAATCATCAAGTATAGCTCCCATAATGAATTTATGCATCCCTTCGTTAAAGTCATGCTCTAAGTCATGGCAAATATTTTCAGTAAGATGAAAAGACTAACTGATGCCAAATACATTCCTCACGAATCCCCATTGCTAACCTCTCCTGTTGAGCCATCTCCAAATCACTTTCATAATTCTCCCGATTCCTCAATAAACTGTAGTTGATCTCAGTCTGTGTATGAGCTTTTTTTTATGGACTCGACATCAGAAAAACACGTTGCTGCACCCAAAGTTTCATTCACTGCTAGATTATTCCCATTAAAAATGACTAACGCGAAATAAACTCTGACTATTTCACCATTGTCGAGAGTGATTTCTATTCCGTCCTTCTCTAATTTCTTCAGTTGATCAAGTACCGTGAGGGTACCAGTAGCCGGACGGGACCGAGTTGTCGGATGGGGAAATAACTAGTCCGAGAACTAGATGTCCGAGATCTGGGCCCTTGAATTAACATGGGAAAGGATAGGACGTCCGATAACTAGTGCCAGTTTACTTTTTCGTAAACATCTTCTTTTTTTCCTGTAATAAGCTAAAATATGGGTAAACAGTTATTGAATCACAGAGAAAAGACATTGATAAATATCTTCAATCCTTCATACACATGATTTATGCAAAAACGTTTTCATTATTGAACTTTCCGTTAAGATTTTTCCTTAACCATGCGGTAACTGGGTCCCTCACGGTACATGACGAAACACCTCAGCTATTCCAAATTTTTTATCTTTAGAATAAAAAATACCAGCTGTAAAAATATTGTCCCGGACAGCTTGATACCCTGGAGGTATACATGGTATTCGATAGTAGATCCCATAAAGTTTATTCATGCCAGTTTATTCGGCCCTATACCTTTAGTAGCATCAAAATCAACCCCATATAATTCGATGGAGAGTACTATTTTATTTATGAACTTAGGTTTTATCTTCTTCTGCCAGAGATTCCCCTGGATTATATTCTCTATTATTGGAGACTCATTTGTCTTTAATTTACGCATATATTGAAGAATTGACATAAAGACTCTTGGAATCTCTAAAAATGCTTTTAATACTTTGTTCATGGGAACGAATTGTCCTGTCAAATCAATTGGCTCGAACTGTCCATCAGTTTTCGTAGTTGTGGAGTGGCCAATGATATAAGAGGAAAGTTCAATGTATGCACCGCTATCGTTGTACAGTTTCAATCGTTTATGTTCGGTACTCAGCTCTTCAAATATATCTTGGACACTCGTAAACATTCTCTCTACAACGGATTTATTATCAGCATCCTCAATTAAAGTTAAAACCTTATCTTTCAGCAGATTGATACATTTAGACTGCAGAAAGTCAATTTGAAGATCAATCAACTGCTGGATATTGATACGTGTGAACGTGTCGTTAGAATGTAATTTTTCTATATAAATGAAAATGCATCGTGTCTAACCATAGTCTCAAAATTGTTGAGATTTGGAGCGATTTTGGAAACGTTTCTTAGTTTATACATGGCTGAGAGAATTGAATGACATCAATTTTCACAAGTAAACAGATGGATTTTATGATTAATTGGAAAATCGTCAAGTTTTATTTCCTAATTAAATCTCGACAGCAGAAACTTTAAACATTGACCAACGTGATGAATAACATAAGCTCAATGATTTTCATTGAACAGATAGGGGAAAGTCGGGCAAAATGGGACGTGAGGGCAAAATGGGACAGCGGGCAAAATGGAACAGTGGGCAAAATGGGACAGCGGGCAAAATGGGACGTGGGTGAAGTGGGACGGGATCAACATGAATCAGGAGGTTCAATGGGTGATGAGGGGAAGGAAACGACCGTTGCACGGAAAAAATACTTGATTCTAGTATATTAAATACTTAATTCAAGTATATTGAAATGCTTGATTCTAGTATTTTTTATACTCAAGTTAAGTATATTTATACTAGATTCAAGTATATTTCATACTAGAATCAAGTATATTGAAATACTAGAATCAAGTTTTTTTTTCCGTGTACAAAAGCATGTTTCAGATTTTTTCTAAGTTTTTTTTGAGGAAAGAAATAAAAGACTGGGAATTAGTTAAAGATGCTTTTCCGCTAGTGTCCCATTTTGCCCGCTGTCTCATTTTGCGCTAGCGTCTCGTTTTGCCCGCGGACGTCCCATATTTCGCCCGACTCTCCCCTATGAATAATCTTTTGATGAATTAGAGAATCGTTGAGTCTAAATTCAGTATCGAAAGCCATAATATCAGTCTGATATTTTAAAGAGTAAAAATGATCCAGGATATGGAATAATTCCTCGAATAACATATAATTAGTTTTTAAAGTGAAAAGATGTTGATCAAATTATCGGCAATTAAATAATCAATTCTTAATTAATCATTAAATTTAATTTATCATTATATAGCCATAAAATCCGAATCTCCTTGTGATATTGTTACGGTTTTCACTGAATAATTTGTATGATTTGATCGAGTTTAAAGGACCTCAGAGTCGATCGGACCGTAACTAGTCACAACAGGAAGAAAATCGAAGGAATTAAGGAAAGATTCTCTTCACTAGGTGGGATCTGATTGCATGGGATTAGGTACTAAAGTACGAAAATGTTGATACAACGCAAGAGTCGAAAGAGAAAGGTTCCACAGGTAGAAAAACAATGAGAAATACCCCTTTAAAAAGACTAATTTTATTCCATAGACTAAATCAAGTTACACTGGGTTCAAGATAAAACCGAAAGGAAAAAGGAAAGGTGTTTATAGGAAAATAAACATATGTTTAGTTGAATTCTTAAAAACTACTTACAGTTGTCGAACGATTAGAAGGAGGATAAATCACTCAGGCAAGATGAATCTGGCGGAGGTTGAACCCTCGAATGTTGTTGAGTAGACTTTAACGGCTGGGCTCGGTGGCGGTGAGATGTGAATTCGGAGGTGTCGGGAGGTACAGGCTCAGCGCTGATAGATTTCCGATAGAATTCGGAGGTGTCGGCAGGACACCAGCTCAGGGGTGATAGATGATCTCGCAGAAGTACTATTGGTGATGGTGTTTGCGTTGGGACGCAACTTCGATTGATTTCAGGATCCGCAGTTCGCACTGGATTTTCAGGTAGAACCAGATCGCTGCGTAGACCAGGACAATAGTAAACAGAATTCGCATGAGTACTGAATGCGATCTGTATGCTGAATGAGGAAATTGACTGGGTGAATTCCTCGTAGTCAGGTTCGTGTAGGACTCTTTCAGTAGAGATGAAGATCTTCGAACGGGTCGAAGTCTTGATTGAGCGAATCACGCCTGTGAAACCTCGTAATAAGTACCAGACTCTTACAATAAGAGATGTAGAATTCTAATAATTCGGTACTGGACTCTTCTGACAAGAGGTGTAGAACTCTGACAATTGTCTGGGGCGAGTACTGGCTCAGACTTCTGAGTACTGCTGGACTTGACGATTTATTCTGGCTGGAACTGCACGGTTAGAAACTTGTGTTAGACTGAGATGATGAGAAGGGATGCGTCGTCTTTTTATATTCTTGGTACCCTCCCTTTCAGATTTCTAATGACCATTCTCTCCGTTTTCCAATGGCTATTTCCCCTCGTCTTCCAATGGCCATTTCTTTCTCATTTTTAATTGGAAATTTGGAAGCTTCTTTACTCCCGATCGTGGGATCATTCGAACTTAGCTTATGCTCATGAGATAGGCGTGGGTTGGCCTTGGCTACGTCATTAGATATTTTTCTTGTTTTTTTCCCTCAACCCCCAATGGATTTTGTGCAGGTGTTCCAAGGGTTGTTGCGAGTTTCTATTATGAGTTCACGAGTTGCGATATTACTATAGCCGGGATCCGACCAAAGGGAATGAATAGTTACCCTGTGATTGGTTTCCCAGTTCGTTTTCAAAAACCTTCAAATCGTTAGCCACGTGTTCCCCTTGTTTCGTTACCTTTTGGTGTTCGGTTCATCAATGTATCCTCAAGGTAAATTTCTCTATGAATAATGAGGCGGATTGGTATCCATCATATACAAAAAAAAACTCCCACTTTCCAGACCTCTTTCCTTTTGCTTCCCACAGATAAATTTGCTTCATTTCCCAGGCTCAGATCTCTTATTATTCGGCGGGTTCTTTTAACTTGTTGGTCTTTTCTTCTCACCTACCCTCCTGGATATTTTCAAATAGCGAGGAATGAGGAGGAGTAACCTGGGCGGGTGTTTCCCAATACATCCAGCTTAACTCTCCTTCCTGATCCCTTCTCTTTTGTTCTTACACTTAAAAGTCGGTTAGGGGTTTCATCATACTCAACAAAACCCGTAATATTGTACTGATTTTTCTTTTAGGATGGGTTTTTAAATATTTGATTACACCTTATTTTAATTATCCGCGGGGTCCGCGACAATATCAATGAAGTTGGTTTTGGTGAGCGATAACATGAACCATCGAATAATTCGTAATGAATCACAGCATAAATCTTTCGAATTGGACAGATTTAAATAATCTCTTGATCAATTGGAGGATTTTTGAGTCAATTCAGCCTCGAGAGAGATGACATTAGGCATGTACTCTTTGGTTTCTCGAATTCCATAAATCACTCTCTCCATAAAGGTCCAAACATGACGAGCTCTGTCTGGATATTTCAACGATAAAGCAAAGAAAGATTTGAAGCAGATATTCAGTGCTTGACGAAAATTATCGGGTTTATAGATGAAATCGTCGATGCACACATATACAGAGTTAGCTGTCACAGTATCCTTTCCTACGTATGCAATAAAAGGCTGAATGGAAATTCCGTTTTTAACAGCAGTCTCTCTCTTTTTCTTCATCACAGCCTTGAGATCATTATAAGTCTGGAAATTGATGACAATTTCAGTCTACGAGACAAATTCCGTTCTATTTTTTTTATTTTACGTTTACGATTTGACTTCTCTCTTTTACCAAAAAAAATTATAAGTTTACCGCTGCATGTAGGAACAATTCCTCTCTGCAATGCTGAACTGATAGTCCAGTAAAGATAGCTGTGAAATACCACCTTGAGTAAAAAAGGTGCAAATTTGAGGGAAGTTGTATTGAGAGCCCATTAAACTTTGTGTGAATTTGCAATTTAATTACTAATGATATAGATAGGAATATTTTCCAAGGCTTAGCGGAATTTTCCAACAATATAATTGCAATTTGGTAGAAAAATAAGCTCACTTGCATCTACGAGCATGAAATGAAGCGAGGAGAAGCAATTAAAATTCGATGATGAATCAAAATTGTAATATTCACTTTTTATTTTCATTTTTCAATGGAGACAATGCTCAAGAGGAACAAGTGTCTCTATCTTGTGCAGGGATTCGTATAGCTCTGTCTCTCTCGCTCCTACAGCAGGCAAATGGAGTGTGAATGGACATTTATCCGCATAATGAAATGAAAATTTCGGATTTTTCCAACAAATGTTGACAATTCACCATTTTTTGAACCAATGTCTGAAAAAAGTGATATGTTATTGGAAAAAAAATCGTGTTCGAAAACCGCTCCGAAAATTAATAATTTTTTCTATCAGTAACTTGATCACAATGAAAATAAAAAAATGAATGAAAAGTCTGAGGACATGGGCTCTAAATGTACTTTGAGGAGAAAAAAAAGGGAAATATGAATTGTTCAATGAAATATTAATGAAAGCCAATAATGAATAATAAACAGGACGCATGTAGAATGGCGCGCGCTGACAAACAAATAGCCATAACTTAAAAACTATGAGTCGCAGAAATAAAAATCGAAAACAATTTTATTTGTCATGAAATTAGGCAACTTTTTCATGCTGGATATCTCGACAACCTCTCAATAGTTTTCGAGATATTCTAAACGAAAGGGTCCGTACCGAGGGATATTTTGGTCATAAACAAATTTCACGTCTTGGCTTTAGCCCACTTTTTATATGAATAGAATTGGGATCAATTTTCAATTTAAAAAAAAATCATCAAAATCGAACACTAATTACAATTTGCAGAATTTTGAAGTAGGCGCGGAATATGTTCAAAAATCATTTTGATGCTCTCAACGAGCTCAACGGGCGGGAGAATTTCCCTTCCCCTTCCCTTCGATTTTGTTTCTCACTCGCACTCAGCGCTTTCATCGGCTGACGCATGCGAAAGAGGACAAGGCGGATCGCAATGAGTGGGAACGAGCGCGAATATATACATTTGTCCCTCTCCATGCCAGTGGCGCAGCGCGAGGGACACAAACGTAGCAAGTGTTAAACAATTCTAGCTTGTAAAATAACCAAGATGAGACAAAACTCATAGGACCTTTTTTACGTAGAATTTTATTCTCCACATTTTTTATTCGAAACTTTTTGCGATGACATTCTTCGTTTCCGAGTTATGAGCAAAAATGTGTTTTTGGGGGTGTTTTTATTTTTTTTTCACATGACCCCCGGGGGTGAGAGTGGTGCAAATTCACACAAAGTTTAATGGGCTCTCAATACAACTTCCCTCAAATTTTCACCTATTTTACTCAAGGTGGTATTTCACAGCTATCTTTACTGGACTATGAGGGCTTCTGCAATTTTCCCTCGATTTTTACTTTATGAGTTGCAGGGAGGATAGTAGGAAGACATTGCATCAAACATAAATTCTTGGAATCTGTAATCAAGTGATAAATTGTAGACAATGACGAGTTGAGGATTTTTTTAGAATCATGAATGTTATTATCTAGTATAAAAAGTAATCTTACTCTCTGACAGTGAATCTCTTGGCTTTTGTGTGGACTCCACCAATGCTTTCTTATATTTCTTCGCCTCTTTCTCAATAAGTTTCTTGTTTAAAATCAATTGGAGAAGTTTCTTAGAAAAACTCCCCCATTCAAGTGCTAATTTATCTTTACTTTCATTGAAGCGATCATCGAAGTCCAGAGAAAGCTGTCCAAAAAGAGAAAGAGAAAATTCAAAAATATTGAATCAGAAAAAAAGAGAATAATAAAAGATAAAAACGATCTCACGAGCTTGTGTCCAAATGATTTTTTGATGACGTTGAACTTCTCAGTGTACGTTGTGACCTTGTCACTCGACTGCGATTCTTCAAAAGACTTCTACGATAGGGAGCAGTAATACGCCAATGTTTGAATAATTCTGGAGTATTCTCTTTAAATAATTGTAGCCAATTAACACTTGATAGAATTTTCTCTGTCAGCTGGATCGCAAGGGTCTCTAAATGGAGTATATAATTTCATGAATTGGTACGAAAATTGAGTCCAAGGAGCACAATTCTAAGAAATAAGCGAATCTCACCCTCCTCTGCTGCTGCTTGACGACGTTGGGCTACTTCTGTGTCACTCAACAGTCCTTTCTCTTCCATCCGATCTTTCCTGTTTTTTACTCTGTTGAACAGTTTGCCTCTTACAATTGTTTTCTTGTTACCATCGTCCTTCAAGGATACATAATAAATCGTCTGAAAACAAATCATGATGAACAAAAATTAGTCAATAGTGCTAATTAACTAATAGTGCTGGAAAATATTGATCTATATACAATGAAACTCACCTCATCCTCCTGGGGAAAAATATCTTTAATTTTTTTTTGTAATAATTTGTAAATTTCATAACCCGGGCTGAAAAACAAACCAATCAGTTCAGAATTTAACTGCTCTTTCAATCATTTAATTAATCAAATCTTATGTATAAAGTAGAGCTGTAAAACGTAATTAATGAGATTTTTCATTCTTGTTGATTGTTCAATTATTTTGGAAATTCGAGATTTGGGGAGAGAATGTAGAGAGATGTCTGAGGCTAAATGAATTCATCAAAAAAGTAAATTCTTTGTCTCTATGAGGACTTATGACTCGCATGTTGTAAGTGGCAGTGTTGCTCGCTCGACTACTGGATACTCGGGGTGAACAGCGAGCGCATTAGGGGGGAGGGAGGGCTGTAGAGCGGTGCAATGTGAAATTACGCACTTTACTCGACTGGAAGGCCTTCAAAATTTTCGGATGATTAATTGAAGATGTTTCATTCATTGGCGAATTGAGAAGAAAAAAAATGCACCTTAGAATTTTTTTTTTCTAAAATTTAGAAAAAAATCGCATTGATTTTATCCGAATTTTTCTAACTTTAATCCAGAAGTCGATAAGTCTTAGAAATATTCGGGATAATTTTTAGAAAGAAATTTCTAAAAACAATCCAGAAATACGATGGTTTTTATCATTTAGCAGATGATAAATTTTAGAATCATCGATAGATAAAATTTATACTTTTCTTTCTAAATTTTAGAATTCTTTTTTCTCTGTGATATTGGTTTAAGAATTGCACTGGGTTTTTCAGATGTTTACCCATTCATAACCATTATCATTATGTAGCCTGGTACACTGAGTGCTGCCAGTCCTCGTTCAAGCTTAGCGCAGTTGGTTTGGTGAAAAGTAATGGCTCTTTGTCACGACGATAATTATGGTTTCCCTATCATTCATTGATATTGATTAATTTCAATTCATGAGAGGATGGTAAAAATGAATCAAAAATAGGCTCCATACTCTGAGCCAGGCTTTGATTGAGCCCCGCTGACTGTTGTTAGAAATTACTCTTAGAAACTGGCCCAGGCTTGAGCTACTCAGCCTCAGTAAACCAAGGTTTACACAGGCTTATCCCTAACGTCAGTTTTCTAAATTCTCGTTGACATACCTTTCTTTTCCTACACTAGTGTCAGCGCGGCCGCAAGCGGCCGTGAGGTTGTTCCCGTTCATTGTTTCCAATTGATTTTCATTTCAGATTAAATAGTACTCTTCCTTTATTTTTTCAATATTCATATTTTTACGTAACTCCAACTATTGTACCTTGATTAGTTAGAATCAGAATGAAAAAAAAAAATTCCGCGAATAATTTGAAGAAAAAAGCTTATAATAATAATCCTTCACAATTAATCGTGGAATGTCTCTCATGTTCCCATGTGCAGCAACGATCGGGATAACGGTTATATGTCGCGCGCCTTTTTTGTCCGATCACAATGCCATCTCTCGGTGTTCTCTCTGAACCCCGTCATCAGTCTCCTTCGTCTTGTTTCACTTTTGATGTCCCCCATGTTCAATATCTCGTTCAATTCGATAGTTTCTGTCCTTGTCTATGCCATGTCTTTTTTTTAGAGTGGAGATATCACAATCACTCCTCCCATGTAATAGATGATAAAGTAGGATTCTAGATGGTTTTGTCCACCCATGCCATCGAATGATAACCATACATGCTGTGCGACATTATGTAACAGAACATTTCTTTATCTTCTTTATCACACATTGATAAATTTTCTCTGTAATAACAGACATTTCGATTTTAATCTGAGAAAAGTTGAAATTCAAAATTCAACTTCATATCGTCCTTTCAGGAAAAAAATATATTGGCAAAAAAATGAATATTATGACTGGTAAATAAAATGAAAGTCGAACCATTGATTTGCAATTATCAATCACTATATTTATGTACAAGAAGTTGTTTCGTTCCATACAAGAAATATGATATTGAAAAATGATATCACACAGTAATGAATTTATTCATGACTACAAAATTCACAGACTGATAAATACATTTTACAAGATAATTATCGAAATCTTAAGGATGAATACATTGATTGAGTTGGCTCTTTATTTTGAATACATGATGATGATATAATCGCCGTAAAAATTAAATTGAGAGATAATTATGTCGCATGTGTGCGTCCTAATATCTAATTGTTTATTGTCGCGTCACAACTTTTTTTGAACGGCATTTTACGAACAAACTCAAGTGTTTCACTTAATTTATTCGTTCTCGTTGAACGAATTTAAAATATGACAGCCATGCTGCAGAGAATTGTCATAGCCCGGCGTTCAATTAATGAAAATAAACAAACCTAAATGTTTTATATTCATGAAATTAAATGCATTATTATCAATTTATAATCTTATCAGCTACAAACAGTCGTTAATTTCTATTAATCCTAAAGTATCCTATTATATTTAATCAATATCGCATGGAAGACTTTGATTTTGTTCTACTTACTTAATATAGTACATTGAGTGAAAATGTAGGCAATTATTACAAATATTATTATTCTAATGACAAAGTGGAATTTATAGACTATAATAATTATTTATTGATATAAACAAGCCTCTTATATGAGAAAACCAATTATTGAAGTTTGCTCATTAAATAACAAATATTTGATGTATTGAGAAAATTATAAATTTATAAAATTCCTAAATTAGTTAGTGGCTGATGAAAAGAATTTCCGATAGGAGAATGAAATATGGCAATCGACTTTTCAAATTTTTTCACCTGAGCTTTTACAAATTTCATGAAAATATAAATTGTAGAAGAAAAGCATCTCACAATGGTAAAACTCATTCAGTAAAATTTATGTCCAAATCTACCCTTAAAAAATAAAAATGATACGTTTCTGGTTGATGATAAAGTTAAATAACAAGTGAATTTACAGATTTCATGAGTTTGCTTATTCCTAAACGATATGTTGATTCATCGTAGCTCGCCGGATGCTCCTGCACCAATTTTCCCCTCTTATACAGCTTTACAAATTCTCCATTATGACTATGTTCTTATCTGGCCTTGTCGCCGATCATCCACATGATATAACAGTAGCGAAGCATCTACTACTGCTCATGTCTATTAGCAATGCCATCGAATTTCCTCCACCTCATCAGCGTTCAACAATAATTTTTCTTGCTTTGTTTGCCCATATTCATTGATCAGCCACATCAGCTTGTGACATATCTCCAGAACATGCATTGAATCAATGCACAGCAACTCTTCTGGTCCCATCATGCCAGAAGCAATTGGTCTAATCCAACTCAAAGATTATTATAAACTTTTCAATGGCAACACATAAACACTTCGAACGACACAAAACTGATGTCTATTTGTGAACAGGGAACAATCTGCTGAGCCCGAAGGCTCGCACGAAGGCCGAAGCCCAACTGATCTATTGCTCCCCTAAACTCGCATCCCGGGGTGCTTGCAGAGCAGGGTATCAGTAGGCGTCAGCACGCATGTGCACCTCCTTCATTCTAGCTACCCCACGCTGAATGGTCGGATTCTGTTTATTTTGGCACTGCCCAACATTCCCCTGGAGATGCACAACCCTCTCCTCAATACATTCTCCCGCTCTAGTTTTCAGGGCGTCATCTGAGAGCGATGGGAAATCAATACTCCAGAAAAGTCTTGGGAGGAACTCCCTTGGTAAGGAGATAGTGTCCTCAACAAAATGTGTGAAAAACGATGAATGGTTTAGGAAGGCATTGCCACAGTTCCATCGTTGATCAAAGTCTTCAACCCTCTGTGTCTCATTTATTTTGAATCATTTTTCACGAATTCGATCAAAATTCAGGGATGAAACATTGGGAAAATTTTATTGTACGAGGCCTTTTAGGAAATGATGAAATGTTTAATCACAACTTTTGGAAAAAACATGTTTCAATTTTCTAGGTCAAATTTATGTAATGGCATTTCGAATGCACATCAGGGAGAAGTTTTTCATTTTAAAAACTCGTTCAAACATTTCCAAGAGGGGGAAAATAAATGACGAGTATGGTTCTAACAGTTTATTCTTGTAATTTCAGGCTACATTATGAGCCATGTAATCAGACGGGGAAAAGTTGGTAATGAATATTAGGTTTCTTGGTTGAGGGAATTCAACTTATCGCAGGTAATATCAAAAAGAAGGACTGTGATTAATTTTTCTTCTGAGAAAAAATCAACTAAAGTTTCATTATTAATCATTCCAGAGTCGAGGGAAGGTTCGAGTTTTGGATGATGAGTGAAACTTTTGGGTACTTCAGAGTATAATAGGAAAATACTAGAAAAATATTCTTGAATATCCTTTTTGAAGGTTTGAAATACGGAAGAAGCGTGGAGGAATTCCCATTGGGGAGTTGGGAAGATGTTGAGTGTCTCCTCGATATTGAGTTTATTCCATAAATACAGATGGGAGACGACACAACGGACGAGTACAAAGTTTAAAGAGCTTTTTCTCATAGTATGTCTCCACAGCCTCCGGAGACGTACCCTTTTCTCTTCCTCACACCCGGCGGAGATGGAGTTTTCATTGGTTACAGAAGATCGATCCATGGTTAGAGTACACAGCAGTGGAAAGCACATGATCGGAAACTTCTTGATGATTGTATTTCTCTTGAATGGTAAGATCATTCTTAGATACAATATCGATCCGGAATCGTCAAATTTTAGTCGAGAGAAGAATCCAAGAAAATGGAATCATGGGTGGAAAATAAGCTCTGATCAAAATGTCTTTTGACCCTTTCGATTGCCCTAATTCGTCTCAAAAGGCTCTACATTTTTTAACATCTAACATTCAGGCAGGAATCAGTCCAGTAGGAAACCTTCTTTCCTTCAAAATGTAAATAGTAATTTTCCTGTTTAAGGTGAGCATGAAATCATCGTCGATTTTGCAATTATGCCAATTATGACGATTTCTAATGAACAGAGTCATAGACTTCACCTAAGTTTCAGATCGATAACTAATATTACTAGGCAATGTGGTTCGCTGATGATCCGTAAACGTGGTGCAATTCAAGTCAATTGATTCTGTATGAAAACATATGTTTTGAAAACCAATTATGAGGTTTCCACAAAGATGTACAGTTTAATGTATTAAGCATTATCTCTCGCACGTTTCTTAAGATGTCTCGCTTTATTGTTAGTGAAGAGTTTGACAGTTCTATAACAGGAGTAGAATCCGCCTCCACATCAATGTTCGATGCACCTTACTGATTAAACAATGTACGACCATTACATATGATGAATCCAAGAATATATTTGTTGACAGCAACTAGTTACGTTCCTGGTAAGTTTAAACCACCACCTGAAACTCAACTGAGGGCGCCCACGTTGAGTATTGTATTGATTAAATTGCCGGTCGGCCATTTTGCCTCGTGATCCCATTGGCGGGCGTCCATTTTGTCCTCACCCTACCTGGTAACATTTTTTTCTTTCACTGCTTTCCCACATTCTCCTCTTTCTACCTACCACCTACATCTACAAATCCATGCGCAGGCGTCACGACATTTTCCAACGGGTGGATACGGGTACTTTCAATTGAATTTCCAAGAACTGTACTCATATTACCCACGAACGCTCGTTACACGATTCGCGTTGGTGTATTCAGGCATCCCCTGAAGTTTGTTCCATTTCTCATTCCATGATTTTTCATTTTTTTATATTTATTCCTTGCATGTTTCACTCTCTACAACTTTGCATAACTGGGAAAAATAATTCTGATGGCTTTGACGCTTGGTTTCTTATCGCAAAATGCCTTCAGTTGTTATTGCCCATTTTGTTCATTTTTTTTTTTGTTTTACTATATGTGAAAAGAAGAACTGAGCATTCCAGAAGCTAATTGTCATATCAGCGTGTGTCTCTGATTTATGAGTTTCCTTATTAAAATACGAAATTGAGAAACTACGGATTCTAATCTTTATGTCGCACAATATAATTAGCATTTTGAAACGATTGCTATTTATAGATCGCAATGACGTTCAGCAGTTGAGAAATAATATCGATGTTTTTACTTGCATGAATGATAATCGACAGGGATAAAGGCTTCGAGAGAAGGTGTCAATTCTGATATATTTCCGGGTCAATGAATGCCCCAGATTGTTGTTGATTATTCCTTCGGGAAATATTTGACTGAACGAAGTCTTACATTATGTACATGAAGACTAGAGAGGCATGACGTTCACAAGTTGCACTTTTACGATTTACACACGATCTCAACTATATGACACAAGAACAGTGTCATGTAGCTACTAAAACCGAATCCTTCAAAACAATTTAGAGGAATTATCTTCCTTGTACCTGATTAGTTTTCGAGATGAGTCAGAAATGAATTTCATCAAATGAAAAGTTTTTCGTCCTTATTCTAAAGATTAATCGGAATATTGATATCCAACAAAAATGTCATTAAAAAAAAACTCAGTATATCTTCTTCTCCAGATCGACATTAATGCGTCAAATTGTATCGAACATCAGATTCAAATGAGTTTAAGCAAAAAGCTCAATGAAATATGCAAGACTCGAAAAGTCAAGTCTTCCCCATGATAATGGTGAGATTTCTAGGCATTCGGTTTACCCAAATTCATTGGGGAAACCACATTCCGGGCAGCATTTCGTCCGCGATATCAGAAGAAAATCTCAACCACCAGGAGCTCTCCCTCTACAACTATCTCATCCCCCTCGGATTTTCATGAGACAACAAATGCTATTGGTCGAGAGTATGGCACGCCCGCAACAGTGCCCACGTGGTGTACCCACCCTTGGGTATCCAAGTGACGGCTAACCACGCCTCCCCTCCCCTCAAGAGCCACCCCCGCCGTCACTAAAACGGAAACTGGGTCAGCCAGGAGAAGAAGCCCGGTCGAGTCAGGCCGAGAGACTCAAGAGTCGTCGAGGTTCGAGTTCCGCAGTCCCGTGATAACCATTCCGACGACCGCCCCTCGTTCTTCCTCGTCTGGACACAAATATTACACGCTGACAAGCGGAGGAAACGTATCAGGTGAGATTATAACACTATTTATTTCAATTTTTCGCTAGTCTTTGGTAGTTTAATTGTTGATAATTAAGGGAATTAGGCGGGTAACAGTCAGCTCAAGTGCTGAGTATACTGAGAAGAATAATTATTAATCGTAGAAGAATTGATTCTCTTGTTAATTGATATCTTAGTTGGCTCTATAAATTTTTGATTCAAAGGCCAATTGGTTATAATCAATTTTGAGGCTTTGAGTTCGATGAAATATTGATGGAATTGACGAAAATGATATTCTTCTAATTATTACCAGTCAAATTCAAGATTTACGATAATTGTGCATCTGTTGCCCATACGGAAAAATATATATCTCGTGTGCCAATTTCGCATATTTTCTGTGTTTGAAATATGTAAAACTTGAACCATATATATAAATTTCCGTGTTGAATTCAACTAGAATAAAAAAATTCAACTGTCAATTTGACTGAAACAAAATCAGTCAAAGGGTGATTATTCTTCTCGGTATAATCTCCATTCAGTGCACTGTATAGTAAAATATGTGAATAATCAGACAATTGAATAGTAAAGTATACGTAATGGTCACATTATCTTTAATTACATTTTTTCTTTCATCGTAAGTCTGAGTATGAATAATGTTCGGACATATAACGAAATTCCCATGAGTATAATTGCATTTCATCACTCGCACTTTTGAATTACAAATTTACTAGAAATTCTAGAGCTCCTCCCCCCTCCCCAAAATTGATGAGCAAGAAAATTTCTTGTGGGAAGTGGACATTACAGAAATGACCACAACATCTAACATCTGCTAATTAAAAAATTTTTAAGCAAATCTATGTTAGTTGAAAGCTCAAAAAAATATCTTGAAATGGTGAAAAGTTTATTTAATTTTGCTCTTCTGATCTCTGGACAGACATAATTGAGATTGAAAATTGACTGTAAAATTTCCTGGATGTCAATCCGAGTAGTTATGATTTATTAAATTACATTGAATAATAATTTGTTTCTACTAACTCTAAAATTAAAAAGTGTGATTCCAATGGCCAAAAGTAATTTTAACGCTCAACATTCACTCCGAACTATCCATGAAGTAATTAATAGTCTTACCTATCATTCATTCAACGATTAATCATTTCCTCCATTGCTTCACATCGCCAATAAATCGTGAAGAATTGATAGTAGCCTCGATCTACGATCACCGATTACAATGGGTTAGTTGAATCTAATTGTTTAGGTAGACAATTTAAATATCAAAGTAGCCAATCACATAGACATTTTCAAATATCCTTCATTGTACACTCAATCCGTCAACATGGGACATATTTTTAGAGGCTAACAGAAACAAGTCTGATGACGCTGTCCATGTTTCGGTGGCCGTAACCCCTAGCTGATGACAGAAAGAAAGAACGATCAAGCTTCCGTGGAAGAATCACTAGCGCAAGTGTTGAAAAAACTGAAGCACATTGTTATTGTTGACTGTTGTAGGGACTGTGGCGAGGGGAAGAACGTCTGAGACATGGACAATGTGCAAATGTTCGGGACTAAAATCACCGCGATCAAGGAATACTTATATGTAAGGAAGGCCATCGCATGTAATTTCATTATCACTTTTCCCTTCTCTTCAAGCTTAATTTTTTTTTTCTGTTGCATCTCATGAGAACGCACGTGTGTGAATGACTTCTTACTTATTTTAATATTTAGCACGTGAATTTATTATGTGATTGGTGGACTAACCCAATGATATTTCTCTTTGCAGAACTTTGCACGGACGCATTCGCCAACTAGACTCATGAGTTCCGAGAATACTTACTCCCTGAGTAGGGAGCACAGCAATCTCAAATATTCGGGTGAGTACATCATCAAACATTCAATTTTTATAATAAGGTCTGAAACACTTCCTTCAATTGGTTTCCATTCTTCTCCAAATGTGCTGCATCAAAAAATTTTCAATTTTACAATTTTTGTTTTCCAAACTCTCATAAAATTACTCCTTCAGAAATCTTGATGGCTCAAATAATTTAACATTTTTCTTTTCCATAAAAAAATTTCAGTAGGAAAATTCAACTCTAGAATCCAGTCAATATAGTTTATAGTACGAGAAGTTCGGTAATATTGTAGTTTAATTACTTTAATGAACGCCATTAACCACATTGAACATGTTCAAATTGATGGCAACATTATATTGAAGCATTAATCACGTTCACCTCTAAATAATGATCCTTCCTCGATGTCAATTAACTCATTCTGCCTTTTTTAAAAAATTCTTAAAATATTGATTGATTTGATTTGATCTAATCCAGAGTAATTAAATTCATAATTATCATCGCTACACAAGTGATTGAATTGAATTCGAGCAATGGGATTTTCTTCCGAAATCCCAAAGTCCCATGGAACGACAATATTGTTCTGATTTAAACCAGTGAGTTCGTGGCCGTCGGGTGCCACAAGATAGGGTGCATAATAATTGAGGATTTTCGGTTTGGCTCTGAAGGCACTAGTACGATCAAAGTTGTCGAGTGGCTCAGGACAGATTACACGCCACAGGGGAGCAGAAAAGGGTTTTTCGACTCTTCTTGGGGCACTTATAGTCCCCTGTGTTTTGATATTTGTTCTATGACAAGTGTCACACGACGATAACGGATGTGTGCGTGCCGCATCGCTGCTCGGTATTCAAATTCAATGAAATCAATCTCAAATTGTTGACAGTATTGTCACTTGTGACGTGACAAGGAATTTTTAAGTCGAATCATTTTTTTTTTTTGAGCAGATAAGAAAATTTACATCATATTTCTATGAACATTTTTTTGGTGGAGCGGCTGGAAAAATGCTGGACGTAACCATAAGTTCTAGGTTTTAATCCTGCTTATAAATTTGTGGTACTAATGGTAGAATAACTGCTCCCTGGAAAACACTCTAATTACATTTGTCGAGGGGCTTAGGGTGCATTTGTGAAATTAAAGGGAAAAATAAATAATCTGACTAACTGTTTCTGTGGTGTTTAATCATACAAACTACTGAGTCAAATAACTTAACTCAGCTTGAAGGTGAATTTTGAATGAATATAGTTGAATCTGGGAGAGGTATAGCGAACTATTTTACTGAGGACTTGTTGTGTACAGTGATATGAAAGCTAGAGAACATATTCGAAAAATGTATTATAAATCTGTAGAAATAAATTATAACGCATTGATTTTTTTCTCAAACTAATGATAATGTTGCACGGAGAGAAATTTTTAGTAAAAATTATCATTCCGTTTGATAAATGTGTTCTTCCATAAATTTTTTCTTCTTTTCTAGCTGGAAATTAGCCAAATTAAAAATTTTAAACAATAAAATTTTTGATATATAAAAATTGAATTTTATTTTTCGTTTGAGAAATATTGTCGTGATGAGAATAAATAATATCCAACTTGTGTTAAATTTTACCCTTCCAGCGTAGTAATTTTTGTCTAGAGTTCAATGAAAATTCTAGGTTTGGTTAGTAAATTTCACTATTCGTCTGGTGAAAAATCACCCTACCGGTAGGATAGAAATTACTGTACCGTCAGGGTGACTTTTATCCAAACCGAATGGTAAAATTTACTAACTAAACCTAGAATTTCTATTAAAATCTAGACAAAAATTACTACACTGGAAGGGTAAAATCTAACACAAGTTGGATATTATTTATTCTCATCAGGACAATATTTCTCAAACGAAAAACAAAAATTTATTTTTATATATTAAATTTCATTATTCAAAATGAAATATTAATAAATTTTTAAATGGGATGGTAATTTTTACCAAAAAAAATTTCTTTCCGTATGGTAAAATGCGAAAACCATTACGATACCACAATATATTTTATTTAAACCTTTACAGAAATAAGAAACGGAGATCACATCACGATAGTATATTTCGTCACTAGGCCTATAAAAGTATTTATGTCACTTGGGCCCGCCCTAACCTCGTTCTTTACAGCCCTTTCTTTCTCAGAACTCGGTTGGACGGGCCTCGTAACATAAAATAGCGTATGTTACACGGCCCGATAAGTATTTTTACGACAAATGAGATCATAATCCGCGCCTTCGGTGCGGATTATGACATATTTGTCGCAAAAATACTTATCGGCCCTTGTAACATAATCTACTATTTCGACGAATGTGACTTATATAATCTTATGAGTCGGAAAATACTTTTATCGCCGTGTGATCAACGAAATTTTTCGTTACGAGACCCGAGAAGCTCGTCTTAACCGAACGAAGTGAGGTTAGAATCGCGGTTTATCGGGCCTAGTGACGAAAAAAGTTTTAGTACACTCCAACTGAACTAAAACAGTATAGAGCACTCGGCGATAAATTCCGTTTTCAACGAATGTGAGTACAGACCTCGCCTTCAGCTCGAACTTCACATTCGTCGAAAATGGAATTTCGCACCTCGTACTCTAATGTACTATTAGAATGATTCAGTTAGTGAAATTTCAAAAGAATGCATGAAAGAACAAGAGTTTATGACATGGAAAATAATAGAGAAACAAAAAAAAATCAAGACAGCCTCCTGAATCGCTGATAAGTTTATGGGTGATAAGGATAATTCTCAGGGCATCTGAAATTCCCCAGTGGATTGAATTACGGTTGAAGCCCACTATTCAGTTCCTCCCTCGTCTCTTCTTCATCGTCGTGAATGCGGTGGTTGCTTATCCGTAGGATCGCGGTAATGGAAAAGAGACTAGCTCTCATGAGAGAAGGGGCGCCTGCCTATACCAACTCGCTGGATACTTTATAGTTTGGCTGCGAAAAAGGGACAACTTAATCCGGGCAGGATTTACTCCGGAATCTGACTGCTCTTGGTCTTCTAGAGCATTTTGTCTTGATTCTGTTTCATTTTATTTGGATTTTCCTTCCGTTCTACTTTTTTTTATTTATTTCCTTATTACAATGCTGATGGATCTGATTGATGGTGGTCAGATGGACTCCCGGATTATGATGGAAGAATGAAGATCAAGTGTAAGGATGGTGTCATCCCACCAAACAAGTGAGAGTGTGTCAATTTAGGTCTATACTTTCAATTGTTTGATGAGGTGAAATCATTCCAATGTTTAGCATCAAATGGAGAACAGCAATTCATCAAGAAGATGCGTGTCAACTGAAGGATAATATTGATAGCGGTGATGATTTTCGAAGGAACTCATCATAATCTTAGAGAATCTGAGAAGGCTTCCTCTGCAAATTGTTGGTAAAATACCGTCACATTGTTCACAGATTCCGAACCGTAAGAGGAATGCTGCAACGAAAATATCTTGAAGAAATAGCATCAAAACTGAATTCATAACTTCTCAATGAATGTTGCTTTTAGCTTCATCGTCATCTATTTTTGTTCTACAATCATTTCAGCCAACATTATCAAAGCAAGGGAGAACCAAAGGAATGTATTTAGAAGCAATGAATACGCTGCAGATAAATGAGTCATTAATCAGTCATTTCGATCATTTCTTAGGTACCAATTCTTGCTTCTCTTCGACAAAATAAACATCTAGATTTTCCATCCGATTTCAGATATCCTCCCCCAGAATATGGAGGGATATCCAGCGACGAAGGAGTTCTTGATGAAAGTTGTGGACATTCTCCTTGACTTCATCAAATCCACCAACGACCGAAACGCCAAAATTCTTGATTTTCATCATCCAGCGGATATGATGCAGCTCCTCGACCTAGAGATTCCTGACACTGGATTACCTCTTCAGCAGCTCCTGCTCGATTGTGCTACCACCCTGAAGTATCAAGTGAAAACTGGTGAGTTTTATAGAATAATTTAATTGAGTCTGAATATTAACATCTGACAGTTCGATTATATCTGGAGTTTTCGAAGTATTTCAATGTGAGTTAAGCGCGCCATTCAACTTCCACTCTCAAAAAATTGGAAATTAAATGAATGGTGTTGAATTCATTATGAGATGGCAATAGAGTGAGACCGATAGTAAAATTTTAATTATGGATTTTACAATAATTCTCCTCAATTTGTGATCATTGCTACCAGCTATCCACTGAGTTTCAATTCAAAAATAAACAGATCTGAAATGATTACATTCAGTTTTTTTCAACGGAGAATAATTTGGTTATAAAACACGCGCATGCAGAGCTTCCCTCTGGCGATGAGCCGAGTGCGCGATAAGCCGCATAATTTCATATTCAATTTAGCATACGCCCGCACGGTAGTGTAGATAAGGCGGCCGGAGATACCCCCAACCCTCTTTTTCCGTGTAACCCCGCTGTACCCCCTTTCTTCTCCTCAGAGAATATACATGGATATTATATGACTGTGATAAACAGCACGATGCTACCAAGGCTGATGGAAAATGTTTGACCATTGGAAAAAAAAACTATCGAGAGGCAGATTTTGAGATTTAAGACTAGCTGATTGATCATATCTCGACCTTTTCTCCTGTATATTCTTATTCAATACAAAAGGTCCTTTCATATCATCAATATTTCAAAAACAAGGTGGAACAATGTAAATCGTTCTTTCTCGTGAAAATACATAAGAACGAGCTTCCCAGATGTTGAAAATTGTTTCAGCTTCTTTCATTAACTTCCGAGATATTGATGACCGAACAAGAAACCTTCCTTATTGAGTACCGTGTCCTACTTCAAGAGAAATCAGTGCCATTAATACCCTCGCACCCAAATGAAGAGAAAACATTCAAACTTTGCATCCACGAAACGCTCAGAAGATTAACTTCCAAATGGTGCAAAGTTTTTTCCTCAAATTCCTTTCATGGCTTGAATTGGCTTTTGAACGAGGAACCCTTTCAAGATTTTTTTCTCATCTGCCAATATCTCGGGGATTGTAACATGTTTTAAAAGAAGAAGGACAAAAACAATTATGAGCAAAAATTATTTGATCAATGACATGCTCATTTTCTTGATTTTGTGATGTTTGTGATTTCGTAATTGTCTAGTCAATCTTATGACGGATTGACGATAGAACACCTTCCAATGAAAATAGTTCATCAATTCTTTTGAAAGCATTTTATTTAAACCACTTGGCTTCCGAATAACCAACACCACCAGATAACAAAATACTCCATTCGATATTCCTCCTTGATGCCGGAAGTCGACCACAAATCCCCCCCGACATCGAGTGGTCTGGTATCTCAACGAGATTCGATTACCACGTTTGAATGGGATGCTAATGTACAATGCCGTCAAAACGCCCGAGTTTGTGCTGGAAAACACAGAGACATCAGAGCTCAACCGAGGGAGAAAGGTGCAACAGAGAATCCAAAACAACTTTTGCACTATACAGATTGATATAAAAGGTGGGGAGAGAGTCCCCTGCCTCTTCCTCGGCATCACAAAACCCCGTTATTAGATTATCGGTACCCTCCTGGAATTCCAACCCCCTTCCTCTGGACTCCTTTGTACGATTCAGAAGCTGTTTGGAACCCCTGTTTTTTTTTTTTTTTTTTCGTTGGGGTATATTTCATTTTCATTTCTTTTTATCCTTTTTGACGGAGTCATCCCCTCACAAGATGACCGGAGATTGCGGTGAGGCCAATGAAATCACCAAGGGTATGATAAGGATGATTGGCAGTCTGTTGAGGTGAAAAAAAACATATTCCTTATCGGGTATTGATAACATCATTTTTATGGGTCTTTGAAGGCATGAAGAATTTTCGTTGAAAGATTATGACACTCTGAAAATCCGTTAACTGATATGTATTTCTTCGTCATTCTCGAATATCGAAAAATCACATTAAAAAAAATGGAAATTTCATGGACAATTTGGTAGTAATTTTCATAAGAGTGACACTGAATTTGCTTTAGGGGAGAAAAGCGTATGAAATTTCAAGTTTTAAGTAAAATCTAACTGGGTTTATAATTTTCAAGTACGAGTAACACTGAAATTTCAGGAATAACTTGGATTTCCAATGAAGCATGAATATTCAATACCAAAATTACCTGAATTGGAAATTCATGAATATATTTACCTGAGTTTTCCAAATTTTCTGAATTCCTACGGAATAATTGCCCTGAAATTTACAACTTTCATTGATTTCCTTCATCCGCTTATGAGAAAATCAATGGATTATATAATTTTTCAATTCCGGAATTTTCTGTAATTTCAGTCGAAATGTCACTTGTTAAAAATTACCGGAATTCGGTATGGAAAATTCAGATTAAAATTTTTAACAGTGCATTATTCGAAAGTATAAAGGACTCGATTGTTTTTTGACATCCGAGTGAAAGAAGATTGGTATCATTTTTCTACTTCTTTCAGATTCAATTCTCGCTCATTTCATTCAGTATCATATACTTTTTGATTATTTTCGATATTCAGGAGAGAAATGAGGTTCTTTCTAGCGTATAAAAAATGTATATATGACCATATAGCTCACATCTATTTTACATATTTTCCACATACTCTATTTTTTCTTTTTTTGTGGGCATAACACATGTGCAATGCCTCCATTTTTCAGTATTTTACATATATACCCCTGTTGAATTCAGATTAAATATGTGTAACATAAATCGTAGGAGATAATTAATTTACTTCATATGAAATTTATATAACATAATTCATTCGTAAGTTTCATCATGTTTTCTAGACTTTCTTTTCAGAATTACTGATTGGAATCATTAATTACTCCATAAGACATATTAACAAAGTTTCATAAATCAGTCTGGATGGCAACAGTTTTCATTGCAGAAATCACGATTCCAAATTGAATGTAAGAAAAAATAAAAACGGAGAAAAACACTTTGCGACACTCGCGTAGGCAATTTATACTGGGGGATAGTAAATTCAATGGGATCGGTGTAATTAAGAGCCATTTCTACACGATTTTGTCCTCCTCTCCCCCTCTCGAGCAAACTGTGAAGGGTCGAGGTCTGGCGTAACAGTAAATAGGGGCTCTCGGAATATACACACGGGGTGGCCGGCCAGGGTTGTGCAGCCTCACGTTTTACCCCCTCTTTTTGCAAGCTACATGACTGGATGAAACACACATTCACCCAGAGGTTTTACAGAGAAGGCTACACTGGTGGAATTTAAATTGGTATTCTAGTTTCACGTGGGTGCTTACGCCTGGAATTTGTCGATATTTTGACGACGTCACGTTTAAAGCGAACCCTCTAGAATTCTCCGTGCGAGTTCCTGCCAGTTTCAATTTTTTTTTTGCCTGCAGCTGCAAAACAATTTTACACGCTTTGAAACCTCGTATCAATCCCCCTAGAATTTTTTCGATTATTTTTTTCACTCGGCGGGATAAAAGAGGATATGTGGCATTTAAATCGTAATATCTCTATGCATTTTGAGGAAAAAAAAATTATTTTCAAATTGTACAGAATTTCGAAAAAATTATTTGCATTCAATACTTAAAAATTAACAAATAAAATTTTTAACTCTTTTATTTTGCCTTCCTAGGTTAAAAATATATTATTATCGATTGTTCGGATTAAATTTAGTAATTTACGACGAGGATATGTAGACTAATCCCAAACTATCCCCATTTCTCTTGTTCCAAGAAGGGATGATGAAAATAACTAAAAAAGGGAAAAATGGGAAAAACGAAGGGAGAAAAATAACTTTTTTTGTAAAAATCCTCCTATTAACATGACGTCCACATAGAGATTATAGAATAAATTCCCGCAACGGAATTAGCAGGGAAAAAGCTCGCGGAAACATCAGAAGGATTTTGGTATTCACTTCATTACGTGCGTATTATTGGATTTGAGGTGCTTTCACGCCTGGATTATGTTGAATGTTAATTATTCGATAGTTTATTCAGGACTTCAATTTCAACAACTAGTTAATTTCACATTATTTTGTGTGTTTAGTACTCTGAGGCGTGAACCCATGTAACGAAACTATTTTTCCTCCATTACCCAGGTAGGAAATGCCGATGCTCGGGAAATGGGCCGAGTCTGGCACAGGCCTGGGTTTGCCAAGCCTTGGTGCCCAAGCTTGGTCGAAGGATGGGCCAGGGCTTCGGACCAAGGCTTGAGTCTGGCGGGAGGGGCGACCAGCCGACCTTTGGCAAGCAGATCTGGTGGAGCACTGGGCCGAGCATTGGCATGCCAGAGTTTGGAAACCAAGACCCGGCCAGTAATGGCCCAGGGCTTGGTCAACGAGCTCCAGCCGATATTACAAGCTTATAAGAGGGAGAGGGGGAGGGGAGCATAGTTTTAAAGGTGAAATCGGAAGAGTAGTTCTAATTAGATAATTATCATGTTTGTTGGTTTGGTAATGAGAATTAAATATTAATATTTTATTATTTTTCCAATTATGCTGATGAATTAATAATTAATTAGCGATCCTGATGAAAATAGTATTCATGAAGAAGTTAAGTCAATGAATAGAGGAAATATGGATTTCGTAAAACTATGGCGCGGAATTCATATGGACAATTCGAATCATCTCTATAAGAATTGCGCGGTGGTCTAGTGGTTAGAGCGTAGGATTAGTAATCGTTAGGTTCCGGGTTCGATCCCAGTATAGGTAGAATATTTTAAGTTAACTAATTAGGCTTTTTCAGGGATTAATGCGTTAAGAGTTGATACATGAAAGATAATTAGTAATGAAAAACATTTAATTTTTTTTTTTGATCATTATTTGTAATAATAATAGACAGTCTGGCAGTACTCATGGCGGTCAAGCCTATTTTTTTTAAATTCAGTGACCTATCGAATGTAATATGCCCATGAGTGATATCTAATCACTCCGGATTTGACGGTTCATATGTAATTAATTTAATTAAATGAAAATTAATCGACCCTGGGTATCGACTGGTAACAACCCTTGGCCATGGTCTGCAGCCAAGCTTGGCCCACTGTTATCATCCCAGGGCCCAACCAAGTACGGCGCGGTCTTGGCTAAGGCACGGGCCCCGAAGTCCGGCAGTACGGCTGCCATTCCCGGGCCAAGCTTGGCCCATTATTAATTTCCTACCTGGGTAGTGAAGGGATTTGGTTGTTCTTCTAGATTTTCCCAGGTCAATCTCTCCGGACAACTTGATCATTTATCAACTTGTCTTTATAGTGTATACGATTATTGTTTTCTGATTCTGCCCTGCTTTGACAAGTTGCTAGATATGGAAAAACGCCAAGAGTGTTAATAGGAATTCTTGAGTATAATATGATAAATTCCAATCGAATGAGTCCTATACCTGCATCTGCATACTCGCTAAGACCTTAAATCATTAGTCCACGATCTTCAGTGTCCTTGACAATAGTTTAAAAAATTCTCTCGGCTCTCCATGAGTCAAACTCGTCCTCATTATTGATCTGGAACGAAAAATAATTTTTTAGGGTCCAAGCACAATGAAAGCTATCGGCATCAACTCAAATGGTGACATGGGATCTATTCTTTCCAAGACCATAAATCAAGGGAGAGAAGATCTCTTGACATTCCATTTCACAATCAGGTATGGATAATGACTTGAATTATCAGAAATACTCACGATATCAGATCTTTTTCTCCTCTCAAGTACATCGTTTCGTGATCTCAGAAATGTTTTCTCTCAGTGGGAAATTGAGAACATAAAACAAACATTGATCATTTGAATCTCTTCGTGATACACGATGAAGAGGAGAAAAACGTTATTATTGATAGAATAATGAGCCACAGTTCAAATGATCGTATTCTTTCCTCTAAATGTACTATGATTGATGGAGTATTAACGTTAAGCCGGAGCTACACACTTCTCTTCATACAAATCTTGAGCCTCCAATTTATCACAAACTCCGAGTGCTGCTTGCGACAGGTTACCTAAAAGCCTTATATACTTTTACTCGATACCCACCCTATTGCCCCTTCTTCTATTCTGCCTTCTGAGTCCTCTACCCAAAACGCTTCAAATTAGTCGGATAAGACATTCCAACATCTTTTGACGTACATTATTTGTGAGAAAATATATCTAATTGAAATCTAGTCGAGCATTGAAATGAATATAGTTCGTAGTATCAGACTACACGGAGAGAAATGTTTAGTAAAAATTACCATTCCGTTTGATAAATGTGTTCTTCCATGAATTTTTTCTTCTTTTCTAACTGGAAATTAGTAAAATTTAAAATTCTAAGCAATAAAATTTGATATATAAAAATTAAATTTTATTTTCCGTTTGAGAAATATTGTCCTGATGAGAATAAATAATGTCCAAGTTGTGTTAAATTTTACCCTTCCAGCACAGTAATTTTTGTCTAGAGTTCAATGAAAATTCTAGGTTTGGTTAGTAAATTTTACTATTCGTCTGGATAAAAATAACCCTAGCGGTAGGATAGGAATTACTGTACCATCAGGGTGACTTTTATCCAGACCGAATGGTAAAATTCACTAACCAAACCTAGAATTCAGTAGCCTATTGGTAAAACAGTTTAAGTCGAAAAATGCAAATTTTATAGGAGAGCCAAAAAACTGATTGCGGCTGCCCTTTTATGAATTTATTTGAACTTATTAATGAATTTCATTCAAATTTGAGTTACATCTTGATATGCATAGTTTCATCTCCTGCAGACACTTATTTCTCCAATTTCCTCGATTTAGCTCGAATTGTCTTTCATATTTGGAGAGATAAGTCGAGTTAGCTCTCTCGCTTCTTCTTCGTTGATAGAGGTATATCGACTTAAACCCTCAATTCATCAAAAAATAGAGGGTAGGGCAAAATGGATCGGAGGGCAAAACGGACCATGTGATTATTGCTTCCGAATTTTGTAATTTTTTTTTCTACTCGATTGAGCTATAAAATCTGTTTTGCCCTCCCGGGCCGTTTTACCCTACCCTCCCTACATTAATTGAAAAAAGAAAAGTTAAATAAACTCTGTAAATTGTTTTTTATTTGGAACGATTGATATGGCGATATTTGAAGGAAAAAATACATGAATAGAGCGATGATTTACTAGACTGAAGTTTGTACACAAAAATGGTGGCCAAAATATTTCACAGGCATTCTTTGTCTATTAACAAATACTCTGGAAATTCGATTATCCACGAGACTTTCATTTATTTACACTAAGTTTCATTGTCAGAATCATCTTCATCGGACGAGATGATGTCTGGATCTGTCAAAGTAATCTCTTCAGTCACGAGATTTTCATAGAAAACACGACTATCCTCATCAATGTAAGGAAGCAATTCAATAGATCCTTTATTTTATCTGGATTGATTGGCTGCGGTCTATGACGTAGTTGACTCACTCTTAACACTGGAATCATTTTCTTCCTTCTAAAATCGAGAATCGAAAATTTGTCCTCTTCATTCATAATCTCCTTGTATTGAACCAAGCCCAGTATTGTTCGTTTATAACGTAACCACTGGGTTGCTCTCCAAAGGAACCTCTCACCAGTGACATTTTCCACTGGCTTCTTCAATTTTTCAAGTGCTGCAAAATTGTACTGTCGGGCAGAATTCATTTCTATGACTTCATATCGATTTCCCATATTACGAATCATGTTATAATAATCTCGAGGTACGCAGATGTGATGACCATTTCTCTTCATAACTTTCTCAATGGCTGCATGGTCGGAATCACACTCATTACGTGTGTGTCCTGGAGTTAAGAATTTATGATCAATGACTTTCAGAGTTTCTTTCTTTTGTAGAGCGTACATGAACATCGCTGAGATAATGCCATTTTTATTTTGACCACAACATAAATCCGAATAAAAAATTACATTGTCAGGTAATCCCATCAAGAATTAAAAAACTGCAGAGGCTACCTGATTAGCTCTTCTGGATGCGACTGCCTCGTACCACATATAATTGTAACTTTTGCCATAAGTACGATTGTGGCACGTTAAATTAAATGTCCAGAATTGTCTACAATAAAAAACGACTGAAGTAGGAATGTTTGGCGTTAGGAGACATTGCTGCATATCGAATGTAGCCACGACAGTACTGCCATTACTTTTCTGTGCAAGTTTTTTACCAGCATCTTTGGCTTCGTACGGTGCATCTATCTTTTGATGAGCTTCAATTTGTTCCTCTACGTATCTCCTCTCGTCGTCATCTTTGGCATTAATCAGCATGATTTTCAATTTATCACAATTTTTACATGTATCTGTTTTAGGTTCTTTGAAAGATAAGCCCATAGAGTGAAATTCGCGCTCGTAAATAAATCGGGATATCTTATCTGTGGGATATTTTTCGCAGAATAGTTCATACATTTTGGCCATAGTTAAGTGGGATGGCAAATATTTCTTTGAAGTTTTCTTCCTTGAATAATGAGATTCGTATGCTGGGAAGCTAGAAATTGCTCACGAACCGTCATCAAATTGTTAAGAGTTACTTTCTGTGGGGGTGGTTTTCTACCCCTTTGATCTCTCTCAGGAATTCCTGTTGGATTAACCAATTTTTTTCTAGCAATAGTATCGATAAATTTATTGGTCAATTCAAAGATATTTTGGAAGCAGCGTTTACAAACTTGAATGATTTCACCCTTTACGCAAACATGGAACTTTCTCGATTCGATTCTGTTTCGTTGCTTTGATGAGCTACAATTTAATGCTCTTTCTGTTTTTTTGGAGTGACAGAAATTAAAGGTGATATATATATAAGCGTTGCAAATTAATATCCTCAAGTTTCCAGTATTCATCGTATAAATCTTGGCAAGTGTCACTGGGCAACTTCTTTGCACAGTTCATTCGACAATCTCCAAGCTTTTTACACTCACATTGTCTCACTGTATTTTCATTACCATTGACATACGATTTACCACTATTTCGAGCCTTTTTGCTTCCGAATAGAAGCATTGTCATCGACCTATTTTTACATTTTCTAATTTTAGCTGGAAATGATGTAGAATGGTCTGAAACGTAAAAATACGAAGTTTGGAGCCAATGTCCGTCTGTTCGCGTGTCTAATCGGGGGTCACTTTTCTTTAAATTGACCAATTAATTGATAAAATCATTTCCAAAAAATCGGAAATTTTGTCAGATTGTTGGTATTAGTTGGAGCTAATTCTGTGCCAAATTTCAGCTCGATCGATTGAGTAGTTTTTGAGGAATAGTGATTTGTTTGTAAATAGTTTCTTGTGACCATCTCAGAAATGACCAAACCTATTGGCTTTTTTTTCAAAATCTTCGTCTCGTTGTCTACCATCTGAATTAACCAGGATATATATACCAGTCGATGCAAGGTTTTAGAGATATGGCCAATTTTCTGTTTTTTGCGGAAAATTCCTATAAACACGCTAACTTTTGAAAAAATGGAGATATCAACTTGAAATTTGGCATGAAGGTGACTCTCATGATTGTAATGTTTGGTATTTAAAATCAGCTCAATCGGACAGGTGGTTCCGGAGATATTCAACTTTGTATGTGGATCTATTTTATTGAATATCTCGAATCTCGAAATCGACTCAATCAATTAATTTTTTTTTTTTTCAAAACCTTCGTGTCGATGTCTTCTATCTTAATCAATCAAAGTATACCCTTCTATCTTAATCAATCAAAGTATACCCGTTCATACAAAAATTTCGAGATATGGCTATTTTTCCGTTTTTCACTGAAAATCCTTGTAAACACGTTAACTTTTTAAAAAATGGAGATATCAACTTGAAATTTGGCATGAAAGTAACTCTCATGATTTTAATGTTTGGTATTTAAAATCAGCTCAATCGGGCAGGTGGTTTCGGAGATATTCATCTTTCGAGATATATCAAAATATTCATATATGAAATGCAAAACATTTAGTCCTATTCAAGAAAGCTCATACACATAAATGAACATCGTTAGAGTCGAAAATATCTCGAAAACGCGTAAGACTGATTCCTCATTGGTCAATGGCAATAGGTATGAAGTTGGTTAGGTTTCACCCGGGAAATTTGAATGAGTAAAAATCCACACTTACACAGCGCGCGCAGCGCGTTTCACTGTCTCGTATAATAATACGCGAAAAGGATTGAATGGACCATTCGGAAGCGCTCCATCAATTGATTGATGGCGAAAAAAAATGCACACGTAAAATAAACAAACTCCACAACCGCAAATCTGTAGTTACAAATCTATAGCCGCATGTCGCTGTCGCCTACTGGTTCCTATCCAGCCTGACCTTGGAATCGATCGGTTTCACATAACGTCTGAGCCTTTCTTTGCAAGAAGAAGAATAATCATTGTGGCACTCATCGCGAGTATTCTCCAGATCTGGTCCACGAGTTTTACCTGCAGAAACAATGAATATATTTTTTCTACTTGATGCGGACATTAATTTGATGGTGGTTGATGAATTTCTTAGTGCACACGGAGAAAAATATTTGTTAAAATTCAACAACAGTTGTTAAAAAAGGAAATTAACAAATGAGAATTTCTTATCAGTAATCATATCAGTCTATCCCCTATCGCGGTGTACCCAGGTACTTGAATTTTTCAGAATGGGTGAGGAAGGGCCCAAAAACCCGATGGAAGTTAGTTTCCACTGACGGTGATGTCAGTCTTCACCGCCCCCGACCCACCCTGAAAATTTCAAGTGCCTGGGTACATCGCGAAAGGGTGTTGGACCGTTATGATTACTGAAAATTAAACATAATCCCTCGCATAATGCCAATTTCAAACTTCTTACATACCCATGTCTTGTGAATGAAGAACATCCTCTTCTTAGTCACTGTCTGATTTTGGGTCTGATTTGGGTTTGGGGATTTTTGGTTTGAGCTCTCCGATACTGAAACCAAATTTTTTCATCTCTGTATTTTATTGATTTGATTCATTTTATTATTAAGGTAAAATTTCATCTTCTTACTTGTCTCGTCGTCCTCATCACGCTCATGATAATTGATATCAACGTTTCTTCGATTGCGTCTCTCAGATTGCCTGTCTTTTGAGTCACTATTCTTCTCTAGAATAAAGAATAAACAATTTAGGATTAAAATGTTTTTCCATTTGACGAGGAAATAAAATCATTCTCATCTGATTATACCTTGAGATATTGACATTTGGCTGAAACTTGATAGGTCATCAGGTGAAATATCATTAATCGAGACAGGTACCTCGTTTTCGGATTCATCATTATATTTTGTACCATATAGGTCATAATTCTGTGAAGAAATGTGATTTTTTTTCGTCTTGTTGGTTCCTGTTTGAGAACTTAATGAGGAGCTGACGCCATTATTCCCTCTGTTAGTCATCGAAATCTTTACTTCAATGTCGTTTCTTTTGGGCTTCTCAATTTGCATGTTCTGTACGTGTGTCGTCTTTGTCACTACTTTTCCTTTTATCTTTCAAAGAAAATTTCATTGTTCCTGAGACAAATCTTTCATCTTCTATAATCTTAGGTATCTATTTGTTCAACTTTGGAACAGTCACCATTTTGGATGGCATGAAATCCTCCAGATCTGACTCATCTTCATCGGCTATTGTAAGAAGATTATTCGACATCTCCTTGGGTTTATTTTTTTCATATCTCGTCTCTCCTTTTTTATGCAATCGCCCAGCTGTAACTGATGTCGTCTCGTGGATGATCGATTGATGCTTCGGTTTACATTTAACTCCTGAATCTGGTATGAGATCGAAATTTTATTAAAAATTATCGAGATATAAATTTTCAAAAATGAGATTTTCTTGAGTAGAGATTGGCTATCGAACCTAAGGATTGTGCAAATTAATAAGATAAAAAAGAAAATCAATTTATCGACATAAGAATAAATAGGAAAATAAGTAATGATTGAAAGAAAAGGGCACTAGAGGGAGAACTGAATTTTTGAATAAATACGGGTTGCACAAGACGTATCGCTCTCTTCTCTCGTAGGCCGGCCGAAAGATAAGTACTCCTCTCAATTATTTGGTACCAAATGATTTATTATATGGCATCCCGGACCTTTTACCAATGGGATAAGTCATTATTGCAGTTATTTGATGCTCAAAAGTGATCTCATTAGTCATTTTTTGAGGAATTAATTAACTTGCAATGGAGGTAGTAGAAAAATAAAAGACGAGATTAGAGACACGAACATAACCTCACTTATAAAGAGCACATGGCCAGTGCCAAATATTCAATATTTATATAAAGAAAAGAAAATCAATTAGAAACCGTACAAATAAACTACTTAGAATTAATGAGATTTTATAACATTGATAAACCAATTAGCTTCGAAGGGATTATTGATATAAAAATCTAGATGTATAAATTTGACTGTGATTTGGGAAAAATCGTATAAAAAAAAAAAAAATTACTGAAATATCTCTGAGGGGTTTAATTCAATATTGTGCCATGGCAATTATGGGATTAACGTTATTATCTATCATAAAAAATATCAATGTATCTTTTTATATTGTTTATAAGATTTATTTGAATTAAGAGAAAAACTATCAAGAAGAAACATGTACTCTAAAAATTCCAATTGAAGACTCGTGATATATTTTTTGGAAAAATAAACATAAAGTTTACTGGTTTTACTATGAGATTTTAATAAACAATTCCTTCGAGTATTGAAAGATGACGAGATGTTATTATTATTATTATTGGTTTTATGTGTTCTTGTATTTGGAATAATTTCTTGTTTACTTTGGATTCGCGAACGTATCATCAGAAATGAACATCGGTTATTTAAAATATATATCTTGTTTCTCATGATATTAATTCCAATCGCTTTCCATTAATTCACTTAAAACTCTCCTACGGCCATATAGCGATCACAAAAACCAGTTAAAGAATTGAAAATGAATATTAAAGACAATTCATTTCATTGAAAGATGCCAACGTTTCGGACACTATATGTGTCCATCATCAGGGCAATATTTTATTGTTCTGCGAAAAATTAACAAAAAAATTATAATTATTTTACAAATCAAGTCTATCTATATATCATTCAGAAAAAAATTAAAATAACAAAATAAACGACAGAATTTCATAATTTACCTAAATCCCATTGAATGTTAAGGAAGCAGAACAAAAATAACCAACAATTATACAAGACAGTAAAAATACATGTCATTGGCCTCTTCTAACCTAGAAAATACAATGCATAGATATCAATGATCCAAACTGATAAAGAAAACTTTATGAAAATGAAATTCATGTTTTGAATAAAAAATAACATTATAGTGAACAATAAAAACTAACTAAATGTTCATTCTATGTGAATCTACTGAAAATGATGATAAAATTGTGAGACCATATTGTAAACAACATACCGTTGGTTCAGATGTCAGAAATCGAAGAGAGCGAAACATCAGAGCCATCTGGTGAAACCAATAAAAAACTAACCACCAGAATTATCAATTAAATGTCTGGATCATTAGACAAATATGCATTATATTGCACATGTTTTCAAACTACCTAACAATCAAAAAATTCCAAAACTTTAAAAAAATTTTTTAACAAAAATGTCAAGTACATTAAAAAATTACTAATCAATTACGTCCATAAAATCAGTCAGTACATAAATACTAACCATAATTAGAAATTACTGTATCGTTAATTTCCTTAACATCATAATTAATCCATCATAAAAGTTGCCGAGATTTTTACAGTCATTAACAAAATTAACTGTTCTCCCTTGATGTTTTTTTATATTAAACATTTCCATAATATTTAATGCAACCCCAGGATTAGTTGAACCAAGTATACTTGAATGAACAAAATTAAATGTATGATGTCTGTTCTCTACATGAGCAGACAGTCCTGAACGATACTTTTTAGGATCTTCCTCACTTCTTTTGTGCTCATCAAGTCTATCTTTGAAAAACCTAGTAGTTTGTCCAATATATACCATTGGACAGTTACTACAAGGAATTTTATATACTACATTTGACTTCAAGTTAATAGGAACTGAATCTTTAGTTGTTTTGAATAAATTCCCTAACTTGTAAGCAATTGTTGAGATTACTTTCAAGTCAAACCTAGAACAACAGTTCTTGATATTGTTAGTCAAATGAGGAGAGAAAGGCACAAATAGAGTCTTTTTGCTTTCAATGACCAACCTATCATCAGCAAACCGGATTCAACACATTGTTGTTATTCTGAATGTTTAATAATCTATCTCTAATTAAGTCATTAATGAACTCAATAGGATAGTTATTGAAGATTAGAATCTTCTTAACCAACAAAAGATTCTCTTTGAAAAACCTCTTGTCAGCCACCTTAAACACTCTGTCTACCAGATTTTTCACAACAGCACGCTTTTGTGAAATAGGATGTTGGGAGTTAAAATTTAACATCCTACCAGACCATGTGTCTTTCCGATACCAATTGAAAACAACTCTAGTATTCTCTCTGAGCACTAAGATATCAAGAAATGGTAAAGAACCATTAGTTTCCACTTCAATAGTGAATTGAAGTCTTGGATGGAAACTATTGAAGACCCGAAGAATCTCATCAACCCCATTCACAGGGACACAAGTGAATATATCATCAACATAACGATAGAAAAACGGAACCTCAAAACTCAATTTCCTTAAACAAGCTTCTTCCAGTCTGTCCATAACAATGTCAGCACAGACAGGAGCCAAAGGCGAACCCATGGGTAATCCAAAAATTTGCTTGTACACAGTTCCATTAAAGGAAAAAAATGTGTTATTCATAACCACATCTATTCCATGAATGATCTGTAGATAAGGAATTCTGGTTTTTAGCTCATTCTTTCTACTCATTATTGCATCAGCAATCAATTCCAATGGAACATTAGTATATAATGACTTAACATCCACAGAAATTAATAGATAACCTTCAGGGATCACAACACTTCTCATCTTCGCCACAAAATCCAGGCTGTTCTTTAAATGTGAGCCATGTTTCAATGGTAAGGAAGAAAGAATTTTACTAATATATCTTCCAAGATCATGTAGAGGACCATTTATGGATGGAACTATGGGTCTAAATGCTAACACCGGTTTATGAAAAGAAGTGAGAAAGATCCTAAAAAGTATCGTTCAGGACTGTCTGCTCATGTAGAGAACAGACATCATACATTTAATTTTGATCATTCAAGTATACTTGGTTCAACTAATCCTGGGGTTGCATTAAATATTATGGAAATGTTTAATATAAAAAAACATCAAGGGAGAACAGTTAATTTTGTTAATGACTGTAAAAATCTCGGCAACTCTTATGATGGATTAATTATGATGTTAAGGAAATTAACGATACAGTAATTTCTAATTATGGTTAGTATTTATGTACTGACTGATTTTATGGACGTAATTGATTAGTAATTTTTTAATGTACTTGACATTTTTGTTAAAAAATTTTTTTAAAGTTTTGGAATTTTTTGATTGTTAGGTAATTTGAAAACATGTGCAATATAATGTATATTTGTCTAATGATCCAGACATTTAATTGATAATTCTGGTGGTTAGTTTTTTATTGGTTTCACCAGATGGCTCTGATGTTTCGCTCTCTTCGATTTCTGACATCTGAACCAACGGTATGTTGTTTACAATGGTCTCACAATTTTATCATCATTTTCAGTAGATTCACATAGAATGAACATTTAGTTAGTTTTTATTGTTCACTATAATGTTATTTTTTATTCAAAACATGAATTTCATTTTCATAAAGTTTTCTTTATCAGTTTGGATCATTGATATCTATGCATTGTATTTTCTAGGTTAGAAGAGGCCAATGACATGTATTTTTACTGTCTTGTATAATTGTTGGTTATTTTTGTTCTGCTCCCTTAACATTCAATGGGATTTAGGTAAATTATGAAATTCTGTCGTTTATTTTGTTATTTTAATTTTTTTCTGAATGATATTTAGATAGACTTGATTTGTAAAATAATTATAGTTTTTTGTTAATTTTTCGCAGAACAATAAAATATTGCCCTGATGATGGACACATATAGAGTCCGAAACGTTGGCATCTTTCAATGAAATGAATTGTCTTTAATATTCATTTTCAATTCTTTAACTGGTTTTTGTGATCGTTATATGGCCGTAGGAGAGTTTCAAGTATCTTGTTTCTCGTTATCGGGATTTTTCTACATCTATTAAATGTCCTTTGGTCCCTAAGAGAAAAAATCAATTACTATCGAAAATTTCAATATATCTATACGCCTCAACTTTAAATTAAAATTTCAATTTTCATCTCTCTAAAAAAAAAAAAAAACGAATTATTACAGGATTACTTGGACATTTTACACCACGAGGAACTTCCGAACATTTTTTTCTTTTAATTTCCAAATAATCCTCACCATCTGCATCATCTGCGCCTAGTGAACAAGAAAACGATTTTATGGGAGCTCTAATAGAATTTCAAATGTGAAACACAGAAGGGAGAAAATTTTTTTATTTTGTGCAACTCGATATTTTTGTTGCACTGTCTCTCCAGAAAAATAATCCAGTAATGAAATAGCGAAATGAATGAAATCAATTTTATTCACCCTCTCCTTTTTGTTAATTGTCTCGAAATTCAGAAAAAACCAGTGAATGTTCATAGGCAATCTCAGTTGATTTACCCATCTTCTTCTTCAAAAATAAATGAGTCCAAACAGAAACTTCTCAATTAAATTGTCAGCTTTTGAATTTTGTATTGTGTATTCGATATTTGGGATTATTTTTTATGTGATGAAATAAAGTTCTTCCCTTCTTTGCACCTCAAGATAATTTTATCTTTAGTAATTAACTCATTTACTGAATAAGTTTAGTTAATGAGAAATATGAAAATCATGAGAGGAAAATTATATTCAGATGAAGACATTCCATTGTCTTGAAGTCTGGGTGACAAGTGGAATGGAATTTTTTAATCAAAAATGAAACTTTGAAATCAAAATTAATTCATTCAAGTAAAAATAACTTTTTTTTTAATATGAAAAATATGCATAGAATCACCAAAAATCTCGGAATGTCTTTTATCTCCAACTTCGTGTTTTTTTGTTTATGATTCTCAGAACATCTCCACTTTTCCCTCATTAGCTGCATTCGTTTGTAAAGCTTTTCCTCTGGCCCCATTCCTATTTCATATTTGATTAAAAATTATAAATAACATATATAATAATCTAAAAAATTATTCAATTATATCGGCAACATACCTTCTGCCATTCTGTTTGCTATTATTTTTTATTATTGTCACTTTCATCAATGTTATATCTTCTCTTTACCTCTACGTTGAATGATTTGAATGAATCCCCACTCTTGCTCGCTGCTCGGCTGTGAGTTCCCTTCAGTTGACTGAAGAGTTCTCATAGCACGCGTGTATACTCATCAAAATTATATAGCCACTCAGCTATATATATCACTCGATTACTATTATATTACTTGATTCGGGCATATCTTTTATAAAAAATCTCTTGTCTTTTATAGTCAAATTGAGTAGGAAAAAAAAGTCACGTGGTCCGTTTTGCCCCATGGTCCGTTTTGTCCGACCTTCCCCTATTCTCATGAAATCTACAATAAAAAAGCTAAGTTGACTTAGCTCTTTTTTTAAATTCATTTTTTTCGGGTTATGTTGACATGGCTCTTTTGTCATGTGTCAAGGGTAGAATTGGCGACTTAACGCGTTTTATTTCATCGCGAAAAAGTCATTAAATATTTTCTACGGCTTAAATTTTTCGTGCAACCGATGTATTATACCCTAAAGAGTTGATTCAAGTAAAAATCTCATTTTCGAAAAAAATCGACCGTTTTACCAATTCGCTACTGAATTTTTATTGAAATCTAGACCAAAATTACTACACTGGAAGGGTAAAATCTAACACAAGTTGGATATTATTTATTCTCATCAGGACAATATTTCTCAAACGAAAAATAAAATTTCATTTTTATATATCAAATTCTATTATTTGAAATTAAATTTTAATAAATTTTCAAATGGGATGATAATTTTTACCGTTTGCTTTAAATCCTGATCAATTCAACGCGTAATATTGACACGCAACATTAAAAATAAACTCGACGATTTGTTACGCACATTCCGTGCATTTGAGAGCCTCTGCAAACAATCTAGTCGTTCAGCGACGCGTGTGACGCGCAAAATGCGGGCTCTCCAGATGATCGACCCTCGAGCCCTCGCCTGCCTGCACGTCCACCGAGTGTACCCCACCAGAGATCACTGGAGAAAGAGAGAAAAGAGGAATATGAGGGGATGCACATCTTGAAGTAGTAACCCCTCGTGTTGGACCGGACGCGTGCCTCGAGTCACCGATCATGATAATTGCGGATATAACGCCGCGACAAACAGTACATGGTATACCGATGCTTTGGGGATTTCATTGTACTTTGGGGTGAAATAAGATATATTGGAATGTTGTGAATTCAATGAGAATCAGAGTCCAATGACAATAGATTTATTTATTTGTGGAGAGGTAATTTTATTTGACCATGATATACAATGTTGAGAGGATATTCTGATAATTCAGACTCAGGTGAAGAATTTCAAAGGGATTTTAGAAATCGCACTCTTGGAATTTTTCGTTTCAGAGGAAAAGTAGGAGTTTTACTAAAATCTATCTGATTATCAAATTCAGCCAATTGATGAATTTGGAGATTATTTTCCAAACAAATTGATCAGATAATTTCATTATTCATTCGCCTCGAACATACTAATAACTACATGTCTATAATTGAGAGAAAAAAATATAAAGGTCAAAATGAGGGGAATCAAGTGATCAAAAATCATGATGCGGTTCGCTGCACCGATGTCTCGTTCACTCGGCGAATCCCACATTTGGCGCAATATATCGTGAGGGGAGATAGAGACAATCCTAATCCCTCCCTTTAACAAGTAAACCCAGGCATCATGCGTCAATCAGACTGGTAATTCTTGAAGATTAAAACGCTTTGTCCAACTAATAACTCCATCTCAAAGTTCCTCTCACAAAATTCCCTCATGCTCCACTAAAAATGAAAAAGCAAAAACCTCGGATATTTTCTTCAAATTCCACTTTCCAAACGGAAATGACTTCAATTTCATCCCCTGAAAGATTCAGAAATCGGGAAATAGAAATCTGTTTGAAGTGTCCGGAGGATCGAAATGAAAACAAATAAAAAAAAAGCAATTGTACGACTCGACACACATACAAAAGTCGTTGATGCTGGTGTAGAACAGGGTCTACCCTTCTCCCATCCGAAGAGGGGTGGTACCCATCAAACAGAAGCATTAGGTTGATCCGAGCGCGATGTTCATCCGAGCGGATGACAACATACTCGGAGAGCAAGCTTAGAGCTCTTTCCGTTTTCATCCATGTACCTTTAACCTTTCTCTTCCAATTTTTCCATCTCTCTCCTTTCATATTTTCCCTCCAATTCTCACAGCTGTGTATTTCGAAATGAAAATGAACGACTTTCCATGTAAAAAAAAAAAAATTCGTGATATGCACGGAGAGAAATTTTTGGTAAAAATTACCATCCTATTTAAAAATTTATTAAAATTTTATTTTAAATAATAAAATTTGATGTATAAAAATGAAATTTTATTTTTCGTTTGAGAAATATTGTCCGGATGAGAATAAATTATAGCGTTTTTCTTCCGATCTTCATTTATAGATAGAGCTCGCCGTGTTTCTTTTGAGTGACTAAATCCAAAATATTTTTTGACGTGTTTCTTATGTCCTTGCCCCTCTTGCCCCTCTCACCCCTTTTGCCCTTATAAATTAACTGTTTTACCGATTGGACAAGAACATAAGAAACACGTCAGAAAGTAATTTGAATTCAATCACTATAAACAAACACGGCGATATCAATCTTCGAATGGACAGCGGAAGAGAAACGCTAATAATATCCAACTTGAGAGAGCAGCGTAGTTCGATGCCCGGTTACAGACTTCCGTCGCATTTACACCAAATCACTCCGAGCCAGAGTGCGGTAGGGGCGAGCGATAAGATGTTTACACATCAACAATATCCAACTTATGTTAAATTTTACTCTTCCAGCATAGTAATTTTTATACTCCTAGGAGCGATAAACCGCGATTCTAACCTCACTTCGTTCGGTTAGAACGCGGTTTTCGCACCTACAAACATAAAATTTCGTTCGTCACGACGAAAAAAGTATTTATGTACGAATGTGATTATAATCCTCTTCGGCTCCACAGTCAAAGTCACATTCGTCGAAAATACTTTTATACGCCTGGTGACGAAATATACTATTGTCTAGATTTCAATAAAAACTTTAGGTTTGGTTAGTCAATTTTACCATTCGGTCTGGATAAAAATTACCCTGACGATACAGTAATTTCTATCCTACCGGTCGGGTGATTTTTATCCAGACGAATAGTAAAATTTACTAACCAAACCTAGAATGTTTATTAAAATCTAGAAAAAAATTACTGTGCTGGAAGGGTAAAATTTAACACAACTTGGACATTATTTATTCTCATCAGGACAATGTTTCTCAAACGGAAAATAAAATTTAATTTTTATACATCAAATTTTATTGTTTAAAATTTTTGATTTTACTAACTTTCCAATCAGAAAAGAAGAAAAAATTTATGAAAGAACACATTTATCAAACGGAATGGTATTTTTTACTTAAAATTTCTCTCCGTGTATATTCGTTTGAGTTTCATATAATTCTTTGAAATAATATTCAAAAAAAATTAGTATGGAATTAACCCAAATGTGTCATGAAGGAAGATGAATATAACGCGGAGTAGCTGAACGTTTCCTTACAGCTGTGCAAATTATACGTCACACATAAGGAGTATTAATTTTTTCCAATCCAACACACAGAAAATATAGAATAAACATTGAAAGATGTGAATTGCACCTTTTCTGCACGGAAGCCCGAAAGTTTAAACTCTCCGTTATGATTGTACTGATTATAATGTTTGCACACTGTGCTGACGCACATGTGGCAGTATATGGGACAGATGCAGAGAGACCGAGGTCGCTGTAAACCCAAGTCGAAATCTGGGACCTCTTTGAATCCTCTATGTTTGATTCCTGTGCTCTTTTGATCCTCTATCGTTGAAATACTCTTTCACTCCTTTATTCAGCGAACCGAGTTCTCTTCTTGCCCTTTATCTTGGAGAGGGTTGAAAGAAAAATCCCAAAAAAGCATTTTTGGAAATAACTTGAAAAAAACACATGCTAGTGAAAATAAGCAGACGGCTGAGGTTATGCGGCTGGAGATGTATTTTATTTTTTTGTGCGTTTTTTCGTTGCCATCAATCATTAGTGGCCTTCCAAATGGGTTTTTAAATATTAAAAAAAAAAAAATTGAATCGATTGAGTCGTTTAGGAGACATTGAATAAAATAGGTTTAGATGAGAAGTTGAATATCTCTGGAACTAATTGTCCGATTGAGCTGATTTCAAATACGGAATATTCAAGTTGATACCTTGATTTTTTCGGAAGTTAGCGTGTTCACCTAGGGTCGGAGAATCAGATTGATTGAGCTAAAACTTTTTTTTAAGGTTTTTATCATAGATAGCTCAAATGATTACCTACTCGAGATGAAATTTGTCAATCTCTCGGAGGCTCTGCGGGACTGTGAGAGACTAAAATGAGTCTCTCCGGGTCTTTCGCGTTTTTTTCGGGGCTCAGGCAGTCTTTAGTGTAGAGACTCGAGACTGACTATGCCTGAGAGAGACTACGAATGGTTGCGATCGTCACCATTCAGCGTTAGATGTCTATTCGTGTGTGCGTGAGACGCGTCGGACTGTACTTTGGTAAAAGTTTTCGGTCCAACCCGGGTGCTCTGTTCAGCAGGATACCAGCGCTCAGCGTCAAAAATTTTAACACTGACTCTCTCGGGGCAACAACCTTAATTGAGCTAGAACTTTTTTTAAGGTGTAGTGTTCACCATTTCCAAAGCTCTCCGAAGGAGGAGAGGGTCGAGATTAGCTCCATTGACAGAAAAAGTAATGGCAGGGTTATTTGAACTGTACTCAAATAAAATGATTAAAAAATTAGAGAACTATGAGCAATTCTGAACACTTTAATGCTTCTGCCTCCTGGCCCCCCTCCTTCCTTACATTTGTTTCTTATTCCTTGCATTTTTAATTTTGCGCAGGCCTTAATGAAGATAACTAAAGTTCTATCATTACTCACTCCCGAGGGCAATGCTTGTAAATATTATCATAAGGAAATTGATATACTGATAAAGATGTTTATCTCAACGGATCATACACAATGTTAATGCAAATCTAGAATCTTTTTATTATTTCAATCCAATATGCAAAAACATTTTTATGAGGAAAAATTTATCGCCCCAAGATAAACTTTGCGAAAAATGTGAAAACCTCGATTCTCATATAAAGACGATCGCCTCCAACACTCATCACTCGTCTTGAAATTAATCGACTTTGTCGTTCGAGAAGAAATTCCAAAAAAACCTCCATCATGAAATTCGCTTCAATCATCGTAGTTCTCGCCATGGTATTGGCAGCTGTTGCTGGACAACGTTGCAGAGGACGTGGAGTCAGGGTAAGTTAATTCACCATGCAAAAAATTTTTGGATACGACCTTTTTTCTCTGAACTGTAATGATTCCGTCATTTTTATACGGATTCATATGAATATATCGAACATTTCAATAATTTGTAATTGAAAGTCAATGTAGAATTTCATACGAGCCTATTCAATACGTAAATTAAGGTTAAAAATAATGATTGACAAATTTTTAATACAATTTTTGTGATTTCAGTGTGGCAACTCTCGTCAGTGTTGCTCAGGCCTTTGCCGTACATCACGTAGACCACCCGTGTGTGCTTGTAAGTAAAAATTATCTTCCGCTGGAAAAAATTTACAAATGAATTTCATTGATCAATTAATCAATTTCTATTTGAATTATTTTTTAGAAATAGAGACATCTCCAGGCAGACGAGGCATACATCCTCTGTTCGAGATCAAACGCTGAACAAGACGTTAGGAGACCATCTTCCAAGTTACCTCGATACTGTTGAAATATCACATTCAAGCAGACTGCATCATTTTCATATAGTACTGTTCTGTTTTTATTATTAATGGATGCATACAATGAAATATATATATATTCAGGCATATCACTGGCTCCCTAATTATTATTTCCATGTGTAAATTTGTTAAATTACACTCGAATTTCCTCATTTCTCAAATGCTGAAATATGATTGCCGAGCGACGTAATTATTCTCAGTCAATTCCAGATAAGCGAAAATTAATTTCGATGATGCTGTATTATTTGACGTCAATCTTTCCTAATTGAAAGATGAGATTCTAATAGAATCTAATAGTTGTACAGTTTTATTTTTTTCTTTTCGTTCAAGGCCACCCTCACTTCTTCAACCAACTGTCCTGCGGTCTGGATTTGGTTTCGATGGCTGGAGAGTGGCTGACCGCCACCGCAAATACCAATATGTTCACCTATGAGATTGCACCAGTTTTTATTCTCATGGAGCACGTGGTACTTGAGAAGATGAGGGAACTGATTGGATGGAATACTGGGGATTCCATTTTGGCACCTGGTGGCTCTATCAGCAATCTTTATGCCTTTCTGGCTGCTAGGCACAAAATGTTCCCTCAGTACAAGGAACGTGGACTCTCTGCTGTTGGAGGTCAACTTGTCATGTTCACTTCTGACCAGGTAAAGATATCAAAATTATTGACTCAGGTAGTCAAATTTTCTGACGATTCTCCTATTCATTAAAATATCTGATACATTGAATCGAGTCAAACACTAGCTGAATCAAGCAATTTTCCCGACGTGGAACAAGTCTTTTCTTTGAGTGTCATAAATTCTTGAAAGATCGACAATTCCTCCAACATGATATGCTTTAAATTTCAATTTGACGTTTCACATTCTCTACAATATTTCATCCATTACAGTGTCACTATTCCGTAAAATCTTGCGCTTCCGTCTGTGGTCTTGGTACAGACAACTGCGTGATGGTGCCTAGTGATGAATACGGCAGACTTATTCCATCAAAACTGGAACAGCTTATCCTGGAGCGCAAGGCAATGGGACACATTCCATTCTTCGTCAATGCAACAGCTGGAACTACTGTAATTGGTGCATTCGATCCAATTGCTCAAATTGCTGACATATGTGAAAAATATAATCTCTGGCTACACATTGACGTAAGTATCAACACATTCCAGCTATTAGCATAGTTAATGCAGTTGATTTTGAATAAATTGCCAAATTGGGGAAATAGTCAGATTCAATTATTCAAATCCAATGCGGAAAGCTGTTGAACGGATTTTCAGGTGCAAATGCCAAGTGCCTATAAGTATTATCCTAAATAATAAATGTGAGAATGTTGGAGTGGTATCAGCTCACTGTTGGGAATGGGGCAAATTGATGGGGAATAGTAAAACAGCGGATTAAAGCGCATTTGACCATTCAGTGAAATTGGATATTTCGATTTCATTAATTTCATGGAATGAGTTCAGATAACCGTTCCATTTTATGAACAACTTCAAATAATTACCTCATTATTTAGAAGGGATTAGTAATCTAACGTTCATGGGTTCGAATTTCTCAATCTGATAAACGAAAATTATAATTGAGGCAGAATAATCAATGATTTTCCAATCAACTGACAATTAATTTAATTATTATCATATTGTTATTAGGCGGCGTGGGGTGGTGGACTGCTCCTCTCCAAAAAGTACAGGCATCCAAGGCTGACTGGCATCGAACGGTAAATCCATCTTCAAAATTTCCAAAGTTAGAGTAATATAAATCTCCACACCATCTGTGGAACAATCTCTCAAAATTATTGCAAGCCATTGAACAATTTATATACAAGCTGGGCAATATAAATGATACATTGAACAAGGCTGGGCGAGAGACGACATAGTCATGGAAGTGAATGGTTTTTGAGGCAGACTCCTATGGGAAAACAGTGTGTGCCATTCGGGGTGGCTTAATCCCAGACTTTTATAGTTTATTGGGGCTTAGTTTGATGGAGTCTTCTGAAAAAACACTCAAGGCCCCTCATAAGCTCAACGTAATAACAAAATCAATAGATATTGCTGAGTAGCCTCCAAGAATAGTTGCAGAAAATGACTTTACATGTGAATAGGAATTTTGCAAAAGGGATTTAATACATAAAGGTTGAATTTTCTTTTCTTTGAGAAAGAGTGATTTTGTGGAGGAAAAATGGGCAGAGGATTGAAGGGTGATTGAGGGATGATGAAGTACTTTCGTAATCCATGATGTTTATGGGACTGAAAGGAGTGACTCCTGTCTCTGGCACATGCCAACTTTCACATCCATACCGACACTCTCCTACGACCCTCGGGCACTAGCAATGGACCACACGCTGGGGGTCAGAATACAGTGAATGGGGATGAGCATCGTCTGCTTGCGATGGGGCTGGCGAGATTAATCCACGATTTGCATCCACGCGCATCTGTTCATCCCCTTTTATTCTTCTTTTTTTCTGCGAGACTGTGGAGATGTGGAGAAAGTGTGATGACATGTGGAATTACTTTTTTTTCGTTCAATCAGAATCAGAAACTATTTTTTTGATATTTTTAGTAGGAATTTCATGAGTGGAAAGAATTTCAAAACTTATTTAATGAAAGTAACCAATTTATTATTATATATTTGTAGGATGATAAAAACTTTTCCACTCCACAAAGAGGCATGTCCTGAGTTCGAGCATATGATTTTCAGTTATAAAAAAATATTTCTCAAAATGAGATTTTCTCAATACCTCATTAGGATTAGAAATTTTTCAGCTTACTAGTAACTAATTGAGATGAAAAATTTTCTCACTCCGTATTTAGAATTGAAAAATTCCCTAGTTCCTAATCAGGATGTCCAATCTTGCAATTTTCTAATTTTTTATTTTTTAATTTTTTAATTGGGATAAAAAAATTTTTGACTTTCTAATCAGCATGGAAAATTCTCCAATATTCCAGTCGAAATTCAGAATTCATTAATTTTCTAATTGGTATGCATTTCCTGCCCAAAAATTCCTCATCCTCATTTTCATGTTCAAGCCTAAGAATTGCACTACCCTTTCCATTTTCTTTACATAAAATTATTTTCTTTTCACGTCACACTAATTTTTGAAAACCATTTTTCGCCTCGAGTATAGTTCTTCTTAATTAAAAAAAACCCTGGGTGTTTTCAGTGATAAAAAAATTGAAATATACATATAAAAGTAAGAGAAGCTCCGAGTGTAGTTATCCGACGGGTAAAGCGCAACAGCTGGATCGGTTCCCCGGAGCGCATTTACGGAGGAACAGGACTCTCCTCTTATTGACGCTAGCAACGTCGTCCGTTCGCTCGGCGAGGCTGAAATAAAGCCTCAGACCCCCCCCCCCCCCCCCCCCGTCAATTCCATGGGTGCCCGACAATGCCGGATTAAACTCACTGGTACAAAGGACGTCAGCGTCTGCTATATTCCGGCTTCTTTTTTCCTGCTATTCTCATTCTCTTTCATTTTTTTACTCTCTTTGTTTGCTCCCATCCTTCTCCAACGCGTTGTGATAAAGTCCAGAATGATTACTGGTAAGAGCTGGGTAAAGGCTGAAGAAAAGAAAACTCTTGAGCAAAGTTCAAGGTCTATTCTATTCCGTTCTTTGCATTTATTCCCATTTATCTTTTTTTACTCCTTTTCATCCTTTATTTTATTTTTCAGTTTTACTTTGAATTATGTGAGCAGAAATGGGATCATATTTTCAATTATAGACAATAAACAAATTTTCCCCTTGACATTTTGTGTAGGAATTCCGTATATTTAATCCACAAGTATAAATTCAGAATTGAAATTTCAACATTCATTTTTGTTACTTTTCTACTTTGGAATTGTTGTCAAATCATGCTATACGGAGAGAAATTTTTAGTAAATTTACCATTTCGTTTGATAAATGTGTTCTTCCATAAATTTTTTCCTTCTTTTCTAGCTGGAAATTAGTAAAATTTAAAATTTCAAACAATAAAATTTGATACATAAAAATTAACTTTTATTTTCCAGTTGAGAAATATTGTCCTGATGAGGATAAATAATGTCCAAGTTGTGTTAAATTTTACCTTTCCAGCACAGTAATTTTTGTCTAGAGTTTAATGAAAATTCTAGGTTTGGTTAGTAAATTTTACTATTCGTCTGGATAAAAATCACCCTACCAGTATAAGATAAGAATTACTGTACCGTCAGGGTGACTTTTATTCAGAACGAGTGGTAAAATTTCCTAACCAAATATAGAATTTTTATTGAAATCTAGACAAAAATTACTACGCTGGAAGGGTAAAATTTAACACAAGTTGGATATTATTTATCCTCATCAGGACAATATTTCTCAAACGGAAAATAAAATTTTATTTTTATGTATCAAATTTTATTATTTTAAATTAAATTTTAATAAATTTTTAAATGGGATGGCAATTTTTACCAAAAATTTATCTCCGTGTAGTCTTGAATGACGATGGCACTCTTAAGAGCAAATTTAGAGGTTTTCATCAGGAATCTGGCAGTATCGACTTTGAGTGCCCCTCTAGGATAATTAGCATCCAGTTGGGAGGGGGGTAATATATATGGTTCTCGCGGGGTAGCTTTTGGGGTTGACACCTATAGTCAAATTGGAGTGGGTTGTAATGGGGTCGAGGACGACTACACGCGCCACACACAGATGCAAAATCCCATTAATCACCACCCACAATTTCGCCCAGTAAATTCAAATCCATGCGATTTCATTGTCGTGGTAAAAGAATAATTGAGCGGGAACTGTGATCGTGTGAAAATTCTCACCAAGAAAATTTACAAAATGAATAAAATATAAATTGCACTTGGACTCATCAGATGAGAGAATAATTCTTTTTCCATTATTCGTCAATAAAAAAATATCATTCAGAAATTAAAAAATGACCCATTTTGCCCCAGTAGCTTTAAACTATAGATAAAAAAATTTTTATTTGATAAAATTAATTTCTGTCATATGTTAAAAATTACTGGAGTAAAACGGATAGTTCATATGAAGTAAATTGATGGAGTTTTGGTAGTACTGAGAGAGACATTTACGACATGGATATCACACTCGGATGAACAATGGGTTGGATATCGAAATGTAGCTAATGGAGTGGGATCTGCGTGGGACATGGAAACTCTTATGCCCTCATTTCGCTCTAGTCTCATGGGGTGGGAGAGGGGTGCGGGAGAATTCGGGTAACTCTTGAGGCCACCAAGTGCCCTTCAGCATCATCTGCAGTGCCTCGTGAAAGGGCCAACTGTTCGGCGTTTCTGTCAGTTGCCATGTATCGATAACATTTGTCATGAACATGTCATGGCAGAGGAATCAAAAGAGATTCCTTTTCAGGAAAATCGGCCTGCCATACAAATCCTTATAGATTTGTCAATAAGAGCAGTTCTAATCCTCTTGATACACATTCGTCTGCTTGAAGCATTAGATAAATACTTGGTAAAAATGTTTTTTTTTTTTTTAATAATATTTATTTCTTTATCGACCATGATATTTGAATTTTTAACAAACATGAGAAAAATATTCAATCGAATAATGTAGTAGTATTTTTTACATAATTTTTCCTCATTTTTCTCATTTTCCTTCATTTTATTTCATTTCGTTGTCCGAATTCTGTTCATTTCCAAGATTGTAATAGAGAATATTCGGCGGAGAATTCTGTCTAAGGAAAAAATCGTAATTTCTCACTTTCCCATATACAAATATCAATTGTCTTGAGAATCATCTACAGATAATATTTTCTTGGTTCCTTTGATCTCTAATTTGGGCATGTATTAGCACCATGATTGAGGTAATTTATGCCCATGACAGAATGGTGTTATTACCCCAAGTTAGGGATAAATCACACCCAAATATGATGTATTTCACAACTCAATAAAAGATCCCCAAATTAGGGGTAAAACACCCTCAAGA